>CM060906.1:842813364-844073781 GCA_030737815.1 Allium fistulosum
AATTCCATTATTAACGATCTAGGTATTTTCCAAACTCATTTAACAGTATTTTACCTCTTTAAAATATTATCCAAGGGTTTAAAAACTAATGTTGCTAAACAATATTTACGACAAACCACAAAACACTTTACTATTCCGTTATCTTTAAAACTCAACTTTAAAGATCTAATCACTTTTCAAAAGTATAGTTAAATGGGATAAAACCGATGTTGCACAAACATCGATACTATAAACCTAAAATCACTTTTATACTTCCCACTTACATTAAAAAATCCATTTAAAGTTCTAAGTACTTCTCCATTTTATTAAACAAGGTTATATACCTTTTTAATCATTTTATAAAATAATCCATTATAACATAAGTGTTATAATCCAAAAATCCTTTTTAAATCTCATTACAAAATTTTAAACTTCCTTTTTAAAACTTCTAAATATACTAAAATACCTTTTAAGAGATAGATATACATATACTAATTTATTCATAAAATAAAGATATTTAATAAAATACTATAAACCATTTGCAAAATATTACAATATAAAATCCTTTTTTTTGATAAAATCTTTAACACATTCTAAAACCATATATATACTAAAAATGTAGTTTTAAAAATACTTATACATATTTTAAAATCTTCGTTTAAAACAGAACTTTAAAACCTGTTTTATAATTTAAAACCATCATTTATAAATCCATAAATGATTTTCAGAAATATATTTAAAGCTTGATAATTTTCTCGATATTAAGTATACTAATAATCAATACGAAGAAGTCCTTGGATGTCTTCTAAAGTTAACTTTAAAATCGCAGGTCATAGTGACTTCAAAGTACATCCATTGCAACCGTTTCACTTTTACCATTTACAATTTCCATAAATGTCCAAACCAATTCCTTTATACCAAACACACCTAAACCATGTAGAATAACCTAATACACACACACACACATATATATATATTTCCACAATTTACCCAATTTAACATATGTTAAAATATAAGAGATTTCAAAGCACGTTTATATCGACTCTATTGTTTCTAACATTCATAACATACTATCACTTTTCACAAAGCAGTATCAAACACGTAAACAAGTTGTCTAGGCCACAATACATGTTATAGATGATTAAACATAGATTATACTCCAAAATAATGTTATCACTTGTTTTACAAAACAAAGCAGGGTCTAAAAGTAATAACTTGCATTGGTCATTAGACAGGTTATATTTTCTAACACAGCAACAATTATATTTACAATAATTATACAATCAACTGGTGAGCAAATCCCACCGAATCCAACTCCATTGCGTAGATAATCCCAATACGAACGCAATGGTGGAAACGGTGCCTCAATCGGAATTCGTATGAACATGATAGGAACGTTAGAACTCTAGAGATAAACTAAATATTAATTAACTAATTAATTAATTAGGTAATTAAGCTAATTACTGCTCTCCCAATCACATAAATATCTTAGGCTGCCTATTTTCAAACCCTAGTCGCCGCAATTTCTTGCACGCCGCTGCCTCCATGACCTCCAGCCGATGTCGCACACCCTTGGCCATTAGTCCTAACCCAGATGCACTAATAACCACCAACATTGCCTCCAACGGTGTCTCCATTGTTTAGATCTATCCAAAAACCATCGCCACGTTCAACTTAGCCTAGCCGCTGCCACGAGCCACCGCGACCCCATCCACCACCGCCGATGCACTCCCATAGACATGCCGCTCCTCTTTTATGTTGTACACTTCCCCTAATTCCGCCTCTAGTAGTCAGAGCAATCTAGGCCATTGGATTTGACAGCTAGGGTTAGGGTTTTGGAAAATAGAGAGAGGTGAAGTCCTTATATAGAAGATTTTCTAACACTATTCACCCCCTAAAATCCCGAACTCCTAACAAGGCGTGCTCACTGGTGTTCCTAGCTAACTATCCCTATTCGGAACACAATGTGTAACGACCCACCTTTTTGGACGGTTCAAATCGACAATAAACCACACATGTCGGACTCAAACCATTCAAAAAGGAGGATTGTTATGGAGTAAATAAGAAAAGAAGAGAAATGAAAGAAAAATAAAATACAGAATCTCACAGTAGAATGACAAAATATAATAATCAAATAAACAGTTCATGAAGCTGTTTTACAAATAACATTTGATTACACGTTTACAATACAGATTAGAGTTATACATACAACAGAAAATAAATAAATAATGCAGCGGAACAACATGATGCAGTGGAATACATATATATAAATAGTATACAAATCTCCGTCTTCGTCCTCCAGAAATAAAGTGGTCTTCAATACACTGAAAAGTTCAGACTGGCCCAAGCGTAATGAAAAGACAAAACACTCGAGTTAGATCTAAAAGATCTTATATAAGTTAAATCAACAGTAAATAAGTATGAGTGTAATGGCTTTAGAGATGTTTATGGGATTTTACATCTCCTATCCAGTGTTTAACGTGCGTGCAATAACCTAGGAGATGGATCCGTTAAACTATCTACATACATAGTACAATACGCTATTATAATATGTCTATAGTAAATCAAAGTATTAAAATAGCGTTAAGGCGTTACCCATATCCCCCTTAACACATTTTTATATAAATATCGTAGTCTATACAGATACTGTAAGTTCCACCAAACCGGTGGGATACTCAGTGAGCACTCCATAGGTACGATACAAACCAAAGTCGTAGTGGGCTCGATAAGGCATATGACAAGGCATGCGAGGCAATGCCAGGGTAGGATTCTACCGTTTGTAGAATCGGGCTGGTGGTAATGAATAGCAGCTACTACCGTCCACCTCGGAACACACTCCCATAATCAAATCGAGGGGTGGCCACCAAATCAATCACAAAGTAATAAATATGGTATCGAAGACGCATGTCCGATCAGAGGTGCGACCTCACTTGGCCCAGGTATAGCTCATGTTTTAGTCATATCAAGCTGACCCGAGGGGTCAAGGCTGCGTTCATACCTCAAGCAGTAGTGTTCGCCAAACCATACTACTTCATTTTGGATTCTCCACCACGTGCATAGTTGTTAAAGTGGTTTTTGGTATTGGTAGAGAGTATGACAATATCCAATCACGGTCTCTTTAACAACCAAACTCTTATTTCACACCGGTTGGTTCTTTTACATTTCCAAAACCGATTCATAACAGATATCAAAATATCATATTCACTTCAAAATCATATCACTTTCGAAATCATATTCACTTTCGAAATCATTATTCACTTTAAATCATATTCATTTTCAAAATCATAATCACAAAATAGGTTAAATCATCATATCAAAATTATCACATTTAATCAATTAAATCTAAATCATAACGGTTCTAACTTAACAGTTTGAATATTTAAAAGTAGTATATGTATTGGAATAGTTAGATATTAAAATAGTTTATATTTTAAAAATAGGCTATAGATTAAAATGGTTTATATATTAAAAATAGTTTATATATTTAAATAGGTTATATATCAAAATAGTTAATGTATTTGAAATAGTTTATAGTAGTTACAATAGTAAAAATAGTTTAAAATAGTTTTATTAGTTTAAAATAGTTTAATAGTTTAAATAGTTTAATAGTTTAAGGATTTTAAAACAGTTAAAATAGTTTAGTATAAAATGGTTTGCTTATTGGAATGATTTATATAGTAAATAGTTTGAAAACCTAAATAATCTAAATTTTAAAATAATAGATTTTAAGTAGTTTATATTAAAATAATTAATTTGAAAATAATATTAAGTTAAACTATTTCTTTCATTTCAACAAATCTGGAACATATCCTGATTTCAAATCAACAAAACTCAACTTTAATCTTTCAATTCAAATTATTAAAACCATTTAAATCTATATCGATTTCAAATCCAGTTGAATTACAAATTTAAACCACTTCAAATTCAATTGATTTCAAAGTTTAAATATTCAAACGTTTACAATAACTCAATTTTGCTAAATTTCATTTATATTTCAAAATTCAACTTTAAAAATTCTATTTAAATTCTTTAAACAATTCATTTAAACCAATTTCAATTTCAACATTTTTAAAAGCTTGGATTTTTGAAATTAATTAAATTCATATAAATCAAATTTTATTCCATAATATCATTTAACGGGATTAAAAAATTAAGGATTTAAAAATCATTTAATTTAACCAATCCGGTGTCCGTATATAATTTTCTACCCTATGGTCAAGCGATACAGATATATATCATTTCAATCCGCAATAAATTTAAATTTACGGGTATATATCATTTCAACCCGCAATCCCGAGTTAAAATTCAAAATCCATAAAATCGCTCGAGTTTATCATTTCAACCCATAACAATTTTTCCCTAATCTATAAGACCATTCGGGTATGTATAATTTCAACCCATAGTGATTTTCCTATCCATAACTAAGGGAACTTGAAATGTGATGACAACATATAAAATAAACATACATCCAATCATCCAAATATCAACAATTAAACATCCATCATAATCATCATTCAAATCAACCAATAAATCCCAACAAATAACTGGTTATCATTATCAGGTATTTAAATAACAATTAAATTTCAATATTAATTTAAATGGTAGTTAAATTCAAATTAAATTTGAATCATAATTTAAATATACCAAACAACCGTCAATAAATTTCTAATCACATCATAAATTCAAATTAACCAACATAAGATGGTTTAGTAGTTGTGAGCAGGTTAAAACACTCACCTTTGATTTTTAGTCGATTTAAAATCTAATTTAGGCCCAAAATCTAACAGTCTCAGAATGCAGCCAAACTAGACCCATAATGTCCGGAATTTCAATACGATCGCAACGGAGAAAACGGCGCATGAATCCGAGCCTGTATGAAAATGTTATGGATGTTATAACTTTAAAATTCAAATTCAAATTAAAATAAAAAAAAAACAATACCACGTCATCTCTCTACCACGCAAAGCCCTACAGACATGCATTTGAACCCTCCTTGGGTCGCCATCATTCATGCAATTATCGCGCCGCCCATGCTTGCCTGACCATCGATCAGGCACTGCCACCATTCCCCTCTCCCTGCGCCGCTCCTCCCTAGGCCAGCGCGACCACCACGACGCCCAAGAACCACCTCCGCCGCCGTCCCCTTCCAAGCCCTTTTCTGGTGAACTCCGATGCCATCACAACAAACAAACACCAGATCTGTGACCTTCTCGACTCCCTCTTCCGAACGCCACTTCCCGATCGTCAAACGGTCGATGATCCACCGCTGGATCGAAAACGCTAGAAATGGACGGCTAAGAAAGGTCGTCGATTTTTGGCCAAACGATGATTCGAATCGAAAAACAAATTGCTGCGTTAGATTGCACTCATTAAGAGCTTTTCAACGATATATTATGTGACATAGTTTGAGAAGTTTAGATTTTTCAATTTGATTTTGATTTGAAATTGAAATTTGGGAATTAAGGTTTCTGCCATTGGAAGGAAGGAAGGAGTAGATGGAGATAAGCAGCATGTACAAAAATCAGAAATGAGAAACAACTAGGGTTTATAATAGCCTATATATAGGCGGAGCTGAAATAGAAATGGATTGACCAAATCGATTTGAATCGAAACGATAACAACGACCCGAAAAGCCCGTTTCGTTGCCGAAACGAAAATGGGTCATCCAATATATCGAAATATAGGTTTTCGATATTTTTAAACTCAATAAAACTATTTTCAAACCCAAATTCAAAATTATATAGAAGTTAACTTTTAAATAACAAAATTATTTTAATTGAATTCATTAAATTGCTTTTTACGCGTTTCGAGCTCGCACCATCAAACGATAAGTCTGATTGCTACGAAACTTGAAATACTACAATAATTGTAATGACTCATCTTTTTGGATGGTTTAAAACGATGATAAACCACACATGTCAGAATCAAACCATTCAAAAGAGAGGATTGTTATGGGGTAAATAAGAAAAAGAAGAGAAAGAAATAAAACAAACACAGAATCTCATAGCGGAATGACAAAATATAAAAATCAAATAAACAGTTCATGAAGCTATTTACAAATAACATTTGATTATACTTTTACAATACAGATCAGTGTTACATACAACAGGAATAAATAAATGCAACGGAACAACATGATGCAGCGGAATAAATAAAATAAATAATATAGTATACAAATCTCCATCTTCGTCCTCCAAAAAAGCAGTCTTCGATACACTGAAAAGCTCAGACTGACCCAAGCGAATTGAAAGGAAAAAACACTCGAGTCGGAACTAAAAGATCATATGTAAGTTAAATCAACAATAAGTAAATATGAGTGTAACGACGTCAGAGATGTTTACGAGGTTTGACATCTCCTATCCAGTGTCTAACGTGCATGCAATTACTTAAGAGATGTTTGGGATTTCCATCTCCTAAGGATTCGTTAAACTATCTACATACATAGTACAATATGCTATTATAATAGTGTCTATAGTAAAGTAAAGTATTAAAATAGCGTTAAGGCATTACCCATATCCCCCTTAACACATTTTATATATTCCCGTAGTCTATACAGTACCGTAATTTCTCCGTAAACTGGAGGGCTATCAAAGGGCACTCCATAGGTATGGTACAAACCAAACTTGTAGAAGGCGCAATAAGGCATGTGACATGGCACGCGAGGCAATGCCACGGTAGGGTTCTACCATTTGCACTCCCGAACTGGTGGTAACGCATAACAGCTACTACCGACCACCTCGGAACACATTCCTATAATCAAAATCGAGGGGTGGCCACCAAATCAATCACAAAGTCATAATATGGTATTGAAGAAATGTGCCCGATCGGAGGTGCGACCTCACTTGGCCCGGCATAGCTCCTGTTTTAGCCACATCAAGCTGACTCATGGGAGTCAGGGCTACGTAAATACCTCATACAGAATCGTTCACCAAACCATCCTACTTTATTCTGGAATCTCCACCACGTACACAGTTGTTAAAGTGGTTTTCAGTATTGGCAGAGAGTATGACAATATCCGAACCCGGTCTCTTTAACAACCAAACGCTTATTTCACACCGGATAGTTCTTTTAAATTTCCAAAGCCGTTTCATAATTGATATCGAAATATCATATTCTCAATAACATATCACTTTCAAAATCATATTTAATTTCGAAATCATATCACTTTCGAAATCATATCGACAAAATAGGTTAAATCCTCATTTCAAAATCATCATATTTACTCAAATATGTCATTTCACTAGAAATATCATTTCAAATCCCAACTTAGGTTATAACATCATTCAACCATATTTGCTTTTAAATCAAGGATTTGAATATAAACAATTCAACCTTGCACCGTTTGGAATTTAGAAATATAGTTTAAATAGTCATAATTAGTTTAAAATAGTTAAAATTGTTTAAAATAAATTTTTTAATAGTTAAATACTCTAAAATAGTTTAAAAACAGATTAAAATTAGTTTAAATAGATTTAAGATAGTTTAAATAGATTTAAAATAGATTAAATAGATTTAAAATAGATTAAATTGGATTAAATAGATTATAATAGATTAAAATAAGTTTAAATAGTTTAAATTGATTATAATAGTTTAAAATAGATTAAATTAGTTTAATAGTTTGAAAATCTTCATAATCAAGATTTTTAAAATAATAAATTTTTAAACAGTTTATATTAAAATAATTAATTTAAAATTGATATCAAAGTTAAGCTATTTCTTTCATTTCAACAAATCTGGACATGTCCAGCTTTCAAATCTAAAATTGGTGTTTCAATTCAAATTCTCATTTAAAACCATTTAATCAATATCGATTTCAAATCCATGTTTGAATTATCAATTTAAACCACTTCTAATTAAATAGATTTCAAAGTTATATTCAAACATTTCAACAACTCAATTTTGATAAAATTCATTTATATTTGATAATTCAACTTTGAAATTTCAATTTAAATTCTTCAACCAATTTATTAAGACCAATTCCAATTTCAACATTTAAAGCTTGGATTTTCGAAAATAGTCCAGTTTATATAAATCCAATTTATTTCAAAATATCATTTAACTGAATTTAAAATTTAAGGATTAAAAATTATTTAATTTAACCAATCCGGTGTCCGTATATAATTTTCTACCCTATGGTCAAGTGGTACAGACATATATCATTTCAATCTGTAATAATTTTAATTTACGGGTATATATCATTTCAACCCGCAATCTCGAATTAACATTCAAAATCCATAAAATCGCTCGGGTTTATCATTTCAACCCATAACGACTTTCCCTAATCTATAGATCATTCGGGTATGTATCATTTCAACCCATAGGGAACTTGTAGAGTTATAACAATATAAAATATAACATCCAGTCATCCAATATCAAAATCAAACATCCATCACAATCACCATTCAGATCAACAAATAAATAACAACATTGACTGATTATCAATAACAGGTATTAACAGATAATTTAAAATTCAATATAAAATTAAATGGCGATTAAATTCAATAAAAGTCAGGTTTAACTAGAATGACAATTTAAATATTTCAAACATCAATCAAACAACTTCTAATCACATCATAAATTTAACTTAACTAACATAAGATAATTTAGTAGTTGTGAGCGGGTTAAAACACTCACCATTGATTTCAAATCGATTTGAAATCCAAAATAGGGCCTAAAATTGAACAGTCTCAGAATTCATCCAAACTAGTGCCAAAATGACCGGAATTTGGATACGATCACAATGGAACAAACAATGCGTAAATCCGACCTCGTACATAAAATATATACACATTAGAAGTTATACGATATATAATAATTTAATAAATAAAATAAAAAAATAAAATTTAAATCGTTACCACGTCAGCATCGTTCCACATTCACGCGTATCCTAGTGGAACCCTAACCCTCATTCGAACTGCAGCTTGCCGCCGCCCCTACACAACCCCTTGACTGATTTTTGCCGCCACTCCGAGCATCTTCGACGTGATTAGGCTATGCCACCATCTCGACCATGCCGAGCTACCCCCATCCATGGCCTCCATGCCAGTCGCGACGCCCCCTCCTTCGACCGTCACCGCCCACATTTGAAGCCAAGTCATGGCGAATTTCTCGGCCTCCGGCACGAATGAACATCAGATCCCAGACCAGTTCGACGAGCTCTACCAGCCCATGTCCTCCGATCGTCGCTAGGACGCAAATCCACCGTTAAAACCTCGAACCCTACAATGGACGGCCGAGGTTCATCCTCGGTTTCTGGTCAAAGGTGCATCTATTTGAAAAATGAATCGCTGCAGTGGATTATGCTCGTCGAGAGTTTTTCAACAATATATAATATGACAGGGTTTGGAGGAGTTTGATTTTGAAATTGAATTTAAAATTGGAATAGGGTTTTGAAATTGGAATATGTTTCTACCATTAGAAGAAGGAGATGGTCAGATAGAATTGTACGTACTGTAATCATAAATAGAAAGGCTGCTAGGTGGGTAACAAGACTATTTATATGGACAAGGCCCGATAAGAAAGAACGAATAACATATCGAATTGGTTTAAACGACAATAACAACCCGAAATGCCCGTTTCGCTTTCGAAACAAAGCAGGTCATCCCATGTATTAAAATATATGTTTTTGATATTTTTAAACTCAATGGAACAGATTTCAAGTCCTAATTCCACTGTATGAAGAAGTTAGCTTTTAAAATTAGCTTATTTCAATTGAAATCAATTAAATTGATTTCTACGCGTTTCGAGTCCGTACGGTCAAACAACAAGTCCGATCGCTACAAAACTTGAAACCTTACAATAATTCACTGTTACGGATCCGATGAAACGGGTTTCGTCGAAATCTAAGACAATGGCAAAATTGGCTATTTTCACGTTAAATAAATAAATTATTATTAAATTGATTAAATCACTTTTTAATTTCAAATTTAATAACTAACAATTTTTTATCATTTTTGATTACTTAGACATTTACAATAACTTAAAACAAATTTACATATCAATTCAGTGTTAAATATTACACTAATTACAGTGTTCAATTTCAACTGTATATAAAATCTGATTAATTATATTTTAATTACAATAAATTGATTTAATTTGATTTCAATCTTTTTATCCAATTAATCATTACTCTAAGGGCATAGTTAACATTGGTTTATATCTTATTACACTAATACTCTACAATTATCATCCTAATTTATATTAAAGCAATATTTAATTACATTTAATTGCAATTGATTTCCAATTTAATTCAACAGATTAAATAAATATGTAACAAATAACAATTGTCACCTTTTACTTAATTTAATCACATTTATAAGTTTATTATCTACAACCAATGTTCTAACTATTTACACAACACTAATTTTGTTCAATTACAATTAATTACATATTATTTCACAAATTAATAAAACATTAAATCTATTTCCTTACTTACAATTTATAACCAATTATAACCTTTCAATTATTCCAATAAATTGGGATTGCAATAAAATAGTTATCAGTTGCCTTGAATTAACATTACTAACATTACATTTTAGTTATTTCACATTATTAAATCTTAAATTTTTAATTTTTCACAACATTAAATTCCAAACTTATTTAATTAATAAAATTAATTATCGAAATTTATGGGTCATTATAATAATTCACTGTTACGGATCCGATGAAATCTGGTTTTATCGAAATCCAAGAGAGTGGCCAAAGTGGCTATTTTCATGTTAATTAAATAATTTATTACTAAATTAATTTAATCACTTTCAAATTCAATTTTAAAAGTTCACAAATTCCATCATTCTTTATTACATATAAATTTATAATCTTTTAAAATAATTTTTTCATGTCAAATTCAATATTAAATATTGTACTAATTACAGCATTCAATTTCAATTACAATAAATTTCCAGTTAATTATATTTTAATTCCCTATAAATTATTTTATTTCAATTTACACTCTTATTATTCAATCAACTATTTCCTATAAATATAATTAACATTAGTTTACATTTTATTTCATTCATATTCTACAATTTCATCTTAACTCATATTAACTGTAATATTACATTGATTTCCAAATAAATTGAACATATTAGATAATAAAATAGTAATTAAAATAATTGTCACTTTTAAGTAATTTAACCACATTTATAAATTTATTGCTCACAAACAAAGATTATAACTACTTACCCCCACCACTAATTTCATATTCTATAATAACCTATTTCAATTTATAACCATATAATTTCAACATTGAATTCAACATCTAATTTATTCCTTATTTACCATTATAATCAAATTAACTTTACAATTGATTGAAATTACTTTAAAATAGTTATCAATTACTTTAAATCAATATATTAAATTACATTCTAATAATTTTTCCATTTATAAATCATAAATTTTAATTCCTCACAATATTAAATTCAAAAATCTTATTAAATTTAATAGATTTTAATTATCAAAAAAATATGGGTCGTTACACTCTCCGCCACTCAAAATTTTTCGTCCTCGAAAAGGGAAATGGGGGAATTAAGAAACTAATATATTTTTATTCAAATAATCAATTTGTAAACACCTTAAACTTACATAATTAAGTATTTTAAATAAAATATATTAATTTATAAACAATTAAATCTTCATATTCAAGTTTAATGAAAGTTTGAAAATATTTTAACTTTCACAAAATTTTCTAAGTCATAAATTCACGAAAAATTTCGGTAGAGTCTCCTTTGTACGGATAGGTCCGCGAAAATAATAATATCAATAATTACAATATATATATATATATCATATTTCAAAAAATAAATATCCTAAACCGTGGGAAACAATAAAATATCGTTATAAAACCGTAATTCGAAATCGTACCTATTTGTCAAGGAAACAAACTTTATTTATGAAACCAATGGCAACTGCTATTGCTTCCATAAACCTGTATTTCAATTATATAATCCAAAAGAGTGAGAATTATGTACAAGAGAAATATTTAGTTGTTTTAATCAGTAACAAAAGCAAATCAACACAAAACATATGCAAACAAACAACATGACCATTATATGCAACAAAGGAATCAATCATACATCCATAGCAATCTAAAACTAATGGGTTGTTTAGTTAAGAAACTTTTCATCGTTCAAGGGTGATAAATATACTAATAAGTGTACCTTACGCTCAACAGCCTTAGATAATTATTTAATAGATTATTCATACAACCTTAAACACTACAACAAAAAGACCATATTACAACTGTATTTTTACAACTGCTAAAAAATGGCAGTTGTAATAAAGATTTTTTACAACTCTTTTTTTAGAAAGTTGTAATAAACTTATTTTCAACAACTCTTTTATTTTGCCAGTTGTAAAAGATGCCTATTACAACGTTTCTTTTTTGTCAGTTGTAATAGATACCTATTTTTAACAACTTTTCATTTTTGCCAATTGTAATAGATGCCTATTACAACTTTTTTCGTTTGCCAGTTGTAATAGATAATTATTTTTTACAACTCTTCTTTTTATCAATTGTAATAGATGTCTAGTGCAACCTTTTTTGTTTGCCCACTGTAATAATTAATTAATAATTATAATTAAATAATAATACTTAATAATTAGTAATTACTACTTAACAATGAATAATTTTTATTAATAATGAATAGTTACTATTAAATAATAATAATTAATCTGAAAATATGAATAATTAATATAAATAATCACTATTTGATAATTTAATAAATAATAATTATTATTAAATAATTAATAAATAACAATACTTAATAATAACCTTAAAAATTAATAATAATTAATATTAATAATTAATAATCACTATTAAATAATTAATACTTAATAATTAATAAATAGTAATTAGTCTTTAAAAATTACTATTAAATATTGAATAATTAATAATCGATAACATATACATAATGATTAATAATTAAATAACTAAAAAAACTAATAAAAAATAATCAATAACTTATATATTAATAACTAGTAAATAAATAATAAATATTTATTTAATAATTTATAAATAATAATTACTATTAAATATTAGTAACTAATAATTAATATAATAATATTTTTATATTAAAAAAAATTAAAAGTTAAACATCAATATTAAATAATAAAAAAAGTTAAAAATCAATATTAAACATCAATATTAAATAAGAATTAATATTAGTAGTTAAGAAGTAATATTTAATATTTGGTAATTAACTTTTGATAATTATTAAAACGATTACTAATAAATAAAAAATCTAATAATTGATAATTAATATTTATAAATAATACTTAAATAATAATAATTGAAAATTAATGTATAATAGTTAATAACTACTATTAAATAATAATAATTAATTTGAAATATCAAATAATTCCTATTAATAATTAATTAGTAATTAATAATTAATTAATTAACAATCAATAATTAATAAATATTTAATTAATAATTTATAATTTATAAATAATAACTACTATTAAATAATTGTAACTAATAATTAATATGTAATAAATTTTTATAAAAAATAATAATAATTACAGTTAAAAATCAAAATTAAATAATAACTAAAAGTTAAAAATCAATATTAAGTAATAATAATTATAATTAGTTAATTAAAATAATAATAATTAATAATCAATAAAAAATTAATGTTAAATACATAATACTTAAATAATAATAATTAAATATGAATATATAATAATTAATAACTATTATTATATAATAACACTAATAATTGATTTTAAATATGAAATAATTCCTATTAATAATTAATTAATAATCTAATAATCAATAAATAAATATTAAATATTTAATTACTAATTAATAATTTATAAATAATTCACTATTAAATGCTAACAATTAATAGTTAGTAATAAAAAATTGATAAAAATAATAATAAATTAAATAATAATAATTAAAAGTTCAAATTTAATGCTAAATAATAATAATAACAATTAAAATTTTAATTCAAATAATAATAATTAATAACTAATTCTGAAATATGAAATAATTACCATTAATGTTGTTTTTTCTTTTGAATGAATTCATTATAGTAATATATTCTACTTTTGGATTATTTTGGTAGAAATTTATTCAATGAAGGTAGTGGTTAAGGTTTGGTTTTGTTTATAGTTTAATATATTATTCATATCTAAGTAATATAACGTAGGAAATTTCCATTTGGCTTAAATACTATATAGTGTCAGTATAATTAGTACTAGTATTTGACTTAATTAAGGGTGAAGATTGCCTTCTTTGAGTGGATGTTAAATTTGGCTCCAAAACCAAATTCCTCTTGGCTCCAAAACCAAATTTTTGGGCTCGAATTTTTTATCTATAATCAGCACTCCCCCTCTCTCTCTCCACTGATAACCTAAAATTTGTTTTCCCTCCTTCCATCCTTAATTTTCTTTGTCATTGTTTCCTTCCGATGAGAAAAGAATAACTTTCGTGTTCCCAAACAAGATCTCGTTCAAGATCGAATCGATGTCGAAGCTATCAATTTGAGGTTTTGAAATCGAAATAACCAAGCTAAATCGCCGTTGCTGTTATCAAAGAGCCTTGCACTGTACATCTCTTGTGCTTGTGCTTGGATATCCACTAAAAGTCGAAATTGATCTAAAGGTGATGCCTGAAAAATAGATGAAGCCACTAGATCTGAAATTCATGAGTTCAAATCTGGATCTGCTCTATTAAAGGCCTCAATATGCTCTCTTTTATATTTGTATGCTGAAGGTCCATACTTGTGAAGGTAAGCTTCTATTTACGAATTGATCTATAAATTGATTATCAAGGATATTTTATATGTATGTGTTACTTTGGTTGAAAAGGCTGAGTACTCTGGGTCTGATTCTTACAGCACCTGTTGAGTAATGGTGTCTTTTCTATAGTAAACAGTGCAACCTTAATTCTCCAAAACTATAATCACCACTTTAACATTAATTTCACTTTAACATACAACAAGTTTTAATTGATTTTTTGTAAACTGGGAATATTAGAACTTCACGTCATTTTGGATAAATGTGGATCATTATAATATATTTGTTAGACCATTATGTATTTGCTTAATTAATGAGCCGTAGTTGGATTTTGTATTTAATGGGTTCATTTTTTTCCCATTGTATGATGGAAATTGTAGTAACTGCTGTAGTACGGGTTCTATCAATACTACCGTTAGTTAGTGATTGTTGTAATGCCTCAAAATGGTTGTATTAGTATAGAAAGTCATAACTTGATGTACCATAGTTTAATGTGTATTTCCTTATACCTGTTTTATCTAACATAACACGATTAGTATGTATGTAGTCAATACAATTAGTCTTTGAGCTTTAGGCCATCAGTATTGTGTATTTCCTTTTGGTTCACAAAATTACCTGTCACTTAAATTTAGCATGTTATCCAATAGTTAAGCACAAGAATAGTTAAGCAAGGTCGAACAGTTAATGTAATATTAGAGTGATACATAGTAGTTGATAAACGTTTAACTTTCATGGCTGATAAACCATGTACCACCCATCATCAGGATTTGCTATGAATTATAACTCTTTAAGTTACTTGAATTCCTTGTGAAGAATTTTGACTTGCATAAACATGTATATATGGATGGGTCCGACCACAGTTATCAGTGATAAGTGATCCACCCATTTCTTTTGTTCTTATTTGTTTTTGAATCTTGTTTATTACTCTAATCTTTATTTAAATTTACCAATGTTAGATGATGGTGAACTAAATTGCATTGCCATCAAACAATCTATTGTCATCACAAATGTCATTTAGCTGCCTGAAAATCATGTAGTCTCTGCTTTTGTTGACTGGAGATATTGCTTCCACTACTTGGAATGCAGAAAAGTTGGAATGCAGAAAGGGTAACGGCTGGAGGCATTTATTATCAGCGGTTACCTTTCCATCTTTTTAATGCATTGATGACTGCCTTTTATCTCCATCGGTTTGGAATTATAAATTTTATATTCGTTTATTGCATTTATTTAATGCGAACGGTTCGCATTGTTTTATATTTTCCTTTGCCTTTTCTTCTTCACATCCTTTTATAACTATGCAAACTTCACTATAACTTTTCCATTCTCCATACCTTTCTCTTCCGTCATCATGGCCGTGACCACATCGCCCCACTTGCCTCCAACCCGAGTTCCTCCCCTCGCATAACCACTTCCAGCGAACCACTTCCCATCGATTCCACTTCCTCCACGCGACCGCCCTCTGGCCGAATATTCCTTGCAATTTCTCCTCTCCAGATCTCATTATCGCCCCATCCAACTGCCAGACCCCGCCTTGAGCAACCACCGTGCTCTCCACCACCTTCGGCCTTCTAGGCAGCCACTCTTCGCCTCGTCCACCTCAACATCTCAGCCACATCCCCCTCCATGCGTTTACCTACCCTCTCCCCGCCTGTCTCATCACGGCCAGGTTGAGCCTACAACCCAGATCCGCGTGCACCTCGGCTCTCCATCCACTCGAACTTCCCTTCACCTGTGCTCGCCGTGCATCGCTTCTCTTTGGCCAGTGCAGTTCTCCTTTTTTTTCTATGGTATGCTATACATATTTTATATCACGTATATTAATATTTGATTTCTATGTAGATATTGAAATTAAATTATATATATATATATATATATTTTTGATATTTTTATGTCTGCTTTGTCTATACACATATTCGTATATATGTGTCAGAGTTTTATTTTGTATTGTATATGCATTTAGTTATATAATAGACTGTATACATATGTTTTGATTTTGTATATAATATAAAAGTTTATGGACAAAAAAATTGGTTATGCTAAGCTGCAAGCCTGTAGGAAGTTAGCATTTTAGCATACACATATGAAACAATCGTTTATAGTATATATACATATATATATTTAACTATGTACCCATACAGATTCTACATATATATAATATTTATATAAGCTGTGGTCTGTTAGTTTATATCTTGTAATATAGCTATGAGTCGTTTACATATATTATACGTTATTTTATAGGCTGTAAGATGTATATATGTTTTAATAAGTATAAATAGTTATATAATTTACTATATGTAAAGGTCATATAAACTATACTCTGTGTTTACGTTTTGTTTTTCTTGAAATAAATTCTGACTGTTGCATATATATATGTTACAGTGTTTGCATATACTTTAGGTATATAGTAAATCTTGCTTCTTTGATTTGGAAAATATATTGGTTTATGAAAAATTTATTTGTGTAAACTGATTTCATACGTTTGTTTACAAGTATTGTTTTGTAGTATATATAGATTTATACAACTAGTAGTTATATATATGGTTGTATGATTTACAAACAGAGGTGTATCAGAGAATCTGTTTCCGAGGCTACTTATTTACGTTAATATTTTTTTAATAGATTTAAAAACAACCTGTTTTATATATTATACATATCTTGTATATTTTGCAGTTTTCAGTATTTCTATATTATGACAATGTTATATATAATACTGTAAATAGCAATATATTTTGTTTATTTAAACATTTATGTTAGTATTATGTGCTGTTACCTATAAAAGTTATAGTACGAATACTATAAGATTTTATGTATCACTACGCCATAAATGACCTTCTGCAACATTTTTGCAAGGTGTTACCAGCTAAAATGTTGCGATAGATATAAAATTTTGGTCCTACTGCAACGTTGTATTTTTGGTGTTACCTTAGCCATAAAAATGTGTTGCTCTAGCTAAACAAGTGTAACACGATGCAACATTTTTATAAAGTGTTGCTATAGATGTATTCAAATTAAAAAATTAATAAAATTAGTAATCCGTGTGAAAACGATCCAACGGTCTATATTTAATCTGATTGTAAAAATGGATCGCCGCTACAATTTTCCCCAAATTTTCGTTTTCCCGCCTGAACTCCATTAGATCCCTTTCGGTTTTCATTTCTCAAATCAAAAAGCAAATAGAATACTTCAATGGAATTTCGAAAATCCTAAATTGATTACTCGCACTGTGTTCATCGATTTGAATCACAAACATCACCGTTCAAATCATGGAATTTGTAGCCCTCTCCTCTTTCAACACCCTCTTCTTCTGCCGCCCAATTTCTCAAATCGCGAAAAGAACGTGTATTTCTCAAATCGAAATAAAAAACACTCAATCCAAACTTGTTCGCACCCAGACAAAATTCTCAATCAAAATAAAATTGTTTGATTCAGGCGACTTAGGTGATTTAAGGTTTAGGGTTCGAAGAATTTGAGGTTGCGGTTTAAGAGTTTCTGGAATTAGAGGGGGCACGAAGGTGGTTTTAGATTTGGAGATCGTGAATTGGGTCTGGTCGCGAATGCAATCGGCGATTTGTGGCTTGATGATTTGTGGTTTGAATGAAGTCGCTAATGGAGTCTGGTTCAGGTCGTTTGGATTTTTTGTGTTTTTTTTGTTTTTTTTGAATTGGTGGTCGGGATTGCTGAGAAGATGGTCGATGTAGACAGAGTGAAGGCTGTTGTGGTGGTAGACCGTGAATGTAGGTGTCGAGAATGCTGTGAGGTGGTTTGAGGGTTTGGGTAGTTTCAGGTGGGATGAAGGAAGTGTTGAATGGTGATGTATGAAGGCAGTGCTCAAATCAGAAACACATTGATTGGTGAAGGTGCTCTTGTTCGTGTAATTCAAGACTCTGCTTCATTATTAAGGCATTTTCTACTTAGCTGGTGTTGATTATTTTCCAAATTATTCAATGCAGTGATGGAGCAATTCCTGCTACCACTCTGATAATGGGAGGAAACCCTATCAAAGGTGAAGTTTTTATTAGTCAAGCAATGTTTCTTTTTTATAGAAAATGATGTGATAAAAATTATGTTTTTAATAATATGATTTTCAGGTTTAAGGGGATCAAACCTTTGCTTATCGCTCATATTTGGAGTTCTAGCTGTTCGTTATATTTTGCTGCCTTTATTCGGCATAGTTATAGTCAAGGGAGCAGTGCATATAGGACTTGTGCATGCTGATTCATTTGTGCATCATTTTACGTCGTTTCAAAGAAGGCTCGACCTTCCGAAATCGGATGAATCGGGCGGTGCCCCGGACCCCCGCCGGCGCTGCGCCCGGACCCGCTTCTCGGCTCGCCTTCGGCTCGGCACTCGGCTCGCCTTCGACTCGGCATATATTTGTCAGTGTCGGTGTCTGTATAAATTGAAAGTGCATATGTAATGAGTGAACTGAGTGATGTAGTGAGGAATATCTGTATATGTGAATATCAGTGTTATATATCATTGAATTGTAAAATATTGGAGTCAGGAATTTGTACTATTTCAAATGTTGAAATAAAATATTTATTTAAATAAATTACTGTTTAAATATCAAATTATGTGCAATAGCATTTTATTAAATAAATATTTATTTTTATTAAAAAATCAAATATGCTCTACATTGTGGGCCCCACAAATTCAAAAAGTTCATATCTATAGCAACATTTTGGAATGTTGCTATAGATACCTATGGGTGTTGCCATAGACCCAAATAGGATTCTATTGCAACAATATTACTTATGTTGCCTTAGATAGTCAAAATGTTGCCTTTGAGGTCTAAGGCAACGGCAAAAATTGCATCACCCTAAAAGTGTTGCCATAGACCTATGGCAACATTTTTCGGGCTTGATCCAACATTTTTTTTGTGTTGCAGTAGGCCATTTATGGCGTAGTGTATAGTGATGCTTTGATTTCAAAAATATCTATAGATTTTGATTTTCAAATGTATGTGTTTTTAAAGTTATATTGATTTTTGTTATTGGTTTCAGATACTGTACATACTTAGAAAAGAAGTACATAAAACATTTGACTGTCCGGGGTTTAATATGAACACTTGATTTTTAAGGGGTATTATATATATGTAGTAGTATCCTATGCATGTTGATTTCTAGTTTTATATATATGCATGTGATAATAATAATAATAATAATAAAGTAGGGTATATATATGCTTTCCAAAAATTGTTTTACGTAGTGGTAGCCTTATTTATATTTTATATTATTTTAACATTTGTCTTAAATTAAAGTATTGATTTTAAGGAAATTAATATATATATTCTGTTAATATCAAACTAATTGGTTTCTTTTCCTCATCGACCTCTATCTTTCAGCTTTGTCCGTCAAATCCACTTTCGGTTTACTTCGTTTTGAGATTGTTGTTTGGATTTGTTCGATTGTCTTGAACGTGATCCAAATTGAAGCTTGTTGTGTATCAAACTCCTCTAGCCTCGAAAGGTGAGCAATCACTCACAATTAACGTTCTTATATTTATTAAATTTGATTTCAATTGAAATGACAATTGAAATATGTTGCTGTTGTTATCTAATTGTTATATATGCTATTATCTGTAACTGTTCACCTGTGGGATATGACACCATATCCTGTTGTTTATATTATATTGTTATTGATGATATATGTCTGTTGTTGTATTTTATATTATCTGTTGTCACTCTGCAAGTTCCCTGTTAGTATAGAATTCACTATGGGTTGAAATGATACATACCCGAACGAACTTTAGAATAGGAGAAAATCGTTATGGGTTGAAATGATAAACCCAAGCGATTTTCATTTGAATTGAAATTGGGATTACGGGTTGAAATTATATCTACCCGTATATATTTAAATTACGGATTGAAATGATAAATATCTGTATCACTTAACCATATGATAGATATATATACAGACACCGTTGGTCCATATATATAAATATTTTAAAAAAAAAATTCTATGGATTTGGAAAGAAATATATGGTTTAATAAATGTTGATTCTTAAATTTTTTTAATTTAATTAAGATTGATTTAATACATATATTATGGTTAAGTATTTAAATTTATGTTTCAAAATAGATTTTAGTAATAATTTGAATAAGTTAAGGTTGGGAAGATAATTTATTTAATTAAACCGATTTGAAACTTATTGAAATTGAGATTTCAGATATGATTTATAACTTGGGTTTGATTTAAGTAATTTAATAAATATTTCTTGTTTAAATAAATTTAAGGAAATATTTAGTAAAAATGTAATTTAAGCTAGTTAAATGATATTGAATTTATTAAGTGAATATTCCCTGATTAAATAATAAATGAAGTTAAATCAAGAGCTATATGAAACTGTTAAATTTAACTTTGAAATTGTTGAATATTAAATCTTTGAAATATATTGGAATTTAAATGGTTTATTTTGTGATTCAGATCTGCATTTGAAATCAATATAATTTGAATTTGTTATTTAGAAACTGAATTGAATTAATATGGAAAAATTTAGATTGAATTAAATTGGAATTTGGAATTTTAGTTGATTTGAATCGATTTGTGAGACTTGAGGAAATTATAAATACTTTACTTTATAAATTATTTAGGAAAATAGATATATTTGAAATGAAATGATATTTTGGTTTGAAGTATAAATTAAATTGAATGACCATGGTGTTAGAGTGTATACTTCTACATTTTAGATAGTTTCACGGATCCTTAGAGGATGGTTATCCCAAACATCCTTTAAGTTACTTGTATTTCAGTTAATATTTCACTTGAGTTGGATTTATTGATATAAGAATGTTAATCCTGACTCGAGTGTTTTGTGTTTTGCTTTACGCTCGGGTCAGACTGAGTGATACAGCATTTGAGACTCACCTTTGGAGTTTGGAGCTTCGCTTGGAGATCCAACAATCGATTCAGCTTTTAGCTTTTCCAGTTGATTTGTTCTGAGAGGTCATCAGTTTGTATTGGAGACTTAACTGTATTTGAGATATTCTGATGTATTTTATTTCTAACTCTGATGTTTATATAGTAGCTTCATGAACTACTATTTATTTATTCCGCTGCGTATTATTGTATTACTCTGTATCTGTAATTTTGTGATTTATTTATTTACTGTATATGCTGAGTTTTGCCAAATTTAAATTAACAATCTAATATTTTGAGCAATTCAAGTCCGACATGTGCGGATGCGAATGGTTGAAAATAGCGGGTCGTTACAGTTGGTATCAGAGCTTTGGCTCTAGGCAAAACTTAGCATATATAGTAAATTTATTTACAGAATCACTTTCGTTCGAGTTTGAATCTCTTTCGTTTGACTCGATTTCCTTTGAACTTTGGAACGTTTCTTGTGGTTCCAAAATTCATTCTTGTCTCTCCCTATTTGTATTCTTTTGATTCTGGAGTATCCCATAACTCCACTTCGAATGATCTCTATAAGAATAGGATCCCACCAATCTTTGAATGATTTGTGAAGGGGTGAAACTCCTTCACAATTAGCATTGATTCACCGGAGATTTCTATATCTTTGGTTTAGATGAAGCTATCTCTTGTGATCGAATGTTGATTTTTCTTGGAATTCTGCATCGATCTTGTTCCTGAAGTCACGGTTGACCCGGTTAAGGTCGCCCGTGATTTTTATATGTATATTCATCTTCTATTTTGAAATTTAATTATCTCATCTTCGTTTGAGCTTATCTTCGAATCATAATTCTATTTGATTAAGAGTTCCTCTAATTTGAATCTCTATCTTTGTTTGAAATCCATTCTTAAATGATCTTTTGAAAAATCGGGTTTGTTTGTATTTTGAATTTGTTTTATATATCGAAATTATTATTTTGATAAGTATGATTATATTATATATATAAAAGTGAAATGTTTTCGATAATGATTATATACCCTTTTTAAAACGAGAATTTGAGGTTTCGAAAGGATTTGTAATTTTGAAAAATTATATAAGAAATTTGATTTATCTAAAAATGATTTATAACTGAAGGATTTTAAATTTGAAATTCGAGAATTAAACACCGGTGTTTTGAAATTGGTTTTAAGATTTTGAAATATATAATAATAATATGATTTAAAAGTATTTTCCGAATAAGAAATGTTTCAAATGACTTCTAATGAGTTTCGAATGATTTCGATGAAATTTCAAAAGAAGTTTGAGAAAATAGAAGTCCAGAACTAACTTATGTCGCTGGAAAATAATTTCGGAGATGAGTGCATGCATCATCGACATTGATTTTCGAGTTTTAGAGTGGGGGATAGGCCACTTCAGTAGCTTTTCTATGCGAGTGATTTTGTGAAACCATTTTGATTTCAAATTCCGAAGTAAGATTTGATATTCGAAAGATAGATGTATATATATATATATATATATTTGAAATGATTTGAAGTAAGCCGTGTTCAGTCCTTGAGTTTTGGATCTGATTTGATATAACCCTATCTTTTGGTATTGATTTACTGATTTGTTGGTGATTTCCAACTCTTGGATTTGAAAATATGATTTCTTCGACTATTTTGAAGGTTCGAGTACTTCCAAATCGAGGATAACTTTTCCAAGCTATGTAATTTTGAAAAGTATAAAGTATATAAGTTTGATATGTATGTTTAAAATATGTAGTAATATGATTTAAATAAGTTGAAACTGTTTTGTTAGTAAACAAATAAGGCTATTTTGAATTTCCTAATATGAAATTTTGATTTGAAATGTTTTGAAAAGAATTTGGTCTTCAAAATATTTTGAATAAAATTTAGTTTAAATATCTTAACTGGGTAACATCTTTATAAAACTATATATGGAACAAGTTGGAATAGATACATAAGTTGTACGTATGCTATTTTATTCGCATAATTGAATTGATCCAAGTTTGAGTACACAAGTTCGAGGTGAATTACACCATTTAGTGTTAGGATTTTTCATTTGATTCTTGATGACGAATATTTGATATGGATGGTGGGCTTGATTCTAGAATTCTCTATCATAGTATATGGCTATGCAAGGAGACTGATGGCTTCTAGTCGAGAAACCATATCGAAATCCGCCTTAGGGAAGTCGAATGGACAATACTAGTTCGAAAGCGAACTTGTGTGATCGAGCGAGCGATCGAATGTGATTTTGCGAAATGATGACATATGTACATCTTATATCCTAATATCATTGATATACTTGACGCTGAAATGGAAAGTTGTTGGGTTGGATATCTTTGTAATTTAATTGGAATTTTTCTTTTATGCAAAACTACTATCAATTTAAAACCATTTTCAAACTATTTTTCTTTTATTCTTCTTAAAACGAACTATTTTAAACTATTTTATTTACAAATTATTTACAAAACTATTTTTCAAACTATCTTATATACAAAACTATTCTAAATTCAAAACTTTTAGTAAGCAAAGATGTTCAATCCCATATAGCTCTTCGTACAGCGAAATTTATTTTTGAAATTTTGATCCTGATATAAGATGGACCTTATGTAAATATAAGATGATTTTGAAAACCATTGATTTTGGAAATGAATTGTTTGACTTAATTATATTGATTTGGAAATTTGGATTTATTTCCTAAATTTATTATTTTGGAAACTTTGGAACTGAAGATATTTGATTTGGAAGAATAATTTGGTGAAAGCGTATATGATTTTGAAAAATACATTGATATTGAAACAAATTGGAATTGAGAACCTTGTGTTACTAAAAAAACTTGATTTGGGAGTTATCGAACTTATATAAAAAAATTTGGTCTGTATAAGTATGATGTTGATTCGAAAACTATGGATTTGAAAAGGTACTCAATTTGAAAAGTGAAATCTTATGTAATTGAAGTCTATATAAGTGTGATTTGATATACTATTGATTTTGGAAAGTATTTGATTTGAAAATGAAATCTTATATATAATGGACTTTATATAAGTATGATATTTGAAATTAATTTGAAAGGTACTATATGATACATATTTTCGAAGTAAAGATATGGAAAGTGCCTTCTGCTTGATATCCGATTTGTGGCCACATCTTGGATTCATTCTATCGATATTATTCTCTCTGATTTTTGGTTTTCCAGATATGATACTCGAGTGTCCTTCGAATTCCATGGCGTCACCCATGGTCTTACGAACTCGACTGCATATCGTAATTCGCAAGGCAGTGATTGCTTAAAAGGTACGGATGTTTCCTGGGGGATCCAGGCGTAACCATTGTGTATCTGCGATCTATGGTCGTGTTAGTGGCGTAATCCGCAAGGCAGAGATTGCTTAAAGGGTATGGATGTTTCCTGGGGGATCCAGGCGTAACCATTGTTATGTATCCTGCAGTCCACAGTTTTGTTATCATGGCGAAATTCGTAAGGCAGTGAATGCTTAAAAGGTACGGATGTTTCCTGGGGGACCAAGGCGTAACCATTGTGTATCTGCGATCCATGATTTGTTTGTTTTTTTGTTTGGATTGTACTTTCCATATCTGTTTTTAAAAGTTTTCCAGTATTTTCACTGGGTGTTGAAACAGGTCTACTAAGTACCTGGAGAATTCTAGTTTTGCGCCTGATCAACGCACTACCAGAGTCTACAGGAAAAAGGATAAACTTGTTGAAACATCGAGTTATAAAAGTATTTTAGTATAAAGGTATTTTCAACAAAGGAATTCTGTATTAATATTTGAAATTGAAATTCTCACGGCTTGAATTAATTATTCGTACTCGATACTATTCTTTTGAATCTACCTTATCTGCTCAGCTTTATTTATTTACCTATATTCTGTTTTTCCAAGTCCTCCTTCTTTTCCTTGTTGACTATATCCTTTTAAATATTGTTTATTTATATACTATATGGTTTAATAGAAATTCTTTTTTTAGTGTTAATAATATTTTAGAAGTTATTAATTAAATAAAACATATTTAAAGTAAATGATTATTGATTTATTAATAATATTTGAAAAGTATCTTGAGAATTTTTTTTAAATAAATTTATGAATTATGGATTTAATGTTTTCAAATAGCTTCTTTGTAAATATAAGCAATGATGTAAATAATTGTTTTCAAATATTTTTCATATATTTATAAAGGTGTTATTTAAACATAAATGGCATTTATAAAGGAAGCAAGAAATTTGCAAATGGGTTTTAAAGTATTAAAGATAATTGATTTGCAATTGAAGTTTCAAATGAATATTTCAAGTAAAATTTATATATAGTTTCAAATTAATTGTTTAATCCTTGTCTTTCAATATATTTTTTTCTGGTTGTTTCTGTTCCTTTACCTCCTTCCTTTTCGGGGACGAAAAGTTTTGAGTGGGGGAGAGTGTAACGACCCGAAAATTTTAATTGTTTTAATGAGATAATTAATTGAGATTTAGTGAAATTTTAAACAATAAAATTTGAAAATAAAAATTTATTATTTGGAATACGTCTATTTCAATATAGCTACTGGTAAATTTCCATCTGATAATGTTGAAGTTTATTTTTTTGTGAAATTTTATTTCAATTTGAATCGGTTAATAACAGTTGAATTTAAAAGTTTTTTGAAACCTAAATATGTCAACATGAGAAAATTTATTTGGAACACTCTGAATTTGACTGCGAAATTCGTTTCGCGAAATTCGGACATTTCTAGCTCCATTTGGATTTTTCTGTTCAAAATAGCAGCATTTTCGGTACCGATTATCGACTTTTGATCGGATGATCGTACCACTGATATTTGTATACCGTTTTGATCGTCTCGTTGTGCTGATCACTATGGTATATTCATTCTTGTGTTTTGAGATCTGGTATGTGAAGGAAACGATGAAAATGTACGTCGTATTGATATCGTTTTTGATGTCCTTTCAAATTTCAAACGGCTGGAGGCATTTATTATCAGCGGTTATCTTTCCATCTTTTTAATGCATTGATGACTGCCTTTTATCTCCATCAGTTTCGAATTATAAATTTTATATTCGTTTATTGCATTTATTTATAATGCGAACGGTTTGCATTGTTTTATATTTTCCTTTGCCTTTTCTTCTTCACATCCTTTTATAACTATGCAAACTTCACTGTAACTTTTCCATTCTCCATACCTTTCTCTTCCGTCATCATGGCCGTGACCACATCGCCCCACTTGCCTCCAACCCGAGTTCCTCCCCTCGCATAACCACTTCCAGCGAACCACTTCCCATCGATTCCACTTCCTCCACGGGACCCCCCTCTGGCCGAATATTCCTTGTAATTTCTCCTCCCCATATCTCATTATCGCCCCATCCAACTGCCAAACCCTGCCTTGAGCAACCACCATGCTCTCCACCACTTTCGGCCTTCCAAGCAGCCACTCTTCGCCTCGTCCACCTCAACATCTCAGCCACGTCCCCTTCCACGCGTTCACCTACCCTCTCACCGCCTGTCTCATCACGGCCAGGTTGAGCCTACAACCCAGATCCGCGTGCACCCCGGCTCTCCATCCACTCGAACTTCCCTTCACCTGTGCTCGCCGTGCATCGCTTCTCCTTGGCCAGTGCAGTTCTCCTTTTTTTTCTATGGTATGCTATACATATTTTATATCACGTATATTAATATTTGATTTCTATGTAGATATTGAAATTATATTATATATATATATATATATTTGATATTTTTATGTCTGCTTTGTCTATACACATATTCGTATATATGTGTCAGAGTTTTATTTTGTATTGTATATGCATTTAGTTATATAATAGACTGTATACATATGTTTTGATTTTGTATAAAATATAAAAGTTTATGGACAAAAAAATTGGTTATGCTAAGCTGCATGTAACAACCCTATATTTTACAATTATTTTTAAATTGATTTTTTTCAGATTCAAAAGCTTTATTTATGAAAAAGAATAAATTTTGTTATTTTAAGTATAAACTTTGATTTTGATGTGGATTAGAATTCCAAATATGACTAAATTTAATATTTCCAGAAAATGTGAATTTTGGTCAAATAGTCAAACTTTGACTTTTAAATTTAAATTTTAAATATTTGAAATTATAAATTTTATCTTTTATTATGAAAATAGATTTAATAACTTGAATACTGCTTTTCGTTTCGTTGGAAACGGAGTTAAAATGTAAAAGTTATGTACACCATTTCAATTTTTAGTATAATTTGTTTTATTGTGCAATTTTGCCTATTTTAAATTTTATAAATCATATTTTCTTTCTTATATTTTATTTAATATGTGTCAATATGTTAATTTATGTATATTTTCATCTCTAAATATTTCAAAAATAATAATAGAATTTTTCCAAAATTTACTATGATGATTTCCTATTTTTAAAGGCTGTTTTCCTATTTTCTGCTATTTTCTTCATTAAAAATTATATGTAAATTTAATTTTAAATATTTATTTTGAGAATATATTTTTATTTTATGTTATTATTTATGTTTAAAAATATATTACAGGATCATATAAATTTTTCTAAAATTTATTCTATTCAATTTCAATTTTCTAGACTAGTTTACTATTTTAGCTATTTTCTTAATTTAACTTTATATTATTGATAAATATTTATATAAATTATTATATTTTGTTCAAATTTCGCAATTTTACCTGGGATTATTAGCTTTTTCCAGAAATATAAAGTTATAAAAAAAATAAAATAAAGAAATTTGAAAGGCCTTAAACTTTCTATCTTCCTATGGGCTTTTATAGTCCACCTTTTTACTTTTAACCTAACCTTTCACCAATTAACCCTAACTATTCCTCATTCTTTTTTTTTTCAGCCGACTTCCTCCTGTTATTCACGAATTTTCAAAGCTCCAAAACCCTAAAAAAAAAATCATGGCCTCCATCTTGCAAAAAAAATTAGGTAAATTCTTCTCCTTTCTCTTGTTTTCTATATTTTCTTATTAGAAATTGCTCTTGTTCTCAACTAAAGTGATTGGCTCCTCTTCAACCAGACCTTAGGCCGACCTCCACCATTCCATAGCCTGATCATCAACCACCCTAGATCACCACCATGGCAGGCCGACCAACCCCAAGGCAAGCACCACCACAAAAATCCACAAATCCATCACCTATGCACTCAAGCTGACCTAGTTTTGGTAACATCACCTTCCACCACCCATGGCCGCCACCAACACCACCTCCACCACCTCCAGCACCACCTGGAACCTCTGCCACATCATCACCTTGGACCCCACTCCTCTGGCCGTGCCCCATGAGCCTTGGCCGAGCCTTGAATTGCCTTGAATCCATGTTAAAGTGACATTGTTTTGCCTTGTTGTGTTGTTTCATGCATACTCACCTTTTGCTATCCTCTAAACATGTTTGGCCGACCCTTAGGCAACCAAAACCTGATCCAAATCTTGCCTTAGACCTATAGTACACCATATGGATGAACCTGAAGGTTGTTGGAAGCAAGTGAAAAGCAATTCTACTTTGATTCGTGCAGTTGATTCTATATTATTCTATCGTATTGTGCATTTGAAAACTTATATTGTTTGTATTGTTTTGTCTTATGTATTCGAGGAAGTTAACCTTGTCTCTCCCACACTCATCATCATCATGGCTGAGAAAATGAACCCCTTGTTCGAGCTTTTGAATGGTTAAAGCACAGTCAAGTAATCTATTCCGTTGTTGCTTCTTATCTTCATTGTTTCAACATTGGTTGCGTTGAATATTTATGTGTATATTGTCTTGTTTGGTTATTGTTTACAAGATAAATATCAAGGCTCTCCATTCATTCAAATCAAAAGTCATGCTATATCGTGCTTGTTGTGCTTTTTGGAATCTATTCTGTGTGTTTTGATCGCTAATCTCCAGCTTTAACAGGTGAGTTATTCTCACCAGACAATATGTACCTATATAACCGATAAACCGACACCATTTGAATCTGTAACGTATATCATCATGTTATATATGCTTATATTATTATCATATGATGTTCACACCTGTTATTACACCTGTTATATCATATGTTACTGTTATTTCATGCTATTCTGTTATTTATATCTGTTATCACCATTGCAAGTTCCCTATAGACTAGAATCACTATGGGTTGAAATGATACATACCCGAACGGACTTTAGAATAAGGGAATATCGTTATTGTAACGTATCGGGTTTTGCCCGCTCGAAAATCAACATCCGTACTTCACATTGTACTAGAATGCCGCAGATTCGACCGTTCAAATCCGATTCGCCGGAGCTATAACACAATTAAGTAAATAACACAGCGGAAGAAAAGAATAATACATTGATATATAATATCTGATACAACAGAGTGATACAATGAATATCAATATACATCAGAGATATGATACAAGAAATAGCAGTGGAAAAGAAAAGATAACATCAGTAGCGGAACAATATCAATAGAAGTGATAACTCCAAAATGATCTTCAGACAAGAATGAATCCACAACTCCAAGATAAGCAACTCCGATGAATGAACTAGCTCCAGATAATCTACTAAACCTGAATATCTGAAAAGAAACCCAACTCTAGACTGCCCGTGTGGAAAATTATGGGCACCCAGAGTTTAGGAAGGGAACAATAAACTCCGGATCAGTCATGGGACTGGTGTGAGCAACAAAAACAGTTTATCTTTAAAACAACACAATAGAACTTTAAACATTGAAATCCGCAATGCTTTTGGAAAATGAAACTACCATAAGACCTCCCGCCACACACACAATGCAAACGCAGAATTGGAGGAGATTTCTTCTTATGATAGTCAAAGATGCTTACTACGCAAAATCATTGGATATTATCATTAGTGCATAGTGTAGAAAAACATTTCGAAAGTATAATATTAATCTTAGCCAACATACGACCAATATCGTATGCCTACTATATCTACCATCTAAACAGTGGTGACCACCGTACGTAAATGGCAGGTTCTACAACTAAAACCGTACAAGTTCCGTATTGGAAGATGGATTTCCAACAAATGGTCAGGCTAAGGAACTTCCTTCGGCCGCATGGGATCGCCTCTGGCGGGACGTCCCGAGAGACAAACTGCTCTCTGCAAACACAAGGCCGGGTTACCCCTGTAACAGGTAACTCGCGAATATGCCACCCCCGGTCCTTTGGGACCTTTATCCGAGGCGCCTCTAAACCAACATCACACATAATAAAGTGTATCCACATGAGTAAGTATCTGGGCTCCATACCATGATACCACCCCTTTCCAGAAGGAAATGACATACCCTAAAGGGCGCGACCCTCATAACCTTGCCGCAACATTCCTGTTTCGACCATTTCCGGGTTGTGAGGCCCTGACGAAGTCTCGTCCACAAAGCTACGCTTTTTCAAAAAGCCACGCTTTGGGTCAACAGATGATCAACCTATGATCACAAAGATAAATGATCAAACAAATGATCATATCACAAATGATCAAACACTGATCATCACACAGCAACACTCAGCATGCCACATTATCAAATTGGGATATATCGCTGATAACCTTCAACTACATAACCTCTGAGCTCGTACGTCTCAGAGAAGGGTGGTAAGCTAAGAGAATAAATTCTCTGCCACCAAACAGATATGTATTTGAAAGAAATCAGCTTTATATCTCAAAGTGTAATGTCAGACATACAATCCATACAAGTCTGTTCCGGGTTCGAACAGAACCGAAGGCACTTCTCACGAAGCCCTTGCAATTACGGATAATTTCCAATCACGTCCGGACTTCCCGTCACTAAGGATGATAAAACCTCTATATCGGGGATCAGCCGATGCAGAGTAACTCGACGGTAATCCTTCCATTTTCAAAAATATCCGGTCTTCAACACCGGTCATCAAATGCCATCCATATACGACGTATCACATATTCGGAATGGGTTATACGACCCAAAGGTCCTCTCCCGGCTAAACCGAATAGTGAGCGAAATATTTAAAAACATATGGATATGAGATTTCAATTAAGTCACAACTTATTACCCAAAACTTCTCTTTTCAAATGGTTAAAACAAATTACCATTTAAATCTTTAAACAAAAAGATTAATTTTAACAACCTTCAATGGTTTAAACAATTTCCATACTTTAATCCTTTAAAAAAAAGATTCATTCACAGATTTTCCAAATTAATTTCCATTTCAATTTGATTAACTCGTTAAACCTTTAAATCAAGATTTAACTTATAGCTTTCAAAACAATCCCATTTCGAATGGTTTAAATAAATCATCATTTTAAATCTGTTAAAAATAAACAGATTCAATTCATAGCTTTCAAAAACAAGAATTCATTCATAACTTGGAAAACCATTTTTCAATTCAATATTGAAATTCCTTTAATTAAACTGGAATTTCATTGCTTATCTGAAAGCTTTTATCTTTTGAAAACAAATAGTTTCATTTCAGAAAATTTGATTTGTTCATACGAGTTAAAGTCTTTGGGTTAAATCCAAATTCTCAAAATTTCACTTTTAAATGGTTTAGATTCATACAAACACATTTATAACATTTTCAATCCCTAGTTTCAAATCATAGGATTCAATTTCAAACTTGAATTCAAATTTAAATCAAATTATTTAAATTTTCAAAACTCGATTAAGTTATTCAAAATAACTTTTATCTTTGAAATTCTATTTCAAAAGCTTTTCACTTTAAACCCAATCCATTTCCAAAACATTTGAATTTAAAAATATAAATTCAAAACTAATTTCAAAAATCTGTGACTTAATCGATTTCCTCATGAAATCCATATTTGTGTGTGTAAAGGTGTAGTCCAGGGGTTTCACACAATAGTGCAACACAATGAATCATCACATATCAGAATACAGAAATATAATTCGATAAGCGGTATAAGAACAACGCTTATCGTTCATTCACAGATCATAGATATATAAAGGTCACAGATAAGTAAACTACAGATCACAACATAAATCAGGATGTATCACAAAGCATCATATATCAGGGATATCAAATAATTTAACATTTAATGGAATCTAAACATTCACAAGTGAATTTATTAATCAACTGATTAATTTAAATCAGATGTATCAATTTAATAATCCGGGTTAATTATCGTAATTTAATTACAAATTATTTGAAAATCTTTCTTTCAAAATTTATTAGTTCACCCTTAATCATTAACTAATTATTCTTAATTAAATGAATTAATTGATCTTTAATTATTAAATCTTAATTAATCATAATTATTAATTAATCCTTTGATTTATTAACAAATAATTTACTCAAATTTTAAATTATCATTTAATTAATTACATTCAGTAATTATCTATTTATTACTTCTCTAAGTAATTTTATTTTCCAAATCGTCAAGTGATTATTAATTTAAACTTTAGTTAATACATTTAAACTTATAATTACAAATTATCAATTATCATCCTAATTATCTTAAATAGTTAATGAATTTAAATCTTAACCTTCATTACTTAAAAGAAAACCCATTTTCTATTTATTTATTTAAGTTTCACTTAAATATGTTTGGAAACATTTATTTCAAATTTTCTTTGAACTTTCATTTTAAACTCCAAGTTCAAACGATCATTAATTCAACTTTAAATTACTTTATCTAACTTTTAAATAAAAACATTAAATCCCAAGTTAAACCAATCTTAGTTATGAAGAGATTTTAAATCAAATTTATTTAAAGTATTTACATTTTAAACTTACTCTTCATTTCAAAAACTGGAATTAAATATTCCTTAGACTCAGATTAACTTTGATTTAAATTGTTAAAACCCAAACTTTTAAAACTGAAAATCAAGTTACAGGCTAAAAACTGGAAGACAAACAAATACCCGAGATTCCCATATTTTTGCTCCGAGTAAAAGGAAATTTCACCCGAGAAACTCGCGTCACCATCTGTTTCTTCCCTTCCTTCTTGTTCTTTTTAAAATCTTGCTTCGTTCAAATTTTGGAAGCATTTTATCACTCGCGTGCGAACCCCTTTATCACTCGAGCCCATCACCTATTTTTCTCGAGATCACTTCGAGAAGAACCTCACCTTCCCCCCATCTTTATGAACTGATACCAGTCCATCTTCGTGCACGTGCACAGCTCGTTTCCGCCGCCGCTACCTCCGACGACCCTCCAACCTCATCAACGATTCACCCCCGGCATGAACCCGACCCACGAAACTGCGCCACGAAGCCTCAGTCGAATTCGAGCATTCTCGAACCCCACCTGATAAAACAACTCCGACCAAACCTCCTCGTCCAGGCGACCCCCACCATCAGACGACGCGAAAACTTGTCCACACCTCGACGAACTTCCCCGCCACCTTTCCTCAGCGTTTCGTCGCACTCGATCAACCACGCCGATCGTGGCGATCAAATTACCTCAACCCAGTAAAACTAGGTTTCCAGAAAGAAACTGATTACCGCATCTTCCATGATGGATTTCATCTCCTTCCAGCATTTTTCCCATGTTATACGATCACTCCTCCATCGATAGGCCGAACCCCGACCATCACCTCTTCATAGATCATCAGAAAATTTCTCAAAACTCTTTTCTGATCAAAACTGAACTGCTCTCGAATCCCACCACTAAAAATTTAGAATTTAATGTTAAAAATCCTATTTTTGTATTGGCAATCCATTTATATATCTGAATCTAAGAATTTTGATAGTGGAATTTTAACTTGTTTTAGTTGCTCTGTAGTTTTTCTTATTTCCAGAGGTAACACAAAGTTGTGTTGACTTAAACAAGTTTAAAACTAAAGTCTATGATATAACAACATATATTATTCTAGACTTAGGTACAAATGAAGATGGGATCATGAGTTTTTGATTTATGAATTTATGGAGAACCCGGAATTTAAAACCAGAGAACATCCAAACCATAACAACAAAACATTCACAGATATTCACAGAGTTCAAAACATATCCACTAGCATACTTGTTTCAGAGATAATCAAGCAATATAATTATACTTACATTTTTTTAAACAAAAATGTTACTCACCAGAATTGTGAAAGAACAGAGCAATCTAGTTTTGCTTAGCATAGGCTTTTGAAAACAGTTTTGGATTTGCTAACAGAAGCTCCTCTTGATCTCTATCTTGTTGAGTTGCTTAATATAGTAGATGTTTGCTTAGGTTTGTAATGAAGTTTTTATTTTTAGTTTTTACTTAGTTCGAATGTAAATGAAAGCTGATATGGAGAAAAATGCTTACAGGCTGATATAAAATGAAACAGGGTATCATTTTCTTATGCAAAACAGTGTACACTTTGTACAAATTTTCAGAGATTTTTATCTCTTTAGCTTATCAGGCAGGTTTGGTTTTGGGGCTGAGATGATTTTCAACATTTCGAATTGACATAAGTGTGCTAGCATTTAATGTTTTAAGTACTTATGTTTCCTTACCTCTTTTCTTTGCCTGCAAGTCTCAATTGCCATAGTACATATATTTATCTTGCTTTGTATTTTATTGCCTTGTTCTATATTTATATATATTTGCTGTTTTTCCTTTGCAAATTCAAAGATGTTTGTATTTCTTTTAAACTTTGTTCTTGCCTTGCCTACTTATTTACAGGCTGTAGCTTTGTCTCGTTTTCTATTTAATTTTAAATCTACATATGCTATTTGTTTCAGCCTACATATTTTGCAACTTTAATTCAAAAATTGAATTAATTATCAATTTAAATATTTATAAAATTCGGGGTCGTTACAGTTATGGGCTGAAATGATAGGCCTGAGCGGTTTTCAAATTCATTCATTTAACTTGGGATTGCGGGTTTGAAATGATAGAACCCGGATTTTTCTTTTTAAACTGCGGATTGAAATGATACATATCCGTATCACTTGACCTAGGTTAGAAAACTATATACATGCCCGTGGTTATTTTATAAAGTGTTTTGGATATTTTAATTATTTTAAAAAAATATATTTATGAAATTTGATTTAAATAGATTTTGAAATTTTTTAAAATAAAGAAATTATGATTTTTCTATGAGTTAAAAATGTAATTAATGAATGGTTAAATTGGATTATTGAAATATAACTTAAGTTTGGAATTTGGAATTTTGGTTAAAATGATATTTAAGTTATATGAATAAAAATGAAAATTTAATTATATTTGGAAAATGGTAAATATGATAATTTGATTAAATTTGAATTTAAGCGATTTATTAAAGTATTATTGATTTTTCTATGAGTTTAAGTGGTTAAATAAATGAATGTTTAAAAGTGATCTTTTAAAATATAACTTGACTTGGAAATGTGAAATTTGGTTTTAATTAAAGGTTTAAGTTAATTAAATAAAATTGGAAATTTAGTTAAATTTGTGAAATGGTAATTTAAATTTGAAGTGTTAAGTTATTTGTTGAAATGTGAAGAATTGGAAACTTTTACACTTAAATTTATTAAGTAAATTGTTGAAAATTGGATTTAATTATAAGAAATTTATTGTGAAAAAGATATATGTTAAATGATATGTAAATGAACATTTTAAATGTTAAAATATGATTTTTGAAATGTTTATGTGTTTTAAATTGAAGATATTTAGTTGCTGGAAATACACTAAAATCTGGAATTAACTTTTAATAGCATTCAGAAATGCTATAGTTTCTGAATTGAACTAAAATTGTGTAAAAAAAGCTATTACAGCATTTCTGAAATGCTGTAGTTGCTGTAATTGAACTTATAGGCTAATATTGAACTCAGGTCTATTATAGCATTCTATGGAAATGCTATAGTGGTCTGCAGACTTTGCTGAAATCAAATAAAACCTTTGTTTTGAAATCTGAGTTACCGCAGCACTTCTGAAATGCTGTCTTTTCTGTTTTGAACTATAATTTAACTAAAAACTGAGTTTTAACAGCAGTTTTAAATGTTGTCTTTGCTGAATAAAAATGTTTTCAAGTATAACTTATAACGGCCTCTTCTAAATGCTGCGAAAGGCTGAAATTTTAATAATTATGGTTTTTGACTAAGTAAACGAATTCAGAATGGTTTGAAACTTTGGAAATTGAATACTTGATTTGAAAATATAATAATTACATTTTTAAAAGGTTTAAATGAATTATTTTGATTGGAATATAAACTATTTAAAGGTGATTTGAAATGATAGTAAATGAACGATATCTTTGAATTTAAAAGGTATTTAAAGTTGAATATTTGGATTTGAACTGATATGATATTTTATTATATTAAAATGATTTGAAATGAAGTTTTGTAAGGATATGATATTTTATTATATTAAAATGATTTGAAATGAAGTTTTGAAATGATATGATATTTTAAATATATGGAAATGGTTTGGAATTGATTTAATCTTTATTTTGATAAATATATGGTTTTGAAATGATATTTTATTTTGAAGTAAAGTATTGTTTTAAAAGTTATAACCACGGGTTATAATAACGATTGGTTATTAAAGAGACCGGGATTGGATATGGACATACTCTCTGTCGATACCGAAAACCACTTTAACAACTGTGTACGCGGTGGAGTTCCAGAATGAAGTAGGATGGTGACGACGATCCTAAGGTATATACGTAGACCCAACTCCCGTGAGTTGGCATAAGGTGGCTAAAATAGGAGCGATTGACGGACCAAGGAGGTAGCACCTCTGATCGGACACACTTCTTCGATACCATTCTATTACTTGTGATTGATTTGGTGGCCACCCTTGATTTGGGAGTGTTGTTCGAGGTGGGCGGTAGTGGCTGCTATGCGTCACCACCAGTCCGGATGCGTAATTGGTATATCTACCCTGGCATTGCCTTGTGTGCCGTGTCACCTACCATAATCGAGCCCACTACGATTTTGGTTTAAAGATCCGACCGCGTTAAGGTTCACCATCCCCTTAACGCTATTTTCTATATGATTATACTTTACTAATTAGACACTACTGTATATAGCGTATATTACTTCATAGTAAATAGTTTAACGGATCCTTAAAGAATGGGCGATCCCAAGCATTCTTTAAGTTACTTGTACCTTATTACAGTTCACTTGAGTTGGTTTACATTATATAAGTATATATTGTCCTGACTCGAGTGTTTGTATTTTTATTTACGCTCGGGTCAGCCCGAGTATTCACAGATTTGGATTCAACTTTCTGGAGATTGGAATCGCTGGAGATTATCTGCTGATCTAGTTTTATCTATCTCAGTTCTGTTGTTATATTCAGCTTGTACTTGGTTATCATATTGAGACTTCTGTTGTACTTTATTTCTTCCGTTGTATCTTATTTAACTCTGATATATTTACATAGTAGCTTCATGAACTACTATTTCTTTTACTTCCGCTGCATTATTTTACTCTGTGTCTGTGATATGTGATTATATTTATTTACTGTATATTATGAGATTTGCCAAATTTTATTTACAACGCGGTATTTTGAGCAATTCAATTCCGGCATGAGTGTCTACCTATACACTTATAATGGATGCGAATGGTTGAAAATATCGGGTCGTTACAGTTGGTATCAGAGCTTTGGCTTTGAGGCAAAACTTAGAATGTATGGTAAATTTATTTACAGAATCACTTTCGTTCGAGTTTGAATCTCTTCCTTTTGATCCGATTTCCTTTGAATTTTGGAACGTTCCCTGCGGTTCCAAAATTCATTCGTGCCCCTCACTATTCATCTTCTTTTGATTCTGGAGTGTCTCATAACTCCACTTCGAATGATCTTTGTAGTGAATTGGCGGTCTCGCCAATATTCTAATTTTCTTGTAAAAGGGTGAAAATCCTTTACAATCAGCATCGATTCACCAGAGATTTATATTTATCCTTGGTTTAGATGTTAATATCTTTTATTATTCCAAACTTTATCTCTTGAGATCGAACGTAGATTTATCCCAGAAAAATCCACATCGATCTTATTCTTTAAGTCGCGGTTGACCCAGTTAAGGTTGTCCGCGATTTATTTAAGCTTGTCCATCTCCCTACTCTGTTATTTAATCATCTTGTCTTTTGTTCCAATCTATCTTCCAAACATTTTGAACTGTACTTGTAAATTAATGTTTTGTTTTATATATTGTGTTGTTTGGGTTGTTGATGTTGATTTGGGTTTCCGATCGATTCGTCTGATCGACGCTATCGATAGGATTTCTAAAACACTTTGACAGAACAAACTGACACAATATTATTTTAAAATTTGGTTAATAAAATAAATTTTGATATATAAGAAAATTTTATGGAACTTAATAAATTGATTTAAATTGATAATTTGAAGTGATAATACTTGATTTATCATTTATTGTTGTACAAATGAATTTATAAATAGTTGTTTATAAATTTATTTGGGAACTGAAATGAATTTAAAACAAGAAATTTAAGAATTTAATTTCCGATGGATTCAAACCTTGTGTTAAAAGTTTTGAAAGGATATATTATTTAAAGTATTTCCAAGTAGAAATTTGTTTCTAAAGGATTTTTAAGTTTAAAAATTTAGTGCTCTTCTCTTTGTCGCTGGAAATTAATTTCGGCGATGACTACAGCATCATCGATGTTCATTTTAGAGTTTCGAAGTGAAGAGACTGTTCTGTAGTCTTGCTACAGCTTTGTTTTGGGGAATTTAATTAATATGAATTTCTAAAAATATGACTTGATTTATAGTATATATAGATATATGCTTTAAATTTGATTTGACATATTATGTACATATATTTATTTATCTCTAACTGGTTTGAAGGAAATCGGAAATTAATTCTTACATTTTTTTCATAAAGAATAATTTCAATTATAAAAATAAAAATAAAATAAAAATTTGGATAAATGATTCAAACTTGAGATAATTGAATCGGAAAGTTTTATTTGTATTACACACAATTTCATTCCAATATAACTTACCTAAATTACCCAGAAGTTGAATATGAAATTGGATAATATACAACATAGAAAGGATTTTATAAATAAAATTTGAGTGGTTATAATAAATGTTATACACTTAAATTTTAGTTATAAAAGATTAACAGAGGTAAATAGTGAAAAAGGAATTTAAAGAGATTTTATTTAAATAACTTAATAATCAAATTTGATTTAATATGGAACCTTAAGTCTAACCTAGGAATTTTAATAAAGGTTATTTCCTAAAATGAATATGTTGTATAATAAATAATGTATCTTTGAATAGATAAAATAAAATACATTTGAATTGGACTTTTGGTAATAAAGTTTATTTAACTTGAATTCATAGTTTAATTGATGTCTAAATGAATAAATGTGTAAAGAAATTTGATTGTTATATTTGCTATGATAAATATTTTATTTATGAAATTGATATGTCTTGAAAAATGAATAATTATGATTTAAATAGTTAAAATGTATTTTAACATCACTAAAACTTGATAATTGAGAATTTGGTTTTCAAATGGAAATTTTAAGTGTAACTTATTAAAGGAATATCTATTTATGAAATGGGTATTTTTAATAAAGTGTTAGGGTATGTGTTAAATTTAGAGCTAAGTAAAATAGTGAGCTTTTGACTTAATAAACGAAGTATAGTTTAATTTGGATATTCCATTCATAAAAGTTTGTTTAATAAGTCATAAGTTAAATGATATCCAAATGAATATTCTAGAATAAAACTGATTTGAAATATTAATATATCTACTATAGCATTTTATAAGTGCTGCTGTTTTGAAAATACAATGTTTTGGAAATTTTAAAATTGAATGAACTTAGAAATGTTACAACTTTAAAATGAATATTGTTTGATCTTGGATTAAAATGGTTTAAATGAAGATTATTTTAAAAAAGGTGTTATGATTTTCTAAGTGTTATGTTTTCTTTTTAAGAATAACATTTCCAAAGTGTTATGATTTTTAGTAGTATGATTTCCAAATGATAACATCTCTAAATTGTTATGATTTCAAAACATTATGGTTACAAATCTATTATCTTATTTTGTTTTTCAAACTATCTTTTGGTTGTCCTTATTTCTCTTATCTTGTTACAGAATGGAAAGGCTATTGCTTATACCAGTCTGTTTAGAAATCTTTCTGTAATCTTGATAATCTTTGTTACTCATCTGGATCTGAACACTGTTTTTCCATTCATAGACCGTCGGTCAAGTGAAAGGGAGATTCAGACTTTAGAGGTTTTTTTTTCGTGCTTGTACTCTTGATTTAATTACCTCCATCTTGTTAAACTTACCTATAACAATAGTTATCAGGTGTAATTCCAATCTTCTTATCATCTTGTCTTAATTCTATTCATTCTATCTTTTTATGTGCTTTCCCGTACCTCGTTCCTTTTCGAGGACGAAAAGTTTTGAGTGGGGGAGAGTGTAACAACCCTGTATTTTCTAATTATTTTTAAATTGATTTTTTTCAGATTCAAAAGCTTTATTTATGAAAACGAATAAATTTTGTTATTTTAAGTATAAACTTTGATTTTAATGTGGATTAGAATTCCAAATATGACTAAATTTAATATTTCCAGAAAATGTGAATTTTGGTCAAATACTCAAACTTTGACTTTTAAATTTAAATTTTAAATATTTGAAATTATAAATTTTATCTTTTATTATGACAATAGATTTAATAACTTGAATACTGCTTTTCGTTTCGTTGGAAACGGAGTTAAAATGTAAAAGTTATGTACATTTCAATTTTTAGTATAATTTGTTTTATTGTGCAATTTTGCCTATTTTAAATTTTATAAATCATATTTTCTTTCTTATAATTTATTTAATATGTGTCAATATGTTAATTTATGTATATTTTCATCTCTAAATATTTCAAAAATAATAATAGAATTTTTCCAAAATTTACTATGATGATTTCCTATTTTTAAAGGTTGTTTTCCTATTTTCTGCTATTTTCTTCATTAAAAATTATATGTAATTTAATTTTAAATATTTATTTCGTGAATATATTTTTATTTTATGTTATTATTTATGTTTAAAAATATATTACAAGCTCATATGTAGTTTTCTAAAATTTATTCTATTCAATTTCAAATTTCTAGACTAGTTTACTATTTTAGCTATTTTCTTAATTTAACTTTATATTATTGATAAATATTTATATAAATTATTATATTTTGTTCAAATTTTGCAATTTTACCTGGGATTATTATCTTTTTCCAGAAATATAAAGTTATAAAAAAAATAAATAAAGAAATTTGAAAGGCCTTAAACTTTCTATCTTCCTATGGGCTTTTATAGTCCACCTTTTTACTTTTAACCTAACCTTTCACCAATTAACCCTAACTATTCCTCATTCTTTTTTTATCAGCTGACTTCCTCCTGTTATTCACGAATTTTCAAAGCTCCAAAACCCTAAAAAAAAATCATGGCCTCCATCTTGCAAAAAAAATTAGGTAAATTCTTCTCCTTTCTCTTGTTTTCTATATTTTCTTATTAGAAATTGCTCTTGTTCTCAACTAAAGTGATTGGCTCCTCTTCAACCAAACCTTAGGCCGACCTCCACCACTCCATAGCCTGATCATCAACCACCCTAGATCACCACCATGGCAGGCCGAGCAACCCCAAGGCAAGCACCACCACAAAAATCCACAAATCCATCACCTATGCACTCAAGCTGACCTAGTTTTGGTACCATCACCTTCCACCACCCATGGCCGCCACCAACACCACCTCCACCACCTCCAGCACCACCTGGACCCTCTGCCATGTCATCACCTTGGACCCCACTCCTCTGGCCGTGCCTGTGACGACCGCCCATGACCCCTGCACCGAACATAGAAATAGTGCGCTGTAAAGTGTGCCAGGCAGCCATGGACGGTTGCCAAGGTAAATTAAAAACAGCAGAATCTATCGTATAACTCACAGCGCATGGATAAAATACAATAGAAAGTATATATAGTGAAGCTTTATAGAATAGAATCTCAATTAAACTTCATAATAGTTTGGTACAAACATCTGAATAGTCAATACATCAAGCCTCACTACATATCACTCAGAGAATATACAAGCAGCGGAACATCCAGTACATATAGTAAGAAAATAATATGCAAGCCTCCAGCTCGTCTTCGTCATCAGCATCGTCAGAAACTAAGAACAGCACCTGTCACCTGCTACCTAGTCTGCCCATCCTAAAGCGGATGAACAACCCAAGGCAATAAGAGTTAAACATAAAGCCTTGAGTTAGACAACAGTCTTAGTGAGCGGTAAATTAACTAACAACATACCAAAAGAGCATAAACGAAAAAAGAATAGGAATCCAACCCTCCCACTCCACCTCTTTCTACAGTGATAGCCCCCAGACACACTAAGCAGAAATAAACATAGCAAAGCAGACATTTAAAGTAAAGCAATTATCACTCGAGTCAAGGTCGGTGTTTTCCAAGTACAAACCCCCAAGGCCTAAACCAAGATCAGATAAGCACCTAGAAAACATCGCTCTTGAGACCGAATGACGATACAACCAAACATCCATGACTCTGGCTATCACTGTTATCATTGCTTCGATACCACCGTTAATTGAATGACCGACACATTCTTTCAGCCGTCCGTCAAGGGTTAATGGCAACCCCGGTTCTAGATAGAACTCTGCACATCGTCGCAGCCCGTGCCTAGGACTATCGAATCTGCCCAGAGTACTCGACTACAATCATAGTCTTCAGGGACTATCGAATCTGCCCAACGTACTCTTGCTTTGAGCCTGCTAGAACCTTCAACAAAGATGAAATCTCAGCCTCCTAGTCATCCTCCTTAACGACTATTTCCATACTAGCTCAAGCGCCTCTCGAGCAAACCATTATCCTCAACTCGAACCATTTCACCGAGTTATAAACATGCTTGGAATGATCTCGTCTGGATTAAACCAAGGCTATCTCATACCATGCCTCGCTTCATCTCATCATAGCAAAGCCTCATCTCAACATCAACATCATCAAATCTATCCATATGAGCTTCATCATCCGCCACATATGCCACGAGCGGCTTTTCCAATTCAAGAGCCTTTCCCTTAGCTTTTGAATCATCTTCGACTAACTTGTCCAAATCAAATCATCAATCAACTAATTTACAACAATCAATCAAGTCAAACATTAAACCAAGTAATCAAGCATTCAAACATGATCAAATAAACAATTTTAACAATAATGGCAATCTTGTAATTAAAGAGTCTAAATTTAACAAGCATGAATCATGAGAAATATCTCTACAACTTGATGAATGAACTTGCATAGGTTAACATATAGTAAAATGGATGTCAAATCATCATGAAAAATAGATCTACACTTAAGTTTATGAAAATGCATGGAAATCACTATTTTAACACCAAATCAAGCCATCAATCCGATATACTCCTTTGGATCCGTGTGAGAGATAACCACCACTCACCAAATCACCTAAACACCTCAAAAGCAACACACTTCAGATCTGGACAGCGAAGGATCTAACTCGATCTATCATAATCCCGCTTCAAACGATGAAATCTCTCTTCGATGGTTGAAGATCTTCAATCTACGCTCTTGGATCTTCGATTTGATCTTCGATCTTGGATGGAAGGAATCACAAGATTAGAGTGGAGAAAAGAAGTGAAGAAGTGTAGAACTCGAGCTCTCAAAATGGCAGCACTTCATCGCTTCGAAATCCGGATCCCAAAAATGAAGAAGAACCCGCCTATTTATAGGCTGATTTCCTTAGGTCGTTTGCTCGCTATTAGGTCGTCCACGACCTAAGAAACCCCACGACCTATGTCTTAACGACCTAACAGAATGCGGCTTCGCGACTTAACAACACAAATCCCCACACGACCTAACTATCCTCACGTGCGCGACCTAATAACCCAACGACCTAGGCCTCAACACAAATGCGCGACCTACGACTTAACTGAGACGTGACTTAACGGATCTCACGACTTACGACTTAACAGAAGCCACGACCTAACTTTAGCTCGCTCCTAGGTCGCTCACGACCTAACACTCAGCGACCTAACCCCTTAAGACTTCACGCCACTTAACCACACACACATGCGCACGACCTAGCGACCTACCGCATATGCGCTTCCACGACCTAAAATATCACGACCTAAGACTCAACACTAAAGCGCGACCTACGACTTAAGCCCTTGCGCGACTTAACACTACACGATCTAACAACTTAACTAGGATACGACCTAACATCCACGCGACCTAACGACTCATCCCACTTATCTCCTTAGCTCGTCCACGACCTAACCTTCTTAGGTCTTTAACTCGCTTAGTTCCTTAGGTCGCTGTCTTTCCTTAAGTTGCTTAAACCTTAGGTCGCCGATTCCTGTAGGTTGCTAACTCTTAGGTCGTCCACTACCTTAAGTCGCCAACTTCCTTAGGTCGCTCCAATCCCTTAAGTCGCTCACTCGACCTAACTACTACTCGACCTAACCTACCCCACGACCTAAGCCACCACACGACTTATCTTCCAGACGACCTAAGCTACACACGGCTTATCTTCTATACGACCAAATGACAACTGTTTTACAAACATTCGATCCGTAAAAATACGGGTCGTTACATTCTCTCCCCCTTAGGAATTTCGCCCCCGAAATTCCAAGAAAACAAGAGCAATCAAAAAGCTATTCTGCATGCCTACCATCCATAGCAATCAACAAACCATGCATCCAATTCTAGCCTAGCATGCAGAATTCTAAAACTAGAACAAGTTACAATGTCGTGAGATGACACGACACCTTATGGCCATACCTCGAAGAGTTCAGGATGAGTTGCCTTCATCCTCTCTTCCACCTCCCATGTACAGTCGTTATCATCTTCACTCCATTATATCTTGAGCAACCTAACTACCTTCCTCCTAAGCTGTTTCGTGTCAGTTTCCACAACACGAAGCGGCTTACGAGGTCTCTTCTCGACTGGATAAATCTCAAAATCTTCACAGCTATCTGTAGAAACCACTGTATTCGAGTCGTGCACATATTTCCGTAGATACGATACATGAAAAACATTGTGCACACTCGACATCTTTTCTGGTAACTCCAATTTGTAGGCGAGCTTTCCAATTCGCTCAATAATCGGGAATGGTCCAACAAATCTCGGAGTCAATTTTCCTTTCTTCCCGAATCGAATAACATTCTTCAGTGGAGAAATCTTCACAAAAACCATATCACCTACGTCGAATTCCAAATCCTTACGACGCTTATCGGCATAACTTTTCTGACAGTCTTGGGCTGTCTTCATTCGTTGTCGAATGATTTCTATGCAATCTGAAGTCTGTCGAATCATTTCTGGCCCAAGTATCAGCTTTTCTCCTGTTTCTAACCAACATGTCGGAGAGTTACACGGTCTTCCATACAATGCCTCATACGGTGCCATACCAATGCTTGACTGGTAACTGTTATTATACGAAAATTCCACCAAATGAAGGTGATCTTCCCATGATCCTCCGAAATCTAAAACACAAGCTCTAAGAAGATCTTCCAAAACTCGGTTAACTCTCTCAGTCTGACCATCTGTTTGAGGGTGATAAGCTGTACTCAAACACAACTCGGTTCCCAAAACTTCCTGGAAGCTCTTCCAAAATTCACTAGTGAACAATGGGTCTCGATCGCTCACTATACTCTTTGGAATACCATGGAATCGAACTATCCACTTAACATACAGCTCAGCCAACTTCGATGCAGTCCTGGTTGATCGAACAGGAATGAATCTTGCACTTTTAGTCAAACGATCTACGATGACCCAAATCCCTTCATTTCCCGCTCTGGTTCTAGGTAACCCATTGATAAAATCCATCGATATTTGCTCCCACTTCCATATAGGAACTTCTAATGGCTGAAGCAATCCACATGGATTTTTCTGTTCGGCTTTTACCAACTGGCAGTTCATGCACTTGGAAATAAAATTTCCAACATCCTTCTTCATACCTTCCCAGTAATAGGTTCTCTTCATATCCCGATACATCTTATTTCCACCTGGATGAATTGTCAACTTCGAGTGATGACTTTCCTTCAGAACTTCATTTCTCAATTCATCTATATCGGGAACAACTAGTCGTCCTTGCTTCCGAAGCCAACCCTCTCGATCGACCTCGAATCCTTTATCCTTTTCTGGGTCCAATCCAGATTCCAAATCACGGATAATCTTGACAAGCTTATCGTCTCGCTTTTGGCTCTCGCCAATTCTTTCCACAAGAGTCGGTCTCATCGATTAATTTGCCAACATTTCAGGTTCCAATTCACATCTGTTCCTGAAGTCAAATCCAGCTAAATACTCAAGATTCTTCCATTCTGAAAACATGGCTCCCAATCCTGCATGTCTTCGACTTAACGCATCTGCTACTGCATTACCCTTTCCCGGAGTATAGGCTATACCAAAATCATATGATGCCAAAAACTCTAGCCATCGTTGCTGCCGAAGATTCAAATCCTTTTGGGAGAAAAGATACTTCAGCGACTTATGATCTGTAAACAACTCGAATCGAACTCCCAATAGATAATGTCTCCACATCTTCAGAGCAAAAACAATTGCCGCTAACTCCAAATCATGAGTCGGATAATTCCTTTCTTGCGGCTTTAGTTGTCGACTTGCATACGCAACAACTTTACCCTTCTGCATCAGCACTGCTCCAAGTCCAGTACCACATGCGTCGGTGTAAACCACCATCTCTTCATTTGCACTTGGAATAGTCAAAACAGGAGCACTTGTCAATTGCTCTTTCAGGATTCCGAAAGCTTGCTCACACTTAGAATCCCATCTGAATACTTGGTTCTTTTTCGTCAATCCTGTTAATGGTGCAGCCACCTTGGAAAAGTCTTTGATAAATCGACGATAGTATCCTGCTAATCCAAGAAAACTTCTCACATCAGATGCATTCTTAGGTCTACCCCAATCCTGGATTGCTGCTATCTTGGTGGGATCAACCGCATTCCGCTTCCAGAGATAATATGGCCTAAGAACCTCACTTAACTCTTCTAGAAGTGACACTTCGAAAACTTAGCCTTCAGCTGATGTTTCCGTAAGATTTCCAAAACAATACGCAAGTGCATCTTGTGCTCTTCTTCAGTTCTGGAATAAATCAAAATATCATCCACGAACACTAGTACGAACTTATTCAACTGATCTCTGAACACTCTATTCATAAGATCCACAAAATATGCTGGTGCATTGGTTAATCCAAACGGCATTACCAGCCACTCAAAGAAACCAGATGGTGTCCTGAAAGCAGTCTTCAGCACACTATCCTTAGTCACTCTTAACTGGTGAAATCCCGTAGCTAAATCCATCTGAGAAAACACCTTAGCTTCGTGAAGCTGATCAAACAAGTCGTCTATTCTCGGCAATGGATACTTGTTCTTCTTAGTCACTTTATTCAGCTTACGATAATCCACACACAACCTTAGCGATCCATCCACTTTGGTTACAAACACAACTGGTGCACCCAAGGTTTTAAATCTCGCTCATCTCGGCCGAGATCTCGGCCGAGATCTCGTTTTAAAGCCTGGGCGATTCAAAACAAATAATTTCGTTTGAATCTCGTCTGACCCAAATCTCGGACGAGATTTCAGTATCTCGTCCGGTATCTCGGACGAGATTTAACAGCGAGATATCGGCCGAATTTTTGAATTTTGGAAAAAATCAACTCTTTTTCCGTATTGGGCTAGCTCATCCTTTACCTTAATTTAAGCCTTCTTAATTGTACTTTTTTAACCCTTATTTCTTATATAAATCTCATTTAATCTTCGTCTCTTATTTTACGACAGTGACGAGTGTAAGAAGATGATAAAATCTACATCGATTATGGTAAGTATTTCACTTTATGATTTTCATTTAGGTTTCTGATCCAAATTAATTTACATCCGATTTCATTTTTCTTTTTTGGACACTTTCTTGAGTTTTTTTCCTAACCCTATTTTTTTGCGGCTATAAATTTTGGGCTTCACTTATTTAACTTTATGTTCTAAATGGATTCCCAATTTGATTTCATTTAGTCTTTGCTGCTATAATTTTTTCCTCAAGGCTTATTTTTAAGCAATAAAGGAATTCTCTTTCATCTATTAATTTCATTTGATGATTACATGTTCATTCGTACATCATTTTTTTGCTTTTCTTATAAAATTACTAAATGTTTGAAATTGTTTGTACTATGTATGCTATTTTCTACGTTTGTTTGAAATATCTATGCTATTAGTTGCTTAATGAGATTTTGTTTGCTAATAATTAAATACTATAATCAGACACAGAATATCTTAATTCTACTTGTAGACTTTTGTATTTGAAGTTATAAAATTAAGATTTCCCTTGCAGCACTATAAATCATAAAAGGTAGAAATGAGACATTATATTGTGTAGGAAAGTTAAGTGAATGATCAAACAAAGTAAAGGTGCATATGTTATGGTTTGTTTCTTGTCTACTTTATCTCATATGATATTATATTGAACATTATTCATGAAATCTAGTTATTTGTTTATTTTACATGATACAAGTGATATTTTTCCATACTAAATTACTAATGATAAGCGTGTGATATATTCAAGGTAAGTGCATAGTGTTTTCCTTAAGGTAGTGACTAGTATTATAAATTTAGGTGTATGAAAACTAATTTTCGACATGACATATACTCCGAGATAACTCCGAAATGAATTTTAGAAACCGAGATGTAAATCCGAGATGGACGACCGAGATGCACTCATCTCGTTCGAGATCTCACCCGATACGAGATAAGCTATCTAAATTCTTCGAGACGTGACCAAAATCAGAGATTTAAAACCTTGGGTGCACCCCATTCGGACACACTACACCGAATGAATCCTTTCTGTAAAAGATCATCAACTTGCACCCTCAACTCTTTCTGTTCCCTAGGCGCCATCCGCCTATGAGGCATCACAACAGGTCTGGCTCCTTCAACTAAATCGATACGAAACTCGATCTCTCTATGCGGCGGTAACCCTTTGACCTCATCAAAGACATCCTCAAATCCAGTAGCGATTGGCACAGATGACAGTCCATCCCGTGGAACAACCAGCGAATACATGAAGCTCATAAAGACGCCTTCCTCATGCTTACATCGTATCACAACCTTTCGCTCCTCCACATTCTCGACTGTCACCTCCAACCTTTCACAATCAACCTTTGCCGCATACTTCCTAAGCCAGTCCATACCCAAAATAATTCCGAACCCCGCAAAGTTCAGAACAAAACAATCACAAACAAAAGAGCAATCATGACTCGATACAATCAGACCACGGCATAGCATACACAGACAAGACGAACCCCCAACCGGATTAGTCACAACCAATGGCCTATTAACAATATCCGGTTCTAAACCCAACCGGCCTACAAGTTCATTACAAACAAAAGAATGCGACACCCCAGTATCGAATAACACTCTAACTGGAACACCACATATGGAAAGAGTACCTTGAACCACCACACTCTTACCTTTCTCTTCAGCAGTAGAGGCTTTCGAAGATGATGGAACAGCCCCCAAAGCATAAGCTTGCACAATCTGCTTGTCCCTCCATGGTTCTGGACAATTCTTCTTGATATGCCCCGGCTTGTCACAGTTGTGGCACTTCACCGGTACCTTCGGATTCTTGCAATCTCTGGAGAAATGGCCCTTCTGCTGACAATTGTAGCAGGTCACTTCGCCCTTCGGCTTCTTTTGACCATCCTTACCCTTCTGCTGATGCTGCTTCCTCTTCTTGTTTCCACCCTGCTGTGGTTTAGACTCCTCCTTGGTCACAGCAACAACAGATCCTTCTTTAGGAAAAAGATTCTCGTGCCTGAGAGCTTTCTCCACAAGCTTCTCAAATGGATCGTCCAAATGATCCACCAACTCCCTCCTAAGATAACTGTCCAAGCCTGTCACAAACTTCTCGTTCTTCTGATAAGGAGATTCAATATACGACGGTGCATACTTGGACAAAGCTTCAAACTCAGAAACATACTCAAGAACTGGTTTTCCACCTTGCTTAAGCTCCACAAACTTCTTAAATAGAATAGATTTTCGGGCTGTAGAAATGAACTTAGCTTAAAATCTGGCTTGGAATTGCTCCCAAGTAATTTCTTCCTCCAGAGTATCAATGGTGATAGAGTTCCACCAATCAGAAGCTCTTCCTTGAAGCTGTCTTGATGCTAGCTTCCTTTTGGTTGCATCCTTGATTCCCAAATCACCAAAGATTCTTCTACAAGCATCTATCCACCTCTGGACTTCAATAGTTGACTCAGTTTCCAAGAAAACCTTTCCTCCAAGAGCAGTATAGTCTTTACACAGCTTAGCAAAATCCACCGGTCTTGAAGTTTGAACTTGAACTCCAACATCTTCAGATGATCCCGGAGCTGGCATCCTTCTCATGATCGAAGTCATCATAGCCTCGAACATAGCAGCATAATCAACAGCCACCTCAGTAGCACGGCCTTCCCTAGCAGCTGGTCTCCCTCTTCCACTCATCCTTAATATCTATAAAAAGGAATGATTAATACACCTTGAGAACAACCGCATAAAGGACTCACATACTTCTAAGCTACTATACTATATATAGTAATCATCCATCAAAATACAATTACGTCTCTCATACGTAGTTATGTCAGCGAGCGTTGGGTAAAATCGATTAACCAAAGCTCTGATACCAAATGTGACGACCGCCCATGACCCCTGCACCGAACATAGAAATAGTGCGCTGTAAAGTGTGCCAGGCAGCCATGGACGGTTGCCAAGGTAAATTAAAAACAGCAGAATCTATCGTATAACTCACAGCGCATGGATAAAATACAATAGAAAGTATATATAGTGAAGCTTTACAGAACAGAATCTCAATTAAACTTCATAATAGTTTGGTACAAACATCTGAATAGTCAATACATCAAGCCTCACTACATATCACTCAGAGAATATACAAGCAGCGGAACATCCAGTACATATAGTAAGAAAATAATATGCAAGCCTCCAGCTCGTCTTCGTCATCAGCATCGTCGGAAACTAAGAACAACACCTGTCACCTGCTACCTAGTCTGCCCATCCCAAAGCGGATGAACAGCCCAAGGTAATAAGAGTTAAACATAAAGCCTTGAGTCAGACAACAGTCTTAATGAGCGGTAAATTAACTAACAACATACCAAAAGAGCATAAAAAAGAATAGGAATCCAACCCTCCCACTCCACCTCTTTCTACAGCGATAGCCCCCAGACACACTAAGCAGAAATAAACATAGCAAAGCAGACATTTAAAGTAAAGCAATTATCACTCGAGTCAAGGTCGGTGTTTTCCAAGTACAAACCCCCAAGGCCTAAACCAAGATCAGATAAGCACCCAGAAAACATCGCTCTTGAGACCGAATGACGATACAACCAAACATCCATGACTCTGGCTATCACTGTTATCATTGCTTCGATACCACCGTTAATTAAATGACCGGCACATTCTTTCAGCCGTCCGTCAAGGGTTAATGGCAACCCCGGTTCTAGACAGAACTCTGCACGTCATCGCAGCCCGTGCCTAGGACTATCGAATCTGCCCAGAGTACTCGACTACAATCATAGTCTTCAGGGACTATCGAATCTGCCCAACGTACTTTTGCTTTGAGCCTGCTAGAACCTTCAACAACGATGAAATCTCAGCCTCCTAGTCATCCTCCTCAACGACTATTTCCATACTAGCTCAAGTGCCTCTCGAGCAAACCATTATCCTCAACTCGAACCATTTCACCGAGTTATCAACATGCTTGGAATGATCCCGTCTGGATTAAACCAAGGCTATCTCATACCATGCCTCACTTCATTTCATCATAGCAAAGCCTCATCTCAACATCAACATCATCAAATCTATCCATATGAGCTTCATCATCCGCCACATATGCCACGAGCAGCTTTTCCAATTCAAGAGCCTTTCCCTTAGCTTTTGAATCATCTTCGACTAACTTGTCCAAATCAAATCATCAATCAACTAATTTACAACAATCAATCAAGTCAAACATTAAACCAAGTAATCAAGCATTCAAACATGATCAAATAAACAATTTTAACAATAATGGCAATCTTGTAATTAAAGAGTCTAAATTTAACAAGCATGAATCATGAGAAATATCTCTACAACTTGATGAATGAACTTGCATAGGTTAACATATAGTAAAATGGATGTCAAATCATCATGAACAATAGATCTACACTTAAGTTTATGAAAATGCATGGAAATCACTATTTTAACACCAAATCAAGCCATCAATCCGATATACTCCTTTGGATCCGTGTGAGAGATAACCACCACTCACCAAATCACCTAAACACCTCAAAAGCAACACACTTCAGATCTGGACAGCGAAGGATCTAACTCGATCTATCATAATCCCGCTTCAAACGATGAAATCTCTCTTCGATGGTTGAAGATCTTCAATCTACGCTCTTGGATCTTCGATTTGATCTTCGATCTTGGATGGAAGGAATCACAAGATTAGAGTGGAGAAAAGAAGTGAAGAAGTGTAGAACTCGAGCTCTCAAAATGGCAACACTTCGTCGCTTCGAAATCCGGATCCCAAAAATGAAGAAGAACCCGCCTATTTATAGGCTGATTTCCTTAGGTCGTTTGCTCGCTATTAGGTCGTCCACGACCTAAGAAACCCCACGACCTATGTCTTAACGACCTAACAGAATGCGGCTTCGCGACTTAACAACACAAATCCCCACACGACCTAACTATCCTCACGTGTGCGACCTAATAACCCAATGACCTAGGCCTCAACACAAATGCACGACCTACGACTTAACTGAGATGCGACTTAACGGATCTCACGACTTACGACTTAACAGAAGCCACGACCTAACTTTAGCTCGCTCCTAGGTCGCTCACGACCTAACACTCAGCGACCTAACCCCTTAAGCCTTCACGCGACTTAACCACACACTCATGCGCACGACCTAGCGACCTACCGCATATGCGCTTCCACGATCTAAAATATCACGACCTAAGACTCAACACTAAAGCGCGACCTACGACTTAAGCCCTTGCGCGACTTAACACTACATGATCTAACAACTTAACTAGGATACGACCTAACATCCACGCGACCTAACGACTCATCCCACTTATCTCCTTAGCTCGTCCACGACCTAACCTTCTTAGGTCGTTAACTCGCTTAGTTCCTTAGGTCGCTGTCTTTCCTTAAGTCGCTTAAACCTTAGGTCGCCGATTCCTGTAGGTTGCTAACTCTTAGGTCGTCCACTACCTTAAGTCGCCAACTTCCTTAGGTCGCTCCAATCCCTTAAGTCGCTCACCCGACCTAACTACTACTCGACCTAACCTACCCCACGACCTAAGCCACCACACGACTTATCTTCCAGACGACCTAAGCTACACATGGCTTATCTTCTATACGACCAAATGACAACTGTTTTACAAACATTCGACCCGTAAAAATATGTGTCGTTACAGTGCCCCATGAGCCTTGGCCGAGCCTTGAATTGCCTTGAATCCATGTTATAGTGACATTGTTTTGCCTTGTTGTGTTGTTTCGTGCATACTCACCTTTTGCTATCCTCTAAACATGTTTGGCCGACCCTTAGGCAACCAAAACCTAATACAAATCTTGCCTTAGACCTGTAGTACACCATATGGCTGAACCTGAAGGTTGTTGGAAGCAAGTGCAAAGCAATTCTACTTTGATTCGTGCAGTTGATTCTATATTATTCTATCGTATTGTGCATTTGAAAACTTTTATTGTTTGTATTGTTTTGTCTTATGTATTCGAGGAAGTTAACCTTGTCTCTCCCACACTCATCATCATCATGGCTAAGAAAATGAACCCCTTGTTCGAGCTTTTGAGTGGTTAAAGCACAGTCAAGTAATCTATTCCGTTGTTGCTTCTTATCTTCATTGTTTCAACATTGGTTGCGTTAAATATTTATGTGTATATTGTCTTGTTTGGTTATTGTTTACAAGATAAATATCAAAGCTCTCCATTCATTCAAATAAAAAGTCATGCTATATCGTGCTTGTTGTGCTTTCTGGAATCTATTATGTGTTTTTTGATCGCTAATCTCCAGCTTTAACAGGTGAGTTATTCTCACCAGACAATATGTACCTATATAACTGATAAACCGACACCATTTGAATCTGTAATGTATATCATCATGTTATATATGCTTATATTATTATCATATGATGTTCACAACTGTTATTACACCTGTTATATCATATGTTATTGTTATTTCATGCTATTCTGTTATTTATATTTGTTATCACCATTGCAAGTCTCCTATAGACTAGAATCACTATGGGTTGAAATGATACATACCCGAACGGACTTTAGAATAAGGGAATATCGTTATGGGCTGAAATGATAGGCCTGAGCGGTTTTCAAATTCATTCATTTAACTTGGGATTGCGGGTTTAAAATGATAGAACTCGGATTTTTCTTTTTAAACTGCGGATTGAAATGATACATATCCGTATCACTTGACCTAGGTTAGAAAACTATATACAGGCCCGTGGTTATTTTATAAAGTGTTTTGGATATTTTAAGTATTTTAAAAATATATATTTATGAAATTTGATTTAAATAGATTTTGAAATGTTTTAAAATAAAGAAATTATGATTTTTTTATGAGTTAAAAATGTAATTAATGAATGGTTAAATTGGATTATTGAAATATAACTTAAGTTTGGAATTTGGAATTTTTGTTAAAAATGATATTTAAGTTATATGAATAAAAATGAAAATTTAATTATATTTGGAAAATGATAAATATGATAATTTGATTAAATTTGAATGTAAGCGATTTGTTAAAGTATTATTGATTTTTCTATGAGTTTAAGTGGTTAAATAAATGAATGTTTAAAAGTGGTCTTTTAAAATATAACTTGACTTGGAAATGTGAAATTTGGTTTTAATTAAAGGTTTAAGTTAATTAAATAAAATTGGAAATTTAGTTAAATTTGTGAAATGGTAATTTAAATTTGAAGTGTTAAGTTATTTGTTGAAATGTGAAGAATTGGAAACTTTTACACTTAAATTTATTAAGTAAATTGTTGAAAATTGGATTTAATTATAAGAAATTTATTGTGAAAAAAATATATGTTAAATGATATGTAAATGAACATTTTAAATGTTAAAATATGATTTTTAAAATGTTTATGTGTTTTAAATTGAAGTTATTTAGTTGCTGGAAATACACTAAAATTTGAAATTAACTTTTAATAGCATTCAGAAATGCTATAGTTTCTGAATTGAACTAAAATTGTGTAAAAAGAGCTATTACAACATTTCTGAAATGCTGTAGTTGCTGTAATTGAACTTATAGGCTAATATTGAACTCAGGTCTATTATAACATTCTCTGGAAATGCTATAGTGGTCTGCAGTCTTTGCTAAAATCAAACAAAACCTTTGTTTTGAAATCTGAGTTACCACAGCACTTCTGAAATGCTGTCTTTTCTGTTTTGAACTATAATTTAACTAAAAACTGAGTTTTAACAGCAGTTTTAAATGCTGTCTTTGCTGAATAAAAATGTTTTCAAGTATAACTTATAACAGCTTTTTCTAAATGCTGCGAAAGGCTGAAATTTTAATAATTATGGTTTTTGACTTAGTAAACGAATTCAGAATAGTTTGAAACTTTGGAAATTGAATACTTGATTTGAAAATATAATAATTACACTTTTAAAAGGTTTAAATGAATTATTTTGATTGGAATATAAACTATTTAAAGGTGATTTGAAATGATAGTAAATGAACGATATCTTTGAATTTAAAAGGTATTTAAAGTTGAATATTTGGATTTGAACCGATAGGATATTTTATTATATTAAAATGATTTGAAATGAAGTTTTGCAAGGATATGATATTTTATTATATTAAAATGATTTGAAATGAAGTTTTGAAAAGATATGATATTTTAAATATATGGAAATGGTTTGGAATTGATTTAATCTTTATTTTGATAAATATATGGTTTTGAAATGATATTTTATTTTGAAGTAAAGTATTGTTTTAAAAGTTATAACCATGGGTTATAATAACGATTGGTTATTAAAGAGACCGGGATTGGATATGGACATACTCTCTGTCGATACCGAAAACCACTTTAACAACTGTGTACGCGGTGGAGTTCCAGAATGAAGTAGGATGGTGACGACGATCCTAAGGTATATACGTAGACCCAACTCCCGTGAGTTGGCATAAGGTGGCTAAAACAGGAGCGATTGACAGACCAAGGAGGTAGCACCTCTGATCGGACACACTTCTTCGATACCATTCTATTACTTGTGATTGATTTGGTGGCCACCCTTGATTTGGGAGTGTTGTTCGAGGTGGGCGGTAGTGGCTGCTATGCGTCACCACCAGTCCGGATGCGTAATTGGTATATCTACCCTGGCATTGCCTTGTGTGCCGTGTCACCTACCATAATCGAGCCCACTACGATTTTGGTTTAAAGATCCGTCCGCGTTAAGGTTCACCATCCCCTTAACGCTATTTTCTATATGATTATACTTTACTAATTAGACACTACTGTATATAGCGTATATTACTACATAGTAAATAGTTTAACGGATCCTTAAAGAATGGGCGATCCCAAGCATTCTTTAAGTTACTTGTACCTTATTACACTTCACTTGAGTTGGTTTACATTATATAAGTATATATTGTCCTGACTCGAGTGTTTGTATTTTTATTTACGCTCGGGTCAGCCCGAGTATTCACAGATTTGGATTCCACTTTCTGGAGATTGGAATCGCTGGAGATTATCTGCTTATCTAGTTTTATCTATCTCAGTTCTGTTGTTATATTCAGCTTGTACTTGGTTATCATATTGAGACTTCTGTTGTACTTTATTTCTTCTGTTGTATCTTATTTAACTCTGATATATTTACATAGTAGCTTCATGAACTACTATTTCTTTTACTTCCGCTGCATTATTACTCTGTGTCTGTGATCTGTGATTATATTTATTTACTGTATATTCTGAGATTTGCCAAATTTTATTTACAACGCGGTATTTTGAGCAATTCAATTCCGGCATGAGTGTCTACCTATACACTTATAATGGATGCAAATGGTTGAAAATATCGGGTCGTTACACTGCAAGCCTGTAGGAAGTTAGCATTTTAGCATACACATATGAAATAATCGTTTATAGTATATATACATATATATATTTAACTATGTACCCATACAGATTCTACATATATATAATATTTATATAAGCTGTGGTCTGTTAGTTTATATCTTATAATATAGTGATGCAGGCCAGCCTGAAGAAGTCCTAGGTCGCGACCAACCTAACGAACCAAAACTGGAAAATAAGTTGTTAAAAGTTGAAGTCTTAGGTCGCTCACGACCTATGGAAGGTTGGCTACGAGCTAATGGAATCAACACTCAGGAATGCGAACGACCTAACGAATTCCTTAAGTCGCTCCAACGACTTAGTAAAGGCGTACGAGCTAACGAAAGAGGCACGCAAAGTTGTTCAGGAAGAGTTTTAGGTCGCTCACGACCTAAGTTAAGTCGTTCGACGACCTACGACCTACTTAGGTCGCATAAAGATGGTTCAGAGGCCGGGGTTCTTAAGTCGCGTGAAGACTTAGGTCGCGGAGTTATGTTTCGACCTATGATAGGTCGCAAAGACGAGATACGACCTACGATAGGTCGCTGATGTGGTTGCCGCTTTATCTTAGGTCGCTCGACCGTATGCGCTGGAAAGTTAGGTCGCTGAAGCTTGTTGCCGTTGATTCTTCTGCCGAGTTAATCTTTGCCGCTGATGGAAGCTGGGGCATTGAAGTAAGGACGCGAGAATTGTATGTTGAGTCGTAGACGATCTATATGTTGTATTGTTTCCTTTGTACATTTTGTTAAGTCGTAAGTCGTGTATCGAGTTATTGTGTTGTAACTGTTTTGCTGTTAGGTCGCTGCCGACCTATACTAAGTCACGACTGTTCTTAGGTCGCACCATTTTAGGTCGTAGGTCGTTCACGACCTAAGTGTTGTTGAAATTTTGTTCTGTTTTGGGCGTGTTGAGTTGTAGCCTATAAATAGGCAAGTGGTGTCATTTTGTAAAGTTTAGTTGATTTGAAATAAAACTCTTGTTTTGTTAGCTTTGTGCTTTCACCCAATTGGTAGTCGAGTGTAATCTCCTATCTCCACTCTCGGATAATCGAGTGCGCTCGATTCAACGACAGCTGAAGCCGATTCACGGAATCTAGCGCGCTAGATCAACGTGTGAAGAATTGCAGATCTTTGAACCCGGTATCGTGCGCGATCAACGAGTTCGGGATAGCTAGAATTCGGTATCTCCGGATCAACGAATTTGGGCATTTCAGTATCTTCTAATCCATCGATTGCTACTCTCAACGATCGACATTGTTTTTTATTAATCCGCTGCGCCAGTTTGGTATCAGAGCTTGTTTTAGCCAATCATAGCTAAATCGAGTCTTGGAGCCAATTCTTTTGAAGAATTTTGAAGTTGAAGTGATAGCCGAGCTTGAAGTGAGAAGCCGAGCTTAGTAGAAGTGTTGGAGATCAAACTTGCCTCATTTGGAGAAGTTGTGTTCATCGTGTTCATCGCGAAGTTGCAACAAAGGGGGAGTTTTCGATCCATTTCATTTTGGATCAAAGTCCGAAAGGTGTTTGAATTTTGAAGTGTTGAAGAGTTTTGTGAAGTTTTCAAGCATGCCGCCAAGAAGAGCTAATCGACATCAAAACGTTGAAGCATTGTATCGAAGAGAAGAAGCTGATGAGATGGAGCAAAGAATCAATGAAAACTTTAGTGAAAAGCTTAACGAAGGAATTGGTCGGTTAGAGAAGATGATGTTAGAGATGAATCAGAATCGAAGAAGGGTATCACCTGAATCTAATCACGGGGGAAGTCGAGTCTCACCACATTCCAATCGAGAAAGAAGTGTTGATGATGATCAAAGGCGTGGGAGGAACGTGAATGATCAAGAACGGAGGAATGTCGATAGAAGGAATGTTGGAAGAAGACGTGATGGTAGTAGAGATATGGGTGGACGAGATAGACAACGATATACATCTAATTTTGAAGAGGAGTATGATGGTGTTAGTGTTCGAGGACAAGGACGAGGACAAAGAAGAAATCACTCTGAATATGATCACAAGTGGGAGTCGGGGATGAAGACTGAAATTCCTGAATTCAAAGGTGGTATGCAAGCGGAGGAGTTTCTAGATTTGGTGGCTAATGTTGAAGAGATTTTTGACTTCAAGGAAGTTCCAGAACATCGTAGGGTGAAGTTGGTTGCTACAAGGTTGAGGGGTAGAGCTTTGGCATGGTGGCAGCAAACCAAACTTACACGTGAACGGATGGGGAAGTCAAAAGTTAAGTCTTGGGAGAAGATGAAGAAATTGATGAAAGCAACTTTCTTACCTTAAAATTATCAATCTTTGATGTATCAACGTTTGCAGAATTTGAGGCAGGGCACAAAGAATGTTAATGATTACGCAGATGAGTTTTATCAGCTTATCGCGAGGAATGATATTATGGAAACAGAAGAACAACTGATGTCTAGATTTGTTGGAGGGTTGCAAATGCAGATTCAGGATATGGTTAACATGTTTGGTCCTAGATCTGTAGCGGAAGCACACCAGAAAGCGTTAGCCTGGGAGAAACAGGGAAGACGAGGAGGTGGAATGTTTACAAATTCCAACAATCCAGTGAAGGGTGTTAGTGGGAGTTCTAATGTTTCAAAAGCTGTTGCTAAACCAGCTGTGAATGAGGTTGGAAAGATGAAAGTCAGTAATGGTTTCAAGTGTTATAATTGCCAAGAAATGGGCCACAAAAGCAGTGAATGTCCAAAGCCGAAGAAGAGAACTATGATAGCGGAGGTTGAGGATGAGGATGAAGAAGCTGAATGTTACAATTCACCACCTGATGAGGAGGAAGAAGAAGTTTCGGGAGACGAAGGTTATAATCTAATGATGAAGAGGTCTTGTTTAACACCAAAGCAAGAGGAGGATTGTAGTTGGTTGAGGAGCCATATTTTTCAGTCGACATGCACTATTCTGGGGAAAGTTTGCAAATTTGTTATTGATGCTGAAAGCTGTGATAATATAATTTCTTCAGAAGCTGTGAGGAAGTTGGCGTTGAAGACTGAGAAACATCCGAAACCGTACAAGCTAGCTTGGTTGAGGAAAGGCGGGGATGTGAAGGTTGGACGAAGGGCTTGTGTGAAATTTTCAATTGGAAAGAAATACAAGGATGAAATCTGGTGCGATGTGGTAGATATGGATGTCTGTCATTTGTTGCTGGGGAGACCGTGGCAGTATGATAGGGCGGTGCAACATGATGGGCTTACCAACAGTTACAGTTTGATGTTTGAAGGCACAAAGATTACTCTAATTCCGAAGAAGCGACAACAAGAGGAAAACAAGTTGGAGGAGATTGAAGAGCTTAAAACTTTGTTATCTTTGAAGGAGTTTGTGAAGGAAGTAGAGGAGGAGCCTGAAGTGTTTTTGTTGATTGGGCGAGAGAGCAGTGAAGAGGTTGAAATTCCGGAAGAAGCGAAGCCAGTTTTGAAAGAATTTGACGATGTATTTCCAGAGGAGTTACCAACGGAGTTGCCACCGTTGAGGGATATACAACATCAGATAGATCTTGTTCCAGGTGCTGTGTTGCCACATAGACCACATTATCGAATGAGTCCAAAGGAACATGAAGAATTGAGGAGGCAAGTGGAAGAATTGCTTAAACAGGGGCGTGTGCAGGAGAGTTTAAGTCCTTGTGCTGTACCAGCTTTATTGGTACCCAAAAAGGATGGAACGTGGAGGATGTGCACAGATAGTAGAGCATTGAATAAGATCACAGTCAGATACAGATTTCCGATGCCGAGGCTTGATGATTTATTGGATCAAATCAGTGGGTCCGTAATATTTTCAAAGATTGACTTGAAGAGCGGTTATCATCAGATTCGCATTAGACCAGGGGACGAATGGAAGACAGCGTTCAAGACGAGGGAAGGATTGTATGAATGGCTGGTAATGCCGTTTGGTCTATCGAATGCACCAAGTACATTCATGAGGGTGATGAACCAAATTTTCAGGCCATACATTGGGAAATTTGTGGTGGTTTATTTTGATGATATTCTAATCTACAGTGCTAGTACAGAAGAACATGTTCAGCATTTGAAGAAAGTGTTAATTATTCTTCATGAAGAACAATTCTATGCTGCTACAAAGAAGTGTGTTTTTATGGCGAGGAGTGTTTTATTTCTGGGTTATGTTGTGTCGGAAGAAGGAATACAGGTTGACCAAAGTAAAGTCGAAGCTATCAGAGATTGGCCGCAACCCAAGACGATAACGGAAGTTCGTAGTTTTCACGGGTTGGCTTCATTTTATCGAAGGTTTATTCCACACTTTAGTAGTGTGATGGCGCCTATGACTGATTGTATGAAGGGTAAACAGTTTGCATGGACGGAGGAAGCCGGGGTTGCTTTTGATCGAATCAAAGGACTCTTGACGTCTGCACCAATTCTAATATTACCAGATTTTCAGCTAGTGTTTGAACTACATACTGATGCATCCAAGGTTGGGATTGGAGGAGTGTTGAGTCAGAGGGGATGTCTGATTGCATACTTTAGCGAGAAGTTATCAGGAGCAAAGATGAGATACAGTACATATGATGTGGAATTTTATGCTGTTGTGCAATCTATTAAACACTGGAGACACTATCTATTTCAGAAAGAGTTTGTTCTTTACACTGATCATGAGGCATTGAAGCATTTACAAGGGCAAGACAAGATTTCAGCGAGACATGCATCATGGATTGCATATCTGCAACAGTTTACTTTTGTTGTTAAACACAAGTCAGGAGTGACGAATCGTGTGGCTGATGCTTTGAGCCGAAGGAATCACTTGTTAACTATGATGAAAGTTGAAGTACCCGGATTTGATGTGCTACCAGAATTATTTGTCGATGATCCTTACTTTGCAAAGTTTGTTGAAAAAGTCAAGGAGGGAAAGACGGATGAGTTTATGATGGTAGACGGTTTTCTGTTCAAAGGAAATCAATTGTGCATACCTGATTGTAGTTTGAGAATGAAGATTGTGAAAGAACTGCATGAGGAAGGCCATGTGGGTAGAGACCGTACATTACAGTTGATTTCACAGTCTTACTTTTGGCCATCAATGAGGAAAGAAGTATAAATTTTGAAGAAAATCAATGAGAACGCATACCGGTTGAAGTTACCGGATGATGTTCACACTTCTGACATTTTCAATGTCAAATATTTGATTCCATATCATGGAGAGGAGCTTGTAGTACAAGAGGAAGGAGCAAATTCGAGGTCGAATTTTTGTCAACCAGGGGAGGATGATGCAGGCCAGCCTGAAGAAGTCCTAGGTCGCGACCAACCTAACGAATCAAAACTGGAAAATAAGTTGTTAAAAGTTGAAGTCTTAGGTCGCTCACGACCTAATGGGTTTTTAGATCGCTCACGACCTATGGAAGGTTGGCTACGAGCTAACGGAATCAACACTCAGGAATGCGAACGACCTAACGAATTCCTTAAGTTGCTCAAACGACTTAGTAAAGGCGTAAGAGCTAACTAAAGAGGCGCGCAAAGTTGTTCAGGAAGAGTTTTAGGTCGCTCACGACCTAAGTTAAGTCGTTCGACGACCTACGACCTACTTAGGTCGCATAAAGATGGTTCAGAGGCCGGGGTTCTTAAGTCGCGTGAAGACTTAGGTCGCGGAGTTATGTTTCGACCTATGATAGGTCGCAAAGACGAGATACGACCTACAATAGGTCGCTGATGTGGTTGCCCCTTTATCTTAGGTCGCTCGACCGTATGCGCTGGAAAGTTAGGTCGCTGAAGCTTGTTTCCGTTGATTCTTCTGCCGAGTTAATTTTTGCCGCTGATGGAAGCTGGGGCATTGAAGTAAGGTCGCGAGAATTGTATGTTGAGTCGTAGACGATCTATATGTTGTATTGTTTCCTTTGTACATTTTGTTAAGTCGTAAGTCGTGTATCGAGTTATTGTGTTGTAACTGTTTTGCTGTTAGGTCGCTGCCGACCTATACTATGTCGCGACTGTTCTTAGGTCGCACCATTTTAGGTCGTAGGTCGTTCACGACCTAAGTGTTGTTGAAATTTTGTTCTATTTTGGGCGTGTTGAGTTGTAGCCTATAAATAGGCAAGTGGTGTCATTTTGTAAAGTTTAGTTGATTTGAAATAAAACTCTTGTTTTGTTAGCTTTATGCTTTCACCCAATTGGTAGTCGAGTGTAATCTCCTATCTCCACTCTCGGATAATCGAGTGCGCTCGATTCAACGACAACGGAAGCCGATTCACGGAATCTAGCGCGCTAGATCAACATGTGAAGAATCGCAGATCTTTGAACCCGGTATCGTGCGCGATCAACGAGTTCGGGATAGCTAGAATTCGGTATCTTCGGATCAATGAATTTGGGCATTTCAGTATCTACCAATCCATCGATTGCTATTCTCAACGATCGACATTGTTTTTGATTAATCCGCTGCGCCATATAGCTATGAGTCGTTTACATATATTATACGTTATTTTATAGGCTGTAAGATGTATATATGTTTTAACAAGTATAAATAGTTATATAATTTACTATATGTAAAGGTCTTATAAACTATACTCTGTGTTTACATTTTGTTTTTCTTGAAATAAATTCTGACTGTTGCATATATATATGTTACAGTGTTTGCATATACTTTAGGTATATAGTAAATCTTGCTTCTCTGATTTGGAAAATATATTGGTTTATGAAAAATTTATTTGTGTAAACTGATTTCATACGTTTGTTTACAAGTATTGTTTTGTAGTATATATAGATTTATACAACTAGTAGTTATATATATGGTTGTATGATTTATAAACAGAGGTGTATCAGAGAATCTGTTTTCCGAGGCTACTTATTTACGTTAATATTTTTTTAATAGATTTAAAAACAACATGTTTTATATATTATACATATCTTGTATATTTTACAGTTTTCAGTATTTCTATATTATGACAATGTTATATATAATACTGTAAATAGCAATATATTTTGTTTATTTAAACATTTATGTTAGTATTATGTGCTGTTACCTATAAAAGTTATAGTACGAATACTATAAGATTTTATGTATAGTGATGCTTTGATTTCAAAAATATCTATAGATTTTGATTTTCAAATGTATGTGTTTTTAAAGTTATATTGATTTTTGTTATTAGTTTCAGATACTGTACATACTTAGAAAAGAAGTACATAAAACATTTGACTGTCCAGGGTTTAATATGAACACTTGATTTTTAAGGGTTATTATATATATGTAGTAGTATCCTATGCGTGTTGATTTCTAGTTTTATATATATGCATGTGATAATAATAATAATAATAATAAAGTAGGGTATATATATGCTTTCCAAAAATTGTTTTACGTAGTGGTAGCCTTATTTATATTTTATATTATTTTAACATTTGTCTTAAATTAAAGTATTGATTTTAAGGAAATTAATATATTTATTCTGTCAATATCAAACTGATTGATTTCTTTTCCTCATCGACCTCTATCTTTCAGCTTTGTCCGTCAAATCCACTTTCGGTTTACTTCGTTTTGAGATTGTTGTTTGGATTTGTTCGATTGTCTTGAACGTGATCCAAATCGAAGCTTGTTGTGTATCAAACTCCTCTAGCCTCGAAAGGTGAGCAATCACTCACGATTAACGTTCTTATATTTATTAAATTTGAATTCAATTGAAACGACAATTGAAATATGTTGCTGTAGTTATCTAATTGTTATATATGCTATTATCTTTAACTGTTCACCTGTGGGATATGACACCATATCCTGTTGTTTATATTATATTGTTATTGATGATATATGTCTGTTGTTGTATTTTATATTATCTGTTGTCACTCTGCAAGTTCCCTGTTAGTATAGAATTCACTATGGGTTGAAATGATACATACCCGAACGGACTTTAGAATAGGAGAAAATCGTTATGGGTTGAAATGATAAACCTAAGCGATTTTCATTTGAATTGAAATTGAGATTACGGGTTGAAATTATATCTACCCGTATATATTTAAATTACAGATTGAAATGATAAATATCCGTATCACTTAACCGTATGATAGATATATATACAAACACCGTTGGTCCATATATATAAATATTTAAAAAAAAATTCTATGGATTTGGAAAGAAATATATGGTTTAATAAATGTTGATTCTTAAATTTTTTAATTTAATTAAGATTGATTTAATACATATATTATGGTTAAGTATTTAAATTTATGTTTTAAAATAGATTTTAGTAATAATTTGAATAAGTTAAGCTTGGGAAGATAATTTATTTAATTAAACCGATTTGAAACTTATTGAAATTGAGATTTAAGATATGATTTATAACTTGAGTTTGATTTAAGTAATTTAATAAATATTTCTTGTTTAAATAAATTTAAGGAAATATTTAGTAAAAATGTAATTTAAGCTAGTTAAATGATATTGAATTTATTAAGTGAATATTCCCTGATTAAATAATAAATGAAATTAAATCAAGAGCTATATGAAAGTATTAAATTTAACTTTGAAATTGTTGAATATTAAAGCTTTGAAATATATTGGAATTTAAATGGTTTATTTTGTGATTCAGATCTGCATTTGAAATCAATATAATTTGAATTTGTTATTTAGAAACTGAATTGAATTAAAATGGAAAAATTTAGATTGAATTAAATTGGAATTTGGAATTTGAGTTGATTTGAATCGATTTGTGAGACTTGAGGAAATTATAAATACTTTACTTTATAAATTATTTAGGAAAATAGATATATTTGAAATGAAATGATATTTTGGTTTGAAGTATAAATTAAATTGAATGACCATGGTGTTAGAGTGTATACTTCTACATTTTAGATAGTTTCACGGATCCTTAGAGGATGGTTATCCCAAACATCCTTTAAGTTACTTGTATTTCAGTTGATATTTCACTTGAGTTGGATTTATTGATATAAGAATGTTAATCCTGACTCGAGTGTTTTGTGTTTTGCTTTACGCTCGGGTCAGACTGAGTGATACAGCATTTGAGACTCACCTTTGGAGTTTGGAGCTTCGCTTGGAGATCCAACAATCGATTCAGCTTTTAGCTTTTCCAGTTGATTTGTTCTGAGAGGTCATCAGTTTGTATTGGAGACTTAACTGTATTTGAGATATTCTGATGTATTTTATTTCTAACTCTGATGTTTATATAGTAGCTTCATGAACTACTATTTATTTATTCCGCTGCATATTATTGTATTACTCTGTATCTGTGATTCCGTGATTTATTTATTTACTGTATATGCTGAGTTTTGCCAAATTTAAATTAACAATCTAATATTTTGAGCAATTCAAGTCCGACATGTGCGGATGCGAATGGTTGAAAATAGCGGGTCGTTACAGTAACTCAGATTTAGGTGAGTAAACACGAACATATTTATGTCTAAAAGCTCTAACCTTTGAATTTTATATGCTTGTGTTGTGATGTTGGTTTTTGAACTTGTTATCTGTGCTACGTTTATACCACCTTTAGTCTTGCGGCATGAGAAATCAAAGATGACAACAGCAATCTTTTTGCCTCATATTTAGCATGCCTCTGTCATTTGAAAGAAAAAAATATTACGTCATAAGCCTTATGCCAACCGCCAAGTAGGATAGGCTATTAAATTCGATTTGCTGCTTTTACTCAATGTTACATGTGTGTGACAGTTTCAAGCGGTGCAGATGATTCTTTGTGTGTAGATGTGTGTGCATGAGTGCGGCTGTTTGTCTGGGTGTATGTATGTGGTGTTGAATGTGTATAGGGTTGAATACAAGAACAAATATACATATATAACTTACTGTTGTTAGCCTTAGAACATGACATGTCCTTACTTTTTGAGGTATTTCATGTTTTACTTCCTTTCTCTAGTCATCTTGCTGTTGTATTCTATACGTATACCGATAATATATATGTTTATATATGTGTATGCATGCAGAAGTACTAAATAAAACACCTAACTATATAATTCTCTTCTTCTATCTTTCATATTTCAGTTATAATATTTTATATTTGACAATAATGGTTAAAGAAACCAGCACAAACCATGACATGTTTCTTCAATAATTGCCTTACTCTAAATTTGACAGGCATTTTCTGATGTGCTCCAACTTGAAAATTTTCTAGACCACGACGATTTCTTCATAGTGGATGGCAACTCAATTTCCACTACACACGCTGCTCATAAGTTGGGAATAGACATGAGATTGCTTTATAGTTTTTATCTAATAGGCATTTTAATGTATTTGTATAGGTAGTAGCTAGTTGGTTGCTACAAAGGGAAAATAATTTTTCTTGATGGTGTATGATTTATAGTTTGTATTTAAATTGTGATATCTTCTCTATGAAATTAATTTATCAGTTTTTTCCTGTTGCTTATCTGTTTCTTACTACACTAGCGAAACGTGTTTAGAAATTTTTTTTATTTTGTATTCTTTTTTTTACAACTACCAATCGCAGTTGTAAAAAAGTCTTTTACAATAGCCAATCACAGTTGTAAAAAGGTTTTTACAATTGTCAAAAGTAGTTATAAAAGATTTTTTACAACTGCTTTAGGCAGTTGTAAAAAATTATTTTACAACTGTCGAAAACCATTGTAAAAAATTATGGTTCTATTACAACTCCGGATATTACGACAGGCGGCGGCCCGTTGTAATAGACCTATTACAACTGTTTTTGGCAGTTGTGAAAGGGTGTTTTTGTTGTAGTGAAAAAAATCAAAGTTTCATTTCCCAAACATCCCATAAGCCAAAACAACCAAGAATTCAAATATTATTTAAGTTTATTCTTATTAATTTCCTTTCACATCATTTACTGTTCATTTATTTTCATTCATTCATTCAATGTCATTTTTCTTCTTTCATTCATTTACTTACATAAAAATTTTCATGCACTATTTAAAATCATCAATGAATTCATTATTGAATTATTACATACATTCCATTGCAGTTTATTTAACATTTATTGTTTATATAGCTTGATTTCAACTTAATATTAATATTCATTCATGGATCATTTCAACTTAAGCTTCTTAACTTTTAAAATTACATTCATCTCTTCAAAAATAGTATTAGTTAATATTACATCTATTTATGAATAGATAAATATTAAATCTATTAATGAATTATCTCAACATCTTCTTAAGTTTAAAAATTATCTACTAAATAGTATTCACATTTATCTATTCAATTTAATTTGTTAAGCATTTCAAAACATTTACTCATGTTTATAACCTTTCTTGTACATCAAAATTCTTATTTATAGAAATAATTCCATTTGAACACTGTAATTACTTAAGTTGTACTTGTATAATATTATATTACATACATAACAACCCTGGTTTAATTTAGCGATTACCTTAGAATATTAAATTATAACGGCAGTTATAATTTAATAGTGTAAATTAATAATTAAAGAGGAATTTAAATTGTTTATTGGGAATAAACAATATATTTGAGGATAAAATGAGAAAATAGAATTTTGGAAATTTTATTAAGATGGTTTGAGTTAAAAGATTGAGAAAATGTGTTTTACTTAGAGTTAATGCAATAATTTTGTAAATGATTGATATTTACTTCTTTTAATTTTTTTTAAAGAAGTAATTAAATTTTAAAATGAGATATATTTAAAATAATGATGGAATTGGGTTTAAAAATATAATTTTAGTGTTAAATTATATTTGAAATGGATTACAAAAAAATTTATTACACAAAAATGTGATTTTTGTGGAAGTTATAAAGTTAATTACAATGCGATTTGTAATTAAAAAATGTAAAATTGTTATTTATTTTAAAAATAGTGAAATATGATGATAAAATATTTTAATAATATTTGTAATCTTTTATTTTGAGTATAAGACATTTTATTATCATGAATATAAAATTTTATAATTTTTAGAGATGAAATGAAGCCTTAATTCATGGTTTGAAATTGTAAGCATGCATTGTAAATGTATTAAGTGGCTAAATATTAACATAAAACTAATTTCTCTTATTCATGGGCTTAAGTCCATTTAACAAATAAGATTGGCCTAACCTGTAATTAAGAAAGGTAATCAAGGAATGAGAAAAAGAGTGTTATAGGTATACTCTTTCTCATTCTCTTTTGTAAAAATATAGAAGCCTGTATTGGCTGCACCTCTCTTCCTTCTTAATTCTATGCTAAATCCATCAAATTAAAATGAAAATTTGTGCTTCAAAAATGAAAATTCAAGAGCTAAATTCAGGTAATCCATTTCTAAAACCCCTCTCCATATCAAAATTTGGTTTTTACTGTGAGTTTCTGTTAGTCTATTCTCTGTTGGTTTGCATGTTTCTTTCTTGAGTTCTGTCAGGTTTCTAAGCTCTGTGCTTGGCTAAAAGCTTGCAATCTTTGGCTCCAAATCGTTGTGTAATCTTCTATGGCAGCAAGGTGAGTATATAAACTCACAAAATCTAGCTACTGAGAATTGTTTTAGCCATAACTTCTTCGTTTAGTAACCGATTTTGATAATTTTTTATGTTCCGGAAAGCTTAAATCATGTACAACAACTTTTATGTATTGAGTTTTCTGTAATTTTGAGGTTAGCTATATCAAAATCGAATTTTTCTACTGCTATCCCGAGAGCAAAACCAATATTTGATATGTGCTTGAAGCTAAAACGAAATTGGCCATAACTTCTTCTTTTCTTAACCAATTTAAATAATTTTGGATGTTCCTGAAAGCTTAAATCATGTATTACAACTTTTATGTATTGATTTTTCTGTAATTTTGAGGTTAGCTATGTCAAAATCGAATTTTTCTACTGCTATACCCAGAGCAAAACCAATATTTGCTCTGTGCTTGAAGCTGAAACGAAATTAGCCATAACTTCTTCGTTTCTTAACCGATTTTAATAATTTTGGATGTCTCGAAAAGCATAAATCATGTACTACAACTTTCATGTATTGAGTTTTCTGTGGTTTTTAGGTTAGCTATGTCAAAATCGAATTTTTCTACTGCTATTCCGAGAGCAAAACCAATATTTGCTCTGTGCTTGAAGCTGAAACGAAATTTGCCATAACATCTTTGTTTCTTAACCGATTTTAATAATTTTGAATTTTACGGAAAGCATAAATCATGTACTACAACTTTTATTTATTGAGTTTTCTGTAATTTTGTGGTTAGATATGTCAAAATTGAATTTTTCTACTGCTATCTCGAGAGCAAAACCAATATTTGCTCTGTGCTTGAAGCAGAAACGAAATTGGTCATAACTTCTTCGTTTCTTAACCAAATTTGATAATTTTGGATGTTTCGAAAAGCTTAGATCATGTGCTACCAGTTTGGTCATTGTGTTTTCTAGAATTTTGAAGTTTGCTTGGTCGAAATTATGGTTATATGTTGTTGTCCTGAGAGCAAGATGACAGCAACAATAAACATTGACTTTAGAATTGTATTAGCTCGTTTTTACTCTTATTCTCTTTCGGTTTTGATGATGTTTTTGAGATTTTTGAGAGCTATGATGCCTATCAATAGGCTAGATATATTTGGAGAATTTGAAATTCAAATTTAAATAGAATTTGAATTGATTTTGGGTTAAATTTGAATTGAATTCGTATTGAACTCAAGTTATCGGTCTTGAGTTATCTTTCTTGTTTTTCATTGTTTTCGAGTACGGTTTTCACTAAACCATTTTTGATGTGATTTTTGAAATAAATGGACATTTCAAATTATTATTATATAGTATTTTAAAATTATTTTTCTAATATAAAAAAACCTATTTATTCACTATAATAAAGGAATTTCAAATATGGGTTTTATTAGTCTTTTCGGGAAAAAGTTTTAGAAGCTTGTTTTCTCTAGTAAACTATTTTAGATATAAAACATACACTTTTACGCTGTTCGAACGTATGAGAAAGAGAATTAAACGATTTAGTAAAACACGTGATATGAGGCATGTGCGTTTACTATTTCGGTTAATTCCGGACTTATACGATCGAAGCTATTTGAGATTATGGATTCTGAGAGATTTTGCCATTTTATGGCGTATTTTGAGTTTTATAATTCCTATGTATTGGAATTATTTAAGATGGCTAATATTTGGCAAGTATTATGGTTTGAGATCTCCTATGTAGGAGTATGGTCAATGAGAACCATCACAATGTTATATTTACTTGCCAATGATATAATGCAATTCTTGAGTATATGATTTCATATGTTGAGATTTATGGTTTATGAGGAATCATCACGATGTTTTCACTTGTCGATGAGATGAGACAAGTTACGATGCCATTTAATACTTGTCGATGAGATGAGACAAGTATGGTGTCTCTTTATCACTCGCCAATGAGACAACGCGAGATATGATTTTCTGAGTTTTATGATGTTCTTAGTGTGGCATCGACTAGCGGCTAGTAAACCGCTAAGTGCGAACGTGTGGTATGGGACACACGTTAACACTTTTCGGATTCCTATCCATGAGTTTGGGACACATTCATGATGTTTACCTAGCAGAACTGCTTTGAGAGGTGTTAGCGACCTTGTCATGAGGACGAACTGCTTTGGGAGGTGTTAGCGACCTTGTTAGGGCTGACAAAACGGCTTGGAAAGGTGTCAGCAACCTTGTTATGGACGATCTGCTTTGGGAGTGTTAGCGACCTTGTCTGAGCCTTCGGCCGTCTGAGTTTAGCATATGCAGCATTGCTTCGGCATGGCAATCGGGGATCTAGCCAATCCAAGTTTTCTAAGTTTTGAGTATGCCGTTTTTGGCGCATTAGAGTTAATATTTTCTGAGTTTTGAACTTGCATCGAATTCTTTATTGAGTTTGAATTCGTATCGAGTTCCATGAGCTTTTAAGATTGAGATGTATGTGTGAGATTTGACCGTCTTGGCTTATGTTTGAACCAAAATTGGCACAACACTCTTCGGAAGTTTTTGAAGAGATAAAGTGAAGAAATTAAATGGAAAAAGAGGATTATCTAACAAAATCTCCAAATTTCAGATATGAAAATAATTAAAATGCAAGAAGACACAAGAATTTAGAGTGGTTCGGCATATCGCCTACGTCCACTATGAAGTTGATAGCTTTATTGATCTTTCTTTGAAGATTACAAGTGATTTCAGTGAATTACAACAGATAATTATGATTTGCAGCAGTGAATTTCGTTATTGGCAGCAGCAAGGGAGTTTAGATCTGGATCCGGCAGAGTCTGGGTGTTGGAGAATTCAAAGAAGAAGAAGCCCCTTTTCTGTATGCCCTGGGGATCTATTTATAGGTGTAGGAGGCTGCTATTTCGCTCAGATCTCGGGAGACCTTCTCTGGCACATGACTAGGCCAGCGCGCCCAAGCCCATGAAGTTTCGGTTCGATCCGTGATCGATACAAACGAATTTCGTATCGATCAAGATTGTGTCTGATGGAGTCGAAATTTGGCGTGGACCTTCTTTATCATGCACATAGGCTTCTGTGAAAATTTCATAGCATTTGGACTTGTAGATTAGTAGATATGATCGATACGAATTAGGATCTTCGGTTGGCTGTTTCGTTCGACTCCCTCATTTCGAATCGGTCCTATTCGACTCGGTATTGTTCGAATCCCTGTTCGACTCGGTCTTGTTCGAATCGCTGTTCGACTCGGTCTTGTTCGAATTGCTGTTCGACTCGGTCTTGTTCGAATTGCTGTTCGACTCGGTCTTGTTTGAATCCCTGTTCGATTCGGTTTTGTTCGAATCCCTGTTCGACTCGGTCTTGTTCGAATCCCTGTTCGACTCGGTCTTGTTCGAATCGATCACTTCGAATCGATGGTCGCGTGCGATCTGGTGGTGACGTGGTGGGTATTCCTTGTATCTTCGCCTTTATTCGTATCGATGGCCATGCTTTGTTCGCATCAATTGCCATGCTTCGTTTGTATCGATTGCGGGTCCTAGCTCGTATCGATAAAAGTGCTCCACCTAGATGGATTCGAATAAAGGCTTTGTGATGGATACGAAGTGGTCACTGCACGATCGATTCGAACAGTGCATAGTTGATGGAGTCAAACCCGATCGATTCGAACTGAGACTCTAGGACGAATGCGAGGTCGCAGTCGTTCTGATCGATACGAAAGTGATGGAGTCGAATAGAGGCGTAGCCATGGATACGAAAACTGAGCGGTTTCCTTCATTTTGCATCGATCGTAACTTGAGTATACAAACTCGGATTGACTTGAAATTTTGAACGTTGGCTCTCATAGTTTCGCTCGTCGTGTCATATCAATTTTGGCTTGATCCGGGCTCGGACAAAATTTGTCGATATCCATAATGAACCTTCGTATAACCGATCTCCAAGACGAACAGTCATTGGTTTCTAATCGAATTCTTAGTGTCACGGCCTTTCCAAAAGGCGGGATAACATTTTCCCCCCAAAGTACGTCTTGTGGGAACATGATGTGCTTTGAAATGCTGCAATTTTCATTCTGAATAGTTATCTTCTTTTCGATGAAAGCTGTAACCTTCGACTGATTCTCTTGATAATGTAAACTGTTGACTGTCAACTGCTGTACCCTGTATTGTTGAAACTAATTGTTGTATGCCAGTGATTAGCCGTTTGTTGTTGTAATCATTATCAAATGAGTTTCCAATTCCTGTAAATCTGGAATATTGAATATTAGTCCAACGTGTATGCATATACGTTAATCTGACTCTCGCTGACGTTCACGAGTCATTGTTAGTTTATTTTATATTGAATTCCGTATCGATCCTCTCCTGAACCGACGTGAAATTCGTCGTAACAACTCTCGATGGTTGTTTCTGAATGTTCCTTCATAACGATCCTCTCCTGAATCGATGTGAAGGGTTGAAACATTGTCTTTTGCATCGGTATTCATTGTATTGATGGATAAGAAATGAGCATTTCGAATCGATGGATGTGGGGTTTGATGGATACGAAGCGGTCATTCGTATCGATAGGCATTGGCTTCTAGGAGCTGCGATCTGATGGATTCAAACTGTTCGTTCGTATCGATGCACTAGAGATGGAGTCGAAGATGATCGATCCGAAGAAGAGCTTCGCATCGATGCAGACTCGAGTCCATGGAGTCGAACAGCTTGTTCGAATCGATCCCGTGATGACGCTTTGTAACCGGTCGAATCCATTAGGAGGCGAATCGTTTATTCCATTCACCTTTAAGCCCATATAAATACTCTATACTTAGCCATTTTTTCACTTTTCACTTTTTACTGTGGTGCCTTGCTTTCGTATCGCTTCTAAGAAAGGAAAACTGCTCGAATTCGAATCGAAACAAAACCTTTAATTCCTTCAACCATTTATCGAAATCAGGTAATCAATTGAACAAATCCAATCGTAACACGAAGAGATCCAAATTCTCATGACGTTCCATTTGAATCTGTGTTCGAACATTGCTCGAGGAAGGAGATAATGTGCGAGGTCGAGGAAGGACAGAATGGAGTTCGAATCGATCTGGGGAAGAGGGAGTGTTGAGGAAGATAGCTTGGTCCTCGTTTTTGAGTCGATCTGGAGTCGGGGCTTCGAGATGATGAGATATGAGGCCTTCGTATCGATCGATTGCTAAGTTTCTGCATCGAGTCTTGATGATCGGTGCGAATACCTCGAGTATGTTGATCGATACGAAGGGGTTGCATCTGATGGATTCGAAACCCAGAGTTTTTCGATCGAGTCGAATTACGCGAGAGGGGACCGATACGAAAGCGACCCAGTTGATCGATACGAAAGTGTTGCGCTCCGATCGATTCGAAATGTTGTTCTTTCCGAGTAATACGAGAACACAGGCCGCGATCAATATGAACTGAGGGAGTCGAATTGGAGTGATCGGGCTTTAAGGCGATCGATTCGAACTTGATCTGTCGGGTCATCGATACGAACTTAATAAATATATGACTCCGGCGAGCTTCATCCTTGCATATCTGGACCTGACGATAGAACTGTACATTTGACTGCCTGTTGAAGCTCGCCGATGGAACTATAACTCAACAAAACCTTAACAAACTTGGACTTGAATTGGTTGCTAATATCCGGATGGCACGGTTGTGACGGTCAGCGATGAAGGTCCTTCCGACTGAATTTCGAAGTCTTGTCGTTTTTCATGTTTTCTCCAATTCTGTAGAACTTTTCAAGTGATATACAGTACCGCACTGCACAACACACTCACACACTTTACACTGGGGGATGCACGAGCGTTATTGTCTGTTTAACAATGATTTTTCATAAGCTAGTTAGTCATGGAACCTTCAAGTTCACAGCAGCATGAACTCCTGAGTTCAATTCCTTCAACCATCGAGATACCGGTCATTGAAGCCGAAGTTATAGACCCAGCTCCGGACAAGCGTCCAGGTGCCCGGTTCATTTGTCGTCCACAAGATTCTGTGCCGTCCGGTATCTCCGAAGATATGCTGGGACGGATTTGTTTGAGGCACGACTTGTCGCTTGACGACATGTTACTGCCTGGGCCAAATGATAGGCCACATGATCCCCCGGAGGGGTTTACTGCTTTCAACCGTCACGCTTGCACAGCGGGGACAGTCCCTCCTTTCAATCAATATATAAGGGAGATGTTATCATTCTTTGGAATAGCTCCACCCAGCTACATCCCAACGGGTACGCTTTGTTGAATAGCACCTTCATTCTGTTTATCGAGATTCTCTTTCGACCACCAAAGCCGATCGAGATTAGATATCTATTTAACGTTAAGAGTCGTGGAGACAGCCCTTCTTTCACCTTCTTGGAAGCGGTCAGGAACTGCCACATTGTAATGGGCTCCTGGGGAAGGCTAAGTTACTTTAAGATTGAATGGTTCTACGTTCGGTGCCCCCCTAGATTTGCCAGGCGATGGTTGGATAGACGTAAGCGTTGCCATTTTCTCTTGAACTATCGAGATAATAATAACCGACTTCAAAACTGACACACTTCTCTTCTTTTACAGCTGCAATTTCTCGACCTGACGGTTCATATTTTAGAGAGCTAGTTTGGATTCTCCAAGCGGTTCCGGGCGAAGAGAGGCATATCGACTTGGTTCTGACCGACAGAAACTTGAGGACTGTCGGGCTGATTGAACGGAGGCAGAGCATACGGCTGTAAGGGACACTTAGAGTGGTCTCGAAGAAACGTGTGAAGCGCAAAGCGCCTAGAGTCGTAATAGTCGAAGAAGTTGATCCGGAGAGAACGCCCACCGATAACGAGCTCCAAGCTGGGCCTTCTTCCGATGTCCAGGACTCACGTGGAAGAAGAAAAGGCAAGGCAGTTGCTCACAAGCGTTCTAAATCCGTGAGATTAAAATCCATGGTCATGTCCTTGCCCGTCCCGGGGATTAGAATTTCGGAGGCTCCTCCCCCGCCAGTAGAGAATCCTTTTGAAGGGCTTGCTGATGTTCCGATTCCGGATTATGTGTCATTTCAACACGATGCTGGGATGGAAGAGCTTGATTATGCTCTTGAATTGAGCGGGTCGCTTGTTACGAGTGCGGCCGACATTTCTGGTTGGTCGGGGTGTTGTACATGCATACACTTCACTGCACTACATGAGTCATAACTGTAAATTTTCCAACTTGAGAAATCACTAACTCTTCCTTCGTTTCTCATTTTCAGGTACTATGTCTGGGAAAGGATCGATGCTCGGGAATCTTCGTTCGGCCCAAAAGGCTTCTACCTGTTACGATTCCCGTAGGAGGGACTCGGATAGAGACCGCGATCGCGAGTACTCTAACCAAGATAGGTATGGGCGTAACAGGGACAGAGAGTACGGACATCGGTCTAGATCACGCTCTCCTCCTCTTAGACTCCCATCTCCACCTCCCGTTATTGTTCCGCACCCGCCAGAGCCTCCTCGTCACAGACCATCTTCTCACACCTCTCAATCTGAAACTCATCTCCAGAGAGTTGAGGCCATGACCTCCATAATTACAAAGCAGGTCCCGGCTGAGCCCACAGGAGAAGGGGCAATTAAATTGGCTCAGATGAGGAAGGATTTTCTGAATATTTGCTTTGATGGCTATGTCTTCCCGCCTCATTTAAAAAGAATTCCGTCAAGGGTGGAAAACACGATGCATGATTACGTTCATGACATCTACACCCAGTACAGAGAGTGGGTAAAGGCTGCAGATAAAGCTTCTAAGGTGGCCTTTGAGCGAGCTAAAGCGCTTGAGAAAATGGAGACCAAACTCGCTCAAAGAGACCGGATTATTCAAGTGCTCACTGCTGAGGCCGAGTCTTCTCGGAAATCTGAAATTGCGGCCACCAAAAAAGCCGACGAAGCGAATATGGCCATGGAGAGGTTGAGGCAGACACATGTTGCCTTGGTGGAGGAGATGGGCCATCGGAATACTACAGTTACCACCGAGCGGGATGCAGCGGTCAAAGAACTTAACGAGCTCAAGGCTAAATTTTCCGACATGGCCAAGGAAAGGGATGATGCAAACAACGCAGCCCAGGAGGCGTGCGAACAAACTGTTCTACTTAGGGGTGAGCGGGATGCAGCTATGGCTAAAGTCCACAAGGTGGAGACTGAGGTCGAGGAGAAACTGAAGTCGCCGAGTCCAGACTAGAGGCTGACATCGAAGGCCTTCTCATTGTTTACAACGCTAACATGCTGAGGCACAGGGGTCTAGCCTGGCTCGATGATTATCCGACGCATCTTTACAACGCTTGGGGCCGACTGGTTGAGGAAGAGAAGGAGGCGCATCTGGGTGAGTCTGTGGATGAATTTGAACTTGAGAATCGTATTCTGAATGAAGATGAAAGAAAGATTCTTCACGAGTCAATGGTTCTGCATGAAAAGGAAAGACTTGGCGCCCAGCACATTGAAATAGGAGAGGGTTCATGGGTTGACCATCATGAGGCTAGTCTTGAAGTTCCAGCATCAACCCAGCCCGATTCCTCGTCTGCGGTCGATCCCCAAGCTGTTCCTGCCTACAATCCGGATCAGCCACAGATGTCTCCGGCCACAATGCAAGTTACTGAAGCCGTTCCACCACCTACAAATCAAACCGACGAAGGTATTCTGAACATTCCACATATCTGCCTCAAGTCGGAATCTTTATCTGAATTAAATTCTGACAGTTCTCTTATTTTTGTCCAGTGATTAACGTTGCACCGGCCATGCCTCCTACTACTCAAGAATCATATCAGACGCAGGAGGCTATCGTGACCGAAGCGATCACTGTAACTACAACTGCCCCACCCGACGATGCGCAGGGAAGCACACTTGTATTTTATGAGCAGTTGATGGAAGAACTCTTTCGCCGTCATGGCGATCCTTTAGCTGACTTACCATTTGTCATGGGCGGAGGTGTTCCTGCCACAAGCTCTTCGATGCCGACTACTGACGCTCCCAGCGAGGCCCGATCGGTTACTGAAGAGAAAATCTTGGCACAAATCGCCGCTGAAATGGATGCCACAGCACATGGTGGTAGTTTTGGAGGTGGGATGGCGACACTTGGTCCAGCTCCGCTTAGAATGATATCGCCTGGCAGTATATTTTCCGACACTAGTGTGGCCATTCCATCTTCCACATTTGATCCTATCCCTCCGACTCCGCCGATAGGAAGCATCCCCATTCATTCGATTTCGGAGGAGGATGTTGAAATTATGCCCCTGCCCGGAGACCGTCCACCGATAGGCAAAGGCTCAAAGAGAAAAGGTAGTGGCGGCTCCAGCGGGTCCACACCAAAAAGGAAGCCGAGGAAGAAGAAAGATTAGACATGCTCACTCGGTGTATTTTGACTTTTATTTTGTTGGCCGTGTATAGATGCGGGTTCGGCCCCTGCTAGTAGGAATTTTTTGGAACAAACTTGTACACGAACATCTTTTACAAACAATAGAAATGAAACTTCTCTTTTTTGACTTCTTTTCTATCATTGTGTATTTGCCTAAGTGTTTCAATATCTGAAGTGCGCTTGTGAAGTTTCAGCTTCCGAATAAAGTTTGTTTTTGTTCGCCAAGTTCGGATACTGTGGACATGGTTTGCGACCGGGAAGAGAGTTGAATTTTTTACGTCGCATCGCTCCAGTCAATGGTCGATGCTTAAGTCCTGCCCCTAAGTATTGGGGGTGAGTTGTAGATCATCAGTCGATGATCGCTTCTCACTTATAACATGTTGAGTCTAGTGCCACCGAACGGATGTCTGAGACAAGCGGAGATCGAGTAATTCATCCATGCTTGTTTGATTGTCGATTATCATATCCGCACTCCGGGGATTCTCATTTGTTTATCGGTGGTTGGTCACACCGGCTTAAGTTAAATCATAATTCCACGCTCTGGGGACTTGGAATCGACATTTATACTCTGACTCGCACTTTGGGAGTTCGGAGTTGATATTTGTACTTCAATTCACGCTCTGGGAACTTGAAGTTGCTGATTATACTCCGTTTCACACTCTAGGAATATGGAGTTGGTGCTTATACTCCAACTCGCACTCTGGGAGTTCGGAGTTGTTGTTTATACTCCGTTTCGCACTCTGGGAATCCGTAGTTGATGTTTATACTCCGACTCGCACTTTGGGAGTTCGGAGTTGTCGTTTATACTCCGCTTCGCACTTTGGGAATTCAGAGTTGTTGTTTATACTCCGACTCGCACTTTGGGAGTTCGGAGTTGTCGTTTATACTCCGTTTTGCATTCTGGGAATTCGGAGTTGATGTTTATACTCCGACTCGCACTTTGGGAGTTCGTAGTTGTCGTTTATACTCCGTTTCGCACTCTGGGAATTCGAAGTTGATGTTTATACTCTGACTTGCACTCTGGGAGTTCGGAGTTGTTTTTTATACTTCGTTTTGCAGCTAGGAATCCGGAGTTTATGTTTATACTCCGACTCGCAATCTGGGAGTTCGGAGTTGTATCAGGATCATGGATGGTCGGATCACATCCATCCCGAGTTAACAAGTGAGGTCGTTAGGTGGACGGGTCCACCCTCCTCGAACTTGGTTCAGATACGGACGAATTCGTTAGGCGGATGGATCCACCCTCTTCGTAGACATATTTTTAATACTCTAGTTCGCACTCTGGGAACCGGGAGTTAAGTGAGGGATTGTCGTGTATCAATCCATTTTTTACTTTGATGTGATGGCTTGTCCCCGAGCTTAGGTTTCGCTTAGCGAGTGACCGGTTGCATCACAGTCATTCTATATTTGAATAAATTCCGCCGTATGGTGAAACTTAGCTCTCCGTGCATAGTGATGATCATATGAAGCATTTCAAGTAAATCACAGCTCTGGCTCGAAGAGATTGCATTTTATTGCCGAAATAAGAAAATATGGCAAAGTCAGTTGCCTTATTACAAATTCTAATTTCGAAATGCAGAAACAAATTGCGAAATGGAAAATAAACTAAATGGATAAACATAGCCTGTTATGTGTAATAGCGGCAAAGACTCTCGCTATTCCAGGCTCTTGGCAAAGTAAGACCGTCAACGGTCGATAATTTGAATGTGCCATCTCCGAGCCTTCGTTCAATAACATACGGTCCTTCCCATGTCGGCTTCATATGCGAAGGAACCAGATAAATTCTTTTTAGGATGAGATCGCCTAGTTCAAAGGTTTACGAGCGGACCTTTGCATTATACAATCGGGCGACTCGACTTCGATGCGCGGCTGCCCTCAAATCGGCCTCTTCATGCTTCTCATCTAGTAGATCGAGAGATTCCGCAAGTAATATAGCATTTGTCTTTGGATCATAGTATGTCACACGATGAGAAGGTACTTCTAGTTCAACTAGAATTACGGCTTCTGAACCATAAGAGAGAGAGAATGGAGTGTGGCCGGTCGCGGTCTTGTGGGTTGTTCGGTAAGCCCATAAAGCCATAGGAAGTTCATCGACCCACTTGCCCCCGACCTTTTCCAGTTATTTTTTCAGAATGGATTTTATAACTTTATTAACTGCTTCGACCTGTCCGTTCGCCTGAGGGTGTGCAACTGTAGAGAATTTCTTTTGGATGTGAAATCGTTTGCAGAAATCTTTAAATTCAGCACTGTCGAATTGGGTTCCGTTGTCCATAATAATGGTGTGTGGGAGACCGAATCGACAAATGATGTTGCGAACTACAAAGTTGATTACTTTCTTTGTTGTTATGGTAGCAAGAGCTTCGACTTCAGCCCACTTTGTAAAGTAATCAACTGCGACAATGACGTATTTCGCACCACCTTTTGCCAGAGGTAGAGCACCAATGATGTCGATGCCCCACATTGCAAACGGCCATGGGCTGACCATTTGTGTTATCTTGGTAGGAGGAGCACTAGGAATTCAGGCATATTTCTGGCACCTATCACATTTCTTTGCATAATCCGATGCATCGCGATTCACGGTCGGCCAGTAATATCCGTATCGAAGTATTTTCTTGGCAAGTGCTTGCCCCACAGTGTGATCGCCACATTCTCCCTCGTGCACATCGTGCAATACTCGTTTAATTTCATCGTGAGAGATACACCGGAGTAGAGGGACCAAGTACCCTCTTCTGTACATGATTCCATTCTGGATGGTAAGTCGTGAGGCCTTCCGAAGGACTTGTCTCTTTTCACTCCTGCGCTCTGGCAGGGTTCCGTGCTCAATGTAATTTCTGAGTGGAGTCGTCTATGAATCCTTTTCGAGGACGGTTTCTCATACCCGGTCTATTTCTGCCCGTTCAATGCTCGGGGAGGATAACGCTTCTACGGCAACGAGTCCCATTTGCTGAGCTTCGCCTGTGCTGGCTAGCTTCGCCAATGAATCGGCTTTTTGGTTGCGTTCTCGAGGTATACAATAAATTGCATAATAATCAAACTGATCTAGTACTTACTGAACTCGAGCTAAGTAAGTAGCCAGTCTTCGGTCTCTCGCTTGATATTCTCCCCGAACTTGACACACGACTAATTGTGAATCGCAATGAATTTCCACATCGACAATTCTCAAATCTCTAGCAAGTTTCAAGCCAGCTAAGAGGGCTTCATATTCAGCTTCATTATTAGTTGCATGAAAATCGAACTTCAAAGCATAACATGTGGATCTACCTTCTGGAGTTTCAAGTACAACAACAGCGCCCGAACACTGGTCGTTTGATGCACCGTCGGTGTAAAGCTTCCGAACGTCTTCGGGGGATTCACTGGTTTCGGGCAAGTCCTCTGGAATGGTAAATTCAGCTATGAAATCGGCTAGGACTTGTCCTTGTATGGCCCGTCTTGGAGTGTAAGTAATGTCAAACTAGCTCTGTTCGACGTTCCACTTGAGTAACCTACCAGACGTCTCAGGCCGCGAAAGGACCTGTCGTAACGGCTGGTCGGTGTAAACAATAATGGGATGTGCCTGGAAATACGGTCGGAGTTTTTTTGATGCAGTAACAAGGCAATAAGCCAACTTCTCTAATTTTGGATAATTCCTTTCGGCCCCAGTCAATTGCTTGCTGACGTAGTATACTGGCTTCTGTATCTTGTCTTCTTCTCGAATTAATGCAGCGCTGATAGCGTTTTCTGATAACGCCAAGTATACAAACAACTTCTCATGATCAATAGGCTTTGACAGGATAGGTGGTGTGGATAGATGTTGAACTAGTGCTTGGAAAGCACCCTCACACTCCGTGGTCCATTCAAAGTTTCGTTTCCCTTTTCGGATCAGATCGAAGAAGGGGATGCACTTGTCAGTGGACTTTGAAATGAACCTTCTCAATGCTGCCACTTTCCCATTGAGACTCTGGACTTGCTTTATGGTTTTCGAAGTTTTGAGATTTCTGATAGCCCAGATTTTTTTAGGATTAGCTTCGATCCCTCGAGCGTTCACGATGAACCCAAGGAATTTTCCGGATGCAACTCCAAAGTGACATTTCAATGGATTTAGTTTCATTTTGTATTCTCGAAGTATGTTGAACATAGTTTCTAGGTCTTTAACATGGTCAGTGGAGAGTCGTGACTTCACAAGCATGTCGTCTACATATACTTCCATTGTTTTCCCGATTTGATTGGCAAACATCCGATTGACCAATCGTTGATAAGTAGCCCCGACATTCTTGAGTCCGAATGGCATAATTTTGTAACAGTAAAGTCCCAGATTGGTTACGAAGCTGGTATGTTCTTGATCGGGTAAATGCATCGGTATCTGATTGTAGCCAGAATACGCGTCCATGAAGGATAAGAGTTCATGCCCAGTTGTCGAATCTACTAGTTGATCAATTCTAGGAAGCGGGAAACTGTCTTTGGGACATGCTTTATTCAGATCGGAATAATCGACACATGTTCTCCACTTTCCGTTCGGCTTTCGGACGAGCATGAGATTTGACACCCATTCAGGATATAGCGCATCCTGAATGAACCTGTTCGCTTTAAGCTTTTCTACTTCTTCTTTAAGGGTGGCAAATCTCTCTGGATCCATACCACGCCTTTTCTGCTTGACCAGGACATGCCGCGGGTCAATATTCAGAGTGTGGCTCGCGATGTCCGGCGAGATCCCACACATGTCGAAATGCGTCCAGGCGAATACATCAAGATTCGCCCGTAGAAATTCAACCAATTCCTCTTGAGTTTGCTGGCTTAGCAGAGACCCAATCTTTATCAAATCATCGTCATCGTCAATTGGGACATCAATCGTCAGTTCGGCCGGGGATGCTTGACTTTCTTTAGGTTCTTCTTCGTCTTCAGTTTCTCTTAGGTCAAGATCCCTTTGGAATTGGCTGGGGTGCCCAGGCCTAGGCCGGGGCGTTAATTGTCAATTATCGGCAAAACAGACGCAGAGAGATTCCTCTATGCCCTTTCCTTTCTCCTTTCGCTGCGCCTCCTGCATCTCAGCAACATAACAGGCTCTAGCAGTAGCCTGATCTCCTTGAATGATTCCTACTCCATGATTAGTGGGAAATTTTAAAGTCAAACACCATGGGGCAATGGCTACCCTGAATTCAGCGAGGGCCGGTCGGCCCAAGAAAGCATTATAAGGGGAGTCTATGTCCAACACAACGAACTGTAACATTCGTACTCTTTGGCATTCTCCAACTCCCAACTCCACTGGCAGTTCCACCATTCCGGTGGGTATAGTAGCACTTCCGTTGAAACCATGGATTCGAGATTGACAAGGTTTCAAGTCCTTTGCTTCCATTCTCATTTGATCAGAAGCTCGTTTAAACATGATATTCACAGAGCTTCCACTGTCAACTAAGATCCTCTTCATCCATGTAGGACCTACTTGAGCTGAGATGACCAGCGGGTCGATAGTGGGGGCTTCGACTTTGTCAGCGTCTCTGTTCCTGTACACGATGTCATCTGTCATCGTCTTCTGTTGCTTGGCCGGAGCCCCTTCATCAAAACTACTATAACACTCGAAGTCCGCATGCCTGATAGAACTGGCATACGACTCCATTTCCTTCCAGCTTCGATCTGCTGGGTGAGGACCACCACTTATTATATTGATAACCAACCTCCTGCCTGTACGAGCGGGTTCCTCCTGTCTTTCCTGATTCGGTGCACGATTCTGATTTGATGGGCCCGCACCACCAGACTGCGGCGCCCGCACATACTGATCCAACTTCCGTTCACGTATTAGTTTTTCAATGAGGTCTTGTAAGTGACGACACTCATTGGTGTTGTGGCCATAACTCTTATAGAACCTACAAAATTTTCCCGTTTGGATTTGTCTTTCCGTTGGTGGCTTCGGAGCAGGTTTCTTGTATTGCAGGGTATTGCAAGTTTGCAAATACACAATTTCCAGCGACGTATTCAATGGAGTATAATTGTCAAAAATGGGAGCTCTACGTCGTGGACCACGGCTCTGATCTCGCTTCTTTCCTTGATTTCCATTGTCCCTCTGCTGATTCTGTTTATTTTGGATGTTCAACTGAACTTTTCCAGAACTATCTCCAGACTGTTTAACAACGATGTTACGTTGGATTCCTTCGATGTTGGGCCCTGCGTCATCCTGCTTCCTAGACTGTTTCGCATCCTCCCTTCTCAAGAATTGGGCTGCCTTGGAGTAGAAACGGTCCAATGACGCAGGTGGTTTTCCAGCTAACCTATTCCCGAACTCGGAATCAACATCAATCCCGTTAGTCAACGCCATCAGGATAGAGTTATCATTGGGATTGCTTATTTCTACACACGCAGCATGGAATCGCTCCATGTAACGTCTAAGTGTTTCTCCGGGAGCTTGTATAACACTAGACAGAGTGTTAACGTCTTTAGGCCTCACCACGTGCATACGGAATTGTTCAACAAACTTGGTGGCCATCTGGTCAAAGTTAGAGATGGATCATGGTGGAAAACGAGTAAACCACATGGTAGCAATGCCCCATAGGGAAATGGGGAAACTACGGCATTTTACTGCATCATCAGCTCTCGCAGCATTCATCAGCCATTCGTATTTTAGGATATGTTGATTGGGATCAGAACTTCCTTCATATACTGGCAAAGTTGGCATCCTGAAGCGCCGAGGTGGTTCAACATATAATATGTCATCGGTGAAAGGGGTATGACTCCGGGAGATTCCCAGTCGTCATTAATGAGACCCTGACTTTCACGGATCATTTGACGAATCATCGTTGGTATATCCAGCATTCAGATACTTGGAGCATGTTGTACCAAGGTGTGGTCGGGTTCCACAGCACGAGTCTAGACCGGACGCGGTCGACGGTCCATACCTCGCCTCCTTGGTTCAACGTTTTCTGGGACATAAGGCTCTAGAGTCTGCTCTCGTTGGTTACGATGAGGATCAGCTTGGTTTCTAGCTTCAACTCCTTGTTCGGTAGTGGTGGTAGTAGCAATGTTGCCTGTTACATGATAAGGAGCAGCACCTCCTCGGGACGAAGGTCCGGTTGGATGACTAGTGGATGGTCCAGTTCCGGGTTGTCCAAGATTCAAAGCAGGTTAGTGCCCTGTGGCTTGGGTGTAGCTTACATCCAACTGTGGGCGCGTGTCAGATGAGGCTGAACTCTCTGTGGAAGAGTAAGAACCTTGGTCTCTTCTGGATCTTTTACGCCTTTGGCGATTTAACTGGTTGGTCAACTCTGTGTTGGCGTGCAGTTGTTCAGTTTGCTATTGTCGACTCTGGGTCAATTCTTGGAGCAGCATCTGAAACTCTTGTCTGGTAACCGGGCCTGTTGGATCTGAAGGTCCGGCGGCATCTTGGTTTGATGGAAGCAAATGCGTGGGATTCTGCCTGTCCCGTCCTCCCTGATCAGCAGCTGTAGAAGTAGTCCATGTACTTACCATGGTGAATTGATGAAAGTCCTTTCCTAGATCTGATGCAAATCTGAATAGAATGGATGGGTTTCAAAGTTCTAGATCTGGATCTTCTTCTTGGATTTGTGCAATCTGGTATCGATAGGAGATCTAAATAGCAGGAGAAAAATTGGGTTTTTTCTCAGTGAAAGCACCAAAGTGTTTGTACCAAAATTGGGTACAACACTCTTCGGAAGTTTTTGAAGAGATAAAGTGAAGAAATCAAATGGAAAAAGAGGATTATCTAACAAAAACTCCAAATTTCAGATATGAAAATAATTAAAATGTAAGGAGACACAAGAATTTAGAGTGGTTCGGCGTATCGCCTACGTCCACTATGAAGTTGATAGCTTTATTGATCTTTCTTTGAAGATTACAAGTGAATTCAGTGAATTACAACAGATAATTATGATTTGCAGCAGTGAATTTCGTTATTGGCAGCAACAAGGGAGTTTAGATCTGGATCCGGCAGAGTATGTGCGTTGGAGAATTCAAAGAAGAAGAAGCCCCTTTTCTGTATGCCCTGGGGCTCTATTTATAGGAGTAGGAGGCTGATATTTCGCTCAGATCTCGGGAGACCTTCTCAAGCACGTGACTAGGCCCGCGCGCCCAAGCCCACAAAGTTTCGGTCCGATCTATGATCGATACGAACGGATTTCGTATTGATCAAGATTATGTCCGATGGAGTCGAAATTTGGTGTGGACATTCTTTAGCATGCACGTAGGCTTCTGTGAAAACTTCATAGCATTTGGACTTGTAGATTAGGAGATATGATCGATACGAATTAGGATCTTCGGTTGGCTGTTTCGTTCGACTCCCTCATTTCGACTCGGTCCTGTTCGACTCGGTCTTGTTCGAATCGCTGTTCGACTCGGTCTTGTTCGAATCGCTGTTCGACTCGGTCTTGTTCGAATCCCTGTTCGACTCCGTCTTGTTCGAATCCCTGTTCGACTCCATCTTGTTCAAATCCCTATTCGACTCAGTCTTGTTCGAATCGATCACTTCGAATCGATGGTCGCGTGCGATCTGGTGGTGACGTGGTGGGTATTCCTTGTATCTTCGCCTTTATTCGTATTGATGGCCATGCTTTGTTCGCATCGATTGTCATGCTTCTTTTGTATTGATTGCGGGGCCTAGCTCGTATCGATAAAAGTGCTCCACCTAGATGGATTCGAATAAAGGCTTTGTGATGGATACGAAGTGGTCACTGCACGATCGATTCGAACAGTGCATAGTTGATGGAGTCGAACCCGATCGATTCAATTGAGACTTTGGGACGAATGCGAGGTCGCAGTCGTTCTGATCGATATGAAAGTGATGGAGTCGAATAGAGGCGTAGCTATGGATACAAAAACTGAGCGGTTTCCTTCATTTTGCATCGATCGTAACTTGAGTATACGAACTCGGATTGACTTGAAATTTTGAACGTTGGCTCTCATAGCTTCGCTCGTCGTGTCATATCAATTTTGGCTTGATCCGGGCTCGGACAAAATTTGTCGATATCCATAATGAACCTTCGTATAACCGATCTCCAAGACGAACTGTCATTGGTTTCTAATCGAATTCTTAGTGTCACGGCCTTGCCAAAAGGTGGGATAACAACTTACTTATGAGTTTGAGATCTCACATTCTTTTGGATTTATCTTGTGTTGCTTTCATGGCTTCTATTTGTGATTGAGATGAGTTTTCTCCTTTTTGGAGTAATGGTTCATCGAACCATTTGGGTTTTACTTGAGCTTTATATGAGTTAATTTGAGTTCATTATAGGTTATCGCCGATGATATGAGGCACTTGTGTTTTATTTGAGTATTGAGTTTGAGTTACCTCTTTTGAGGTATTTAGTCACTTAGGGAGCGTTTGTTACTTAAGTGTTGAGCTATGAGTTTTCTAATCCTTCTCCTCATTCTAGAAGAATTATCACTATATCCATTCTGCTTCATATTATCGATATTGACTGATTTGTGTAGCTAGACTGAACCGTGTATTTATACTCGGGTCAGACCGAGTTGTTTCAGGTATCATTTATTGGGCTTAGCTTGAAGTTGATGTTGGACATTAGCTTATCTATCGCTTGAGTAGTTGATTTCTTCTGCATACTCAGATGTATTTACATTTTATTCGATGTATATAGTGTGGTTAAGTACCACCTTTATTGTATTCATATTGTATTGTACTGAACATGTATCAACGTATATGTATATATATGATGTTGGTTACTGTTTTGTGATGTGATTTACATTCAGTTATTGTATTTTGTTCTGATAGATCCGTTAGCCACCTATAGTTTTGGATTAAGCATTTACTTGGTATGTCGATCCACTTGAGTTGAAAAAAAAATTATATTGCATTTATCGACGTATTCAATAGATGTTTAAGACAAAATTATAGATGGTCGCCCTTAACCAGCCCTATTCTCTGCTTTAGTAGACATAATTACTTGTTAATTCTCTTTGCTAAGGTGGGTCTCGGGGTGGGGCGTTACAACATATTCCTATTTAGCATTACAACTTTTTAAACATTTCTGGTAAGTTATATATATATTTTAAGGATGTAATTGAATGTTACAAAAGTTTATCTTATTCATTTTAGTTAACAAAATGTTCAAAAATTACATCTTCTAAATTTTCATATCTTTTGATTTACAAGTTACAAATTTCCAATTTCTTATATATTTCATTAATCACTTAGCATCTAATTTCTTCATTTTAGAAGTTTGCAACTATTAAAATAGTTAAGATTTCATTTCATTACAATAATTGAAATCCTTTATTTATAGAAACTAAAGAACTAAGTGCCTGGTTCATTTCAACTCATTTCGAAATAGTATATATATTCATATCTTTTATATATCAGATCATATTTATAAATTGAAAATTATGATTTATTTATCAAAACAAATGTGTAGTAAAGCTACTACGGCGGTCTTCCCACTTTGAAACTTGAAAATGAATGTCAATGATGCGGCCGTCACCACCGAAATTATTTTCCAACGACAGATAGGGGAGTATAGAACTTATTTCCTTTTAAAATTCCTTTAAAACATTCCTTTCAAATCACTTTGAAATATTTATATCTGAAAATACTTCCAAATAATACTAATATCATATTCCAAAATCTTTGAAAACTAATTTCAAAACCCCAGAAATTAAGTTATCAAATTCCAATTTTTATTTACTTTACTTGTAAATCCTATTTTACAATCAATATTTATAAAATTTCACTACCTAACAAACAACATATCACATCCAACTATATCCATTTATAAAAATTATTATATATTTCAAAAAGAATATTATGTCAGCCTGCCCTATTTAGTGTTTAGAAATCCCTATCGATGCCATAGCGTCCTATATACCGACCAGAATTTATAAATATTCAACATAACAAATTAACACAATATAAATTTTTTTATAACACTAACAAGTACACTCTCTCATATATATACACTCAGACAAACTCATTCTAGAGTATTACTACCCTATCTCTAATGAGTCAATTCCCACAAAGCTAAGGTTATCGCTAAACTAAAGCTCTGATACCAAATGTAACGACCCGCCTTTTTGGATGGTTCAAATCGACAATAAACCACACATGTTAGACTCAAACTATTCAAAAGGGAGGTTTTTTATAGGGTAAATAAGAAAAGAGGAGAAAAGAAAGAAAAGTGAAACACGGAATCTCACAATGGAATGACAAAATATAATAATCAAATAAACAGTTCATGAAGCTATGTTACAAATAACTTGATTACACTTTTACAATACAGATCAGTGTTATACATACAACATAAAGTAAATAAATAATGCAACGGAACAACATGATGTAGTGGAATACATATATATAAATAGTATACAAATCTCCGTCTTCGTCCTCCAGAAATAAAGTGGTCTTCAATACACTTAAAAGCTCAGACTAACCCGAGCGTAATGAAAAGACAAAACATTCGAGTCAGAACTAAAAGATCTTATGTAAGTTAAATCAATAGTAAATAAGTATGAGTGTAACGACTTTAGAGATGTTATGGGATTTCACATCTCCTATCCGGTGTGTAACGTTCGTGCAATAACTTCAGAGATGTTCGGGATTCCATCTCCTAAGGATCCGTTAAACTATCTACATACATAGTACAATTTGCTATTATAATATGTATACAGTAAAGTAAAGTATTAAAATAGCGTTAAGGCGTAACCCATATCCCCCTTAACACATTTCTATATAAATACCGTAGTCTATACAGATATTGTAAGCTCCACCAAACCGGTGGGATACTCAGTGAGCACTCCATAGGTACGATACAAACCAAAGTCGTAGTGGGCTCGATAAGGCATATGACAAGGCACACGAGGTAATGCCAGGGTAGGATTCTACCGTTTGTAGAACCGGGCTGGTGGTAACGCATAGCATAGCAGCTACTACCACCTACCTCGGAACGCACTCCCATAATCAAATCGAGGGGTGACCACCAAATTAATCACAAAATAATAAATATAGTATCGAAGAAGCATGTCTGATCGAAGGTGCGACCTCACTTGGCCCAAGTATAGCTCATGTTTTAGTCATATCAAGCTAACCCGAGGGGGTCAGGGCTGCGTTCATACCTCAAGCAGTAGCGTTCGCCAACCATCCTATTTCATTCTGGATTCTCCACCACGTGCACAGTTGTTAAAGTGGTTTTCGGTATTGGAAAGAGTATGACAATATCCGATCCCGGTCTCTTTAACAACCAAACGCTTATTTCACACTGGTTGGTTCTTTTACATTTCCAAAACCGATTCATAATTAATATCAAAATACCATACTCACTTCAAAATCATATCACTTTCGAAATCATATTCACTTTCGAAATCATTATTCACTTTAAATCATATTCATTTTCAAAATCATAATCACAAAATAGGTTAAACCATCATATCAAAATATTCGCATCTAAATCAATTAAATCTAAATCATAACAGTTCCAACTTAACAGTTTGAATATTTAAAAGTAGTATATATATTGGAATAGCTAGACATTAAAATAGTTTATATTTTAAAAATGGGTTATAAATGAAAATGGTTTATATATTTGAAATAGTTTATATATTAAAATAGGTTATATATTAAAATAGTTAATGTATTAAAAATAGTTTATAGTAGTTACAATAGTTAAAAATAGTTGAAAATAGTTTTATTAGATTAAAATAGTTTAATAGTTTAAATAGTTAAACAGTTAAAATAGTTTAAGGATTTTAAAAAGTTAAAATAGTTTAGTATAAAATGGTTTGATTATTGGAATGGTTTATATAGTAAATAGTTTGAAAACCTAAATAATCTAAATTTTAAAATAATAGATTTTAAGCAGTTTATATTAAAATAATTAATTTGAAAATAATACCAAGTTAAACTATTTCTTCCATTTCAACAAATCTGGACCATATCCTGATTTCAAATCAACAAAACTCAATTTTAATCTTTCCATTCAAATTCTCATTATAACCATTTCAATCTATATATTTTCAAATCCATGTTGAACTACAAATTTAAACCACTTCAAATTTAATAGATTTCAAAGTTTAAATATTCAAACGTTTACAATAACTCAATTTTGATAAATTTCATTTATATTTCAAAATTCAACTTTAAAATTTCAATTTAAATTCTTTAAACAATTCATTTAAACAAATTTCAATTTCAACATTTTTAAAAGCTGGATTTTTGAAATTAATTAAATTCATATAAATCAAATTTTATTTCATAATATCATTTAACGAGATTCAAAAATTAAGGATTTAAAAATCATTTAATTTAACCAATCCGCTGTCCGTATATAATTTTCTACCCTATGGTCAAGTGATACAGATATATATCATTTCAATCCACAATAAATTTAAATTTACGGGTATATATCAATTCAATCCGCAATCCCGAGTTATAATTCAAAATCCATAAAATTGCTCCAGTTTATCATTTCAACCCATAACGATTTTTCCCTAATCTATAAGACCATTCGGGTATGTATCATTTCAACCCATAGTGATTTTCCTATCGATAACAAAGGGAACTTGCAGTGTGATGACAACATATAAAATAAACATACATCCAATCATCCAAATATCAACAATTAAACATCCATCACAATCATCATTCAAATCAACCAATAAATCCCAACAAATAACTGGTTTTCATTATCGGGTATTTAACTAAAAATTAAATTTTAATATTAATTTAAATGGCAGTTAAATTCAATATTTCAAATTAAATTTTAATGATAATATAAATATACCAAACAACCATCAATAAATTTCTAATCACATCATAAATTTAAATTAACCAACGTAAGATGTTTTAGTTGTTGTGAGTAGGTTAAAACACTCACCTTTGATTTTTAGTCGATTTAAAATCAAATTTAGGCCCAAAATATAATAGTCTTAGAATGGAGCCAAACTAGTTCCTTAATGTCCAGAATTTCAATACGATCGCAACGGAAAAACTGCGCGTGAATCCAAGCTCGTATGAAAAAGTTATGGATGTTAGAACATTTAAAATTCAAATTAAAATTAAAATAAAATAAAAACAAAAAAATACCACATTATCTCTCTTCCACGCGAAGCCCTACAGACATGCGTTCGAACCCTCCTCACACAGCTATCGTTCACGCAATTATCGCGCCGCCCATGGTTGCTTGACCATCGATCAGGCACCGCCACCGTTCCCCTCTCCCTACGCCGCTCCTCCCTAGGCCAGCGCGACCACCATGACGCCCAGGAACCACCTCTGCCACCCCCCCTTCCAAGCCCTTTTTCTAGCGAACTCTGATGCCATCATGACAAACAAACATCAGATCTGTGACATGCTCTACTCCCTCTTCCGAACGCCACTTCTCGATCGTCAAACGGTTGACGATCCACCGTTGGATCGAAAACCCTAGAAATGGACGGTTGAGAAAGATCGTCGATTTCTTGCCAAACAATGATTCGAATCGAAAAACGAATTGCTACAGTAGATTGCACTCGTCAAGGGCTTTCTAACGATATATTATATGACATAGTTTGAGGAGTTTAGATTTTTCAATTTGATTTTGATTTGAAATTGAAATTTGGGAATTAGGGTTTATGCCATTGGAAGAAAGGAAGGAGTAGATGGAGATAAGCAGTATGTATAGAAATCAGAAATGAGAAACAACTAGGGTTTATAACAGCCTATATATAGGCGGAGCTGAAATAGAAATGGATGGACCAAATCGATTTGGATCGAAACGATAGCAACGACCCGAAATGCCCGTTTCGTTCCCGAAACGAAAATGGGTCATCCAATATATCAAAATATTGGTTTTCAATATTTTTAAACTCAATAAAACTAGTTGCAAACCCAAATTCAAAAGTAAATAGAAGTTAATTTTTAAAAACCTAAATTATTTTAATTGAATTCATTAAATTGCTTTCTATGCGTTTCGAGCTCGCACGATCAAATGATAATTCCGATCGCTACGAAACTTGAAATCCTACAATAATTCACTGTTACGGATCCGATGAAACTGGTTTCGTCGAAATCCGAGACAGTGGCCAAAATGGCTATTTTCATGTTAATTAAATAATTTATTATTAAATTAATTTAATCGCTTTCAAATTCAATTTTAAAAGTTAAAAAATTCCATCATTCTTGATTACATATAAATTTATAATCTTTTAAAATAAATTTCCATGTCAAATTCAATATTAAATATTGTACTAATTACAACGTTCAATTTCAATTGCAATAAATTTCCAGTTAATTATATTTTAATTCTCTATAAATTCTTTTTTTTCGATTTATACTCTTATTATTGAATCAACTATTTCCTATGAATTAACATTAGTTTACATTTTATTTCGTTCATATTCTACAATTTTATCTTAACTCATATTAACTTTAATATTTAATTACATTAGATTCACACCGATTTCCAAATAAATTCCACAGATTAAATAATAAAATAGTAATTAAAATAATTGTCACTTTTAAGTAAATTAACCACATTTATAAATTTATTGCTCACAAACAAAGATTATAACTACTTACCCCACCACTGATTTCATATTCTATAATAACCTATTTCAATTTATAACCATATAACTTCAACATTGAATTCAACATCTAATTTATTCCTTATTTACAATTATAACCAATTAAAATTGATTGAAATTACTTTAAAATAGTTATCAATTACTTTAAATCAATATTATTAAATTACATTCTAATAATCTTTCCATTTATAAATCATAAATTTTAATTTCTCACAATATTAAATTCAAAAATCTTATTAAATTTAATAGTTTTTAATTATCAAAAAAATACGGGCCGTTAAACAATGGAACTAGTATCGAGACTTAATTCCATCATATACAAAAGTTAGCTTTAAAAATCAAATTACATTATATTTACTTCCTGAAATCAACTATTATGCGTTTCGAGCTCGCACGACCACACAGTATGTTCGATCGCGACGAAACATGACGGCGTATAACAATTCATTAATCTGGATCCAATGGTACTACTTTTGTTAAAATCCAAGATAGTGCCCTGGAATGATAATTTCACTCATTAATTAAATGAATTATTATTAAAATAATTTTAATCACTTTTAGTTCTAAATTAAAAGCTTTCCATTTCGTTTTTATTTAAACAGAATTTAAATAAGCTTTCGAAATCATTTTCATTCACTTTAAATCCCAGATTTAAATATTAAATAATTATAATATTTGATTATAAACTGTTCAAAAATCCGGGTCATTATATTTTTTCCTCCTTAAAAATATTTCGCCCCTGAAATTCCAACACAAGCAACACAACAACTATCACACATCAATACCTAATGGTATTGCAATCACTGGCAACCATAGAAATAATCTTATAATAATACTATACAGTACTACAATCACTAGCAACCAAAACTCATGGTTCACCTAAGTTCAGAAACCATCTCCTCATATAAGGATGGCAAACAATCTACTAAGCAATACCTTGCGCTCAACAGCCTCAGGTACTACTCAGTTGATCACTTATGCTACCCCAAACAATTCAAAGAGTCATCCCCCAAACTCTCCACCAGCCAACAAATATAGTATATAATTATACTAAATCCCGTACAATGTACATATACCATCCGTACGCAATATCAACTCTAATCACTAACTCGTTCACATAGAATTCACTTCTGAAGTAGTATATCTCGCTCGACCTCTCTAGTGCAGACTCCGATCCAGTTCCTTGATTAGAAGCCTCTGTTTTCCTTACATAGCCATATACTATGATATAAAACTCTAGGATCATATCTAGAATCTGTATCAAGTGTTTGCTATCGAAAATCGAGTGAAAATTACTAACTCGGACAGGTGTAAATTACCTTGAAATCCATGTACTCGAATCCTAGATCAAGAACTGCCAAGCGAATAAAATAATCTACGTACAACTTACGTACTCTATTCAATTGGTTTCTTAACTACACTAATTTCGTATGTAACATCCCTACTTGGAGGCCCAAAACTAATGGCTACGGATGAAGTAGTCCTCCATAGTTATTATCCTCGACGACTAAATACGGTAATGTTAGATACATTGATATAACATAAACACATGGATATGGAAATTTTTTAAAATCATCAAACAACTTTCTCATTCTATTTCAAATCATTTCAAATTAAATACATAATTCCAATACGAGAACCACGTTCAAAGAAAATATAATTATCACAACATACACCAAGAGCGACATATGAAAATGTCCCTTTGGATGATCAGAGTGTATATAAGTACGCAATTAAACAACTTTGCCTTTACAACAAAACACAACGGAATCAAAATAGAAAAGAACTCCTACTAGCTAGCTTGCCTCCTGCACGTCTCAGGAAACTTATCCATCTAAAGAGGTACCTAAAAACCTCAACACTCAAACTACTCAAAATCAATTGAGCACCCGAGAGTTTAAGAGGAAAACATAAATTTCAAGTCAGACATAAAGCCTGGTATGAATAATAACCTACCATCTCAAACAATTTAGATACCTAGTGAGACCATGCTGCTTAGCGGAATGGGTTTTCCCCTCACTAGTATCTTATCCAAAACTTTATAAAAACCATATACTATGCTCCTGCATCTACAATGGTTAAAACATAACAATTCAAAATATTACAATGATATGCAAACAAGTAAATCAATTCTGGATTACCCATCCCTATTCATTTTGGCTATCTGTCTCAGTTATAGCTACTAGGGTCACTATTAACCTATTAGTTTTACGGGCTTATTAATAAAATGTTTAAAACTTATGGACTCCCTGTTCGGTTTCATAGTTTTCATGGGATCACCAAGAACCTATTGGCCTCTTCCAATAACTTTATTGTTTCATGAGTTCTCCCTGGACCTATTGGTATCTCCAATAACTTTTCTCATATCCTAGTTTTCATGGGTTGACAAGAAACCTATTGACTTCTGTTAATAACTTAATCTGGATATAGTTTTCATGGGTTCACTACAAACCTATTAGCCCCTGCCAATAAACCTTTCTAATTATAGTATTCATGGGTTTACTATGAACCTATTGGCCCATGCCAATAACTCTTACTAAACATAATTTTCATGGGTTTACTATGAACTTGTCTATCTGACAACATCTTTAATTAGTATTTAGGCATCCTATGTTCTGGTCTACTTGACCTCCTGGATGCAATTATACTCATACAGGAGTTAACTCAATTTTTATATTCACTATTGGGTCAACTTAGTTGGTTATTCCGCCCTTTCTCCCCAAAATGCAGTTATGTGTCCATTTAATGTGAATATACATATTAGAAGAAGCAAATATAATAACATATTAACACCAACACCTGTGGTTTAATATCCTTGAAATCATTTTCATATGAAACATGGTTAATCCCTTTAACCTATTATTTTATCAAGGAAAGCTTTTTCAAAAACTTCATACTTAAAAGCCAATTTAAAGCTCCTTTATTTATGCCATGGTTTTTCCTTTAAAAATGAGATTGGGTTCTTTGTTTTGAAAACTAAGGCTTTCAAAACCTTAAACTTTTACTTTCGAAACCATTAGATAACCTCCTTCAAAATCATTCAAATCTTCTTTTCAAAATAGTTAGCATATGCCTTTCGAAACACTTTAAAACATCTCTTTCAAAACCCCCAAAACATACCTTTTGAAAGTATTAAAACATTACTTATTAACTCTTAGAAGCAAAACTTCGAAACCATTGAAAGTACCCCTTTCGAAACCATTTGAAATTATCCCTTTCGAAACCATTTGAAAGTACCTCTTTCGAAACCATTGGGTTTATCTTTTAAAAATATCTTTTGGGTCAAAGTGAATATAAACAAAAGTATCCATTTCAAAACCATTAACCTTAATATAAAAGAGTTTGGGGAAAACTGATGGTTTCGGAACCATCCTTTCGAAAGCTTAAATCATTTTAGTAAAACATTTGAAGGTTAGCTTCGAAACCCCTTTTGAAGCCATTGCCTTTGAAACAATTAACCCTTTCAAAAGTTATAGGAAGCTTATTAATATATTTAAATCACAAAAGCTACCTTTTGAAAGCATTGATAACTTCAACACATTCGAAAGGTATAAGGTCGATATTAGGGTTTCGACTGGGTTGAAACTACCCCTTTCGAAAGCATTGAATTAAAACAGGGCAACTATTTTTAAAGCTTTCTTTTTGAAACAAAAAGGCGGCAACATTTTCTAAAGCTATTGATATGGGTTTCGACCTTTTCGAAAGCATCCTTTTGAAAACAAGGCAAGTGCATATCTTTGGTGAGTAAAACAAAGGCTTCGACCCCTTCGAAAGCTATGTTTCAACACCATACCTTCCGCCTTTCTCCAATCCACTACGTACCAACTTATTGATACCTTGTGTATTGGTTTCGACTTAGTTGAGGTTGGAAGTATATAGTCGAAAGGTACTATTGAAAGAGGCGAAACATAATTTCTTGGTAAAGACTATTTTAATGCTTTTTTAAGTAATTGCTTTTTAACTAACTTGCCTATTTGTAAACATTTAATTGGTTGCCATAAACTTTTCAAATTCTTTCTTAAAAACTTCCGCAATTATTTTAGATCTAAACAAAAATTAATCTAGCAAATTAGCCCTTTCATTAAGCAAAACAATTAAATCATTTAAGTCCTCCTTTTAAAATAATTTTATTTCCATAGTAAATTACCTAGGAAAAATACCCAAAAATCATAGAAATTCACTTTTAATATGTTATCTAACACATATAAATTTCAGACCCGAATTCTTCATAATATAGCCGAAATTAATTTCTAGACCCAATTATTCATATTTTCCTTTAAAAATTCATAATAAATTTTCCATAACTTGGAAAATTATGAAAATTAAAACCCATCTCCAAATTAATGTTTTGCATAACATATTAATTCCTCATGGAATTCGAAATCCAAAATAAACGATTCGGACCTTAAAACCATATAAAATGATTATCAAACTAACTTGTTTGAATATATGATATCATGAAATCCAAGCATATCATCATCAAAAATCATCATAATGGATTTAAATTTAAACCCAAAATCAAATGATCATTAAAACAAAAATAAAGATGGTTTTGATTATTATTCAACTTGATTAGGATAAGGAATTTAAGATTTGATCCTTGATTAATTCCCTTAGCTTGATTCCTTAGTTTTAATTTGATTTGTCCCCTTTTCTTTCCTAGGTAATGGTAGGCGTGCTTTCTATAGTTTACGTTTTTGAATTTTTGAGAAAATGAACATGAGTAGAAAGTGGAAACGAGATTATAAGGGTAATGGTGTGACAATTACGTTATAATACCCTTGCGTTAATTAATTTAAATATATAAAACCATTCATAAGCCCATTTATTTAACTAAGCTCGGCCTCTAAATAAATTTTCAAATCTCAATCTCCTTATCACTCTAATATTTACATTATTCTATTTAATTTATCTAATTAAATCTCCTGAATAATGTTAACAAAAATTAGAGGTGTTACAGGCTCCCCTCCTTAAAGAATTTCGTCCTTGAAATTCAGTAAGGACTAAATACTAAACGTAGCAATCATCTGTAACGGCTCCTAACAACCATACTAGCCCACCTGACTAGCAGCTATCTATATAAAGCTAATATAGACATACCCTCAAAGCAGATCAGGATAAGTATCTCTAATCCTGTCTTCTATCTCCCCAGTATAGTCCCTCTCGTTGTCGCTCCACTAAACTTTTACCAACTTGATTGTCCTGTTCCTTAACCTTTTCTCATCTCTTGCTACAACCCGAACTGGTTGTCTCACGAATGTCAAATTCGGTTCTACTGCCAACTCTTCCAACCCTGTCGGAGGAATAGTAGACTCTGGATCATGCACATACTTATGAAGGTGAGGCACATGAAACACATTATGGACACCTGCCACACTGCTCGGTAACTCTACTCTGTATGCGAGCTTTCCAATCCTCTCTATAACTAGAAATGGACGAACGTATCTCGGAGCCAGTTTCCCTAACATTCCAAATCGCACCACACCCTTCATCGATGATACCTTGATAAAAACCTTATCTCCAACTGAGAATTCTAGGTCTTTACACCTCTTATCTGTGTAACTCTTCTGTTTGGCCTGAGCTTCCTTCATCCTTTTTCGGATCAACTCAATCTTCTCTGTTGCCTCTCTAACCAGATCTGGATCTAAGGCTAATCTGTCTCCAATATCCAACCAACATGCTGGTGATTTGCATGGCCTTTCATACAAAGCTTCAAAAATCTCTCAATAAATCCTCGAGTACCTTATTGACTCTCTCTGTCTGCCCATCCGTCTGATGATGATACGCGGTACTCATCTTAAGCTTGGCACCTAACCCATCTCATAGACTCTTCCAGAATTCACTTGTAAACAAAGTATCTCTGTCACTGACTATATTACTAGGAATTCCATGCAGTCTAACTATGTTTATCATGAATAATTTAGCTAAAACAGGTGCCGTCGTGGTTGACTTAACTGGAATGAAATGGGCACTCTTGGTCAACCTGTCCACTATGACCCATATACTTTTATTTCCTCTATTTGATCTTGACAACCCGTCTATAAAATCCATAGATATCGAAACCCATTTCCAAACTGGTACCTCTAAAGGTTGGAGCAACCCACTCAGCTTCTGATGTTCGGCCTTCATTTGTTGACAGTTTACACACTGCCTAACCCACAAGCCAACATCCCTCTTCATACCTTCCCAATAGAAGCTCCTCTTCATATCTTGATACATCTTGGTTTCTCCAGGATGAATCATAAACTTGGATCGATGACATTCTCCAAGAATCTCTTTCCTTAAGTCCTCAACATTCGGAACACACAACCGTCCCTTCTTTTTCAACCATCCTCACTAGTCATGACTAAAATCTCTTAGATTATCGATCTCAGTTCCAACCTCAAGCCTTCTAATCCTGTCGGCTAATACTGGATCCTCTCTCTGCCTAGAAACAATCCTTTCGATCAACACTGGTCAAATCTCCAGACAGGATCACATGGTAGTGCTCTGACTAGAACTAGCAGTCGATCTTAACAGCATACTACAAGTAGTCAAAGCTTCTAAATCTTTCCATTCTTCTAACATAGGTAACACTACATTCTGATGTCTTCTGCTAAGAGCATCCGCTATTTTATTTCCTTTCCCGTGAGTATACACTATACCAAAATCATAAGCAGCTAAAAACTCCAGCTACCTCTGTTGTCTTATATTCAACTCCTTCTGAGAGAATAAGTACCTTAAAGACTTATGATCCGTGTATAGATCAAATCTCTCCCCTAAGAGATAATGTCTCCATATCTTCAATGCGAAGATCACCGCAGCCAACTCCAAATCATGAGTAGGATATCTCACTTCATGTGGTCTAAGATGCTGTGAAGCGTAGGCAATGACTTTACCCTTCTACATCAACACAGCTCCTAATCCAGTACCGCATGCATCGGTATACACCACCAACCATTGGTTTCCATATGGAACTACTAACATAGGTGCATTGGTCAACAAATGCTTTAACTTAAGGAATGATTCCTCACATTTTTTAGACCAGACAAACTTCACATCCTTCCTGGTTAACTTAGTCAACGGTGCTGCTATCCGCGAAAAATCCTTAATGAATCTCCTGTAATAGCCAGCAAGTCCAAGAAAACTTCTAATCTCAGTCGCCGTCTCTGGTCTCTTCCAATTATTTACAGCTTCAACCTTATCTGGATTGACTGACAAGCCTTTCTTTGAAACCAGGTGACCAAGAAACTTAACCTCCTTCTTTAAAAAATGACACTAGGAAAACTTCGCTTTTAGCTAATGCTGCCTCAAAGTTTTCAAGCACTACTCTAAGATTACCTTCATGCTCTCTTTCATCCTTAGAGTATACTAAAATTTCATCTATAAACACCAACACGAACCTATCCAAGTACTCTCGGAAAACTCGGTTCGTCAAATCCATGAAGAAAGCTGGATCATTTGTTAACATGAATGGCATCACTAACCACTCATATGAACCATACCTATTTCAAAATGCTGTCAATGGAATACTGTCCTTTGCCACTCTTAATTGATGGAAACCTGTCGCCAAATCCAACTGGAAAAACACTCTGGCTCCACACAACTGATCAAACAGATCGTCAATTCTCGGCAAAGGATGCTTATTCTTAATCTTCCTCTCTTTCAACTTACGATAGTCGATACACATCCTCAACGACCCATCTGGTTTCTTCACAAACACTATGGCCGCTCTCCAAGGCAAACTGCTTGGTCTAATAAAATTCCTTCCTTCTAGATCCACTGCCTGCACCTTTAATTCCTTCATCTCGTTCATTGTCATCCTGCTAGGTGGTCTACTTACAGGTTCAGCTCTTGGCACAAGATCTATCTGAAATTCAACAGCTCATTTCGGTGGTAGTCCTGTAACCGGCTCAAAAACATCTTCAAAATCTCTTGCTACTAGAACCCGACTTAACTCTTCTCCCACTTCCATAGCACTTAACAAAGCACAAACACTCTGGTCAGAACTCTTCATTGAGAATATGATTCGGTTATGACTATTATGGTGTCTTAGTGACATTTCCCTATCCTGGCAAAATATCCTAGCCTCATACTTACCCAACCAATTGACGCAGCAGTGGAATAACAAAACGATGATTCTGTGAAAAGTAGCAATCGATGGAATGAAGAATACTGAATGGCCCAAATTCGTTGATCCGAAGATACCGAATTCTAGCTATCTTCGTCACGTTGATAGCGCACTATACCGTGAAAGAAGATCTTCAATTCTTCAAGCGTTGATCAAGCGCATTTGATACCGCGAATCGGCTTCAACAATCGTTGAATCGAGCGCACTCGATTAACCGAAAGTGGAGATAGGAGATTACACTCAACTACCAATTTGGTGAAAGCACAAAGCTAACAAAACAAAAGTTTTTATTCAAATCAACTAAACTATTACAAATGGAACCACCGGCCTATTTATAGAAGTTACAAAACACGCCTCAGAAAAACTGTACAACTCCTAGGTCGGGCACGACCTAACGACTTTCGACTTACGACTTACAATACACACCCGCCTTAGCCGACTTAACACTCGTGCCGACCTACGACTTAAAGAGAAAAATACAAACTCATTACATCATAATATCAACGACAGACGACCTAGACACAAACGACTTATCACTTCACAGCAATAGGAATCTTCACGCGACTTAAAAACAATGTGGCACGCGACTTACCGAGTTATCTCTTGAGCGACTTAAGAAAAACGACTGGTGTAAGTTAGGTCATTCGCGACCTATTGAAGCGCATGAGTTAGGTTGTGGTCGACCTAAAGATCTGGAACGACTTAAGATCTTGCGACCTAAGCAGTTAAGTCGTAACTCGTTAGTTATGAGTCGCGAATTATCATAGGTCGCTGATCCACCTTCTCCCGCATAACTCGCATCCTTTGTTCCCTTGTTAGGTCGTGGTCGACCTAAATCTTCCCCCTTAGGTCGTGGCCGACCTAAACCTTTGATAAGCCGTAACTCCTTTTCTCTTGACTTGTTAGGTCGTTCATGCATCTCTTCCTTTACCTCGTGAACTCGTTTGCATGCCTTAATTTTACAGTTGACTCGTGAGCGACCTATAGGTTCCTTAGGTCGTGAATGACCTACAACTTCACTAGGTCGTGAATGACCTAAAATTCTGGAACGACTTAAATCAGAAGCAGATCGCGCTGCATCATCCTCCTCCTATTGACAAAAATTCGACCTCGAATTTGCACTTTCTTTTTCCACAACAGTCTCATCTCCATGATTCGGAATCAAATATCTGACATTGAAAACATCAGACGTATGAACATCATCCGGCAATCTCAACTGATATGCATTCTCATTGATTTTCTTCAAAATTTCCACTGGACCGATTTTTCGAGCTTTCAATTTATTGTACGTTCCTACTGAAAAACGATCCTTCGTTAGTACAGCATATACTAAATCTCCTTCATTAAATTCAACGCTTCTTCGCTTCAAATCCGCAGATCGTTTATACTTTTCATTTGCTTTCTCCAATCGTTCCTAAACGATTTTATGACATTCTGCCAATCGATCAACAAAATCAATAGCCCGTTTAACTGTCCCCTTCGGTGGTGGTACTGTCGTCAAATCCAACGGACCCTTCGGACTAGTTGAGTATACAACTTGAAACGGACTGAAACCCGTACTACGGTTAACAGGGTGATTATGTGCAAACTCTGACTGACATAATTTCATATCCCAACTCTTCAAGTTATCCTGCACAAGACATCTCAACAAATTCCCCAATGATCTGTTTACCACTTCCGTCTGCCCATCTGTTTGCGGATGATAGGCGCTACTAAAATTCAACTTCGTTCCAACCATCTTCCACAAACTTAACTAGAAATGGCTTAGAAATCTAGTATCCCGATCTGAAACAATAGATTCAGGTAGCCCATGTAATCGATACACCTCTTTAAAGAACAATTCGGCAACACATACGACATCCGCTGTCTTCTTACAAGCGATAAAATGTGCCATTTTGGAAAATCTATCCACCACAACGAATATAGAATCATTTCCCCTTTGAGTTCTAGGCAAACCCAAAACAAAATCCATGCTGATATTAATCCATGGTTTAATAGGCACAGGTAATGTCATATACACTCCCGCATTCGTCGTTGTTCCCTTCGAAACTTGACAGATATGACATCTCTCCACTAATCTTTCAACCTCTCTTCTTATAGTAGGCCAGAAATATGATTGTGAAACCAATTGTAATGTACGGTCTCTTCCCACATGACCTTCCTCATGCAACTCCTTCACAATCTTCATTCGTAAGCTGCACTCCGGTATACATAATCGATTTCCTTTAAAAAGATAACCATCCACCATTACAAACTCATCCGTCTTTCCCTCCTTGACTTCATCAACAAACTTCGCAAAGTAAGGATCATTGACAAATAATTCTGGCAACACATCAAACCCTATCACTTCAACCTTCATTGTAGTCAACACATGATTCCTTCTGCTCAATGCATCTGCCACTCTGTTCGTAATTCCCGATTTATGCTTCACCACAAATGTAAATTGTTGTAAGTATGCAATCCACGAAGCATGCCTTGCCGCAATCTTGTCCTATCCCTGCATATGCTTTAATGCCTCATGATCAGTATATAACACAAATTCTTTATGAAACAAATAATGTCTCCAATGTTTGATAGCTTGCACGATAGCATAAAATTCCATATCATATGTACTATATCTCATCTTCGCTCCTGATAACTTTTCACTGAAATATGCAATAGGACGTCCCTTCTGACTTAACACCCCTCCAATGCCCACCTTGGATGCATCAGTATGTAGTTCAAACAATAACTGAAAATCTGGTAATGCTAAAATTGGTGCTGACGTCAAGAGTTCTTTGATTCATTCAAAAGCAAACCCTGCTTCCTCCGACCATGCAAACTGTTTGCCCTTCATACAATCTGTAACAGGCGCCATCACACTACTAAAGTGTGGAATAAACCTTCTATAGAATGAAGCCAACCCGTGAAAACTTCGAACTTCTGTTATAGTCTTGGGTTGTGGCCAATCTCTGATTGCTTCGACTTTACCTTGGTCCACCTGTATTCCTTCTTTTGATACAACATATCCCAAAAATAAGACACTCTGTGCCATAAACACACACTTCTTAGTAGCAGCATAGAATTGTTCTTCACGAAGGATAATTAACACTTTCCTCAAATGCTGAACATGCTCCTCTGTACTAGCACTGTAGATCAGAATATCGTCAAAGTACACCACCACAAATTTCCCAATGTACGGCCTGAAAATTTGGTTCATCACCCTCATGAATGTACTTGGTGCATTCGATAGACCAAACGGCATTACCAGCCATTCATACAATCCTTCCCTCGTCTTGAACGCTGTCTTCCATTCGTCCCCTGGTCTAATTCGTATCTGATGATAACCACTTTTAAGATCAATCTTCGAAAAGATCACAGACCCACTGATTTGATCTAACAGATCATCAAGCCTCGGCATCGAAAATCTGTATCTGACTGTTATCTTGTTCAATGCTCTACTATCTGTGCACATCCTCCACGTCCCATCCTTCTTTGGTACCAACAAAGCCGGTACTGCACAAGGACTCAAACTCTCCTGAACTCGCCCTTGTTCCAGTAATTCCTCCACCTGTCTCCTTAACTCCTCGTGTTCCCTTGGACTCATCCGATAGTGTGGTCTATGAGGCAATGCAGCACCTGGCACCAAGTCAATCTGATGCTGTATGTCTCTAAGCGGTGGTAACTCCTTCGGTAACTCCTCTGGAAACACATCGTTGAATTCCTCCAAAACTGGTTTCACTTCCTTTGGAACTTCAGTAACTTCACTGCTTTCATGCCCAATCAACATAAAAACTTCAGGACTCTCACCTATCTCTTCCATGAACTCCTTCAACGACAACAAAGTTTTCAATTCCTCGATCTCCTCCAGCTTGTTCTCATTCTGCTGTCGCTTTTTCGGAACTAATGTGATCTTCGTGCCTTCGAACAAGAAACTGTAACTATTCGTTCGACCATTATGCTGTACTTCACGATCGTACTGCCACGGCCTTCCCAACAGCAAATGGAAAACATCCATGTCAACCACGTCACACCAAACCTCATCCTTGTATTTCTTTCCAATAGAAAATGGAACATGAGCTTGCCTCTCTACCTTTACTTCTCCTCCTTTCCTCAACCAAGCAAGTTTATAAGGACTAGGATGTTTCTCCGTTTTCAATTTCAACTTCCTCACAGCTTCCGTTGAAATGATATTATCACAACTCCCAGCATCAATGACAAATTTACAGACCTTTCCCAAAATAGTGCATGTTGACTGGAAAATGTTACTTCTCAACCAACTCGACTCTTCCTCCTGCTTTGGGGTTAAACAATCGTAGCATTAGATTACATCCCTCGTCTCCCGACACTTCTTCTTCCTCCTCATCACGTGGTGAATTGATATCTTCTTCGACATTCTCATCCTCCACTTCAACAATCATAGTTCTCTTCTTCGGTTTTGGACATTCGCTGCTCTTATGACCCACTTCCTGGCAATTATAGCATTTGAAATTGGTATTGACTTTAGGTTTAACCACTTCATGAACAACTGGCTTATTCGATGCTTTAGGAAGATTATAACTACTACCCGCTCCTTTGTTCTGCCCCGTAAAACTTGGAAACACACCTCCCCCACGTCTTCCTTGTTTCTCCCAAGCCAACGCCTTTTGATGTGCTTCTGCCACAGTTCTAGGGTCGAACATGTTCACCATATCCTGGATCTGTGTTCTAAGTCCCCCAACAAACCTCGCGGTCAATTGTTCTTCTCTCTCCATGATATCATTTCGAGCAATTAATTGGTAGAACTCATCAGCATAATCAGCAACCGTCTTCGTTCCTTGCCTCAAATTTTGTAATCTCTGATACATTAGTGATTGGTAATTATAGGGCAAGAACGTAGCCTTCATCAATTTCTTCATCTTTCCCCAGATTCAATCTTTGACTTCCCCATCCGTTCAAGTGTTAGTTTGGTTTGCTACCACCACGCCAAAGCTCTACCCCTTAACCTTGTAGCAACCAACTTCACTCTACGATGTTCTAGCACTTCCTTGAAGTCAAAAATCTCCTCCACATTAGACAACCAATCCAAAAACTCCTCAGCTTGCATACCACCTTTGAATTCCGGTATTTCAGTCTTCATCCCAGACTCCCACTTGTGATCGTATTCCGACTGATTTCTTCCTTGTCCTCGTCCTTGTCCATGAACACTACCACTATCAGACTCTTCTTCAAAATCTAATGTATAGCGATGTCGATCCTGACCACCAACATCTCTACTACCATCCCGTCTTCCACCAACATCCCTTCTATCTACATTCCTCCGATCTCTATCATTCTCATTCCTATCACGATTTCGATTGTCAACATTTCTATAACGATCTCGACTCACACTTCTATGATCATTATCAACACTTCTTTCTCGATTGGAATGTGGTGAGACTCTACTTCCCCCATGGTTGGATTCAGGTGAAACCCTTCTCCGATTTTGATTCATTTCCAACATCATCTTCTCTAATCATCCAATCCCTTCGTTAAGCTTCTCACTAAAGTTTTCGTTTATTCTTTGCTCCATCTCATCAGCTTCTTCTCTTCTATACAAAGCTTCAACATTCTGATGGCGATTAGCTCTTCTCGGCGGCATGGTTGATTCTTCAAAACTTTAACTTTTGGCCTTGAACAAACAAATGATCAAATGACACCAAATGATGCACTTCACACTTCACTTCAAACTCTCGGTCTCGAACTCCAAATTTCAAACACCTTTCAAACTTAGATCCAAAATGCTATGGATTGAAAACTCCCAAGTTGTTGCAATTTAATGATGAACACGATGAACACCAAACTCTTCAAAAATGCAAATCCGATCTCCAATACGTCAAACAAAGATGAACACTTCAACTTGATCACGGCCTAGCTCAAGATCGTACAAAACAACACTTCAAACTTCAAATTCTCGGCTCCAAGACTCGATTTAGCTATGATTGGCTAAAACAAGCTCTGATACCAAATGACGCAGCAGCGGAATAACAAAACGATGATTCTGTGAAAAGTAACAATCGATGGAATGAAGAATACTAAATGGCCCAAATTCATTGATCCGAAGATACCGAATTCTAGCTATCTTCGTCACGTTGATAACACACTATACTGTGAAAGAAGATCTTCAATTCTTCAAGCGTTGATCAAGCGCACTTGATACCGCAATCGGCTTCAACAATCGTTGAATCGAGCGCACTCGATTAACCGAAAGTGGAGATAGGAGATTACACTCAACTACCAATTTGGTGAAAGCACAAAGCTAACAAAACAAAAGTTTTTATTCAAATCAACTAAACTATTACAAATGGCACCACCGGCCTATTTATAGAAGTTACAAAACATGCCTCAGAAAAACTATACAACTCCTAGGTCGGGCACGACCTAACGACTTTCGACTTACGACTTACAATACACACCCGCCTTAGCCGACTTAACACTCGTGCCGACCTACGACTTAAAGAGAAAAATACAAACTCATTACATCATAATATCAACGACAGACGACCTAGACACAAACGACTTATCACTTCACAGCAATAGGAATCTTCACGCGACTTAAAAACAATGTGGCACGCGACTTACTGAGTTATCTCTTGAGCGACTTAAGAAAAACGGCTGGTGTAAGTTAGGTCGTTCACGACCTATTGAAGCGCATGAGTTAGGTCGTGGTCGACCTAAAGATCTGGAACGACTTAAGATCTTGCGACCTAAGCAGTTAAGTCGTAACTCGTTAGCTATGAGTCGCGAATTATCATAGGTCGCTGATCCACCTTCTCCCGCATAACTCGCATCCTCTGTTCCCTTGTTAGGTCGTGGTCGACCTAAATCTTCCCCCTTAGGTTGTGGCCGACCTAAACCTTTGATAAGCCGTAACTCCTTTTCTCTTGACTTGTTAGGTCGTTCATGCATCTCTTCCTTTACCTCGTGAACTCGTTTGCATGCCTTAATTTTGCAGTTGACTCGTGAGCGACCTATAGGTTCCTTAGGTCATGAACGACCTACAACTTCACTAGGTCGTGAACGACCTAAAATTCTGGAATGACTTAAATCAGAAGCAGATCGCGCTGCATCACCAATCCATACCTAAAATGATCCTGAAATCTACGAAATCAAAAAATATAGACTGCATGCAAACTTATGATCTAACAATTCTAGTTCTAACTGGTCACCTCTCATGCCCAGAGTTGCAACCCTCCTATCAGATCCGCAACCCTTAAGGAAGTAACAAGGCATATGGGTTCTAAGCATAATCATCAACTAAACACTGAGATATAAATGAGTGTGATGCACCTGTATCAATTAGTACCCTAACTGGTATACTCTGAATCAAAAGCGTACCTTCCATCACGGTCTTCCTTTTTTCAACTATAGTTGGCCTAGCAGCTGATGGTCCAACAACCAAGACCTTTCTCCTATCTGCCCTGACTGGTTCTAGACACCGATTCTTATAATGCCCAACCCGGTCACAGTTGAAGCACTTCACATTCTTCTTTTCTGTAGCCTTCTTCTCTTTGCCTGACCAGCACTCACAAGCATAATGACCTTTCTTGTCACACTTAAAGTAAACTAAATCAGCCTTTGCCTTCTTGGCAACCTTTCCCTTCTGGGCTCCCTTCATCTTAAAGAACTTCCTTTTCTTTCCCCTGAGAACCCTGGGTTTCAACCGTTTTTCCTTTCCACAAATAGCAAGCATTTCCTCATGTCGGATTTCCATCTTCATAACTACATTACAAGGATCTCGGAGATGTGGTAGGGTCGCCCTGACAATCTCGGAATTCAATCTCAGAATGAAATTTTCATTCCTTCTGATGACGGTGTCTATGGTAGCATACCCATATCGGGACAACTCATCAAACTTAGTAGCATACTCAATTACCGACATCTCTCACTCCATCAAATCCACAAACTTTCTAAGCAATGCCGACTTGGAAACTTCAGACAAAAAACTTTGCTCGGATCACCTTCAAAACTCTACCCAAGTCAACTCTTCCTCAGGAACTCCAGTAGTAACACTATTCCACCAATGAAGTGCTGCCCCTTGCAACTGCCTAGAGGCCAGCCTCCTCCTCTGCTCATCATTCAAACCCAAGTTAGCAAATATTCGCTCTCAATGTAATATCCAATTCTCAACTTTTATGGCATTCTCCATTCTCACAAATGGCTTCCCACCAACTTGTGTAATCTCTGCTCAGCTTAGCAAAATTATTCTCAATTGGAGCCGTAGAATTAGCTCCTCCAATATTCCCAACAACTTCAGCAGCAGCTCCTGCTTGCATCAGATTAACGAAGAACTGATACATCATCCCCATATCCACTGATGGATTTCCAGCACCCACATTAGCATCTGCATTTTGGTTAGCATTAGCCCGTCGACTCGGGTTCCTCCTGGTAGGTCGAACATTTCCGTTTGTTGTGGTGCTTCCTCCACCGAGATTTCCTCTTCCGTTTCCTGCCTCCATATCTTCTTTCTCGTAAATCTGCATACGAGCCTTAGTAAGATACAGAAGAACAACCTAAGAGAGAGGGGAATACGTACTTATATATATACATATATCAAATATAATTACGTTACTATAATGTTAACCCAAACACCGATCTTATTTTTGATTCATTGAGTTATGCTTGAATAATCATCCAGATTTAAATTTGTTTTAAGTTTTCATAAACCTATACTCTGATACCAACTTGTAACATCCCCACTTAGATGTCCAAAACTAACAGTTACGGATGCTACAGTCATCCATAGTTATTAATCCTCAGCAACCAAATACGGTAATGTTAGATACGTTGATATAACAAAAACACATGGATATGGAAAAATTTTAAAATCATTAAACAACTTTCTCATTCCATTTAAAATCATTTCAAATTCATTACATAATCCCAATACGAGAACCACATTCAGAGAAAATATAATTATCACAACATATGCCAAGAGCGACATATGAAGATGCATCCTTGGATGATCAGAGTATATATAACTATGCAATTAAACAACTTTTCCTTTGCAACAAAACACAATAGAATCAAAATAGAAAGGAACTCCTACTAGCAAGCTTGCCTCCTACACGTCTCCGAAATTTTTTTCATCTAAAGAGGTAGCTAAAAACCTCAACTCTCAAACTACTCAAAATTAATTGAGCACCCGAGAGTTTAAGGGGAAAACATAAACTTCGAGTCAGATATAAAGCCTGGTATGAATAATAACCTACCATCTCAAACCATTTAGATATCTAGTGAGACCACACCGCTTAGCGGAACGGGTTTTCCCCTCACTATTATCTTATCCAAAACTTTATAAAAACCATATACGATGTTCCTGTATCCACAATGGTTAAAACATAACAATTCAAAATATTATAATGATATTCAAAAAAGTAAATTAATTCTGAATAACTCATCCCCATTCATTTTGACTACCTGTCTCAGTTATAGTTTCTACGGTCACTACTAACCTATTAGTTTTCATGGGCTTACTAATAACTGTTTAAAACTTATGAACACCTTATCCGATTTTATAGTTTTTATGGGATCATTAAGAACCTATCGGCACCTGCTAATAACTTTATTGTTTCATGGGTTCTCCCTGAACCTATTGGTAGCTCCAATAACTTTCCTCATATTCTAGCTTTCATGGGTTTACTAGGATCCTATTGACTTTTGTCAATAACTTAATATGGATATATTTTTCATAGATCACTACAAAGCTATTGGCCCCTGCCAATAACTCTTTCTAATCATAGTTTCATGGGTTAACTATGAACCTATTGGTCCCTACCAATAACTCTTCTTAAACATAGTTTTCATGGGTTTACTATGAACCTGTCTATCTAACAACATCTTAATTAGTATTTAGGCATCCTATGTTTTAGTCTACCTGACCTCCTAGATGCAATTCTACTCATATAGTAGTTAACTCAATTTTTATATTCACTACTGGGTCAACCTAGTTGGTTATTCTGCCATTTTCTCCCCAAAATGCAGTTATGGGTCCATTTAAAGTGAATATACATATTAAAAGAAGCAAACTTAATAATATATTAACACCAACACCTGTGGCTTAATATTTTTGAAATCATTTTCATATGAAACATGATTAATCCCTTTAACCTATTATTTTATCAAGGAAAGCTTCTTCGAAAACTTCATACTTAAAAGCCAATTTAAATCTCCTTTATTTATGCCATGGTTTTTCCTTTAAAAATGAGAGTGGGTTCTTTGTTTTGAAAACTAAGTGTTTTGAAACCTTAAAGTTTACTTTCAAAACCATTGGATAACCTCCTTCGAAAGTATTCAAATCTTCTTTTCAGAACACTAAGCATATTCCTTTCGAAACACTTCTAAACATCTCTTTTGAAACCCTTAAAAATACCTTTCGAAAGTATTGAAGCATTACTTATTAACTCTTAGAAGCATAGCTTCGAAACCATTGAAAGTACCCCTTTCGAACCATTTCAAAGTATCACTTTCGAAACCATTTGAAAGTATCCCTTTCGAAACCATTTAAAGTACCTCTTTCGAAACCATTGTGTTTATCTTTTAAAAATATCTTAGGGTCAAAGTGCATATAAATGAAAGTATCCCTTTAGAAACCATTAACCTTTGTATAAAAGAGTTTGGGGAAAATTGATGGCTTCGGAACCATCCTCTTGAAAGCTTAAATCATTTAAGTAAAACATTTGAAGGTTAGCTTCGAAAACCCTTTCGAAGCCATTGCCTTCGAAACCATTAACCCTTTCGAAAGCTATAGGAAGCGGCTTAATATATTTAAATAACAAAATCTACCTTTCGAAAGCATTGATAACTTCAACACATTCAAAAGGTATAAGGTTGGTAGCAGCATACCCATTTGGTTGAAACTACCCCTTTCGAAAGCAATAAATTAAAACAAGGCAACTCATTCAAAAGCTTTCTTTTCAAAAAAAAGCGACAGCATTTTCAAAAGCTATTTATATGGTTTTCGACCCCTTCGAATGCATCCTTTTGAAAAAAAGGCAAGCACATATATATATCTTTGGTGAGTAAAACAAAGGCTTCGACCCCTTCGAAAGCTATGGTTCGACACCATACCTTTTGCCTTTCTCCAATCCACTACGTACCAAATTATTGATACTTGGTTTCGACTTGGGTGGTTTCGACTTGGTTGAGGCAAAAGTATAGAGTCGAAAGGTACTACTGAAAGAGGCAAAAAATAATTTCTGGGTAAAGACTGTTTTAATGCCTTTTTAAGTAATTGCTTTTTAACTAACATGCCTATTTGTAAACATTTAATTGTTTGCCATAAACTTTTCAAATTATTTTTTTAAAACTACCACAATTATTTTAGATCTAAACAAAAATTAATCTAGCAAAAAAAACCCTTCCACTATTTAGCAAAACAATTAAATCATTTAAGTCCTCCATCTAGAATATTTTAATTTGCATAGTAAATTACTTAGGAAAAATCCCCAAAAATCATAGAAATTCACTTTAATATGTTATCTAACATATACAAATTTCAGATCCAAATTCTTCATAATATAGCCAAAATTAATTTTTAAACTCGATTATTCATATTTTCCTTTGAAAATTCATAATAAATTTTCCATAGTTGGGATAATTAAGAAAATTAAAACCCATCTCCAATTTAATGTTTTGCCTAACATATAAATTCCTTATGGCATTCAAAATCCAAAATAAATGATTTGAACCTTAAAACCGTATAAAATGATTATCAAACTAACTTGTTTGAATATATCATATCATGAAATCCAAGCATATTATCATCAAAAATCATCATAATGGATTTAAACTTAAACCCAAAATCAAATGATCATTAAAACAAAAATAGAGATGGTTTTAATTATTATTCACCTTGATTAGGATAAGAAATTCGAGATTTGATCCTTGATCAATTTCCTTAGCTTGATTCTTTAGCTTTAGTTTGATTTTCCCCCTTTTCTTCCTTAGGTAATGGTCGACGTGCTTTCTATTGTTTATGTTTTTGAATTTTTGAGAAAATGAACGTGAGTAGAAACTAGAAACGAGATTATAAGGCTAATGGTGTGGAAATTACCTTATAATACCCTTGCGTTAATTAATTTACATATAAAACTATTCATAAGCCCATTTATTTAATTAAGCTAGGCCACTAAATAAATATTCAAATCTCAATCCCCTTATCACTCTAATATTTACATTATTCTATTTAATTTATCTAACTAAATCTCCTGAATAATGTTAACAAAAAATAGGGGTGCTTTCCATTTTAATTCGAATTCATTATCACTTATAGCATTTATTATTTAATACTAAAATCACTAATGAACCATTTCATAAAAAATTTCTTCAAGTTATTAAACATTATATAACTTAAGTTCTTATTTGTTTACACCAAAAATTGGCACAAAAACCCAATAGAAGTTTTGAAGAGAAATAAATAATATAAAATGAAAACAGAGGAAGAAAGTAATGAAATAGCTGCAAATCAAAGCAATAACACGAACACAGCGATTTATATTGGTTCAACGTTGTTTGCCTACGTCCACTTTGAATAGAAAGCTTTATAAATCACTTTGTAATTTAAATACAATAAGAATTGGTTGAAAATCCTTGGCTATAATAATGTACAAAGTAACCATCAGCATAAAACCTCCCTTAAAATGAGCAACCGAGCCTATATTTATAGATGAAGATGGCAAAATATTTCTTTGAAATTCGGTAGAAGGACCTCCAGAACCATATGGACCCATAAGAGGGAACGCATGACCTAAATCCCAAAGAATAGGGATCGACACTGATTCCTATTTTGGAGGAATTTGGAAGTGCGATCCCTAGGTAGCTTCCCTATATTGAAACATGCTTAGCCTCCAATTTTCGTGCCAATTGGATTAGTAGAACTTGCGTAATTGCTTAATCTTTGCTTCAATATGAATTACTTTCTAATTTCAGCCAGTCTCTACTGAGGGAAAGGGGCCAATCCCTCTTACTCCATCCTTTTAAGGTGCGCTCCCTAGGGTAGGCTCCCTAGGGTCCCCACATCTTTCTCACAAAATTTCATATTCATTGGACTTATGGATATTGAGATATTAATTGTTTTCTGTTGAACTGCACTTGCTTCCAGAAACATACCGATTCCTATGTTGGAGGTTGATTATGGCCGATCCCTCCTGCATGTTGAACCGTATTCCATACTTCGAACGTTCTGCATTGCATAATTCTCAATTCCATTCAATCATGGCTTCATATTACCATATATACTTGAATTTTGGACCTCACAATCATCGCCCTGGACTTACTGGCCTTGATAATAGTTAAATCTAACTTATACAATCAGTTTGAATATAGCCGGGTTAAAATGCCAGGTAACACTTGCCCCTCAAAGTACGTCTTATGCTGAACATGACATGCTTTGAATCGAAGCAGGTTAGAGTCGTTGGAAAGAAATCCATCCAGTTTTCTGAATAGTCGCTATCCTTCCGTCGTATCATTTTCCTAAAGCATTGTATCTCTCTTTGATCGTCATTGTAACGAATGCGATTTTTCGTCACTCGAAAATCGACATTAATACATTCACTGTATCAACTGCCAAGCAATCGAATGCCGGAAAACCGAATTGTTATGGAGAAAAAGAAGAGGTAGAAGAAGACAGAAGGAAAAGAAAGAAGAAACAACAGAAAAACACAGAAACAGAAATCAATATCAGAATCTCACAGTCGTAGTGGAACAACATATAATAGATAAATGAATAATCTTTAAATCAAAGAACTATATCATTTTATACATTACATCATCATCAGAGTTTACAACAACAATACAACACTGGACAGTTATATGAACTTGTCCTCATACAGAATACACAGTGGAATAATACATAGTATAGATGATACGTCCCGCCATCCAGCTCGCCAATGAGCTCCACGGCATCTCTTGAATCCAGAATGACCTAATAACCTGACTCTAGACTACCCGTGTGGAAAATGATGGGCACCCAGAGTTTAGGGAGGAAACAATAAACTCCAGGTCAGTCATGGTGACTGGTGTGAGAACTAAAACAGTTTATCTTTAAAACAACAACAACAAAGCAAGTGGAAAATATTCGCAATGCTTTTGGAAAATGAAACTACCATAAGACCTCCCGCCACACACACAATGCAAACGCAGAATTGGAGGAGATTTCTTCTTATGATAGTCAAATATGCTTACTACGCAAATCATTGGATTATTATTCTTAGTGCATAGTGCAGAAAACATTTCGAAAATATAATATTAATCTTAGCCAGCATAGGTACCATTATACTATGCCTACTATAGCTGCTATGCTAAATAGCAAGTTCTACAACTAAAACCGTACAAGGTTCGTATTGGAAAATGGATTTGCCAACAAATGGTCAGGCTAAGGAACTTCCTATGCCACGAAGGAAACGCCTCTGGCTGGACGCTCCGAGAGACAAACTGCTCCCTGCCAACAAGGCCGGGTTACCCCTGTAACTAGGTAACTCACGAATATGCCATCCCCCGGTCCTTTGGGACTTTTATCCGAGAGCTCGGTAACATCATCACACATAATAAATAAAGTGTGTCCACATGAGTAAGTATCTGGGCTCCATACCATGATACCACCCCTTTCTAGAAGGAAATGACATACCCTAAAGGGCGCGACCCTCATAACCTTGTCGCAACATTCCTGTTTCGACCATTTTCGGGTTGTTGAGGCCCTGACGAAGTCTCGTCCACAAAGCTACACTTTATACAAAAGCTATGCTTTGGGTCAAACAAATGATCAAAGTAATGATCACAAAGATAAATGATCAAACAATGATCATTTCACAACAACACTCAGCATGTCACATTACCAAATTGGGAATATATCGCTGATAAATTTCAACTACATAACCTCTGAGCTCGTACGTCTCAGAGAAGAGTGTTAAGCTAAGAGAATAAATTCTCCCCCACCAATAGAAATGTATTTGAAAGAAATCTGCTTTATATCTCAAAATGTAATGTCAGACATGTAACCATACAAGTTTGTTCTAGGTTTGAACAGAACCGAAGGCACTTCCAAAGAAGCCCTTGCAATCCGGATATTCACAATCCTGATAAAACTACCCATCACAAAGGAAATCTCAATACCGTAGCTAACGGTGCAGAGACAATCGATAGGTCATCCTATCGTTTTCACAAATACCCGGTCTTCACACCGGTCTTCAATACGATCCATATCGTTGTATCACTAATTCGGAATAGGTTATATGACACAAAGGTCCTTTCCCGGCTAACCCGAATAGTGAGCACTTATTCAAAATAAGTGTGGCATTCAATTTCAAGCAAATCACAACAAATACCCATTCAAGGTAATTATTGATAGTCGGTTATTTAACTATCAATAGGTTTGCATAGCATCATTATATTCCAAATAATTTTCCAAATTATTTATCTTCCAAAAATATCTTTACAAGATATATAATTTCCACACTTTAACTATTTGAAAACAATTTCAAATCAATTTCCACATTTCAATTTATCTTTGAAGATAAAATCTCAAAACATTTCACTTCATATTGGAAAAACATTTCCATACCTATTTAATAATAGATAATTCACAAATCCATTTATTTTCAACATTTGAAAATATTCAATATACTTAAATCAAAATTAAGTATATATTTCATTCTTTAAGGAAATCATTCTCTTAAACACATTTATTTGAGTCAAAACGAATGTTGCGTAAAACATCGTTACGAAAACTCAAAATCACTAGTATAGGGATTCGAAATTTAGATAGATATATAAATCCCAATACTATATAAACCATTTCCTTTCGGAAACCATTTACTATAACAACAGTGTTATAGTCCACCATTTCCTTATTCCTCGAAACGTCTATTTCAACAATAAATGTTGAAATCTATGTTTTTGATACTTAACACGTTTTAAAACATCTTTTAAAAAAATTACTTCATTTCGTAATATCACTTCTCCAAAACATATCCATTTTATCTAATAATATATTCACTGTCCAAAATCGTGAATATAATTCGTTATCCAAACTCAACATTTCTACACATTTTATTTAAAGGATTATCCACTGTCCAAAATCGTGGATATAGTTCCTTTAATTAACTTCTAAAATTCACTTATCAAAATAAGTGATTTCGGATTTATAAACAACGTTTATAAATCACATTTATATTTTATAACAATTTCAACTTATAAAAATCATTTTATTTGCAAATTCTATTTATATCCCTTTTAAGTGCCAAAATCTAATTTATAAGTAAATTACTTATAAATCTTTTATTTTACAACATCTATTCATTTTATAACTTCACATTATAAATCTATTAATTTCATTCACGTATGAAATCCATTTATACTTTCTTTTAACACTTATAAAAACTCATTTTATAATTCCAATATTTTAATTTATAAATATCAATTTTATAAATCTTTTATATAAACCGTTTATAATTATTCCAAAAATCTCAATTTAAATAAACCAATTCTATAAAACGTATACTTTCAAAAATCACTTTAAAAATCCCTTTAAAATCAAAATTGTTATCTTAAACTTCAAAAATGGATCCGATGATGCGACAGCACCAAATGGTCAATCACAGCATCCAAACATCATATATCAATATGATAACAGCATATACAACAATATCTATAAATAAATCACTACGGTGAGGAATCCAGTCGGATCCCTCCAACCTGTTTCCCTGCATCCACAGATGTTAGCACAATACCAATTTCACATCAATGTGAAATTATCGCGGTATATGGGATTTATAAATATTAACCGCTATTATGCGGCGCAATAGGGTCTCATCCGCTATACAATGCGGAAAATCAACTCCAATATATACATATTCCAATATATATATTGCTATATACATATATAATACCAATTCCACTTCACAATAGAATTATCGCGGTATATGTTTTTAATAAATAACCTCCGCTTAATAACGGCGTATAATGTCTATTTAAACAATACAGATAACAATTTATCATCCAATCACACAATCAAGCAATTTTAAATCTAACTATTTAAAATTTAAATCGAAACAAAACATTCGATTGAGTGAGGAGTTCTCACATTGATTTCAATTTCGTTACAGCTTTTTATTTCGAATAAAATTAAACAGACGTTTAATTTCCCCCAAAATTTTCACTAACTCCAATTGCTTCCAATCTAGCTCCATTGCGTAGTGCTCGACAATACAATTCCAACGCAACTGGTTTCGTGCGTTTTCGACCTCGTAGCAAAAAGTTATGGCGTTTTAAAGTTACACGAAATTATATAAAACAATTTCAGCTTTAATAATATTTTTTTATTTTTTATTTTTTTTAAACCTCACTGCATCTAGGCTGTTTATTCTCTTCATCAAATCAGGGCCGTTTCCTGATGCTTCTCTCTCATCAACTCACGTACGTGAATATCACGTTGGAACCCATAGGCCAACCATTTAGGGTTTTAAACTATGGCTACCACAAAGCTCGAAACTGCATCACTCCACCACTATCGGAAAGTTCATCACCTCCTCTATGCTCGGCCAGAGATTTGTGAAGCTCGGCCCCACCTACTGCTGTAAAAACATGAGAGTAGCTGCTGCCTTCAAGCCCCATTTGCCGTTGATTGGCTCCGCTTCAGACGATCTCCACCGTTGATCTTCTAGAGCCCTATTAGCTCTACAACTTTCATGTTGAACATTTCGCGAATCGTTTGATGGATGGAGAGATAATGGAGGAGGAAGTTGAGTGTTTTTCAGCCATTGAATAGCTAGGGCCGGCTGGAAGAAGAGGGTTCTGAGTTTACTGTTGTGAACGTATATATATACGTATATAAATGATATTAAATTTATTTTAAAACGACTTTTTCAAACGATCTCCAAATCACACGTGCCGCCTGGCATTCGTAAGGTTTACCCCACGTTCTAACACAATGGAACGTGTTTCGGAAGCTAATTCGATCGTATGTGAGAGTTACGGAAATAAACAGTCAAATTTAAATCAAATCGATTTAAACCGATTTCGATGCGTTTTGGCTTGCCTCGGACAAACAGTAAATCCGATTGACACGAAATTTGAAACCTTACAATAATATCACATTACGGATCCGATGAAACTAGTTTCGTCGAAATCCGAGACTTTTTGAAAAATGACCATTTTAACTCGCCAAATTAAAATTAGAACAGTTTCGATGCGTTTCGAGCTGCCACGGTCAAACGACAACTTCGATTGCTACGAAAATTGAAATTCGATAATAACAAACTATTACGGATCCAATGGAACTAGTTTCGTCCAATTCTGAGACTGTTCGAAAAATGGCTAATTTCACTAGTTGATTTAATATTAAAATATTCAATTTTCACAAATTAACTTTTAATTCAATTTTAAAGTTCTATAACATCACTATAACTTCAACATGATTTAATATAACTTTATAAATCATTTTCATTCAGATTTAATCCAGATTTCAATTATTTCTGCAATTTCAAATATTAAATTATCGATTCAATTATCCAATTAAATCCAGATATTCGAATTTTAAATTATTCGACTTATTAATTCTACTTATTAATATTTAAAATTAATTAAATATTCGAATTTCAAATGTCAGAAATTCTGGGTCGTTACAAACTTCCCCCCTTAAAAGAATTTCGTCCTCGAAATTGCCAAGTAAGAAAAATTCACAAAATCCATTAACTTTTCAAACAATTCACTTAGTGAAAAATTTCACATTTACTTTTCCATGATCTTTAACTTCAACCAAAACAATGGTTTCCATTTTCTAGTTCAATTCCTACTCTTTCATTTCAATTTAGAAATTGACTTTTCATTAACAAAAATTTTCAAAATTTCTCGAAAATTTTCTAACGCCTTAAATTTCCAGAAAAATTCGCCAGCGTCTCCTTTGCGCGGTTCGATCGTAGTAGGATCACAATTGACATAAATATGTATACATCGACCCACCCGGTCGGAAAAGCAAAAAAACAGTTCATATTTACTATTTTTATTGCGTAGGCGTACCTTTTTAGCATTTTTAAGCAAAGCAGTTATTAATTTAACATTTTAGCGCAACCCAATCAACCGAACGGTAGCCACCGCACCTGTACTTAATCAATTTAAATATGTAAGTGACATATATATAAGGTTATTAACAATTTACTCTTTTAAACAACTACAACATTTGTATATCAAAGAAATGCATACTAAACAAGTTTTATAAGCACTTATAAAATTTCAATATAACTTGCAATTGTTACAACCAATTCATTTACAACGACATTCAATTCTTCATTTCCAATTAGTTTACATTCACTAATTTAAATTCAAATTGGTTCACTTTCAATTCAAATCAATTCAATTTCATTAGCACTTAATGAATTTTACTACATACAATCAACCAACAACCAAATAACAATCAATGTCATCCAACACAACCAAATAAATTCAATTTACTTTACTTACATTCAATTTGGTTCAACACCCTTAATTCAATTGGTCGATATTAAATTGACTTACATTCAATTATTCAACCTCCAATAACTTTTAGCTTTTAATGAATTAACACTTACATCCATTGTTCCATATCAATTTATTCACATTCGATTGATTAACATTCAATTCATTTATTAATTCAATTGCTAATTCATTTTACAAATAAAGTTGAATTTTATTTATATAACTCAAGTTCACATTCATTTAATAAATTCACTTTATTAATTTACTTTGATATCACAATCAACTTCATTCATCATCACTTAAGTTATTTTCCATTTCAAACATCATTTGTTCAAATTAACTTAAGTTTCCACTTATAAATCCAATTCAGATTCCAATTTTTATTTAACTTTTACCAAAGTCAAATTTATTATCTTATATTATAAGTTCAAACTTAATTACTTATATTCAACAATTACAACTTAGATTCAATTGATTCACTTATACTTACTTTAATTTAACTCCATCCTTAAGTTAAATTTATTCTATCAAAAATTCAATTTGTACAAGTATCAACTCATTATCATTCCCATAAAATATTTTAAATAGGATTCCAGATTCTTTTCCAACCTTTCAAAAACCATTTTTGAAATCAATTTAAATTATCCTTTGAATTTCTAAAACAAAATCCAAATTTTCCAAACAACTTTCATTTAAAATAATCAGGCAGCAATTCCTCTTTTGGAAACCCGAAAATGAACACCAATGATGTCGCGATCATCATCGGAATTATTTTCCAGCGGCCGAAAAGAGTTTAGAGCTTTCATCTCTCCAAAACAATTTTCCCAAGTATCAAATCCTTTCAAACACTTCCCTGGAATTTTATTTTAGATTATAAATCACATTTACAAATCTTTTACTTATAAAATTCCACTTCTTATATATAAGATTATTTTTACCATTGTAAATCATATTAATTATAATTCCATACATTATAATTCATTTTCTTATACACTTTATTCTTTTACAATTGTTGTTTTCATTTAACTTATTCAAACAACTTTGATTCTCTTATATATCTTCTTACATTTTCAACAACCAAACAATCAATTATATACACTTTAATAATTTCCGAAAATTATTTCTTTATATACAAAATATAATCGAGGTAAAATTATTTCCTTTACCCAATTTAAAACAATATCGTGCCGAATTGTTTTGAATAAGTGTTTAGAGATCCCTATCGATAGAGTTGTACTGACTATACCGACCAGAATCCATATACCACTCAACAAACCAATCATCACAATATAAAATAATTTTATATTCACTAACAAATACGCGCTCATATCTATTATTACACTCAACTCATTCTAGAGCACTACTGACTCTATCTCTAATGAGTAACACCCAACAGAGCAGGGTTGTCGCTTAACCATATGCTCTGATACCACATGTAACGAATGCGATTTTTCGTCGCTCGAAAATCGACATTAATACGTCCATTGTATCAACTGCCGAGCAATCGAATGCCGGAAAACCGAATTGTTATGGAGAAAAAGAAGAGGTAGAAGAAGACAGAAGGAAAAGAAAGAAGAAACAACAGAAAAACACAGAAACAGAAATCAATATCAGAATCTCACATTCGCAGTGGAACAACATATAATAGATAAATGAATAATCTTTAAATCAAAGAACTATATCATTTTATACATTACATCATCATCAGAGTTTACAACAACAATACAACACTGGACAGTTATATGAACTTGTCCTCATACAGAATACACAGTGGAATAATACATAGTATAGATGATACGTCCCGCCATCCAGCTCGCCAATGAGCTCCACGGCATCTCTTGAATCCAGAATGACCTAATAACCTGACTCTAGACTGCCCGTGTGGAAAATGATGGGCACCCAGAGTTTAGGGAGGAAACAATAAACTCCAGGTCAGTCATGGTGACTGGTGTGAGAACTAAAACAGTTTATCTTTAAAACAACAACAACAAAGCAAGTGGAAAATATTCGCAATGCTTTTGGAAAATGAAACTACCATAAGACCTCCCGCCACACACACAATGCAAACGCAGAATTGGAGAAGATTTCTTCTTATGATAGTCAAATATGCTTACTACGCAAATCATTGGATTATTATTCTTAGTGCATAGTGCAGAAAACATTTCGAAAATATAATATTAATCTTAGCCAGCATAGGTACCATTATACTATGCCTACTATAGCTGCTATGTTAAATAGCAGGTTCTACAACTAAAACCGTACAAGGTTCGTATTGGAAAATGGATTTGCCAACAAATGGTCAGGCTAAGGAACTTCCTATGCCACGAAGGAAACGCCTCTGGTTGGACGCTCCGAGAGACAAACTGCTCTCTGCCAATAAGGCCGGGTTACCCCTGTAACTAGGTAACTCACGAATATGCCATCCCCCGGTCCTTTGGGACCTTTATCCGAGCGCTCGGTAACATCATCACACATAATAAATAAAGTGTGTCCACATGAGTAAGTATCTGGGCTCCATACCATGATACCACCACTTTCCAGAAGGAAATGACATACCCTAAAGGGCGCGACCCTCATAACCTTGCCGCAGCATTCCTGTTTCGACCATTTCCGGGTTGTTGAGGCCCTGATGAAGTCTCGTCCACAAAGCTACGCTTTATACAAAAGCTATGCTTTGGGTCAAACAAATGATCAAAGTAATGATCACAAAGATAAATGATCAAACAAATGATCATATCATAAATGATCAAACAATGATCATTTCACAGCAACACTTAGCATGTCACATTACCAAATTGGGAATATATTGCTGATAAATTTCAACTACATAACCTCTGAGCTCGTACGTCTCAGAGAAGGGTGTTAAGCTAAGAGAATAAATTCTCCGCCACCAACAGAAATGTATTTGAAAGAAATCTGCTTTATATCTCAAAATGTAATGTCAGACATATAACCATACAAGTCTGTTCAGGGTTCGAACAGAACCGAAGGCACTTCCAAAGAAGCCCTTGCAATCTGGATATTCACAATCCCGATAAAACTTCCCATCACAAAGGAAATCTCAATACCGTAGCTAACGGTGCAGAGACAATCAATAGGTCATCCTATCGTTTTCACAAATACCCGGTCTTCACACCGGTCTTCAATACGATCCATATCGTCGTATCACTAATTCGGAATAGATTATACGACACAAAGGTCCTTTCCCGGCTAACCCGAATAGTGAGCGCTTATTCAAAATAAGTGTGGCATTCAATTTCAAGCAAATCACAACAAATACCCATTCAAGGTAATTATTGATAGTCGGTTATTTAACTATCAATAGGTTTGCATAGCATCATTAGATTCCAAATAAGTTTCCAAATTATTTATCTTCCAAAAATATCTTTACAAGATATATAATTTCCACACTTCAACTATTTGAAAACAATTTCAAATTAATTTCCACATTTCAATTTATCTTTGAAGATAAAATCTCAAAACATTTCACTTCATATTGGAAAAACATTTCCATACCTATTTAATAATAGATAATTCACAAATCCATTTATTTTCAACATTTGAAAATATTTAATATACTTAAATCAAAATTAAGTATATATTTCATTCTTTAAGGAAATCATTCTCTTAAACACATTTATTTGAGTCAAAACGAATGTTGCGTAAAACATCGTTACGACAACTCAAAATCACTAGTATAGGGATTCGAAATTTAGATAGATATATAAATCCCAATACTATATAAACCATTTCCTTTCGGAAACCATTTACTATAACAACAGTTTTATAGTCCACCATTTCCTTATTCCTCGAAACGTCTATTTCAACAATAAATGTTGAAATCTATGTTTTTGATACTTAACACGTTTTAAAACATCTTTTAAAAAAATTACTTCATTTCGTAATATCACTTCTCCAAAACATATCCATTTTATCTAATAATATATTCACTGTCCAAAATCGTGAATATAATTCGTTATCCAAACTCAACATTTCTACACATTTTATTTAAAGGATTATCCATTGTCCAAAATCGTGGATATAATTCCTTTAATTAACTTCTAAAATTCACTTATCAAAATAAGTGATTTCGGATTTATAAACAACGTTTATAAATCACATTTATATTTTATAACAATTTCAACTTATAAAAATCATTTTATTCGCAAATTCTATTTATATCCCCTTTAAGTGCCAAAATCTAATTTATAAGTAAATTACTTATAAATCTTTTATTCTACAACATCTATTCATTTTATAACTTCACATTATAAATCTATTAATTTCATTCACGTATGAAATCCATTTATACTTTCTTTTAACACTTATAAAAACTCATTTTATAATTCCAATATTTTAATTTATAAATATCAATTTTATAAATCTTTTATATAAACCGTTTATAATTATTCCAAAAATCTCAATTTAAATAAACCAATTCTATAAAACGTATACTTTCAAAAATCACTTTAAAAATCCCTTTAAAATCAAAATTGTTATCTTAAACTTCAAAAATGGATCCGATGATGCAACAGCACCAAATGGTCAATCACAGCATCCAAACATCATATATCAATATGATAACAGCATATACAACAATATCTGTAAATAAATCACTACGGTGAGGAATCCAGTCGGATCCCTCCAACCTGTTTCCCTGCATCCACAGATGTTAGCACAATACCAATTTCACATCAATGTGAAATTATCGCGGTATATGGGATTTATAAATATTATCCGCTATTATGGGGCGCAATAGGGTCTCATCCGCTATACAATGCGGGAAATCAACTCCAATATATACATATTCCAATATATATATTGCTATATACGTATATAATACCAATTCCACTTCATAGTAGAATTATCGCGGTATATATTTTTAATAAATAACCTCCGCTTAATAACGGCGTATAATGTCTATTTAAACAATACAGATAACAATTTATCATCCAATCACACAATCAAGCAATTTTAAATCTAACTATTTAAAATTTAAATCGAAACAAAACATTCGATTGAGTGAGGAGTTCTCACTTTGATTTCAATTCCGTTCCAGCTTTTTATTTCGAATAAAATTAAACAGACGTTTAATTTTACACAAAATTTTCACTGACTCCAATTGCTTCTAGTCCAGCTCCATTACGTAGTGCTCGACAATACGATTCCAACGCAACTGGTTTCGTGCGTTTTCGACCTCGTAGCAAAAAGTTATGGCGTTTTAAAGTTACACGAATTTATATAAAACAATTTCAGCTTTAATAATATTTTTTATTTTTTATTTTTTTTAAACCTCACTGCATCCAGGCCGTTTCCTGATGCTTCTCCCTCATCAAATCACGTACGTGAATATCACGTTGGAACCCATAGGCCAACCATTTAGGATTTTAAACTACGGCTACCACAAAGCTCGAAACTGCATCACTCCACCACCATCGGAAAGTTCATCACCTCCTCTATGCTCGGCCAAAGATTTGTGAAGCTCGGCCCCACCTACTACTGTAAAAACGTGAGAGGAGCTGCTGCCTTCAAGCCCCATTTGCCGTTGATTGGCTCCGCTTCAGACGATCTCGACCGTTGATCTTCTAGAGCCCTATTAGCTCTACAACTTTCATGTTGAACATTTCGCGAATCGTTTGATGGATGGAGAGATAATGGAGGAGGAAGTTGAGTGTTTTTCAGCCATTGAATAGCTAGGGCCGGCTAGAAGAAGGAAGAGGGTTCTGAGTTTACTCTTGTGAACGTATATATATACGTATATAAATGATATTAAATTTATTTTAAAACGACTTTTTCAAACGATCTCCAAATCACACGTGCCGCCTGGCGTTCGTAAGGTTTACCCCACGTTCCGAATACAATGGAAAGTGTTTCGGAAGCTAATTCGATCGTATGTGAGAGTTACGGAAATAAACAGTCAAATTTAAATCAAATCGATTTAAACCGATTTCGATGCGTTTTGGCTTGCCCCAGACAAACCGTAAATCCGATTGACACGAAATTTGAAACCTTACAATAATATCACATTACGGATCCGATGAAACTAGTTTCGTCGAAATCCGAGACTTTTTGAAAAATGACCATTTTAACTCGCCAAATTAAAATTAGAACAGTTTCGATGCGTTTCGAGCTGCCACGGTCAAACGACAACTCCGATTGCTACGAAAATTGAAATTCGATAATAACAAACTATTACGGATCCAATGGAACTAGTTTCGTCCAATTCTGAGACTGTTCGAAAAATGGCTAATTTCACTAGTCGATTTAATATTAAAATATTCAATTTTCACAAATTAACTTTTAATTCAATTTTAAAAGTTCTATAACATCACTATAACTTCAACATGATTTAATATAACTTTATAAATCATTTTCATTCACATTTAATCCAGATTTCAATTATTTCTACAATTTCAAATATTAAATTATCGATTCAATTACCCAATTAAATCCAGATATTCGAATTTTAAATTATTCGACTTATTAATTCTACTTATTAATATTTAAAATTAATTAAATATTCGAATTTCAAATGTCAGAAATTCTGGGTCGTTACAAACTTCCCCCCTTAAAAGAATTTCGTCCTCGAAATTGCGAAGTAAGAAAAATTCACAAAATCCATTAACTTTTCAAACAATTCACTTAGTGAAAAATTTCACATTTACTTTTCCAAGATCTTTAACTTCAACCAAAACAATGGTTTCCATTTTCTAGTTCAATTCCTACTCTTTCATTTCAATTTAGAAATTGACTTTTCATTAACAAAAATTTTCAAAATTTCTCGAAAATTTTCTAACGCCTTAAATTTCCAGAAAAATTCGCCAGCGTCTCCTTTGCACGGTTCGATCGTAGTAGGATCACAATTGACATAAATATGTATACATCGACCCACCCGGTCGGAAAAGGAGAAAAACAGTTCATATTTCCTATTTTTATTGCGTAGGCGTACCTTTTTAGCATTTTTAAGCAAAGCAGTTATTAGTTTAACATTTTAGCGCAACCCAATCAACCGAACGGTAGCCACCGCACCTGTACTTACTCAATTTAAATATGTAAGTGACATATATATAAGGTTATTAACAATTTACTCTTTTAAACAACTACAACATTTGTATATCAAAGAAATGCATACTAAACAAGTTTTATAAGCACTTATAAAATTTTAATATAACTTGCAATTGTTACAACCAATTCATTTACAATGACATTCAATTATTCGTTTCCAATTAGTTTACATTCACTAAATTAAATTCAAATTGGTTCACTTTAAATTCAAATCAATTCAATTTCATTAGCACTTAATGAATTTTACTACATACAATCAACCAACAACCAAATAACAATCAATGTCATCCAACACAACCAAATAAATTCAATTTACTTTACTTACATTCAATTTGGTTCAACACCCTTAATTCAATTGGTCGATATTAAATTGACTTACATTCAATTATTCAACCTCCAATAACTTTTAGCTTTTAATGAATTAACACTTACATCCATTGTTCCATATCAATTTATTCACATTCGATTGATTAACATTCAATTCATTTATTAATTCAATTGCTAATTCATTTTACAAATAAAGTTGAATTTTATTTATATAACTCAAGTTCACATTCATTTAATAAATTCACTTTATTAATTTACTTTGATATCACAATCAACTTCATTCATCATCACTTAAGTTATTTTCCATTTCAAACATCATTTGTTCAAATTAACTTAAGTTTCCACTTATAAATCCAATTCAGATTCCAATTTTTATTTAACTTTTACCAAAGTCAAATTTATTATCTTATATTATAAGTTCAAACTTAATTACTTATATTCAACAATTACAACTTAGATTCAATTGATTCACTTATACTTACTTTAATTTAACTCCATCCTTAAGTTAAATTTATTCTATCAAAAATTCAATTTGTACAAGTATCAACTCATTATCATTCCCATAAAATATTTTAAATAGGATTCCAGATTCTTTTCCAACCTTTCAAAAATCATTTTTGAAATAAATTTAAATTATCCTTTGAATTTCTGAAACAAAATCCAAATTTTCCAAACAACTTTCATTTAAAATAATCAGGCAGCAATTCCTCTTTTGGAAACCCGAAAATGAACACCAATGATGTCGCGATCATCATCGGAATTATTTTCCAGCGACCGAAAAGAGTTTAGAGCTTTCATCTCTCCAAAACAATTTTCCCAAGTATCAAATCCTTTCAAACACTTCCCTGGAATTTTATTTTAGATTATAAATCACATTTACAAATCTTTTACTTATAAAATTCCACTTCTTATATATATAAGATTATTTTTACCATTGTAAATCATATTAATTATAATTCCATACATTATAATTCATTTTCTTATACACTTTATTCTTTTCCAATTGTTGTTTTCATTTAACTTATTCAAACAACTTTGATTCTCTTATATATCTTCTTACATTTTCAACAACCAAACAATCAATTATATACACTTTAATAATTTCCGAAAATTATTTCTTTATTACAAAATATAATCGAGGTAAAATTATTTCATTTACCCAATTTAAAACAATATCGTGCCGAATTGTTTTGAACAAGTGTTTAGAGATCCCTATCGATAGAGTTGTACTGACTATACCGACCAGAATCCATATACCACTCAACAAACCAATCATCACAATATAAAATAATTTTATATTCACTAACAAATACGCGCTCATATCTATTATTACACTCAACTCATTCTAGAGCACTACTGACTCTATCTCTAATGAGTAACACCCAACAAAGAAGGGTTGTCGCTTAACCATATGCTCTGATACCACATGTAACGAATGCGATTTTTCGTCGCTCGAAAATCGACATTAATACGTCCACTGTATCAACTGCCGAGCAATCGAATGCCGGAAAACCGAATTGTTATGGAGAAAAAGAAGAGGTAGAAGAAGACAGAAGGAAAAGAAAGAAGAAACAACAGAAAAACACAGAAACATAAATCAATATCAGAATCTCACATTCGCAGTGGAACAACATATAATAGATAAATGAATAATCTTTAAATCAAAGAACTATATCATTTTATACATTACATCATCATCATAGTTTACAACAACAATACAACACTGGACAGTTATATGAACTTGTCCTCATACAGAATACACAGTGGAATAAAACATAGTGTAGATGATACGTCTCGCCATCCAGCTCGCCAATGAGCTCCACAGCATCTCTTGAATCCAGAATGACCTAATAACCTTACTCTAGACTGCCCGTGTGGAAAATGATGGGCACCCAGAGTTTAGGGGGGAAACAATAAACTCCAGGTCAGTCATGGTGACTGGTGTGAGAACTAAAACAGTTTATCTTTAAAAGAACAACAACAAAGCAAGTGGAAAATATTCGCAATGCTTTTGGAAAATGAAACTACCATAAGACCTCCCGCCACACACACAATGCAAACGCAGAATTAGAGGAGATTTCTTCTTATGATAGTCAAATATGCTTACTACGCAAATCATTGGATTATTATTCTTAGTGCATAGTGCAGAAAACATTTCGAAAATATAATATTAATCTTAGCCAGCATAGGTACCATTATACTATGCCTACTATAGCTGCTATGTTAAATAACAGGTTCTACAACTAAAACCTTACAAGGTTCGTATTGGAAAATGGATTTGCCAACAAATGGTCAGGCTAAGGAACTTCCTATGCCATGAAGGAAACGCCTCTGGCTGGACGCTCCGAGAGACAAACTACTCCCTGCCAACAAGGCCGGGTTACCCCTGTAACTAGGTAACTCACGAATATGCCATCCCCCGGTCCTTTGGGACCTTTATCCGAGCGCTCGGTAACATCATCACACATAATAAATAAAGTGTGTCCACATGAGTAAGTATCTGGGCTCCATACCATGATACCACCCCTTTCCAGAAGGAAATGACATACCCTAAAGGGCGCGACCCTCATAACCTTGCCGCAACATTCCTGTTTCGACCATTTCCGGGTTGTTGAGGCCCTGACGAAGTCTCGTCCACAAAGCTACGCTTTATACAATAGCTATGTTTTGGGTCAAACAAATGATCAAAGTAATGATCACAAAGTTAAATGATCAAACAAATGATCATATCATAAATGATCAAACAATGATCATTTCACAGCAACACTCAGCATGTCACATTACCAAATTGGGAATATATCGCTGATAAATTTCAACTACATAACCTCTAAGCTCGTACATCTCAGAGAAGGGTGTTAAGCTAAGAGAATAAATTCTCCGCTACCAACAGAAATGGATTTGAAAGAAATCTGCTTTATATCTCAAAATGTAATGTCAGACATGTAACCATACAAGTCTGTTACGGGTTCGAACAGAACCGAAGGCACTTCCAAAGAATCCCTTGCAATCCGGATATTCACAATCCCGATAAAACTTCCCATCACAAAGGAAATCTCAATACCGTAGCTAACGGTGCAGAGACAATCGATAGGTCATCCTATCGTTTTCACAAATACCCGGTCTTCACACCGGTCTTCAATACGATCCATATCGTCGTATCACTAATTCGGAATAGGTTATACGACACAAAGGTCCTTTCCCGGCTAACCCGAATAGTGAGAGCTTATTCAAAATAAGTGTGGCATTCAATTTCAAGCAAATCACAACAAATACCCATTCAAGGTAATTATTGATAGTCGGTTATTTTACTCTCAATAGGTTTGCATAGCATCATTAGATTCCAAATAATTTTCCAAATTATTTATCTTCCAAAAATATCTTTACAAGATATATAATTTCCACACTTCAACTATTTGAAAACAAATCAATTTCCACATTTCAATTTATCTTTGAAGATAAAATCTCAAAACATTTCACTTCATATTGGAAAAACATTTCCATACCTATTTAATAATAGATAATTCACAAATCCATTTATTTTCAACATTTGAAAATATTCAATATACTTAAATCAAAATTAAGTATATATTTCATTCTTTAAGGAAATCATTCTCTTAAACACATTTATTTGAGTCAAAACGAATGTTGCGTAAAACATCGTTACGAAAACTCAAAATCACTAGTATAGGGATTCGAAATTTAGATAGATATATAAATCCCAATACTATATAAACCATTTCCTTTCGGAAACCATTTACTATAACAACAGTGTTATAGTCCACCATTTTCTTATTCCTCGAAACGTCTATTTCAACAATAAATGTTGAAATCTATGTTTTCGATACTTAACACGTTTTAAAACATCTTTTAAAACAATTACTTCATTTCGTAATATCACTTTTCCAAAACATATCCATTTTATCTAATAATATATTCACTGTCCAAAATTGTGAATATAATTCGTTATCCAAACTCAACATTTCTACACATTTTTTTTAAAGGATTATCCACTGTCCAAAATCGTGGATATAATTCCTTTAATTAACTTCTAAAATTCACTTATCAAAATAAGTGATTTCGGATTTATAAACAACGTTTATAAATCACATTTATATTTTATAACAATTTCAACTTATAAAAATCATTTTATTCGCAAATTCTATTTATATCCCCTTTAAGTGCCAAAATCTAATTTATAAGTAAATTACTTATAAATCTTTTATTTTACAACATCTATTCATTTTATAACTTCACATTATAAATCTATTAATTTCATTCACGTATGAAATCCATTTATACTTCCTTTTAACACTTATAAAAACCCATTTTATAATTCCAATATTTTACTTTATAAATATCAATTTTATAAATCTTTTATATAAACCATTTATAATTATTCCAAAAATCTCAATTTAAATAAACCAATTCTATAAAACGTATACTTTCAAAAATCACTTTAAAAATCCCTTTAAAATCAAAATTGTTATCTTAAACGTCAAAAATGGATCCGATGATGCAACAACACCAAATGGTCAATCACAGCATCCAAACATCATATATCAATATGATAACAACATATACAATAATATCTGTAAATAAATCACTACGGTGAGGAATCCAGTCGGATCCCTCCAACCTGTTTCCCTGCATCCACAGATGTTAGCACAATACCAATTTCACATCAATGTGAAATTATCGCGGTATATGGGATTTATAAATATTATCCGCTATTATGCGGCGGAATAGGGTCTCATCCGCTATACAATGCGGGAAATCAACTCCAATATATACATATTCCAATATATATATATTGCTATATACATATATAATACCAATTCCACTTCACAGTAGAATTATCGCGGTATATGTTTTTAATAAATAACCTCCGCTTAATAACGGCGTATAATGTCTATTTAAACAATACTTATAACAATTTATCATCCAATCACACAATCAAGCAATTTTAAATCTAACTATTTAAAATTTAAATCGAAACAAAACATTCGATTGAGTGAGGAGTTCTCACCTTGATTTCAATTCCGTTCCAGCTTTTTATTTCGAATAAAATTAAACAGACGTTTAATTTTACCCAAAATTTGCACTGACTCCAATTGCTTCCAATCTAGCTCCATTTCGTAGTGCTCGACAATACAATTCCAACGCAACTGGTTTCGTGCGTTTTCGACCTCGTAGCAAAAAGTTATGGCGTTTTAAAGTTACACGAAATTATATAAAACAATTTCAGCTTTAATAATATTTTTTTATTTTTTATTTTTTTTAAACCTCACTGCATCTAGGCTGTTTATTCTCTTCATCAAATCAGGGCCGTTTCCTGATGCTTCTCTCTCATCAACTCACGTACGTGAATATCACGTTGGAACCCATAGGCCAACCATTTAGGGTTTTAAACTATGGCTACCACAAAGCTCGAAACTGCATCACTCCACCACTATCGGAAAGTTCATCACCTCCTCTATGCTCGGCCAGAGATTTGTGAAGCTCGGCCCCACCTACTGCTGTAAAAACATGAGAGTAGCTGCTGCCTTCAAGCCCCATTTGCCGTTGATTGGCTCCGCTTCAGACGATCTCCACCGTTGATCTTCTAGAGCCCTATTAGCTCTACAACTTTCATGTTGAACATTTCGCGAATCGTTTGATGGATGGAGAGATGATGGAGGAGGAAGTTGAGTGTTTTTCAGCCATTGAATAGCTAGGTTGGCTGGAAGAAGGAAGAGGGTTCTGAGTTTACTCTTGTGAACGTATATATATATACGTATATAAATGATATTAAATTTATTTTAAAACGAATTTTTCAAACGATCTCCAAATCACACGTGCCGCCTGGTGTTCGTAAGGTTTACCCCACATTCTGAACACAATGGAAAGTGTTTCGGAAGCTAATTCGATCGTATGTGAGAGTTACGGAAATAAACAGTCAAATTTAAATCAAATCGATTTAAACCGATTTCAATGCGTTTTGGCTTGCCCCAGACAAACCGTAAATCCGATTGGCACGAAATTTGAAACCTTACAATAATATCACATTATGGATCCGATGAAAGTTGTTTCATCAAAATCCGAGACTTTTTGAAAAATGACCATTTTAACTCGCCAAATTAAAATTAGAACAGTTTCGATGCGTTTCGAGCTGCCACGGTCAAACGACAACTCCGATTGCTACGAAAATTGAAATTCGATAATAACAAACTATTACGGATCCAATGGAACTAGTTTCGTCCAATTCTGAGACTGTTCGAAAAATGGCTAATTTCACTAGTCGATTTAATATTAAAATATTCAATTTTCACAAATTAACTTTTAATTCAATTTTAAAAGTTCTATAACATCACTATAACTTCAACATGATTTAATATAACTTTATAAATCATTTTCATTCACATTTAATCCAGATTTCATTTATTTCTGCAATTTCAAATATTAAATTATCGATTCAATTACCCAATTAAATCCAGATATTCAAATTTTAAATTATTCGACTTATTATTTCTACTTATTAATATTTAAAATTAATTAAATATTCGAATTTCAAATGTCAGAAATTCTGGGTCGTTACAGTCATGATGTTTGGTCAATTCCAACTAGTATAAATCCAAGGTTATATTCCATCGGCTAATAGCTTGGTCCGGTTCTACGAGATTAGTAAGCTTTAGCTATCTGATCTGGTCTCGAGCTCGAAAGCTTCAGGTTTGAATTCAATTTCTATCAATTTCAAAAATTGAACCTTTAGAATATACACGTGCATGTTCAAGTACACGTTCTGGTCGTTGGCTCTTGGATGCGTTCATATGCTCATGGGTCGTCGCCAACTTCCATTGAGTATAATGTGATTTCATTACATTTTGCATATATGTGCTTTGCATAATTTCATCCCCATGTTTACATGTACAAAATGTTAGAAACTATAATTTATGTTTCAATGATAACAACTATCTAATCATATACATTTATAGACCTTATCAAGATTGCAGGTATATGCTTCAAGATGACCAAGCTCGAAGATATTGAGACTTAAAGAGAAACGAAGAGTTGCATTATTTTAATAAAAAAGAAATCATCTTTCACTGAAGAGTTGCATGTTTTTAATCAAAAGAAAATCATCTTTCACTGAAGAGTTGCAGCCATTAAAATAAATAGGCTTTGTCTAAGAGTAACAATTTTTCATTTGCAACTTTCTAAATCTATAAATACAACTTTGGTTGAGAAGTAAAAACTCACTGAACTTGAATTAATATATTCTTTACTCTCTTGATTTCTAAGCACTCTCTTGCATATACACTGTTTATATACTCTCAATCCATTATAACCAAAATAGAATTTTGGTTAAATCACTTCCTATAACTCAAAGCATTCATATTCATATACTCAAAGGAGATCATAGGAGGATATGTACTGTAAATCAAAAACTGTGTTATTGGAACATAAGATTGTCAAAGATATTTTTGTATTAGCCTATTCCTCCGGGCGAAGTAAGAGTAATTTGTTAAGGAAATACCGAAGGGGATCTTCGGGACTGGATGTAGGACGGGAGGTCCAAACCAGTATAAAAACTCTGGTTAACTATTTATTATCTATTATTGCATTGATTTATATACTTGCATATTATACACAAGGTAGATAGTATACGATACTCAAGACTTTCAATTGGTATCATAGCAAGGTTATTTCAATCTACAATAATACGTAATTGAAATCATTAAAAATGGAAAGTACATTTCAAGAAGGTCAATCAACTGCTCATCCACCACTATTTACTTGTTCTAATTATGCTTATTTGTCAACACACATGCGAATTTTTATGGAAGCAAATGGATTAGAAATATGGCTAGCAACTCAAATAAATATGAAGCACCTGACACTGATATTAGCACATGGACTGATGCAAAAAAAGTAGAGGCATCTAACAATGCCAAAGCTATGAATGTTTTATTTTGCTCACTTGATAAAAATGAATTTTCATTAGTAATGCTTTGCACTACTGCTTATGATATATGACATACATTACAAATTAACCATGAAGGCACAAACAAAGTTAAGCAAACAAAAAATTTTATTCTACAAAATCAATTTTCATCTTTTAAAATGAAATAAAATGAGTTAATTATTAACATGTATGCTAGATTTCAAACTACACAACACGATCTTATGGCACCAGGAGTAAAATTCACTGATTTTGATTTAGTCGCACGAATTTTGAACTCACTGACAAACGAATGGGAAAGAAAATTTTTAGCCATCAAAGAAGCTAACGATCTTTCCCAATTCAAAGTCGAAGAGTTTATAGGAAATCTAATGTCATATGAAGCTAATTTACAGGCAAGAAAAGAGCAAAATCAAGAAAGGAAAAACATTGCATTTTAGGCAAGTAACGATAACTCCGACTTGGAAGAAGATGAGATTGTGTTCATAGCCAAAAATTACAATAAGTTCAAGAAGTTCAAAAAGATGACGAAATTTCAAAACAACAGCAACACAAATTCCTCAAATCAAACATCAATGATGTGCTTGGGGTGTGATAAATTTGTCCATATGAAGAAAAACTATCCACTACTCAACAATGATAAAAAGAAAAACTAATTTGAAAATTTCAAGAAAAAGAGAAGAGCATTTCATGTAACGTGGGATGATTCAGACTCTTCCACATCATTTGATAGTGATAGTGACTTAGAACAAGCAAATGTCTACTTCATGGCTAACATAAATGAGGTACTTCGTGAATTAACATATGATGAAATTATTGAAATCAGTATAGAATTAGATGACAAGTATAGAGAATTTGAAAAAATTAAGTAAAGAAAATATGGGACAATTAAATAGAGCTGAATTAGAAATTGGATTGTTAAAAGATGAAAAAACTATTTTTGAAGAAGATTTAGAATTAGTGTAACGACCCGACTTTCCAGACCCGGAAAATCGAACCATTTTATTTAAGAAGAAGAGGTAGAAGAAGTAAAATAGAAAACAAAATCAGAATCTAACCATCGCAGCGGAATAAAATATAATATATATATCAACAGATCTTTACACAAATCATAAACTATATCTGTTTATACAATTCATCATCAGAATACATCATCAGAGTACATCAACATCCATAACATACAACTGAATACACAGCGGAAAATATATAGCAAGTACGAGAGTACGTATCGTCATCCAGCTCGTCTCCTGAGCTCCACAGCATCATATACTGAAACCTATAATACTCGGTCTGACCCGAGCATCATATAAAACAATACCCGAGTCAGTCTGGAAAACCAGCGTGAGAAAATCACACTCAAATTGATTATTAAAGTTTCAAAATCCTTTGAAAATAAAAGCATCTCGTAAGACCACGCCACAAATAAACATGTCGGGTTTTTACCTTACGATAGCTAAAACACTTTTTATATCAAAATCCTCTGATATTATAATAGTGTCTACAGAAAGTAAAATAGAATCTAGCTGAAATGCTTACATCTCACATTTCAACAATAGTTGGGCACAATCAAAACCGTACAGGCACGTAGGGAGAATGGATTTCCAACGAATGACTAGGCACTGGGGTACCACCTGTCACAGTACGTGGCCTAGATCACAGTACCGAGGAGTACGCCCGCTCCCCTGCAACACAAGGCCGGAATCATCCCTTACTGGATAATTCCAAATAAAATCACCCCACGGTTGGGATCAGCAACCGCACCACTAAGCCGAAATAAAAGGGACATCTAGACAGGGATGACTTTACTCTCAAGTGGGGGCTACCCACGAAGCCTTGCTGCATAACCCCTGATTTTCAGTCATTCCCGGTTGATGAGGCTCGAGGCTAAACGATACCTTTATAGCACATATCCCTTAGAATGCCCATCGTCCACCTGACGATGTCACGAAAGCATTCGTCCATACAAGTCCGTCCCGGGTTCGAACGGAACCGAAGGCACTATTCCTACTACATCCATTTTGGAAATATCCTCAGGATTAGTAGCGACTAGCCCTTGCACTTCACTGCTCCATCTTCGACTCCGAACACGTTACACGAAACGTACAAACCGGATCGAAGTGGTATTCGAGTCTCCAGACCTAGAATCCCGGTATACGGAAACTCGATCCCGGTCTCTTCGAAACGATCAGCGCATTTGGCCAATATTGATAGTCGGTTATTTAACTATCAATTAACATCCACAAGCAACCATCACACAATAAATAATTTCCCACATTATTTATTTGCCCAAATATCTTTCCAAGATATATTTCCAAATTTTCAAAGTTCATTTGAAAACAATTTCAAACAGTTTCCGCTTACGGAATACATTTCCCAAAGGTTTATTTCCACTGAATCACCAAGTACAAAATACTTTTAATTTTAAAATAATTTAAGAACACTTTATTTTAAATATATTTTATAACATTGAAATCAAACTACTTTAATACTTTATTAAAAATATATACTTTAAAATAAACCACTTTATAAATATAAACTAAATTTCTCCTTTTTAAAACATAATAGCAAATCACTTTATATAATTACTACAATAATAGATTTTGAAAGTACTTACTTAGGAAATTAACATTTAGAAATAATCAATTTTCTAAAACATGCTTTTAAAAACACAATTAGAACTTTTAACTTATATTAAAAATTACTTTGAAAACGTACTTGGCTATCCAGAGAAATACACTTCTCATTCCCATCTTTTAAAAATAAATCAACATTTATTTTTAAACCAATTCATATTCCTTTATAAATTCCCACCTTGAATTTATATTTCAAATATCCTCTGATATTCCATTTCACTTTATAAACCCAGTTTATATCTCCAAAATCTCATTTCTCTTTTAAAAATCCAAGTTTTTTTTAAACACTTAAATCAATTTCCAACTGATTTCCATTTTACTTTACTTTGAAATAAATTTCCCTATTTACTTCAATTATTTCAAATACATTAACTTTCATCTTTTATTTCTTTATTATGCGTTAAAACCTTTTTAACTAAAATACCCATTTCGGATTTCCAAACTTCTTCAATTAATATTTTAATTAAATTAAATCTTTAAATTTCAATAAAATCAATTCTTTTATATTTTTAAATAATATCACTTTAGTTACAGATTTATTTCTTCACTGTTAAATTCAAAATCCTTTTTTTCTCCATATTTGTTCGAATTAAGAAATTTCTTTTACAATTCCTTATTTAATTTATTCGAATTCACTAGAATTATTTAACTTGAATTTTACTCTTTTATTTCTTTCCAAAAATCCAATTCAATTGCTTTTGATAACTCATTATACTGGGAGATTCAATCCAACCAGATTATCAGATATAAATCATCACAGGATATCAACAATCATATCACAGAATATTTAAACAAAATTAAATATTTTGAGGAATCCAGTTGGATCCCTCCAACCTGTTTCCCTGCATCCACAAACGTTAGCACAATACCAATTCCACTTCGAGGTGGAATATCGCGGTATATGGGTTTTATAAAATATCATCCGCTATTATGCGGCGCATAGGGTCTCATCCGCTATACAATGCGGGAATATCAACAACTCCAATATATACATATGCCAATATGTATATATTGCTATATACTACTATATATATAGCACATCAATCAATGCAATCATCCAATCAATTATTTAAATTTAACCATTTAAATTTAAATTAAAAATTCAGCTGAGTGAGATTAACTCACCTTTAATTTTTATTAGCATCCATTTGCAATCCAGCTTGCTTCTTTTCAGATGTGGACCTTGAAAAATAATTTATGTGATTTATTAATATTCGAAATATAAATCGACCTTTAATTACCATTTTATAATTCAATTAAATGTCGAACTAATCTTCTTGAAATAAAATATTTTTAGTGCCTAGACTAATTAGAAACAAATTAACCAATTACTCCGTTATTTTCTTAAAATAAATTTAGTAAATTAAAACATGTATATTTATTTCTATTTCTTTTACACAAGTTTATCCCCTTTTTAAAAACAAACTGCAGATTCATTTCCATCTTCTTCTTTTTTTAAATGTGTAAACATCACTTATTTAATTAAAATAAACAAAACGATACCTCGATCTAGACTGCGATCATCGAAGAACGCGCCTGTCGCTCGCGACACCATCGCAAACCATGAACTTCATCGCTGCCGCCAACGTCGAATCCAACCCAACGATGAACCTCTACGATCACAAACCCTCGCAGTCCAGACACCATCACCCTCTCTCGTCCTCATCCTGACCACGCGACCCAAGACTTTGTCACTGCAGCCTCACTTCTACCCTAAACCCATTCGCAACTGGAACACTAACTTCGATCGAAACGCCACCGCTAGCTCCACAATCGAGTACCCTTCCAAATCCTCTGACCGATATGCGAGTTTCCCCACTCGTAGCCACGAATTTGATCGCACCCCAGACTTCGCAAAAATGAACGATCCTACCCCGTGCTCGCGACTCCAAACGCGCCGCCGCCGCCACTATGCTATGCCCAAACTCCAACAGACCAAACCCTAGCCTACCGTCGCACGCGATCCTCGCCTATCGCGATTAAAAGTGGATGAGACGACTTCCCTTTACCTTCTATTGACAGACGAAGATAGCTCGCCCCTTTTTTTTCGAATCTAGAAAGAAGAACAGCTTTCGTTTTGAAAGGAGGATCGACTCAAGTGATTTTGAACTGGAAATGGAGGAAAGATGGGTTCGCGAATTAAATTGAAGGAACGAGAAGATGCCTCCTCTGCCCTTTTTATTTTTATAAATAAGAGTATCGGCCATTTTTTGATTTTCTTTTAACTGAGAGGCTCGGTTGTTTTGATTTTTATATTTTGTTTTCACGAACGAGAGTGAAGCATCTCGATTTAAGAAAGCATGAGGAAGTGTGTTCTAGAAGGCAACAGAAGTGCGTAAAAAAAATCTAGCTACAGTGTTTTGCTTATATTGTTAATATTAAATTTTCGATTTAATTCCAACGCGTTTGTATGTCGTACTCTCACACACCAACTCCAATTACTACGAAACTTGAAATCCGATAATAATACAATATTACGGATCCAATGGAACTGGTTTCGTCAAATTCCGAGACTGTGCCTCGGAAGACTATTTTTTTTTAATTCAATTTAAACGGTATAAATTTTAAAACCGAACAAACCACTATAAATTTCAATTTTACAAATTCTATTACCTTCAGTATTATCAATATGAATTTTATAAGCCTTCAAAATATTTTTAGTTAGCTTAGAATACCAGATTTACTATTTTATCCAACTTCAATATAAATTTAATTTAATTATTAAATTACTCAATAAACAGCGATATTTGAAATTTAAGTTTATAATTAACCTCTGAATATTTAAAATTAATTAAATATTCCAATTTCAAATATACAAAAATTCCGGGTCGTCACATTCCTTCCCCCTTAAAAGAATTTCGTCCCCGAAATTACTAGTTAAGAGAAATGATTCGATACCCGTTCTATTTCCCCAATCCAAATAGTTTTAACAACCTTCCATAACAATTTTTAAAATAAAGACACATTAACCCTCTTACTAACATTCCCAAACCTATCCATAAGTTCAACCATACCACCTACTTATCCATTCAAATTTAAATTTGAATTAAAATTTTGAATTATCAAAATTTTCCAAAATTTTTCTAACTCCCTAAATTTCCGAAAATTTTTGCCAGCGTCTCCTTTGCGCGGCTAGCTCGGTACTACTACAAAATGGCTCTACGGCCTCCCAATCTCAAAAAGAAAACAAAAGGCCAAGTGGCTGGATCAAAAACCCAATCAAATTTCATACAGAAATTCAAATACATACCTTTTTGTCGGGCCATTAAATTTTATCTTCTAAAATCAAAATCCCAATTTATCCATTGCTTTTATACACCTGTATATCCTACTAAGCAATAATATTCAATCACAATTCCATAGTCATTTTATACTTTTCTTTACAAATTTTCAATATTTGCTTTACTTAAACCCGTACGATGCACATATATCATCCGTACGCAATATCACATTCGATCGCTCAATCGATCACACAATTTCACTTCCGAACTAGTATTGTCCACCCGACTTCCTAGTGCGGACTCAGATCTGGTTTCTTGATCAGAAACCGTCATTCTCCTTGCATAGTCATAACTATGATAGAGAATATCCAAAATCAATCAACAATCCATATCCAGGCTCGCCGTTGAAAATCGAGTGAAAAATCCTGATTCGGATCGATAAAACTATCTCGAAATTCTGTGTTCGACATCTGGATCAAATAGCTATGCGAATAAAATAATATACGTACATCTTACGTATAAATTCCAATTGATTATCAATTTCATCAATTCTCTTTTATTCACATTCCTTTTTGATTGTTATCCCCTTATTCACAACTATCCCATTTCACAACTTCAGTTTTAGTCTTCATTCAACTATTCACTTAGTATATTTTTTTCAATTCATCTCCAACTTCTGAATATTGAATTTTATTTAGCTCGAAAACAATCCAAGTTAATTCATTCAATAACTATTTCTCAACTTATTTAAACCACTCTTCTGTTTGAGTTCAGTTTCCATTTAACATTTACTTAAGTCAATAACTTAAGTTTATTTTCCATTTAACCAACCCTTTAAAGTTTTATTTCCATCTTTCATTTGATTCCTATTTAATCAAATTTCATCCATTTATTTATTTAATATAATTGGTTCATTCACTCAATCATTATGAATTTTATTTTCCATACTCAATTCATATGGAATTATTTTATTAATAACCAGGCCATTTCCAATTTATTTTCACTTATTTGGATTTCATTCGCAATCCAAACCATCACTATTTTAATCCAATTTCATTAACTCACAATTCAATTTCATTAACTAATTTATTATCTAATTAGTTCCTCCACTGGTTAAAATTAAATACTTGCTTTTTAATTCCAAATATCACTTCACTTAATTTTCTTAAGTTCAATTTATTTTATAATTCAAATTTGGATTTATTTAAAAATTAAGATTGCTCATCTTAGTCGTTCCCATTTGATAATTACAATTTCAAATTATAACTCTTAATGGTTCAAAGAAATGAATTCTCATTTATGACTTACAATTTCATTTCTACTCATAAGTTTAACTTACTTACTTAAGATCTAGGACTATTCATTTAAGTCCATTTTCATCTTTACAATCAAATCTCAAATTATTACACTTAAGAACTTAAGAATATGAATTTCTTTACACAATTATATGCATTTTACATTACCTTTATATCCAATTCAATTCAACTTCAACTTACTTACATTTAATTCAATTCCAATTCTCAATTTTATTTAACTTATCATAAGTTAAATTCAAATATATTTTATTCACCTTCATATACTCAAATTAAATTTTAATTCTAGGATACAAATTTTATACAAGTTTTACAATTCATTCACCTTCAAGTTCTCTAACTCTTTTATCTACCAACTTATATTACTCATTGAGTTATTTTCGTCTCATAATTATAATTCCAGAATTAAACTTTCATTCCCTTCTTATTTCAATCAACTTCATTCTATACTTTATAGTGTTGATTCATTTAAATTTCCACATTTATATTTTAAATAGAATTCCCATAATCCAATTGCCCGGTTTTATTTCAAAAACCATTTTGAATCCATAAATAACTCATACATATCTGGTATATCACATCAAATCCCAATTTCCAAAACAATCTGCTTTTACCAAACAAATTTTCCCTTTGAATTTCAAAACCAACCCAGTTCACAATCACTTCCAATTTAAAACAGTTTGGTAGCAATTTCTCTTTGGAAACTTGAAAATAGACATCGATGATGCTGCAGTCATCACCGAAATTATTTTCCAGCGACCGAAAGAGAATTTAATGCTTTTATCACTTTAAAACATTTCAAATATTTTTAAATTCCAAATTCACCAGATTTCAATTCAATTTTCAAAATATTCATGAAATAATATCACCATTATTTCCCCAAAACCTTTAAACTACTCTTAAATCCAAAGGAATTTAAACCTTTCCCAAAACTTCAAATTCAAAATCCATTCAATTTTATATCCAACATTACTCTGGAATTCTATCACATTTTATTTCAAATTATAAGTCACATTTACAAATTTCATTTGTTTATGAATTTATCTCATTTGATTATAAATCACATTTGTAATTCACATTTGTATATAAAGTTTATTTCAATTTATAAATTTCATTTATAATCTACATTCTCAAATTCCATTTGTTATATAAATTTATTCTTCAACTTAGGTTATAAGTTTTCAATTTCTGATTCAATTTTTACACAATGATGATAATAATTTAATATCATCGCTTTCTAACAACCAAGCAACCAAATATATAATTTACAAAAGTTATCCTTTTATATATAAAAATAATTTGGGCAAAATTATTTCATTCACCCTATTTAAAACAATACTGTGTCGAACTGTTCTATTCAAGTGTTTAGAAACCCCTTCGATACAGTTGCGCGGACTGTGCCGACGAAGGTTCATATGTCACTCAATAAATCAACCAACACAATATAAAACCATTTTATATTCACTAACAAATACGCGCTCATATCTATTAAACTCTCAAAATTCCCACCAGAGCCAAAGTTATCGCCAGCCTAAGCTCTGATACCACTGTAACGACCCGACTTTCCAGACCCGGAAAATCGAACCATTTTAGTTAAGAAGAAGAGGTAGAAGAAGAAAAATAGAAAACAAAATCAGAATCTAACCATCGCAGCGGAATAAAATATAATATATATATCAACAGATCTTTACACAAATCAAAAACTATATCTGTTTATACAATTCATCATCAGAATACATCATCAGAGTACATCAACATCCATAACATACAACTGAATACACAGCGGAAAATATATAGCAAGTACGAGAGTACGTATCGTCATCCAGCTCGTCTCCTGAGCTCCACAACATCATATCCTGAAACCTATAATACTCGGTCTGACCCGAGCATCATATAAAACAATACCCGAGTCAGTCTGGAAAACCAGCGTGAGAAAATCACACTCAAATTGATTATTAAAGTTTCAAAATCCTTTGAAAATAAAAGCATCTCGTAAGACCACGCCACAAATAAACATGTCGGGTTTTTACCTTACGATAGCTAAAACACTTTTTATATCAAAATCCTCTGATATTATAATAGTGTCTACAGAAAGTAAAATAGAATCTAGCTGAAATGCTTACATCTCAGATTTCAACAATAGTTGGGCACAATCAAAACCGTACAGGCACGTAGGGAGAATGGATTTCCATCGAATGACTAGGCACTAGGGTACCACCTGTCACAGTACGTGGCCTAGATCACAGTACCGAGGAGTACGCCCGCTCCCCTGCAACACAAGGCCGGAATCATCCCTTACTGGATAATTCCAAATAAAATCACCCCACGGTTGGGATCAGCAACCGCACCACTAAGCCGAAATAAAAGGGACATCTAGACAGGGATGACTTTACTCTCAAGTGGGGGCTACGCACGAAGCCTTGCTGCATAACCCCTGATTTTCAGTCATTCCCGGTTGATGAGGCTCGAGGCTAAACGATACCTTTATAGCACATATCCCTTAGAATGCCCATCGTCCACCTGACGATGTCACGAAAGCATTCGTCCATACAAGTCCGTCCCGGGTTCGAACGGAACCGAAGGCACTATTCCTACTACATCCATTTTGGAAATATCCTCAGGATTAGTAGCGACTAGACCTTGCACTTCACTGCTCCATCTTCGACTCCGAACACGTTACACGAAACGTACAAACCGGATCGAAGTGGTATTCGAGTCTCCAGACCTAGAATCCCGGTATACGGAAACTCGATCCCGGTCTCTTCGAAACGATCAGCGCATTTGGCCAATATTGATAGTCGGTTATTTAACTATCAATTAACATCCACAAGCAACCATCACACAATAAATAATTTCCCACATTATTTATTTGCCCAAATATCTTTCCAAGATATATTTCCAAATTTTCAAAGTTCATTTGAAAACAATTTCAAACAGTTTCCGCTTACGGAATACATTTCCCAAAGGTTTATTTCCACTGAATCACCAAGTACAAAATACTTTTAATTTTAAAATAATTTAAGAACACTTTATTTTAAATATATTTTATAACATTGAAATCAAACTACTTTAATACTTTATTAAAAATATATACTTTAAAATAAACCACTTTATAAATATAAACTAAATTTCTCCTTTTTAAAACATAATAGCAAATCACTTTATATAATTACTACAATAATAGATTTTGAAAGTACTTACTTAGGAAATTAACATTTAGAAATAATCAATTTTCTAAAACATGCTTTTAAAAACACAATTAGAACTTTTAACTTATATTAAAAATTACTTTGAAAACGTACTTGGCTATCCAGAGAAATACACTTCTCATTCCCATCTTTTAAAAATAAATCAACATTTATTTTTAAACCAATTCATATTCCTTTATAAATTCCCACCTTGAATTTATATTTCAAATATCCTCTGATATTCCATTTCACTTTATAAACCCAGTTTATATCTCCAAAATCTCATTTCTCTTTTAAAAATCCAAGTTTTTTTTAAACACTTAAATCAATTTCCAACTGATTTCCATTTTACTTTACTTTGAAATAAATTTCCCTATTTACTTCAATTATTTCAAATACATTAACTTTCATCTTTTATTTCTTTATTATGCGTTAAAACCTTTTTAACTAAAATACCCATTTCGGATTTCCAAACTTCTTCAATTAATATTTTAATTAAATTAAATCTTTAAATTTCAATAAAATCAATTCTTTTATATTTTTAAATAATATCACTTTAGTTACAGATTTATTTCTTCACTGTTAAATTCAAAATCCTTTTTTTCTCCATATTTGTTCGAATTAAGAAATTTCTTTTACAATTCCTTATTTAATTTATTCGAATTCACTAGAATTATTTAACTTGAATTTTACTCTTTTATTTCTTTCCAAAAATCCAATTCAATTGCTTTTGATAACTCATTATACTGGGAGATTCAATCCAACCAGATTATCAGATATAAATCATCACAGGATATCAACAATCATATCACAGAATATTTAAACAAAATTAAATATTTTGAGGAATCCAGTTGGATCCCTCCAACCTGTTTCCCTGCATCCACAAACGTTAGCACAATACCAATTCCACTTCGAGGTGGAATATCGCGGTATATGGGTTTTATAAAATATCATCCGCTATTATGCGGCGCATAGGGTCTCATCCGCTATACAATGCGGGAATATCAACAACTCCAATATATACATATGCCAATATGTATATATTGCTATATACTACTATATATATAGCACATCAATCAATGCAATCATCCAATCAATTATTTAAATTTAACCATTTAAATTTAAATTAAAAATTCAGCTGAGTGAGATTAACTCACCTTTAATTTTTATTAGCATCCATTTGCAATCCAGCTTGCTTCTTTTCAGATGTGGACCTTGAAAAATAATTTATGTGATTTATTAATATTCGAAATATAAATCGACCTTTAATTACCATTTTATAATTCAATTAAATGTCGAACTAATCTTCTTGAAATAAAATATTTTTAGTGCCTAGACTAATTAGAAACAAATTAACCACTTACTCCGTTATTTTCTTAAAATAAATTTAGTAAATTAAAACATGTATATTTATTTCTATTTCTTTTACACAAGTTTATCCCCTTTTTAAAAACAAACTGCAGATTCATTTTCATCTTCTTCTTTTTTTTAAATGTGTAAACATCACTTATTTAATTAAAATAAACAAAACGATACCTCGATCTAGACTGCGATCATCGAAGAACGCGCCTGTCGCTCGCGACACCATCGCAAACCATGAACTTCATCGCAGCCGCCAACGTCGAATCCAGCCCAACGATGAACCTCTACGATCACAAACCCTCGCAGTCCAGACACCATCACCCTCTCTCGTCCTCATCCTGACCACGCGACCCAAGACTTCGTCACTGCAGCCTCACTTCTACCCTAAACCCATTCGCAACTGGAACCCTAACTTCGATCGAAACGCCACCGCTAGCTCCACAATCGAGTACCCTTCCAAATCCTCTGACCGATATGCGAGTTTCCCCACTCGTAGCCACGAATTTGATCGCACCCCAGACTTCGCAAAAATGAACGATCCTACCCCGTGCTCGCGACTCCAAACGCGACGCCGCCGCCACTATGCTATGCCCAAACTCCAGCAGACCAAACCCTAGCCTAGCGTCGCTCGCGATCCTCGCCTATCGCGATTAAAAGTGGATGAGACGACTTCCCTTTACCTTCTATTGACAGACGAAGATAGCTCGCCCCTTTTTTTTCGAATCTAGAAAGAAGAACAGCTTTCGTTTTGAAAGGAGGATCGACTCAAGTGATTTTGAACTGGAAATGGAGGAAAGATGGGTTCGCGAATTAAATTGAAGGAACGAGAAGATGCCTCCTCTGCCCTTTTTATTTTTATAAATAAGAGTATCGACCATTTTTTTGATTTTCTTTTAACTGAGAGGCTCGGTTGTTTTGATTTTGATATTTTGTTTTCACGAACGAGAGTGAAGCATCTCGATTTAAGAAAGCATGAGGAAGTGTGTTCTAGAAGGCAACAGAAGTGCGTAAAAACAATCTAGCTACAGTGTTTTGCTTATATTGTTAATATTAAATTTTCGATTTAATTCCAACGCGTTTGTATGTCGTACTCTCACACACCAACTCCAATTACTACGAAACTTGAAATCCGATAATAATACAATATTACGGATCCAATGGAACTGGTTTCGTCAAAGTCCGAGACTGTGCCTCGGAAGACTATTTTTTTTTAATTCAATTTAAACGGTATAAATTTTAAAACCGAACAAACCACTATAAATTTCAATTTTACAAATTCTATTACCTTCAGTATTATCAATATGAATTTTATAAGCCTTCAAAATATTTTTAGTTAGCTTAGAATACCAGATTTACTATTTTATCCAACTTCAATATAAATTTAATTTAATTATTAAATTACTCAATAAACAGCGATATTTGAAATTTAAGTTTATAATTAACCTCTGAATATTTAAAATTAATTAAATATTCCAATTTCAAATATACAAAAATTCCGGGTCGTCACAATTAGCACAAAAAGAATGTATAAAATTATCATCTCAAAATGTTACTTTAACACATGATATAGAGAATAACAAAATAGAGAATTATAAACTTGAAAAAGAAAAGAATGAATTAAAACAAAATTTAGAATTAGCTAAATTAGAAATTTCTGATCTCAAAAATAAATTAGATAAAATTACTAATAATGTTTCAAAATTTAATAAAGGAAAGAAAAATCTAGATAATTTGAGAAAAATTTCAAAACCATCAGAAAATAGGAAGGGATTAGGATTTAATGAAAAAATTCATAAACATTCTTGAAATAATCTGGTTTCTAATAATAATCAAAGATTCAAGAAGTATAGTACATTATATACAAATTTTAGACAAACAAAATCTAAACATGAAAATAAGGAAACAAAAATGATTAAAATATGGATTCCTAAAACAAATAACAAATTGACTAGACAAAATCACATAGATATATATCTAAAAGATATAGTTCATAATGAAAATTACATCTCTAATGGTTCCAAACCCTCATGGGTATGGCTGCCTTCTCCTACTACACATAGGACCCTAGCAAAGAAATTGGCTACTAATTTAAACTTTTTATTGTTTTGCAGGTACCCAAAAACAAAAATAATAATAAGGAGAAATGGATACTCGATAGTGGATGCTCTAAACGTATGACGAGAAATGCACACATGCTTTCAAACGTCACTTACATGGACGGTGGCATGGTTACTTTTGGGGATAATTCCAAAGGATGTGTTATCCAAATTGGAAACGTCATCAATGTCGGTATATCTACTTCTTCTATTAGTTCAGATGTTTTATTAGTTAAGAATTTAAAACATAATTTACTTAGTGTAAACCAATTATGCGATTAGGGATTTAAAATCGATTTTGAAAAAGTTAAATGCAATATCTATGATCAAAATAAAACTTTAATTTTGAAGGAACAAAAAATCAAAATATTTTTATTCTAAACATGAATATTAATCATAATAATGATTTATGCTTAACCGCAAATAATGTGATCCATGGATATGGCATAAAATATTTTGTCACATAAACTTCAAATATATATATACAAATTGGCTAAAAACAATTTGTAAGAGGATTACCCAAAATAAATTTCAAAGTTAAAAATCTATGCGATGCATGTCAACTTGGAAAATTAAATTAAAGCTTGTTTAAGTCTAAAAAGGAAATCTCTACTAAACAACCTCTTGAATTACTTCATTTGGACTCATTTGGTCCAACTCAAGTACGTTCGATAAATCACAATAAATATGTCTTTGTAATTGTATACGATTTTTCAAGATATACTTGGCCGTTATTTTTAAAACATAAAAGTGATACATTAGAAATGTTTAAAAATTTTGTGAAACGAATTAAAACTCTAATGGATCTAAAAATAAAAAGTATAAGAAGTGATCACGGTGGAGAATTTGAAAACGAATTATTTACAAACTTTTGTAATAAAAAGGGAATTACTCGTAATTTTTCATTTCCACGAACACCATAGAAAAATGGAGTAGTTGAAAGAAAAAAATCGCACCTTGCAAGAATGGAAGTGGTTTACCAAAGAGTTTTTGGGCCGAAGTAGTCGCTACTACATGTTACATATTAAATCGTGTAACTCTTAGACCTATGACTAAAAATACGTGTTATGAAATGAAGAAACCAAAAGTATTATATTTTTGAATATTTGGATCAAAATGATTTTTTCTAAATACAAAAGATAATCTTCGTAAATTAGGTTCAAAAGCAGATGAAGGAATTTTTGTTGAATATTCCGATCAAAGTAAAGCTTATAGAATTTTTAATAAACGAATAAATGTTATAGAGGAAAGTCTTCATGTCTCGTTTGATGAAAACTTTAAAAAATAAATAAATACGATAAAGAAATTTTTGACACTAATCAAAATAAAGCCATTGAAATTATAATTGAATATAATGATGATAATCAAAATAACATTAATTTAAATTCATCCCCCCGAATTTTAAAAGATCATCCTATTGATAACATAATTGGAAATCTTGATGACAAAGTTTCGACTAGAAGACTAATAAATCAAATGAACAATATAGCATTTATACCAAATTTTGAACCAAAAAATACAAGGAAGCATCAAATGATGATTTCTATATTTTAGCAATGCAAGAAGAACTTAATCAATTTGAACGAAATAATGTTTGGGAATTATTACTAAGGCCAAACAATCGGTCAATAATTGGAACTAAATGGGTTTTTTAAAAGAAAGCTGATGAAAATGGAAATATTATACGTAATAAGGCAAGATTAGTGGCACATGGGTACAATCAAGAAGAAGGAATCGATTATGAAGAAACTTTTGCACCTGGGGCATGTCTTGAAGCCATAAGAATATTACTTGCTTTTGCATGTCATCATAACTTTAAGCTATTTAAAATAGATGTTAAAAGTGCTTTCTTAAATGGAAGAAAATGTTTACGTAGAACAACCACCGCTATTTGTTCATGAAAAATATCCAGATCATGATTTTAAACTTAGAAAAGCATTATATGGTTTAAAACAAGCACCTCGAGCTTGGTATGATCGATTAAAATCACATTTAATTAATTTCGGTTTTCAAATTGGTAAAACAGATATAACATTATTTATTAAAAGAGAACAGAAGGATATATTAATTGTTCATATTTATATTGATAATATTGTATTTGGATCTACTTACGAAAATTTATGTAATGAATTTTCTACAATAATGACAAATGAATTTGAAATGTCTCATATTGTTGATTGAATTTCTTTTTAGGATTACAAATAAAACAATTAAGTAATGGAATTTTTATAAATCAAGAAAAATATTGTAAAGAATTACTAAAACATTTTGGAATGGATAGTATATCAAGTAAACCCACACCAATGAGTACTAATACTCATCTAGATAAAGACGAACACGGAAAAGAGTTCGATCAAAAATATAACGAAGCATGATAGGATCCTTACTATACTTAAAAGCTAGTAGACCAGATATTATGATGAGCGTTTGTTTATGTGCAAGATTTTAAGCACAACCTAAAGAATCGCATCATCGGCCAGTTAAACGGATTTTACGATATTTATCCAACACCAAAGATTATGGTCTATTTTATCTAAAAGGCAATACGTTGAATTTGTATCTTATAGTGAAGCGGATTTTGGTGGATGTAAATCGGATAGAAAAAGTACAAGTGGCACATGTCACTTTATTGGTCAATCATTAATTTCATGGTACAGTAAAAAGAAAAATTGTGTTTCTCTTTCAACATGTGAAGTCAAATATATTTTTGCTGCCTTAGCTTGCACTCAAGTAATATATATGCAACAAACACTTAAAGACTATGGAAAAATAATAAATAAATCTCCAATATATTGCGATAATTCTAGTGCTATAAATTTATCTAACAATCCAATTAATCACTCACGAACAAAACATATAGATATTCATCACCATTTTTTGAGAGATAATGTTGAAAAAGAAATAATAACTCTAGATTTATTACTACTGAAATCAAATAGCTGATATTATTACAAAACTATTAAGTGAACTAACTTTTGTTAAGTTAAGACGGGATCTAGGAATTTGTTCATTCAACGAATTAGTTAACTAAACTTATAGAAATAATGTTTTGATCACTTAAATTTGTAATAGTTTATATGCAATTTCAACCAAATAATTAAATTTATAACTTGGAATTAAGAACTACCACATAATTTTTTTAAAAACAACAACCATTTAAATCAAACTACTATCTGTTAACTTCCTATGGGTTAACTCATTTTTCTCAACTAATTTTTATAAATATAACTACATTTTACCTTATAAATTTAGTTATATACTACTTTAAAAAATAATAAATAAACACAACTAAATTACTACAGCAAATAATACAACGTCTTCCGACCACAACTCCACCTATTCAATTATCGAATATAAACCCCCTCGTCAAATAGCACTTACATATCTCCAACTAAATCCACACCGACATCAACTCATTCAGACTCTCTAAACATTGTTGCATCACCAATATACCACACCGTCTTTTCTCCCAAAGGAAAGAAGGCTACATAATCAATTGATCTGAAATCAACATCTCTTACTGACAAAATCGATGAAATATATCACTATCAACAAGAAATGATCGGCGTTCAACGTGAGATGTATTATGAGAAACAACATCAAGGATCTCATCTAAATTTTCTTTAAAAATGTATTATAGAAATTTGTGGTCATTCACCAACAAAAAATTGCATACATCAAAAGTCTCCTCGATTACAAGAAACTCCTCTAAGAGCACGTAACATTATTCCGAGAAATTTGTGCAAACCGGGACCATCAAACCAAGCTTGGATTGACACACTAGCTCGTCCAAGTTGGCCTCCACTAAATCCATTACTTGATGATACAAAAGTTGAACCAAATTCGTGGGATATACAACAAAACAATAATTCAGAATTCTCCGACAAAAATTAAAATTTATGTTACACATCATATATATTTATTTTTCATATGTATGCTGTTTGTTATATTAAAATTTTAATAAATATTTTCACTCATATTAAATTTTCCCTCTAGAAAACAGAAATTACATATCACAAACGTTTGTGAATATACCACAAATGTATGTCATCAGTTATGGAAAATTTTTCCTTGTAACCACATATGTCTGTGGGAACCTCACAGATGTCTGTGAAGGCTCTCTGTTTCAAACTTCTATAGCCACAGACGTCTGTGGAACCATCATAGACCTCTGTCGACTCTTTCTGCCTCATTTAAACTAAAGCCACAGACGTCTGTGACTTCCTCACGGACGTTTGTCGCCGCTCTGGCAAAAAATATTCAACAGCCGTATATAAAAAACTTTCCCTTTCTCTTCACTTTACCTTCACTTCAACTCCAAATTCCTAAAACCTAAACCTCAAAACACTCAAATTCTTAAATCAATGGCTCCCAAAAGGCTACCATCTCCAAGAAGCAAAAGCAAGGCCAATCTTCATCCTCTTCTCAAGCACCGGTCAAACAAGCTCACATTAACCAATCACTCCGCAATAATCCCAATGCAATCAAAAGATTTGAGGCGTTCACCCAAAAGAAGATCCACTCAGGTCCTTTTTATCGCCTTGCCAATGTTATGGAATACGAAATCTTAGGAATTACTACAAATGCCGGCTGTTGTAATTTGATTAGCTATGATGCGAATAAGGTAATCATTGATCCTCTCTCTATTTACCTCTTCTACTCCAATCTATGTAGTTCAGAGATTTGGAATAAGAAAAATGATGTCGGTTGGTTACGGTCAAGTGTTTACGGGAAAGAAGTTAAAATTGATGTGTATACCATTGGTCGTATTTTAGGATGTTCCTATGAGGGGATTGATTTAACCGATATACCTGATCATAGTCTTCTACCTAGGACATAGCCAGGTACATATGAGCAGGATCCATCTGCTTACAAGAAATATTACAAGAACTACGGAGGCCTATCTTATTCCCAAAATCAGTACAATTGAACTTTGTTTTATTTTATTTTGAAACTCTTATGCATATTTTTTTTCCTATGTTAAACTTCTGTTACAATTCTTTCTAATTTTTGCTTTGAATTTTCAAATTTTCTTTCCCATAATCTGAAATGATGACATACTATGACCATTTATATCGTATATCATTTCCCTCCATTTTGATAATGACAAAGGGAAAATTTTACGCATATACACAAGGGGAGACATATGTGTACAAGGGGAGATAAACATACATAACATAATAATACTTTCATTCTATAGTTGATATTTTGATCTTATAGTTTCACTGTATAGTTGATATTTGATTGTATAGTTGTCTTCATCAAAAAGGGGGAGATGGTTAGAACCTCCAATTTATGTTTCAATGATAACAACTATACAATCATATACATATATCGACTTTATCAAGATTGCAGGTATATTCTTCAAGATGACCAAGCTCGAAGATATTGAGACTCAAAGAGAAACGAAGATTCATTGATCATATTAAGGTTATTCTACTATAAAAGAGTCCTAGATATAATATTGTTAAGGTCACCCTGAGTATATATGAATATACGAGCACACACAATTTCATGTACATCAAAATAACGTGAAAAACAGTTTTTACACCTCATAGACGTCTGTGATAAAACAACAAACGTATGTGACAAGTTTTGGATTAAAAAAACTAAACAAGTCACAGACGTCTGAGGATTTTACCATATACATCTGCCATAGGAAAAACTTTCATATTTGAAAAGACACTTCTATTTTTAATCGAAAGGAAATCATCTTTCACTGAAGAGTTGCATACTTTTAATCAAAAAGAAATCATCTTTCGCTGAAGAGTTGCAGCCATTAAAATAAAGAGACTTTCTCCAAGAGTAACAATTTTTCATTTGCAACTTTCTGAATCTATAAATACCACTTTGATTGAGAAGTAAAAACACACTAAACATGAATTAATCTATTCTTTACTCTCTTGATTTCTAAGCACTCTCTTGCATATACACTGTTTACATACTCTCAATCCATTATAACCAAAATAGAATTTTCGATAAATCACTTCCTACAACTCCAAACATTCATATTCATATACTCAATGGAGATCATATGAAGATTTGTACTGTAAGTCAAAAACTGTGTTATTGGAACACAAGATTGTCAGAGATACTTTTGTATTAGCCCATTCCTCCGGGAGAAGTAAGGGTAATTTGTTTAACGGAAATATCGAAGGGGAGCTTGGAGACTGGACGTAGGACAGGAGGCCCGAACTAGTATAAAAACTCTGGTTTGAACGCTTTTTATTTTACTATTTATTATCTACTATTGCATTGATTTACATACTTGCATAATATACACAAGTTAGATAGTATACGATCCTTAAGACTTTCACAAAAGCTCATAGCCGATCCCTTCATTTCTTCTCTTTTTTATACACACATAGAGATCGACATTCTCCTAGTTCCCTCCCTCTTTCTTTTTTCTAATACACATATAGAGATAGGCGTTCTCCTAGCCAATCCCTCCCTCCTTTTTTTTGACCTCGTAGAGAACGAAGACGCGGACCGAACCCTTGTCCCCATATATAAGCTAGCACTTTTCCCTTTAATCCTCACTTATTCTTCTCCTTCCCATTTACTTTTACTTTCCTACTTCCTTAAAGCTCGGTCCCGAACCCTCCCCTATTAATTTGAAAACCGACCCCTTCCTTTCGAATTAAACACCATCTTCATCCACAAACTCACCTTCCTATGTTTCTTTAGAACATCATTTCATCTTCAATTTGTGTTGTAGTCCAATACTTCTCATCGAATAGAGCATTCTCTATATATTTAGGCAGGTTTGCTCACCTTTAACCTTTAATTTTATGACGAGACGATGGGTTTTATTACATTGGTGGATGGGTTGGAATTCGTCACGATGGAGAGGTGATGGTCAAAGTTTTTCGAGGAGACGAGATGCATGATAGAGTAGGGTTCGAAAAAGTAGGAAAGTAGGAGAAAGAAAGGAGCATAGAACAAGGGAGACATAGGGATCAGTCAGAATATTTGAGGGAAAGCACGAGAAAGTTAAAGGAAAGGGACTGGTTGTTTGCGGCTTGCATGGAGGGGTCGGTAGTATGGTGAAGGAAAGGGATTGGTGAGGGATCGATCGTTATCAGGGAAAGGGATTAGCATGAATAATTTGGAGAGAGGGATCGGTTATCTCGCTTTGGAATAGGGATCAACATATATAGGGGTCGGCTATTTGTACTTGGTTGATCCTAAGCTTTGAATTGAAATTGAAAACCAATTCATATACACTTGTTTGAACAAACAGAACCAATCCCATCCCAATAAACTTGAACATATAACAATAATTAACAACAGGATCTGCATATCCAATACCAAACTCGAAATTGAACGACCAAATTCCTGGGACTTAGAACTTGAATTAAAACTGAACATGCAGACTTTTATAATGGATTTCATGCTTCGGTATGCCATTGATTGATTCCAAAGCTTACACAACCGATCAATCTAGTCGCCAGTTGAGACGGTCAGTAATGATGGTCACTCTGGTCGGAATCCAAAATCTCATCATTTATTTTGCCTTTTGTTTTGAACTGCTTATCTCTGCACTGCACGACACTACACCATACTAACTTACACTTAGCATGGGGGGACAGGTAAAATTTTCTAATCTCGATTATCTTATGAGTTTAGTTGATATGGACTCCAGACGTTCAAAGTGTCCAGCTGCAATGTCCTCCAGACCAACTTCATTACATAGCAACCCCGGAGCCTAATCTAGCTCCACAACTGTATTTGGCAGACTTTTACCTGATCGTCGAACCGAACAACCAGAGGTTCCCGGCCCATCAGCTGACCTTTTCTCTGATGTTCCCGTCCTTTATACGGAAAATATTACTCAATCCCCTGAGCCGTAGAAGGTGCTATATTTTGAGATAATCCGATGGTGCCTCCAGGATCCGCGAGGCCGCTCTTTGCAGACCATGCTCTAGACATTGGATTCTTCTTGGAGATGTTCACATTCCTTCGGTAAACGACATGGCTCATTTGCAATTAAAGGGATATACATCATGAAATAAGTTTGTATGCTGGGTCGGATGCATGCCGCCCTTCAATTCTTTTATCCGGGAGATGCTAAAATATCTCAAAGTAGCTCCCGCTCAACTACACCCGAACAGTTATGCCTTTCTTCATTGCACTTTCTTGCTATTCATGAATGTTCTATTCCACCCACCATCTCCTGAGGACATCAGGTTTATTTATAACTTCAAATGACGGACATGAAGACTTTCCTACACTTTCATCAAGCCTTCGACCAACTGTCAAGTCTTAACTGGTGCTTGGAACAAACTCAACCTCTTTAAACATGAATGGTTCTATGTCCGCTGTCAGCCTGGCTTCGCAAGGTGATGTTTGGAAGGACGTAAGTGTCTTCTTCACTTTACTCTCAAATTCTTTAGTCTAAGTCATATCCTGAACCAACTAATATTTTAAAAATCTATAGGTGTCCATCCACGTCAAGAGGGAGATAGTTTCTCAAGGGAAATTTCTATAATTCATGCTACCCCGGTTGAGGACAGGAACATTAGATCCCTTGTAACCGATGAATGGCTATCTTTGTTTAGGCTGCTAGAAGAAGGTTGTAGCATTGGGCTTCCAGGATGCGCTGCACCACCAAGAAATGTTGCAGAAAAAGAAGGCGATGCTAATAATTCTGCCTTGCCCTCAGTCGAAGGGATTCAGGATGATGCCAAAGAGAGTGAAATTAAGGGTGCCAAAGTCAACAAACTTGGCAATGCTGACGCAGGTCCGGGCAATGCGCCCGTGGTCGAACCATCACAAGGCGCACAACTTCACATGCCAGCAAGGAGAGTAAAAAAGCTTGCATATAAACTCCGTAGGAGAAAAACTGCTAATGAGCCCGAGTTTATTATCACTTCCGTCGACGAAGAGTCTTCCTCTCAACATTTAGAAAGCTCGAATGGAAGGGTTCTCGAACCTTCCAATCCCTAGTGACATCATGACTTATGACTTCCCTAACATTAGTATTGGAGGGCTCAATTCTCCCACCAGAAGTGGTGACATCATTCTTCCCACCGGCAAAGGGGAGAAAACTCCTATGAGTAAGGCTGCAGCAACTGGTCCGTCGGGGAGACACTAGGAAACTTACAATCACACGCACTTCACTGCATGATTTTCATCTATCTTTTGTTCAATGGTCACTTATATACTTTTGTTTGGTTTGCAGGTGCGATGTCTCAATCAAGTGCTCTCGATCGTTTGAGGAGCTCCTCGATGCAGTATGTATCCAGCCATGGTTAAGAATCGGGTAGGCGCAGAGAGAGATGACGGTCGGGAAAGAAGTTTTCGTTCGAGGGAATCTTCATCTTCTAAACATAAGTCCCAGTCTCAATCATCTCATCAGGAAGTTCAGCCTAATCTTCCTGTATAGAGCGACGATCAATCTTCTTTTCATGGTCCTCAAGTTGTCGTACCGCCTGAGCAGTATTCTGGTTCATTTAACTCCATATAGTCCCATGATCGTAGGTTGAGCAAATGCCTAATCGTCACTTCTAATCCATCTTTGCTAACAGCGGCTCGTGAGGCTTCCACGGTGGAAAATTTGGCCGAACTTAAAGTCAATTTCCCAAAAATTTGTTTTGATGGGCTTAAGTTCCTTCCTTCCATTCATACAATCCCAAGGAATGCTAAAACGAGTTCCCTCACATGCGTCAACGAGGTTTTTGTGCGACATGAATCATTCCCACACCTAGCCAAAAAGATCTCTGAGGTGTCTATCGAGAGAAAGCATGAAATCGATCGTCTCAAGCTAGAGGTGATCCATGGTAATGATATAATTAAACATCAAGACAATGAGATCTCGGAGTTGACAGTGAAGCTAACCAAGGCAGAAAAAAGTGCTAAAGAAACATCTAAGGCGGTGAGTTGTCTAGAAGTTGCCCATAAAAAGGAACTGGATATTGCCCTCAACCGTAGCAGTGTGCTTGCTTTGGAAAAAGATACCTTGCAAAAGAAGAAAAATATTTTGGCTCACCAAGTTGAGGAGCTTGAAGAACTCTTTTAAAAGAGAAGGAAGAGAAAATCGAAGCTCCGGAGGAGTTGCAAAGATATTATGAAGAGGCTGTTGAAGCCCGAAGACTGAAAATTAAGCTTGAAGAGCAACTCGTTCAAATTAAAGTCCTCAAGGAAGAGGCAAGAGAAGTGGGCTGCAATGAGATTAGAGAATAGATCAAGGCCCAGTTAGAAGATGCCAAAGAAGCCGGCCGAAATGAAATTAGGGACATGTTCGATCCCCTGATCATTGAATATAATGCTAAAGTTGTTTTCCATCGCAACCTAAGTTTACATGGAGAGGCTACCTTAAGTCGCTCGCCGAGGCCTAGGGATACGTTATTAAAATGAAAAAGAAAACCCTCTTGAAGCCGATTTAAACAAAGAGAAGCTGGTATGTGAGATTCTTCATGAGGATGAACCTTTAGACCTTGGTGCTACAAGGCTCCGATACTTCGACATACTAGCACCCTCGGGCAAAGGGAAAAACATTGTTGAGTCTTCGGAGTCTGATCCCAAGGGCCCCTACTCTTCTCAAGTAGCCAGAGCATTAGTTTCTCTCAGCCCGGGAAATAATCTAAGCTAAGATCCGAATAGACCCGCTTATCAATCTAAGGTGCTGACTCCTATTCTAGAGGGGAGCACTACGACGACAACTGAGAGTCAATCGAACGCAGGTATCCCGCTTTATTCTCCAATTTTCAAGAGATTTCGTTCTTCATGCCCTATAGTCATGGGCTTATTTTCCTATTTTCATGAATCTTCAGGTCTTTCGGGTCCCAACAAACTCCAAGAAGCAGTGTCACCATAGAGAAACAATCAACATCTATTGAGATTCCGATGGACTATGTGCTCCAGGGCCGACGCTCAAGTTATTAGAGCACTTGATGATGATAAAGCTGAAGACCCACCGTTGCCAGATGAATCAGATGACGTTGTGATTTATGGCACCACCGAACATACCGATGAGCTGTGCTTTAAAGAGTGCACCGAGAGAAAGGAGCTGCTAAAGAAAAAAGCTAAGGCTGAACTTGTCGTTGTGAACATTGACGATCCAAGTCCTATCCCACTATAAGTCATTCCACTCGGCGGCTCAGTTCCTGAAGAACTCCCTCCAACATCCGAAAACTCTCCCACCAAGAGTGGTCGAGAATAAAAAAGAGTACGAGTGGAGGTCCAGATGGAGCCACTCCCAAAAAATCAAAAAGGGAGAAAAGGCTAAAGAAATAGCCGTCACTTCGGTATGGTTTGTATATAGCTTGTATAGCAGTTTTCCCTCTTGTTGGTCGTGATTGCGCGGATTTAGCCCCCGTTTTTGAATAAACTTGTATCATAATTTTAAAGTTTATTATGTAAATAAAAGTTCTTTGTTTTCTCTCGAACTTTTATGTGAATTTTTATTTAAGTAGTCAAGTTATTACTTTTCTATTGAATGTACTTGTAATTTGTTGCTCGTTGATTTGGACGACAATCTGTTAATTCTACCCCAAGGCCTCCATGTGGTCGTGGCCCTGAGTCATACCAAACAAGGGGCTCGAGCCCTAATGTTACGCTGTCAGATTTAGCGGTTTGAGTGATTATACTTCTGCCCCCAGTCTTGGGTTAGCGGAGTTAGACGGTGGATGGTCGAACTCCATCCTTCGGGAGCTTATACTCCTCCTGTCGGTTTCAGGCTGAAGTTTATGGAATAGTGAGTGGTCGAACTACACTCATCAATTTGTTTATACTCATATCCCTACTCTAGGGATAAGTGTCAGTCGGAGGTTGGCCGAATCGCAGTTGACTTGCGTTTACACTCTAGTCCAGACTCTGAGGACTTAGAGTTATTTCGGAAAATAGTCGGATCATACTTTCCAAACTTGATTGATTTACCCCCAAGTTTGGGGTTTAACTTAGCAAGCGATTAGTGTGTTACTATCATTTTTTATTTATTTCTTTCCCATCACTCGGTGGGATTAATTTGATTATCGGATGGTTAAGTCACATCCAGTTCTCGTCATGTACTCCGTCCATCGGGTAGTAAATGAGAATCATTAAATGGATGGTCGTAGCATGTTCATTTTGTTCAGCTTAACCGTGGACTAATGTAATTGGCTAGCTCCAAAATCTAGGAACCTACTTGGACATGTCAATATTAGTTAGTCTAGTATCGCAACTAATATGTAATGCTATAGCAATCACAGATATGAAGCAAATTCAAAACTTTATTTTCCAAATCGAAAGAAATGACATAAACTATCTTATTACATATATCTGGAAAATCAAATGCTAAAGCAAATCCTAAAATTAAACACAACTGAATGAAAAAGAAATAAACTAAGTGAAATAAGGTCGTAAATGCTCGCTATTCCATGCCCTTAGGAGCGTGACGCCATCAACAGTCGCTAGCTTGAAATTTCCCTCTCCAAGCCTATGTTCAATGACATATGGTCCTTCCCAAGTAGGATTCATATGTGACGGGGCAGGAAAAACCCGTTCTAAGATGAGATTGCCGATTTCAAAGGTTCTAGGTCGGAATTTAGTGTTGTAGTATTAGGTGACTCGGTGTCTGTGTGCAGCTGCTCTCAAATCAGCTTCTTCGCGCTTCTCATCTACAAATTCCAGAGATTTGAAGAGGAGATCTCTATTCATTCAGGGATTACACTATGTCCTATGTCACTCGATGAGAAGGAACTTCAAGTTCAATAGGAATTACGGATTCAGAGCTGTAAACGAGGGCAAATGGAGTATGGCTAGTCGCAGACTCATGGGTGATCCTATAAGCCCATAGTGCTGTCGAGAGTTCATCCACCCCCTTGCCTCTAGCTTTTTCCAAACTCTTCTTCAGAATGGACTTTATAATTTTATTCACAGCTTCAACTTGTCCATTTGCTTGAGGTTGAGCAACTACCGTAGATGTCTTTTTAATATGATACCGAGAGCAGAAGTCTTTGAATTCAGCACTATCGAATTGAGTCCCATTATTAGTTATAATAGTTCGTGGAAGACCAAAACGACATATGGTGTTTTGGATGATGAAGTTGATTACTTTCTTTGTCGTGATCATGGTTAACAGTTCTGCTTCAACCTATTTGGTAAAGTAATCAGCTGCAACAATGGTGTACTTCTCACTACCTTTAGAGATTGGTAAGGAACCGATAATATCTATGCCCCATATGGTAAACGGCCATGTGCTGTCCATTTATGTGATTTCCATCGTCGGAGCTCTCAAAACTTTTGCATACATCTAGCACTTGTCGCATCGCCTTGCATAAATTAGCAGCATCTCAATTGACAGTCGACCAAAAATACCCGTAACACAGTATTTTCTTTGCTAAGGTTTGCCCCATAATGTGATCGCCGCGTTCCCCTTCAAGAACTTCCTTTAGGACTTGTTTTATTCATCACGTGCAAGACACCAAACTAAGGGGGCGGAAAAACCATTTCTATGCATAACTCCTTCTTGAATGATATATCGTGAAGCTTTACGAAGGACATGTCATTTTTCATTCCACCATTCAAGAAGAACTCCCTTTAGCAAATAGTCTTTAATCGGAGTCATCCACAATTCCTTCTCAGGCTCCGTCACTAGCACCTGGTCGATTTCCACTAGGTTTATGCTCGAAGCGTTTAGTACTTCGACTGGGACCAAGCCCATTTGTTGTGCATCCCCGATGCTAGCAAACTTTGCCAATGTGTCAGCCTCTTTATTTTGATCTCGATTAATATGTGTAATACCATAGTACTCAAAGTTTAGTGAATAGCTCTTGGACTCGGGTACGGTACAAAGCGAGTCGTTGTCCTTTAGCCTGGTAATCTCCCTTGACTTGGTATACTACCAATTGTGATTCACAAAAGTTTTCAAGAGATTTTATCCCCGGTTCTCTCATGAGTTTAAGTCCAGCAATCAGAGCTTCATACTCAGCTTCATTGTTTGTTGAAGGGAAATCAAGCTTTAAAGCATAGAAAATTGACCGATCTTCTAGAGTGACTAGCACAATTCCTGCTTCAGAACAACATTCATTGGATGCTCCATCCGTATACAACTTCCACCGTATGGTAGGGCTTCCACTGCTCTTTCGAAAATCTTCCCGTGCAATAAATTCTGCTATAAAGTCCACCAGTGCCTGTCCCTGAATAACCCTCCAAGGAAGATAAGTGATGTCGAATTGGCTCAGTTTTATATTCTACTTGAGCAATCTTCCAGATGTCTCAAGTCGCTGTAGGACCTGTCATAACGGCCGGTCGGTGTAAACATTACTAGGATTAGCCTGGAAATAAGGGTAGAGCTTTTGTGAGGCAATTAACAAGCAATATGCCAATTCTCTATCTTCAGATAGTTCCTTTCAGCTCCTGTTAATCGCTTGCTAACATAATAGACTGGTCTCTAATGTGGTCGCTAGATCGTCATGACTTCACAAGAATATCATCCACATATACCTCCATCGTCTTTCCGGTCTGATCTTTAAACATTCTGTGAATAGGCATTGATAGGTTGCTCTAGCATTCTTTAATCCAAACGACACTACCACATAGCAATACAATCCAATGTCGGTAATGAAGCTGTTGTGCTCTTGATCGAGAATGTACATCTGGATTTGGTTATAACTATAGTACGCATCCATGAAAGATAGAAATTCATGTCCCGTGGTTGAGTCTACCAGCTGGTCGATTCTTGGAAGTGGAAAACTATCTTTCGGGCACGCCTTGTTCAAATCCGAGTAATCAACGCATGTCTGCCATTTCCCATTTGCCTTTTTCATAAGTACAGGATTAGATACCCATTTAGGGTAGAGGGCATCGTGAATAAACCCATTGTCTTTGAGCCTATCCACCTCCTCTTTAGGAGCGGTAGATCTCTTCGGATCCATGCCATGCCTTTTCTGTTTCATCAGGACATGCCTCGGGTCGACATTCGATGCATGGCTGACAATGGCTGGCAAGATCCCACACATGTCAGAGTGAGTCCAAGCGAACACGTCAAGATTTACTCAGAGAAAACCAGCAAGTTCCTTCATCATCGGGGGGCTGAATTGTGATCCGATCTTTAGGACCCATAACGGGTCATCTTGGCTGACCATGATGTCACTCCTCAGTTCAGCTGGTGCAGCCTCGGTCTCTGTGGGCTCCTCCTTACTATCCCTCGGATCTATGTCTCTATAGAGCCGATTGTGATGCCCGAGCCAAGGCTTAGACGTCGGTTGTCAATCTTCAGTGGTTTGAATGCGAAGAGAATTGTCCACACCCTTACCTTTCTCCTTCCGTTGAGCATCCCTCAATTTGGCTACATAGTAGGCACCTCCGGTCGCCTGATCACCATAAATAATTCCAACACCATTATCTGTCGGGAACTTCAAAGTCAAGCACCATGGGGCAAGAGCCACTCGGAACTCGGCTAGGCCCGGTCGGCCCAGAAAATCATCGTATAGAGAGTCAACATCCAAAACAACGAATGGCAAAACCGCATTCTCCTGTGGTCACCTTCTCCCAACTCCACGGTAAATTCAACGTAACCTACATCTTCGGTTGTAGCACCATTAAAGCGATGAATGCGGGCTTTATACGGTTTCAAGTTCTTGGCTTCCATCCTCATCTGATCATAAGCTTTTTTGAAAATTATATTAATGGAGCTTCCACAATCAACCAAAATCCTCCTCACTAAGGCGGGGCCGATCATAGCCGAAATGACCATTGGGTCGATCGTCGGTGCCTCCACCTTATCTGCATCTCTGCTTCTGAACACAATGTCATCTTTCATTGTACGTTGCTGTTTTGCCCGAGCTCCATCTTCTGTACTCGAACAACATTCAAAATTCACATGCTTGATCGCACTAGCGTAGCGCTCCATCTCATACCAACCCTTATCAGCTGGATGCGGTCCTCTGACTATTGTATTGATTACTAATCTTCCACCAGTCCGCACAGGATCCTCAGCCCTCTGCGGTGCTTTTCCTCGGTTAGGGTTGGATGTCCCCTACCCGCCATCCTACGGGGCTTTTACAAACTATTGTAGCTTTCTCTCTCGAATCAGTTTTTTGATAATTTTTGGAGATGCCTGCACTCATTTGTGTCGTGAATATAACATTCGTGAACCGACAATATTTTCCGGTTTGATTGCTTCTCCATTGATTCTTTTGAAGGCGGCTTCTTGTACTGCATGGTATTGCAGGTAGACTAATAGACCCGACAATATTTTCCATTTTGTTTCTGCTTCTCCGTCGATTCTTTCGGAGGCGGCTTCCTGTACGACATGGTACTGTAGGTAGACAAATAGACATTCTCTAGAGATGTATTCAATGGCGTGTGGGTATCGTGCATCAGAATCCAAGGCTTTCCTCTTCTAGAATCCCTCTTTTTTTCTTGGTTTCTATCTCTACCTTTCTTTTGCTAATTTGGTTTATTTTGGACATTCACTTGAACTTTTCCAGAACTATCACCAAACCGCTTCACTGCAATGTTACTCTGTACTCCCTCTCCACTTGGTCCCACAACATTCTTCTTCCTAGACCATTTGGCTTCCTCTTTCCTCAAATACTGAGCTGCCTTTGCATAGAAGCATTCCAATGTTGCGGGTGGCTTACCAGCTAACCAATCGCAAAAATCAGATTCTCGATTAATCCCTCTTATTACCGCCAACAATATTGCATGGTTATTCGGATTACTGATTTCCGTGATAGTTGTATAGAATCTCTCCAAGTAATCTTTCAGCGATTCTCCCGAAGCTTGGATTACGCAGGATAGGGACATTACAACTTTGGTGCGATTTGCTTGCATACGTAACTGCTCCATAAACTTTATTGCTAAATCGTCAAATCAAGAGATCAATCGTGGAGGTAATCTCGTAAACCACATCGTTGCTATTCCAGAGAGAGTAATAAGAAAACATCTACACTTAGTTGCATCATCTGCTTGAACGAAATCCATCAGCCTCATATCTCATGATATGCTACCTGGGTCAGTCTGTCCCTCATAGGCAGGCATTGATGGAATACTGAACCTCCTTGGATACTCGACATGTAAGATATTATCAGTGAACGGGGTATGGCTTCTTGAGAACCCCTAATAATCATTAGTTAAGCCTTGGCTTTCCTTTACTAGCTGTCTAACCATAGTTGCCAAGTCCGGTGTTTGGATAGTTGGAGCCAAGCGGTAGTTGTGCTCCACCTCACGAGAATGGTTCGGTCGATGTCTACGGACCATTCCACGCCTTCTTGGCTCGACATCTTCTCGGTATATATCACGTATGTAACGACCCGGTATTTTGGACCATTCAAATCGACAATAATCCACACATGTCTAACTTGAATAATTCAAAATATCGGATTGTAATAAAAATTTGGCAAAACTCAGAATATACAGTAAATAAATCAATCACAGAATCACAAACACAGAGTAATACAATAATACGCAGCGGAATAGTTAAAATAGTAGTTCATGAAGCTACTATATAAACATCAGAGTTAGAAATAAAATATAACAGAATATCTCAAATACAGTGAAGTCTCCAATCCAAACAGATGACTTCTGTTTACGAATCAACTGGAGAGCTGGAAGCTGAATCAATAGTTGGATCTCCAAACGAAGCTCCAAACTCCAAAGGTGAGTCTCAAATGCTGTATCACTCAGTCTGACCCGAGCGTAAAGCAAAACACAAAACACTCGAGTCAGGATTAACATTCTTATATAAATAAATCCAACTCAAGTGAAATATCAACTGAAATACACGTAACTTATAGGATGTTTGGGATAACCATCCTCTAAGGATTTTCAGAACTATCTACAAGGTGGAAATATATATCATAACACCGTGGTCATTTTATTTTAATTTATACTTCAAAACCCAAATATCATTTCATTTCAAATATAACTATTTTCCAAGATAGTATATATATTAATTAATTTATAAAGTAAAGTATTTATAATTTCCTCAAGTCTCGCAAATCGATTCTAATCAACTTCAAATTACAGATTCAAATTTATTCAAAGCTCAATTCATCAATTTAATTCAGTTCCAAATATACCATTTATTTTTCAATATATTTCAAAGCTTTAATATTCAACATTTTCAAAGTTAGATTTAACAGTTCCATATAGCTCTTGATTTAACTTCATTATTATTTAATCAGGGAATATTCACTTAATAGATTCAATATCATTTACTAGCCTTAAATCACATTTTACTAAATATTTCATTAAACTTTATTTAAATAAGAAATATTCATTAAATTACTTATAAATCAAACCCAAGTTATAAATCATACCTTACATCTCAATTTCAATAAGTTTCCAATCGGTTTAACTAAATAAAATTCTTTATTAAATCAATTTTAACTAAATTCCAATTATCTTCCTAACCTTAACTTATTCAAATTTTTACCAAAATCTATTTTGAAATATATTTTTAAATACTCAACATATTATATGTATTTAGATCAATCATTCCCATTTATATATAATAATTTAAGGCTCTACATTTATTAAAACCATATATTTCTTTCCAAAACCATAGAATTCAGTTTTAAAATATATATATATATATATGGACCAACGGTGTCTGTATATATATTTATCATATGGTTAAGTGATACGGATATTTATCATTTCAATCCAAAATTTAAATATATACGGGTAGATATCATTTCGACCCGTAATCCCAATTTCAATTCAAATGAAAATCGCTTGGGTTTATCATTTCAACCCATAACGAAATTCTCCTATTCTAAAGTCCGTTCGGGTATGTATCATTTCAACCCATAGTGAATTCTATACTAACAGGGAACTTGCAGAGTGATAACAGATACTAAAAAAAAATATAACAACAGGCATATATCATCAGTATAAATAACAGATACGGGTGTCAGATGTCACAGGTGAACAGATACAATAATAGTAATAACATGCATATAATACAAGATACTGGTGTCAGATATCACAGGTGAATAGTTATAGATAATAGCATATATAACAATGTAAATAACTACAGCAGCATATTTCAATTGCTATTTCAATTGAAATCAAATTTAAAAAAAAAATAAAAGAACGTTAATCGTGAGTGATTGCTCACCTTTCGAGGCTAGAGAGAGTAGATAACACGACAAGCTACGAATTCCAAAACAAAGCTAGATTGGCACAAATTCGATGGAAAAGCTGAGAGATAAGAATCGACGAAATCAAATCAGAACTAGATCGATGAAGATAATTGGTACAAGTGAATTTATATATGCAACAATGGATAACTATTTATATATATAAAGATCATATTCTAAATTTTTAAACACATATTAAATTAAATATATATATATATATTTATATATATTTCAAAAATCCTTTATTTTTAAGATAAAATTTCAGACATTAAAGTACAACATATATAGAAAATAAATTTTGAATCCATACATTAAAATTTAAATAACTAACAGATTATAAAATTTATAAACTAATATATCAACAAATGTATATATAAACCGACCACACAAGCATATTATATATATATATACAATATTACTCAGGCTTCTACCTACAGTCCTCATTAAACAAAAGTACATCTTAACTCGTATATATAACAACTGGTATAATAAAATCTTTAAAACAAACAACTAGTATATAAACAACTTTAAAATTTTATAAACCTTAAAACTGTACAACGGAGGCCATATATATACTCAACTTATACCATCGACTATATATATAAACTATAGCAAGTAACCCAGTATGATATGAACTAATATAATAATATAGAAATATATATATTAGCAACCAAAATAACTTGTTGTGAGTAAACTGTATACTCTAACAACTTCATAGTTTTTTTTTTGTTTTTTTAAAAAACTTTACAAACTTATAAACTTTACCACTTTATAAACGGTAACCTTTAAAAAAATGCAGCATACCTTAACAATATATATATAACTACTATTTTATTAAACCATAACACATATATATATTAAAACGTATGACAGACATATATACTGATATATATATTATCATACATAAGATGTAGATGTATAGTTGTACACTCACGCAAGCTTAAACAAAGTACAGAGTGGGATGGCTGACTCCAGGCTACAACATGTCAGCGACTATATCTAATACTATACTTATTATATTATTATTGTTGTGCAGCTATTTATTTATATACTTCTAATATATACAACTTAATATATATAAAGGCACACGCATAAACTTATACATATTATAATTTTAAATAAATAAAATGAACTTACTTTATTGAACCTCAATCAAATAAGCAAATTTAAATCACGATCGTTAAAAGTAGGAAGGACCTGGTTGAGATGAAGGTGGATGCGGCCGAGAGCGTCAAAGCGGGGAGGAATGGTGAGGTTGGCGAAGACTAGGGGCCTCAGTGATGTGGCGATTTGGTTCGGGCTAAGATGGGAGGGGTTCGGGTTTAGGGATGGCTGGTGGTAGGGCACGGGTAGGCGGTCGTGGGGAGATGATGGCGAAGGAGGGTCTGATCACGTGGAGGTGTGGAGATGCTGCACAGTGGAGAGGGAGGAGCAAAAACGCGAGCCTGGGAGGAGCAGCTGCGGTGGCTGTTGCGTGAGTTGATGGGTGCAGAGTAGTGGAGTGGGAATCAGTGGTTGGTAGGCTAGCGGTTAGAGGAGGAAGGCAGCGGGAGATGGTTGGTCGATGGCTTAGGTGAAAGAAAAAAGAAAGGAAGAGCCACGAAATAGATCTGGGGAAAGGAGAAGGGAAGAGCAATCAAGAGGAACAGAAATGAACTTGTAATTATATATTCTTTGCCGAGATATTTGCAAGTGAACCGAACAACGTGGGGAGGAAATAAAATAAAATAGAGCAATGGTCACGAAAATCCAGCTGGCTCATTCAAAGCAATAATTATTGTTGTTTGGACAGTACGTCAAGAGTTAAAAGGGCAAGAAAACAAAAGGTCACAGATTACAATACCGATACGACACTGTTTTTTCCTATTTCCGTCGCGTACCGGACTTCAAAATATAGATATGAATATACCATTGAGATCAGCACGACGAGACGATCAAAACGGTATACAGATACCGGTGGCACGATCAACCGATCAAAAGTCGATAATCAGTACCAGAAATGCTGCTAATTTGCCAGAATTAAGATAAACGGAGAATTAGAAGTCCAAATTTCGCGAAACGAATTTCGCAGTCTGATTCAGAATGCTCTGAATGAATTTTATCCTGTTGACATATTTTGGTTTCGGAAAACTTTTAAATTCACTATTATTAACCGGTTTGATTCGAACTAAAATTTCACAGGAAAATAAACTTCAATATTATCAGATGAAAATTTACCAGTTGCTATATTAAAATAGACGTATTCCAAATGGTAAATTTTTATTTTCAAATTTTATTGTTTTAAAATTTCACAAAATTTCAATTAATTACGTCATATAAATTATTAAAATTTACGGGTCGTTACACTCTCCCCCACTCAAAACTTTTCGCCCCCGAAAAGAAAGGAGGTAGAAGAATAGAAACAACCAGAAAGAAAAATAGATTGAAGGTTAAGATTAAACAATTAATTTAAAACTATATAAATTTTACCTGAAATATTCATACTTTTCAAAACCCATTTGTAAAATTTCTTGCTTCCTTCAAAAATACCATCTATATGTTTAAATACCACCTTTATAAATATATGTAAACTATTTGAAAACAATTATTTGTCATTACTTATATTTACAAAGAAGCTATTTGAAAACATTCAATCCATAATTCATAATTTTTTTCTAAAGATACTTTTCAAATATTATTAATGAATCAATAATCATTTACCTTATATATGTTTTATTTAATTAATAACCTCAAAATATTTATAACACTAAAATTTCTATTAAACCATGTGGTCTATAATTAAACAATATTTAAAAGAAAGATATGGTCAACAAGGAAAAGAAGGAGGATTTGGAAACAAATAAGTGAATAAATAAGCTGAGCAGACAAGATAGATTCAAAACAATAGTATCGGGCACGAATAGTTAATTAGAACCATAAGAATTTCAATTTCAACTATTAATACAAATTATTTTATTGGAAATACTTTTATAATAAATCCCTTTATAATAAAATACTTTTATAACTCGATGCTTCAACAAGTTTATCCTTGTTCCTTTAGACTCTGGTAGTGCGTTGATCAGGCGCAAAACTAGAATTCTCCAGGTACTTAGTAGACCTGTTTCAACACCCAGTGAAAATACTGGAAAAACTTTTAAAAATAGATATGGAAAGTACAATCCAAACAAAAACGAATCAAATCATGGATCGCAGATACACAATGGTTACGCCTGGGTCCCCCAGGAAACATCCGTACCTTTTAAGCATTCACTGCCTTGCGAATTTCGCCATGCAACAAAACGGTGGACCGCAGGATACATAAAAATGGTTATGCCTGGATCCCCCAGGAAACATCCATACCCCTTAAGAAATCTCTGCCTTGCGGATTACGCCACTAACACGACCATAGATCACAGATACACAATGGTTACGCCTGGATCCCCCAGGAAACATCCGTACCTTTTAAGCAATCACTGCCTTACGAATTACGCTATGCAGTCGAGTTCGTAAGACCTTGGGTAACGCCATGGAATTCGAAGGACACTCGAGTATCATATCCGGAAAACCAAAAATCAGAGAGAATAATATCGATAGAATGAATCCAAGATGTGGCCACAAATCGGATATCAAGCAGAAGGCACTTTCCATATCTTTACTTCGAAAATATGTATCATATAGTACCTTTTCAAATCACTTTCCAATATCGTACTTATATAAAATCCATTATATATAAGATTTAATTTTCAAATCAAATACTTTTCCCAACATCAAAAGTATATCAAATCACACTTATATAGACTTTAATTATATAAGATTTCACTTTTCAAATTTGAGTACCCTTTTCAAATCCATAGTTTTCGAATCAATTTCTTACTCATACAAATAAATTTTATATAAGTTCGACAACTCCCAAATCAAGTATTTAGCAACACAAGGTTCTCAAATTTCAATTTGTTTCAATATCAGTTCAATTTCAAAATCATATACAATTTCACCAAATTATTTCTTCTCAAATTAAATATCTTTAGTTTCAAAGTTTCCAAAATAATAGATTTAGAAAATAATTCCAAATTTCCAAATCAATATAATTTAAGTCAAACAATTCATTTCCAAAATCAATGGTTCTCAAAATCATCTTATACATACATAAAGTTCGTCTTATATAAGAATCAAAATTTTACAAAAATAAATTTCGCTGTATGAAGAGCCATATGGGATTGAATATCTTTGCTTTTATGGGTTATATATCTTTGTAATTTAAATTGGAAATTTCCTTTTGGTAAGCAAAGATATTCTAACCCGACAGCTTTCAATTTCAGTGTCAAAATATATCAATGATATTAGAATATAAGACGTACATACGTCATCATTTCGCAGAATCACATTTGATCTCTCGCTCGATCACACAAGTTCGCTTTCGAACTAGTATTGTTCATTCGACTTCCCTAATGTGGATTTCGATATGGTTTCTCGACTAGAAGCCATCAGTCTCCTTGCATAGCCATATACTATGATAGAGAATTCTAGAATTTAGCCCAAAATCCATATAAAATATTCGCCATCAAGAATCAAATGAAAAATCCTGTGACGAATGGTGTAATTCACCTCGAACTTGTGTACTCAAACCTGGATCAAATTAATTATGCGAATAAAACAGCATACTTACAACTTTTATATTTATTCCAACTTGTTAAATATATAGTTTCATAAAGAGGTTACTAAGTTAAAACGTTTAAACTAAATTTTATTCAAATATTTTGAAGACCAAATTCTTTTCAAAACATTTCAAATCTAAATTTCATATTAGAAATTTTAAAATTGCCCTATTCATTTACTTAACAAAACAGTTTTAACTTATTTAAACCATATTACTTCATACTTAAACATTCAAAACAAACTTATATACTTTATCAAAATACTTTTCAAAATTTCTTAGCTTTGAAAAGTTAACCTTGATTTGGAAGTACTCGAACTTCAAAATAGTCGAAGAAATCATTTTCAAATCAGTAAATCAATTTCAATAGATAGGGTTATATCAAATCCAAAACTCAAGGACTGAACACCGGCTTATTTCAAATCATTTCACACATATATATATATACATATATCTTACGAATATCAAATCATACTTTAGAATTTGAAATCAAAATCTATTTCGCAAAATCACTCGCGTAGCAATGCTACTAAAGTGGCCTTTCCCTCACTCTGAAACTCGAAGATCAATGTCGATGATGCATGCACTCATCACCGAATTATTTTCCAGCGACATAAGTGAGTTCTGGACTTCTATTTACTCAAACTTCTTTTGAAATTTCTTCGAAACTCATTAAAATCATTTGAAACATTTCTTATTCGGAAAATATTTTTAAATCATATTATTATTATATATTTCAAAATCTTAAAACCAAATTCAAAATACCGAAGTTCAATTCTCAAATTTTAAATTTAAAATCCATCAGTTATAAATCATTTTTATATAAATTAATTTCTTATATAATTTTCAAAAATTCAAATCCTTTCGAAACTTCAAATTCTAGTTTTTAAAAAGGTGTATAATTCTTATCGAAACATTTCACCTTTATATATAGAATAAAATCATACTTATCAAAATAATAATTTCGATATATAAAACAATTTCTAAAATACAAACAAACCCGATTTTCAAAGGATGATTCTAGAATGAATCTCGAAACGAGATAAAGGTCGAAGTCAAATTCAAAAGGGATCCTACTTAATGAGAAACCTAACCAAGATTTCGAGGTATATTAACCTATATCAATTCAAGGGAATTTATTCCATTAGTGAAAGAAAAAAAACAACAAATTCTCATCAAACAGAATGGTTAAGCATCATTATAAATCTTAAGTTCGACACATCGACTTTTACTAGGTAAAGGATATAATAGAGTTTACTTAATACAACTTAACTTATACCACTGATACAAAGAGATTTCACTGATCCATACTTCTACAAGAATAATGCATCGGTATTAATCCTGCCGGGTGGTGCTTCAACGGGTCCAGTACACTCCACATCAAGGTGCCCCCAACTATGACATTTCTTGAATGAGTACACTATTCTCCCATCTTCCCTAGTGAACTTTGGGAAGGCAGCAGCTCGAGCAGGACGTAACACAGCTTGCCTTCCGCGCTGTCTCTCAGAACAATCTCTGGCTATATGTCCAATCTGTCTATAGTGGTAGCAAATGGTTGACTGGTCGGTAGATGCCGTGAGTGCCGATTTCACTTTCTTCACTTCCAGGCAGCGACTTGGGAAGTGTCCCTTCTTACGACACTTAAAACAGAAAATCTCGGATCGAAAGCGCTTGCCCTCCTTCTTTTTCCCTTTCCATCTCTTTCCGCACATGGCTGCATAATGCCCCTTTTCCTGACACCGATAACAAATGACATGGTCATAAGGACCCGGTTCTGCCCTTTCTCTCCACAGCCTCTCTTGTTCCTCAATTGCTTCCTCCCGTTCCTTACGGGCCAGTGCTCTTCGTGCCCGATGGGCTGCTTTCTGCTCTTCTGATTTTGCCATTTACCAAAATATTTTCCTATCATTCAATGAGTCCAAAATCAACAAGATAGAAGTTCAAAAATTTAAGGGGAAATTAAATCAAAGGGAGTTTCAAAATAAAAAGGAAAGGACTCGCACAAAGATGAGATAATTAAAATTAAAAAAAAAGAAGATGGATATACTCATATAAGAATATAAATAGGGAGAGGCCAAGACAAATTTCAGAACAAAGATAGCAATTCAAATTATAGGAACTCTAATCAACAAGAATTCTGATTCGAAGATAGGGTCGAACGAAAGTGATTCTGTAAATAAATTTACTATATATGCTAAGTTTTGCCTAGAACCTGGCTCTGATACCAACTGTAACGACCCGGTATTTTGGACCATTCAAATCGACAATAATCCACACATGTCTAACTTGAATAATTAAAAATACCGGATTGTAATAAAAATTTGGCAAAACTCAGAATATACAGTAAATAAATCAATCACAGAATCACAAACACAGAGTAATACAATAATACGCAGCGGAATAGATAAAATAGTAGTTCATGAAGCTACTATATAAACATCAGAGGTAGAAATAAAATACAACAGAATATCTCAAATACAGTGAAGTCTCCAATCCGAACAGATGACTTCTGTTTACGAATCAACTGGAGAGCTGGAAGCTGAATCAATAGTTGGATCTCCAAACGAAGCTCCAAACTCCAAAGGTGAGTCTCAAATGCTGTATCACTCAGTCTGACCCGAGCATAAAGCAAAACACAAAACACTCGAGTCAGGATTAACATTCTTATATAAATAAATCCAACTCAAGTGAAATATCAACTGAAATACACGTAACTTATAGGATGTTTGGGATAACCATCCTCTAAGGATTTTCAGAACTATCTACAAGGTGGAAATATATATCATAACACCGTGGTCATTTTATTTTAATTTATACTTCAAAACCCAAATATCATTTCATTTCAAATATAACTATTTTCCAAGATAGTATATATATTAATTAATTTATAAAGTAAAGTATTTATAATTTCCTCAAGTCTCGCAAATCGATTCTAATCAACTTCAAATTACAGATTCAAATTTATTCAAAGCTCAATTCATCAATTTAATTCAGTTCCAAATATACCATTTATTTTTCAATATATTTCAAAGCTTTAATATTCAACATTTTCAAAGTTAGATTTAACAGTTCCATATAGCTCTTGATTTAACTTCATTATTATTTAATCAGGGAATATTCACTTAATAGATTCAATATCATTTACTAGCCTTAAATCACATTTTACTAAATATTTCATTAAACTTTATTTAAATAAGAAATATTCATTAAATTACTTATAAATCAAACCCAAGTTATAAATCATACCTTACATCTCAATTTCAATAAGTTTCCAATCGGTTTAATTAAATAAAATTCTTTATTAAATCAATTTTAACTAAATTCAAATTATCTTCCTAACCTTAACTTATTCAAATTTTTATCAAAATCTATTTTGAAATATATTTTTAAATACTCAACATATTATATGTATTTAGATCAATCATTCCCATTTATATATAATAATTTAAGGCTCTACATTTATTAAAACCATATATTTCTTTCCAAAACCATAGAATTCATTTTTAAAATATATATATATATATATGGACCAACGGTGTCTGTATATATATTTATCATATGGTTAAGTGATACGGATATTTATCATTTCAATCCGAAATTTAAATATATACGGGTAGATATCATTTCGACCCGTAATCCCAATTTCAATTCAAATGAAAATCGCTTGGGTTTATCATTTCAACCCATAACGAAATTCTCCTATTCTAAAGTCCGTTCGGGTATGTATCATTTCAACCCATAGTGAATTCTATACTAACAGGGAACTTGCAGAGTGATAACAGATACTAAAAAAAATATAACAACAGGCATATATCATCAGTATAAATAACAGATACGGGTGTCAGATGTCACAGGTGAACAGATACAATAATAGTAATAACAGGCATATAATACAAGATACTGGTGTCAGATATCACAGGTGAATAGTTATAGATAATAGCATATATAACAATGTAAATAACTACAGCAGCATATTTCAATTGCTATTTCAATTGAAATCAAATTTAAAAAAAAATAAAAGAACGTTAATCGTGAGTGATTGCTCACCTTTCGAGGCTAGAGAGAGTAGATAACACGACAAGCTACGAATTCCAAAACAAAGCTAGATTGGCACAAATTCGATGGAAAAGCTGAGAGATAAGAATCGACGAAATCAAATCAGAACTAGATCGATGAAGATAATTGGTACAAGTGAATTTATATATGCAACAATGGATAACTATTTATATATATAAAGATCATATTCTAAATTTTTAAACACATATTAAATTAAATATATATATATATATTTATATATATTTCAAAAATCCTTTATTTTTAAGATAAAATTTCAGACATTAAAGTACAACATATATAGAAAATAAATTTTGAATCCATACATTAAAACTTAAATAACTAACATATTATAAAATTTATAAACTAATATATCAACAAATGTATCTATAAACCGACCACACAAGCATATTATAGATATATACAATATTACTCAGGCTTCTACCTATAGTCCTCATTAAACAAAAGTACATCTTAACTCGTATATATAACAACTGGTATAATAAAATCTTTAAAACAAACAACTAGTATATAAACAACTTTAAAATTTTATAAACCTTAAAACTGTACAACGGAGGCCATATATATACTCAACTTATACCATCAACTATATATATAAACTATAGCAAGTAACCCAGTATGATATGAACTAATATAATAATATAGAAATATATATATTAGCAACCAAAATAACTTGCTGTGAGTAAACTGTATACTCTAACAACTTCATAGTTTTTTTTGTTTTTTTAAAAAACTTTACAAACTTATAAACTTTACCACTTTATAAACGGTAACCTTTAAAAAAATGCAGCATACCTTAACAATATATATATATATATATATAACTACTATTTTATTAAACCATAACACATATATATATTAAAACGTATGACAGACATATATACTGATATATATTATCATACATAAGATGTAGATGTATAGTTGTACACTCACGCAAGCTTAAACAAAGTACAGAGTGGGATGGCTGACTCCAGGCTACAACATGTCAGCGACTATATCTAATACTATACTTATTATATTATTATTGTTGTGCAGCTATTTATTTATATACTTCTAATATATACAACTTAATATATATAAAGGCACACGCGTAAACTTATACATATTATAATTTTAAATAAATAAAATGAACTTACTTTATTGAACCTCAATCAAATAAGCAAATTTAAATCACGATCGTTAAAAGTAGGAAGGACCTGGTTGAGATGAAGGTGGATGCGGCTGAGAGCGTCAAAGCGGGGAGGAATGGTGAGGTTGGCGAAGACTAGGGGCCTCAGTGATGTGGCGATTTGGTTCGGGCTAAGATGGGAGGGGTTTGGGTTTAGGGATGGCTGGTGGTAGGGCACGGGTAGGCGGTCGTGGGGAGATGATGGCGAAGGAGGGTCTGATCACGTGGAGGTGTGGAGATGCTACACAGTGGAGAGGGAGGAGCAAAAACGCGAGCCTGGGAGGAGCAGCTGCGGTGGCTGTTGCGTGAGTTGATGGGTGCAGAGTAGTGGAGTGGGAATCAGTGGTTGGTAGGCTAGCGGTTAGAGGAGGAAGGCAGCGGGAGATGGTTGGTCGATGGCTTAGGTGAAAGAAAAAAGAAAGAAAGAGCCACGAAATAGATCTGGGGAAAGGAGAAGGGAAGAGCAATCAAGAGGAACAGAAATGAACTTGTAATTATATATTCTTTGCCGAGATATTTGCAAGTGAACCGAACAACGTGGGGAGGAAATAAAATAAAACAGAGCAATGGTCACGAAAATCCAGCTGGCTCATTCAAAGCAATAATTATTGTTGTTTGGACAGTACGTCAAGAGTTAAAAGGGTAAGAAAACAAAAGGTCACAGATTACAATACCGATACGACACTGTTTTTTCCTGTTTCCGTCGCGTACCGGACTTCAAAATATAGATATGAATATACCATTGAGATCAGCACGACGAGACGATCAAAACGGTATACAGATACCGGTGGCATGATCAACCGATCAAAAGTCGATAATCAGTACCAGAAATGCTGCTAATTTGCCAGAATTAAGATAAACGGAGCAATAGAAGTCCAAATTTTGCGAAACGAATTTCGCAGTCTGATTCAGAATGCTCTGAATGAATTTTATCCTGTTGACATATTTTGGTTTCGGAAAACTTTTAAATTCACTGTTATTAACCGGTTTGATTCGAACTAAAATTTCACAGGAAAATAAACTTCAATATTATCAGATGAAAATTTACCAGTTGCTATATTAAAATAGACGTATTCCAAATGGTAAATTTTTATTTTCAAATTTTATTGTTTTAAAATTTCACAAAATTTCAATTAATTACGTCATAGAAATTATTAAAATTTACGGGTCGTTACAACGTACATTCACTTCATCGTTATTCTGGGGAAGAAACTGGTCCACATCTACCTGAACTCCAACATCCAAATCAGTTGCAACAGCTCCATCTTGGACTCAATCTTGGACTCCAGCGTGGATAGGTAGGTTCCCTGCTCCGGAGGAGGGATCAGTACCGATCCCTACGGAGGGGTCAGCACCGATTGGTCTTGGCAGATTAGGCAGGTTTACTCGCTGATGCCCCGAAGCTTCTATGCAATATCCATCAATTCTACGACGTCTACATCTGTGATGCTTGTCCGATGAAATAGAACTCTCCGATGCAGAGTAAGGGGTAGGGTCCTTCCTAGCTTTCCCATGCTATTACTGACTTAGTTGGTTCATTTAACCGATATTGGCTTGAATTTGCTGATTCAATTATCGACGACTATCCACTAGCTCTCTCATTAGATTCTGGAATTTGGTTCTTGTAACGAAATCAGCTAGATTATGGAAATCAACCAGATTAGTAGCATTCACATCCACTGGTTGATTGCTCGGGCCTCCTCGCGGGATGCCAGCGTTCTTGTTTCCTTTTGCGTTCTGAGAAGTAGATCTGGTGTTCCTAACCATTGTTGATAGCTTTACTTAGACTTTTGCAAAACTAAATAGAACAAGCAAGTTTCATGAACATAATTATGGATCTCCTTCGGGGATTTATGCAATCCAGTGGCAATAAAGGGATCCGAATAAGCTGAGAATCAAGTTCTCAGTGAAAATACCAAAATGTTTACACCAAAAGTTGGAACAAGCACCTAATAGAAGTTTTGAAGAGAAATAAATAAAGAATATAAAATGAAAACGGAGGAAGAAAGTAATGAAATAGCTGAAAATCAAAGCAATAACATGAACACAACAAATTATAGTGGTTCTGCGTTGTTTGCCTACGTCCACTTTGAATAGAAAGCTTTATTAATCACTTTGTAATCTGAATACAATAGGGATCGAATGAAAATCCTTTGTTACAATAAATACAATGCAACAAGCAGCATAAAACCTCCTTTAAAATAAGCAACCGAGCCTGTATCTATAGTTGAAGATGGCAAAATATCTCTTTGGAAATTCGGCAGAAGGACCTCCAAAACCATATGGACCTATAAGAGTGATCGCATTGCCCAAATCCTAAAGAATAGGGATCAGTACCGATCCCTATTTTGGAGGAATTTAGGGGTGCGATCCCTAAGGTAGCTTCTCCATATTGAAACATGCTTAGGCTCGAATTTTCATACCAACTGGATTAGTAGAACTCGAGCTACTGCTTAATCTTAGCTTCAATATAAATGACTTTCTGATTTCAGCCGATCCCTATCGAGGGAAGAGGGCCGATCCCTCTTACTCCATCCTCTTGAGGAGCGATCCCTAGGGCAGTGTCCCTCCATCTTGCTCATAAAATTTCATATGCTTTGGACTTGTGAATATTAAGATATTATTTGTTTTCTATTGAACTGCACTTGCTTCCTCAAACATTCCCATCCCTATGTTGAAGGTTGATGATAGCCGATCCCTCCTACATATTGAACCATATTCCATACTTCGAACGTTGTGCATTGCATATCTCTCAATTCCATTCAATCATGGCTTCACATTACCATATGTACTTGACTTTTGGACCCCAAAATCATCGTCCTAGACTTACTGCCTTGATGACAATCGAATCTAACTTGTCCAATCAGTTTGAATATAGCCGAGGTCAAAATGCCGAATAACATTATCGTATAATACTCCACTCTATCCTTAGAGCATATACAAAAATATCCAATTCATTTTACTTATCATGAATATTCAATCAATTTAAAACATGTTTATATTCTACAATCTTTTCAAATCAAGCGTTATATAAAACTTAAATTTTATAAACACTTAGCTTCAAATTATATTATATTTTAACTCCAAGTGTTATATAAACTCATATTTATATTTTTTCATAAAACACTTAGCTTCATTTTTTGTATATAAAATCCAAAATTTCGACTATTCAAAATCGTCAAAAATTCTATTTCATTTTAACAAATGAAAAATTAATGATCAATAGATCAAACAAGATGCACAACCAAACTTACCTTAATGTATAAGCTATATGTGTCCATAATAATACTTAACCGAAATCTTAAGAACTAAACACTGTGTTCCCATTTTAAGTCATTTTGAAATAATATATACTCATAACTTGTATACCAAATTATACTTCCGATATTTAAATCAAAATCTATTTTACCAAAATAACTTTGAAGCCAAACCACTATGGTAGCATACCCTACTTTGAAACTCGAAAATAAACGTCGATGATGCTGCAGTCCTCACCGGAATCATTTTCCAGCGATAAAAGTGAGTTCAGTACATCCAACCATGCCTTTCGGACTTAACCAAAATGATTTCCAAAACGATATCAAATACTTTGTAAATATTACTAATTACCATGATATCGGTTTCTTAAACCAATTCCCAAATTGTTTACTTTCAGATAATACTAGTATTATTTTTCAAAACCTTAGAAAACTAATTTCTAAAACGTCGGGATTTAGTTTCTCAAATTCTCAGTTCAAATCCTTTCCATATTTATAAACTATACTTATATAAGTCACTTTCTTATATAAAAATATTACTCAAGTGTTTATCCTTAAAATATCTTACTTACTCAAAGTCTATTATAAACAAATTTCATTAAAATCAAATTTTAACCCAACATTATCGTCAAACGCCTTAGTCAAACTGTGAAACTTAATTCACAAGGTATTTTGTTTCAATGTCCCCATAATTTGTTATCCACCCAGCCCATGCAGTGAAAAGGTAAAACTACTCATAAACAAGTCGAGAACAACAAATGATAATAATAGATTATTATCATTTCCTAACAAATAAACACATTATAAATAACTATGTCGATTTATGAAAATCATTCTTTTATATATAAACTATAATTTTAGGTAAAATTATTTCATTTACCAATTTCAAAACAATACAGTGTCGATTTGCCCTATCCAAGTGTTTAGAGATCCCTGTCAATAATGATAGCAACACATATTGAGTAGAATCTGTAAGCTACTCTACAAACCAATCAACACAATACAAAACATTTTTATAACAATAACATATACGCACTCTCGTATATATACACTCAACTCATACTAAGGCATTCCATTACCTTATCTCTCAAAGAGTTATATCCACCAAAGCCAAGGTTCTCGCTTTGTAACGACCCGTAAATTTTAATGATTTTTAATAACGTAATTAACTGAAATTTTGTGAAATTTTAAATAATTGGATTTGGAAATATAAATTTGATATTTGGAATACGTCTAATTAAACATAACAATTGGTAAATTTTCATCAAATAATATGAAAGTTTATTTTCTAGTGTAATTTTATTCCAATTTATATTAGTTAAAATTGATGATAATAAAAGTGATTCGAAACCTAAATATGTCAACATGAGAAAATTTATTTACAACACTCTGAATAAGACCGCGTAATCCGTTTCGCGACATTCAGACGTTTCTAGCTCCATTTGGATTTTTCCGTATGGGATAGCAACGTATATCAGTTCCGTATCGACTTTTGAACGGATAATCGTATCGCTGATATCTGTATACCGTTCTGATCATCTCGTCGTGCTGATCTCTGCGGTATATTCATTCGTGTGTTTCGGAGTTCGGAACACGATGGAATCAGTGAACCGATCAGTCGTACCGGTTCCACATTCGAGACTTTTGGTTTCTTTTGCCTTTTTAGTTATCCACGTGAATTCAAACGGTCATCAACATTTATTATTCATCCTTTGACCTTTTCTATTCCAACGTTTCATAAATTTTTCTGGTTTGTTCTTTTTTTTTGTACATGACCATTTTTTATGTCCGTTCATTTTTATGCGTTCAAGACTTTTGGGCTGCTCAATTCACGTTCAAAACATTTGCCTGACTTCACTCCTCCTCTTCTCATTCCCGTGCTCACTCTTTTCTTCTACACAAAACATTTTTACAGTAAGTTCTCTTCTTCTTCCCAATTCTCTCATATTGTTTTTCTTCTTCTCCTTTGAGGCCGGCCACCACCTTGATTGGCTGCTTCTCCTTCCCACCTTAGCACTCATGCGCAGCCCTCCCGAAGCCATGACCCGAACCCGCACCTCATTTTCTCGAACCCGACTCTGGTCCAGATCTGTAGCAAGCTCGAGCTTGCACCACTCTCTCCAGCAAGTTAGCCTTGCCTCCTCACGCCTAACACTAACACTCCGCCTTTGCAGCGTCCATCTTGTCCATATATGTAAGTCTATATATCGAGTAGTACTATGTATGTGTACAGTAAGTATATATGTTACGTTAGCATATATCTATATATTATGTTCATATATGATTTATATATATTGTTTGGTTTATTATATGTAAGTAGTTATGTATATATGTAGTTTGGGTTTGCTGTGGAAAAAAACCATTTTTATATATGTTAGTTGTTGTCTCATTATATATATAATAGTACGGTATATATATATATACAAGTTTATATATATCGGAGTTTGTATATTAGCTTATGTTGTTTTCTGTTTGTATGACTAAAGCAATGATGTTTATATTAGTTTATATATAAAGTTATACAAGCCATATAAAATGTGTTGGTTTATATATAAAGCTGTTATAATATCTATATATTGTATATAATGTTTATAACGTATATATATATATAGATTTGGATTTTTGTGTTTTGATTTTTCCATTATAATATAAAGTTTATATAAAGGATATTTTGACATATATTATAAATTGTTCCTGTATGTGAAACATATATATGTTATTACAAAGTGGTTCCATTGTTTTATACTTTATTTATTTAGTGTTTTAACTGTTTGAAAATATGAGTCTGGGAATTTTGATTGGAGTACCTAGTTTGTATGGTTTGAGTAAGTTATACACGTGTTCTGATTTTTGCTTTGAATGTATGGATATAGAATAATATATAAGTTGAAATTTTGAGATACTTGCTCTTTATATGTTACAAGTATATACAAATTTATAAATGGTCTGCATATTTTCTATGTTCTTACATTTTATTTTCACATATATGTACGTCTAGCTTTTGGGAACATAAGGTTTATATGAATATGAGTATAATCAAGTTGATTTGTAAATATCTTGTAAACAAGTATTATATATATATATACTATTTTAAATATGAGTTTACACTTTTATATTAATTACTAGAGAATGATATATATAGATCTTAAAGTATGATATGTTAGCTTATATAAGTTTTAAAATATCGATTTTTAGAAAATAATAATAATGATGATGATAATGGTATATATATTTTCCGTTTATATCAAGTGGATTTGATTGGTTTCGTCAATTTCTATTACCAGCTCTATCCGTCGAATTCGTTCCAATCTAGCGTTGCTTTGGAATTCGTGCTTGAATTCGAAACTCATTCCATCGTCAAATATCTCTAGCCTCGAAAGGTGAGCAATCACTCACGATTAATGTTCTTATATTTATTAAATTTGATTTCAATTGAAACGACAATTGAAATATGCTGCTGTTAGTTATTTACATTGATATATATATATATATATATATATATATGCCATTATCTGTATCTGTTCACCTGTGACATCTAACACCATTATATGTTATTTATATTGATGATATATGCCTGTTATGTTATTATCATATCTGTTATCACTCTGCAAGTTTCCTATTAGTATAGAATTCACTATGGGTTGAACTGATACATACCTGAACGATCTGTAGAATAGGAGAAAATCGTTATGGGTTGAAATGATAAACCCAAGCGATTTTCATTGACATTGAATTTGGGATTGCGGGTTGAAAAGATATATACCCGTATATATTTAAATTGCAGATTGAAATGATAAATATCCGTATCACTTGACCATAGGATAGAAAATTATATACAGACACCGTTGGTCTATATATAAATTTTTTGAAAATGATTTCTATGGTTTTGAAAAGAAGTATATGGTTTTAACAGATATTGATTTTAAAGATTTATTAAAGTTTATTTAATAAAGTTGATATATAATATGTTTAAGTATTTATTTAATATTTATACTTTCAAATATAGAGTTTATAATGATTCAGGTTGGAAAGATAAATTCGAAATTGATTGGAAATTATATTTATTTAAGAATTTTACTTAAATAAGTTTGATTTGAAATTTATTGGAATTGAAATTTTAAAGATATGATTTATAACTTGGATTTGATTAAAATGACTTAAATGAATATTTCAAATTTATATAAATTAAATGAGATATTTTGTTTATTTAAATTTGTAAATTGAAGTTGTATTTAGATGTTATTTAAATGATTAAGTAAATATTTTAAAACTAAATAATAGTAAAGTGAATTTGATATATATATATATATATATATATGTATATGTATATATATATATATGAAATTGTCGAATTTAGTTTTGAAATGTTGAATATTTAAAGCTTTGAAATATATTGAAAGCGAAATGGCTTATTTTATGGTTCAAATATGTATTTGAAATCGATAATTTGAAATGGTTTATTGAGAAATTGAATTGAGTTGAAATTGATGACTTAAGATTTGATTAAATTTGAATTTTGGAATTTGAGTTGATTTGAATCGATTTGTGAAATTTGAGGAAGCTATTTTTATATAAAGTATTTTTAAACTATATCTAAAACTATTTATATTTACTTTATAAATTATTTTATCATAAACTATTTTAATATAAATCATTTTCAATATAAATTATTTTATTATAAACTATTTTAACTTATAACTATTTTATATAAACTATTTTATTTTATAAACTATTTTATTATATATAATATTATTAATATCTAAACTGTTTATGAGGAAAGTGTTAAGATTCCAAATGTTATGATTTCAAAGCTATGATTTCAAAGTGTTATGAATTTCAAGGTTTTGATTTCCAAAGTGCTTTGATTTTAAAAGACTTATGATTTCAGAAGCGTTTAACTTTGGAAAGTGATGTGATTTTGGAAATGGATATAATTAAAGTGGAAATGATATCGGTTTGATATGGTTTTCAAATGGAAATGATATTTTGGTTTTAAAGTATAAACTATTTTGAAATGACCACGGTGTTATAATAACGTTTGGTTGTTAAAGAGACCGGGATCGGATATGGGCATACTCTCTGTCGATACCGAAAACCACTTTAACAATTGTGTACGCGGTGGAGATTCCAGAATGAAGTAGGATGGTGGCGACGATCCTATATGAGGTATATACATGAAACCGACTCCCGTGAGTTGGCATAAGGTGGCTAAAACAGGAGCAATTGACGGGCTAATGAGGTAGCTCCTCTGATCGGACACACTCCATCGTATGCCATTCTATTACTTTGTGATTGATTTGGTGCGCACCTTCGGATTTCGGGAGTGTGGCTCGAGGTGGGCGGTAGTGGCTGCTATGCGTTACCACCGGCTTGAAAGTGTAATTGGTATATCTACCATGGCATTGCCTAGTTGTGCCGTGTCACCTACCCTAGCGCGCCTCTTACGAGTTTGTTTTGTACCATACCTATGGAGTGCCCTCTGACGATGCCCATTACGGGGGAGATTACGGTACTGTATAGACTATGGGAATATATAAAATGTGTTAAGGTGGAAAATGTAATGCCTTAACGCTATTTTAATAGTTTACTTTACTATAGACATATTATAATAGCGTATTACTACATAGTAGATAGTTTAACGGATCCTTAGAGGATGGTTATCCCAAACATCCTTTGAGTTACTGGTATTTCAGTTAATATTTCACTTGAGTTGGATTTATTGATATAAGAATATTAATCCTGACTCGAGTGTTTTGTGTTTTGCTTTACGCTCGGGTCAGACTGAGTGGTTCAGTGTTCGAGACTCACCTTTGGAGTTGGAGCTTCGCTTGGAGATCCAGCTATCTATCCAGTTTTCAGTTATTCAGTTGATTCCAGTGATGTATTTAGATTTTGTATTTGACTATTATTGAGACATCTATGTATTCGAGACTCCTGTTGTATCTTGTTTGACTCTGTTATATATATATAGTAGCTTCATGAACTACTATTCCTTTGTTTCCGCTTCTTATTTTTATATTACTCTATGTCTGTGGTTCTGTGATTATTTATTTACTTTATATGCGGAGTTTTGCCAAATTTAAATTAACAATATGATATTTTGAGCAATTTAAATCCGACATGTATGGATGCGAATGGTTGAAATTTCAGGCTATTACACGCTTAATCTTCAACTCTGATACCAAATGTAAGGATCCGCCTTTTCGACCCCTCAATGTTTTCACTAATACATTCGATAATATATAATATCTCAAAAGGTCTTTACCAAAAAGAAAACCTTTATATACATACATCAATCATAGTAAACTAACCTATCATCAGCCTCGACAGTTATAACAACATGTCCTAACAAATGATGACAGATACAAATCAAGTAATGCAGCGGAGAACAAGTACAGTAGAAAATCATCTAGCTCCTCTCGAAAAGCTCCAATGAACCACAGCTAAATCTAGAAACATATTCGTGCTGACCTAAGCATTATAAGATAATAACACCCGGATCAGTCTGGTAAACTAGCGTGAGAAACTCAAATTATATAGATTTATTATATATTAACACTTTTCAAAGTAAGTGTATCTCATAAGACCATGCCGCCAATAAACACGGACGAGTTTTAGCATTATGATAACCAAACCATTTCTATTATAATATCGGTGGCAATATAATAATGTTTAAGGTGTAAAATATAAATAATCACATAGCTGCGATGCAAGTGAGTGTACATCACAATAATAATAAGTATACAATCATAACCGCTCAGACACGTTCGCTAATTGTGTAAGATTTCCATGTAGGTCTCTTCGGGGAAGTCAAATCCAAACTACTGCACAAGGATTAGAGATATCCTTCTTAAGCGTTGTACATCCCCAGTGAATGTACCATAAGAAAGACACAGCTGGCCGAACTAGCTGAGTGCATTCCTCCCACATGCATATCTGTGAGTAACTCAAGGATAGAATCGCATGCACCCTCGTGGGTTGCTAATCCTATGGTTAAGCATCCTATCTCTGGTTTTTGTCATATCCACTGGTGAGGCTACGTCCGGCATTCCGGCACATGAGTCACCACTTGAATAGATCTTCCACACGAGCTCCAACTCGAACAGATCACGGAACCACACATGGATTCCCATATCTCAAGAGATCTCGAACCATACATGGGTTCCTCAATGGATCTCAAAATCACACATGGATTCCCATACTTCAACAGGTTTCGGAATCACATATGGATGCCTACATCTTGAATAGATCACAAACAATTACATGTGTTCGAGCATCTCAAATAGATCTCGAAACTCCATATAGGTTCCAGCATCATGAAGCAATCACGAACCAATCACGAACCTCTGCCAATGCATAGAACGCGTATATGGTTTTGGATTGGTTATTATTTCAAGTCATCTCATATAAGTACATTCCCCTGCTTATCGGGTGCTCCAAAACCAATTGATCGATTTCCTGGGAATCTCAACCTCGATTATTTGGGAAATAAAGAGACAATACATAAGATTGGATATCACCTCCTAACCATTTAAGCAGACAGATTTTTTTATCATTTGTCCTAGAGGAGCAAAACGAGTTTATCCATACTGCATAGTATCATCAAAGATAATGGTACCATATAATTTCCATGTTTCTTCTAGATATTTCCAGAGTATATTTGGTCAAATCAAATAACAGTGAGAATAATCGTATACGGGAAATTTAACCCTGTATACTATCCAGAAGCAAATAACACATAAAGCACGATCGAACAAACAAGCATGATCAAGTCATATAAACGACTTCTAATCCCACTATTAATTAATCTTCCTTTATTAATTAAATTCCCCTTTTATCAGTAAAACTCATTTTTACTCAATAAACTCCTTTATAAATGGAACTTCGTTTATTAATTAAACTTTGCTATTTAATTAAAACACCACTATTTATTTTAAGACATTTCAACACTTCTCAAAAGTATTCATATACTTATCTCAACCGTATAAGTATATTCATAAATCAATTTCAAAAGGGCTTAAGTCAAATGTTACTCGAACAATGTCACTATAAACACAGAACCATTTCACTAATGATTATCTTTAAAACATCCTTTTCAATGATCTATTTACATTCATAAGTATAATAAAAATGGGTTAAATTCAAATGTTACAAATGCATTTCCATAACAAACCTAAAACCAATTTGTACTCGTTATTCTCATTAAAATTCCATTATCAAAGATCTAAGTATTTTCCAAACTCATTTAACAATATTTTATCTCTTTAAAGTATTATCCAAGAGTTTAAAAACAAATATTGCTAAAACACTATTTATGACAAACCCCAAAACACTTTACTATTCTGTTATCTTCTTGACTCAACATTATAGATCCAATCAATTTTCAAAAGTATAGTTAAATGGGTTAAAATAGATGTTTCATAAACATTGATACTATAAACCCAAAATCACTTTTACACTTGCCATTTACATTAAAATATCTATTGAAAGTTCTAAGTACTTCTCTATTTTATTATACATGGTTATGTACCTTTTCAATCTTCTTATAAAGCAATCCTTTATAACATAAGTGTTATAATTCCAAAACTCCTTTTTAAATCCCTTTATAAAATATTAACTTCCTTTTAAAAAATTCTAAATATACTAAAATACCTTTAACAAATAGATATTTACATATACTAATTTATTTATAAAGTAAAGATATTTAATAAAATACTATAAATCATTTGGAAAATACTACAATATAAAATCCTTTTATTTCTTTAATAAAACCTTTAACATGTTCTAAAACCTTGTATACACTAAAAATATACATTTAAATTACTTATACATATTTTAGAACCTTTGTATAAAACACCGCTTTAAAACCTGTTTTATAATTTAAAACCATCACTTATAAATCCATAAATGATTTTCACAAATTTATTTAAACCTTGATAATTTTCCTGATAATTAGTACGCTAACAGTACTTATTAATCAATATGAAGAAGCCCTAAGATGTCTTTCAAAGTTAACTTTAAAATCGTAGGTCACAGTGATTTCAAAGTGCACCAATCACGGCCGTTTCGCTTCTACCATTCACAATATCCATAATTGTCCAAACCAATTCCTTTATACCAAACACACCCAAATGTATGTAGAACAACCCAATATATATACATACATATTTCCATAATTTACCTAATTTATCAAATTTAACATATGTCAAAATATCAGGGATTTCAAAGCATGTTTATAACGACTATATCCTTTCTAACATTCATAACATATTATCACTTTTCACAAAGAAATATAAAACATGTAACAAGTAGTGTGGGCCACGATACATATTATAGATGATCAAATGAAGATTACTCAAAAATACTGTTATTACTTGTTTTACAAAACAAGGCGGGGTCCAAAAGTAATAACTTGCATTGTTCGTTATACAATTTATATTTTCTAATACAACAACAATTATATTTACAATAACTATACAATCAACTGGTAAGTAAAACTCACCCAAGTTCCAGCCAAAGCCTATGCGTTTTCAAATAGTTCAATTTGACTAAAATTCCTACTAGCTCCAAATTCGACGAATCTAGCTCCATTGCATAGATAATCCCAATACGAATGTAACCGTAAAAACGACGCCTCGATTGGACCTCGTATGAACAAGATAAGATTGTTAGAACTCTAGAGATTAATTAAATATTAATTAACTAATAATTAATTAAGCTAATTACCTTCTCTCCCAATCATGTAAACATCTCAGGCCACCTATTTTCAAACCATAGTCGCCGTGATTTCTTGCACGTCGTCGCCACCACAAACCTCCAGCCGCTCCCGCACAACCTTGGCTAATAGCCCTGACCAAGACACCTATAGCCACCAGCGTAGCCTTAGACGGTGCCTCCATCATCGAGATCCATCCAAAAACTACCACTACATTCAACTCGGCTAGCGGCCGTCTTAAGTCCCCGTGACCCAATCCACCACCGTCGATGCACTCTCCTAGCCACGCCGCTCCTCTTTCATGTTGGACACTTCCCCTAGTTCTGCCTCTAGTAGCCAGAGCAATCTTGGCCATTGGATTTGGTGGCTAGGGTTAGGGTTTGGGAAATAGAGAGAGAGGTGAGGTCCTTATATGGATGATTTTCCCACTGACTTCGAGATATTTGGTTTTTATGTGCAAATAGCCTCTTTTAATCCTTATTTAGTTCTTTTCCATCATTGACGTGCCAAAACTCAAAATAGAATTGTGTGATAATTGCATGTAGAATCCTGTAACGGTCGCCTTTTTAGCATTGAAAGACAAGCCATTAAGGGTAGAAGAGAAAGAAAGATAAGAAAAAAACTACACAATCACTAGATCTCACCACGAATCAGAACAACATATATAGATAACATAGGATATTACGTAGTTATTTTCATACAAATAATACATCAGAGTCATTACATTACAACCTTCAACTGGATAGTTATAGCTACCTGTCCATACGAAATATATAGATCATACACAACACAACGGAATAAAACAATAACTAGCCAATGGTGAAGCCACCTACTCCAGCTCCTTCAAAATGCTTCTGTAAGAAACCTGGATCACTTGGCTACTCATACAAATTTGAGTACCTAAGATTTTTAGGAAAATAAAATAAGACTCCAGGTCAGACATGGGTCTGGTGTGAGTAAACTCAACAACTTAATTTTGCTTTTATAAAACATTTTGAAAATCAAGGGTATCTCGTAATACCATGTCGCACATAAACACGGACGGGTTTTTACCTTACAATAATCAAAACACTTTATATAGAAATCCAGTGATATTATCATAATGTCTAGGGTTTCCAAGTAAAATAGAACATAGCTGAAAAGCTTGCATCTCACATTTCAAAATATTTGGGTACAACTAAATCCATATGGCACTTATTGGAGAATGGATTACATATAATGACTGTGGTACCTTGACACCACCCGTCACGGTGCATCTCTAGATAAAATAACATCGAGGACCTCGCTTGGATCCCCTACCAATGCAGGATCGGTCTACCCCTTATTGGATAGTACCGAATAAGATCACCGCTTGGTTGGGATCAGCAACCATACCGAAGCATTCATGATTTAATAGTAGGGACTCTAGATAGGGATGACCTTACCCCAATAGGAGTGACCCACTTAGCCTTGCTGCATCTCCCCTATTTTATACATTCCCGATTGATGATGCCTGATGCTACGTTTACCTTTATTATAGCATTGCCACTTGGAATGCAAACATTGCTTTCCAGATGTTGACGCAATGTCAGCATTCATCCATACAAGTCTTTCAGGAGATGAACGAACTGAAGGTGTAACGACCTGCCTTTTTGGACGCTTTAAGCAGACACACGCGTCAAACTCAAACCATTCAAAAAGGCAGATTGCTATGGGGTAAATAAGAAAAAGAGAAAGAAATAAAACAAATACAGAAGCTCGCAGCGGAATGACAAAATATAATAAATCAAATAACATTTCATGAAGCTGTTTACAAAAACATTTGATTATATTTATACAACAAAGAATCAGAGTTACATACAACAGAGATAAATAAATAATTGCAGCGGAATAGTATGAATGTAGTGGAATAAATATGGTAAATAATAGTAGTAAAAATCTTCGTCTTCGTCCTCCAGAAATAAGGTCTTCAAATCCTAAAATGCTCAGGCTGACCCGAGCGAATTGAAAAGACAAAACACTCTAATCAAAACTAAAAGATGTTATGTAAGTTAAATCAACGGTAAATATGAGTATAACGGCGTCAGAGATGTTTACGGGGTTTGACATCTCTTATGCAGTGTCTAACGTGAGTGCAGTAACTCAAAAGATGTTCGGGATTCACATCACCTAAGGATCCGTTAAACTATATAGTACAATACGCTATTATAATAGTGTCTACAATAAAGTAAAGTATTAAAATAGCGTTAAGGCGTTACCCATATCCCCCTTAACACATTTTATATATTCCCATAGTCTATACAGTACAGTAATCTCCCCCGTACTGGGCGTCGTCAGAGGGCACTCCATAGGTATGGTACAAAACAAACACTTAGAAGGCGCGCTAGGGCATGTGAACATGGCACCACTAGGCAATGCTAGGGTAGATATACCAGTTACACTTCCGGGATGGTGGTAATGCATAGCAGCTATTACCGCCTATCTCAGAACACACTCCCAAATTAAAATCAAGGGTGGCCACTAAAACAATCACAAAGTCAGAATATAGTATCGAAGGAATGTGCCCGATCGGAGGAATGACCTCACTTGGGCCGTCAATTGCTCATGTTTTAGTCACATCTAAGCTGACTCACGGGAGTCAAGATCACGTCATACCTCATATAGAAATCATCGACACCATCCGACTTCATTCTGGAATCTCCACCGCGTACATAGTTGTTAAAGTGGTTTTCGATATTGGCAGAGAGTATGACAATATCCGATCCCGGTCTCTTTAACAACCAAACGCCTATTTCACACTGGATGGTTCTTTTACATTTCAAAAGTGAATTCACAGTTTATATCAAAATATCATATTCTCAAACCATATCACTTTAAAATCGTATTCACTTTCAAATCATATTCACTTCCGAAATCACAATTCTTTCAAAAATCATATTTCCAAATTAGATTAAATCCTCATTTCAAAATCAGCATATTAAATCAATTATGCTATTTAAGCCCCAACTTAAATTATAACATCATTTAGCAGTATTCGCTTTTAAACCTGTGTATTTGAATATAACACTTCCCCTTTTGCTTAGTCTGAAATTTAGAAAATAGTTTAAATAGTTATAAATAGTTAAAATACTCTAAAATAGTTTAATATAGATTAAAATTATTTTTCTTGATTCAAGATAGTTAAATAGATTTAAAATAGATTAAATATAATTAAAATAGATTAAATAGCTTTAAAATAGATTAATTAGACTTAAAATAAGTTAAATGGGTTAATTAGTTTTAAAATAAATTAAATAGTTAAAATGGGTTAAAGTGATTTAATATAGTTATATAGATTAAAATAGTTTAATAATTTGAAAATCTTAAAATTTAGAATATTTTAAATAATATATTTTTAAAACAGTTTATATCAAAGTATAAGTTTGAAATAAATATCAATTTAACTATTTATTTTATCCCAACATATCTGGACCATTACAATTTCCAATCAACAAAATCCAATTTCAAATCTTTAATTCAAATTCTTTTCAATCCATGTTTGCAATATAATTTAAAATTATTCAAATTTTAATACATTTCAAAGTTATATTTCAAACCAATTCAATAGCTCAATTCTAATAAATTTCATTTATACTTAAAATTCAACTTAAAACCTTCAAGTTAATTTCTTAAAGCAGTTCCTTTAACCGATTCACATTTCAACATAAACTTGATTTTTCCAATAATAATAATTCAATTTATATAAAATCAAATTTTATTTCAAAATACCATTTCATTAAATTCGAAAATTAAGGAATTTAAAATCATTTAATTTAACCAATCCGGTGTCCGTATATAATTCTTTACCCTAGGGTCAAGTGATACGGATATTTATCATTTCAATCCGAAATTTAATATTTACGGCTATATATCATTTCAAACCGCAATCCCAAAATAAACAACATCCATAAAATCGCTCGAGTCTATCATTTCAACCCATAATGATTTTTCCTAATCTATAGATCGTTCGGGTATATATCATTTCAACCCATAGGGAACTTGCAGAATGATAACGGTATATAAATCAATTATAGCATCCAATAATAAATTTAAACATCCATCACAATCATCATCCAATTCAACCAATAAATATTCAACAATTAACAGATTATTATATACAGGTGATTAACTGGCAATTTAAATTCAATAATAAATTAAATGACAATTTAATTCAAATAAATTCAAATTAACAGGAATTGCAATTTAAATATACCAAACAACAATAAATAAATTCCTATTACGTCACAAATTTAATTTAACTTACATAAGAAATTTTAGAAGTTGTGAGTGGGTTAAAACACTCACCTTTGAATTTAAATCGAATTTAAATCCAATTTAGGGCCCTAAATTCAAACGATATCAGAATTTGTCCAAACCAGCGTCAAAATGTCCGGAATCACGATACGATATCAGAGGAACAAACCTCGCATGGATCGACCTCGTATGAAAAAGTTATGCATTTTAGAGCGTTGAGAATCAAAATTTTAAATTTAAAGTAAGCTAACAAAAAACAACTAATCTCACGCCACGTCACCTGATTCCACGACCTCGTACAACTATGCACGCTCATCTCTGCAAACCCTACAACCGCCACTACTCAAGACTTTGACCACCTATCGCCGTAGAACCACCCACTATCACCAAAATCAGAGGCCAACGTTGGCCCTACCGTGGCCAGGCGCACCCCCACCTAGAACCTCGCGCACTCCAGTAGCTCTGTAGCCGTACGCCGCCGTCGAACCCTTATGCTTAACCCTGACCCTATTACGACAAGCCAAGACCATGGATCAACTTGCCTCGACACCCCTTATGCACCAGTGCTCGCCGATCAATCCGAAGATGAAGATCCACCGTTGGATCGAGATTGTGGCCTATGAACGGCCGAGGTTCATCCTGAATTTCTTGAAAAACGAGGTATCAAATTGAAAAACGAATTGAAGATTTTCCATGCGCTCGTCGAGAGCTTCGAATCGATATATAATTCGATATTGTTTGAGGAGTTTTAATTTTGATTTGGAATTTGATTTGAAATTGAAATGGGAATTTGTTTGTCTTCCATTGAAATGAAGAGTTGAGAAGGAAATGTACGTACATACAACTGGAAATAAGAAATAAACTAGGGTTTATAACGAGCTATTTATAGGCATAGCTGAAATAGAAAAGAATGGACCAGATCGATTTGGATTAGAATGATAAACGACCCGAAAAGCCCGCTCTTCCTCCGGAACGAAAATGGGTCAACCCATATATCAAAATAGATGTTTTCAATAATTCTAAACTCATTGGGATAGGTTTCAAGTTCTAATTCCATCGTATGAAGAAGTTATGTAAAAATATGCTTATTTCAAATTGGTTTCAATTGATTTAATTAAATTGATTTCTAGGCGTTTCGAGCCCGTACGAGCAAATGACAAGTCCGATCGTTACGAAACTTGAAATCCTATAATAATTCACTGTTACGGATCCGATGAAATGGGTTTCGTCGAAATCTGAGACAGTTGCCAAAATGGCTATTTTCACGTTAATTAAATAAATTAATATTAAATTAATTTATCACCTTTTAAATTCAATATTTATAAACTAGCAGATTTTTATCATTTATGATCCCTTAGATATTTATAATAACTAAAAGCAAATTCACATATCCATTTAGTGTTAATTATTTCAATAAATACAGTGTTCAAATGTCAACTACAATTAATCAAATTAATTCCAATAAATTTGATTTTATTTGATTCCAAACTTAATATTCAATCAATTATTACACAACTAACATAGTTAACATTGTTTTATATTTCATTACATTAATATCTTCCAATTTTCATCTTTTATTTGTATTAATTACTATATTTCAATTATATTGGAATTTTGTCAATTTTACACATTAATTAAAATTTAAAATCCCAATTTATTTATTTATCTTGATTTCATTCTTTTATTAAATCAATTATTACCATATGAATATAATTAACATTTCTTCTTATTTCATTACATTCACAATTTACAGTTATTGCCTTAACTCATAGTAATGTAACATTTATTTACATTTGATTTCAATTGATTTCCAATTATATTCTATAAACTAATTACATAGGTAACTTATAATAATAGTTACCATTTACCTTCAATCACACTTATAAATTCATTATTCACAAACAAATGTTACAATTACTTACATAGCACAGATTTTTATTCAATTACCATTTGTTATATACTATTTCATTAATGAATTGAATATTTACATTTGTTTTCCTATATTCACTGTATAACCAAGTATAACCTTTACATTATTTCAATTGATTGGAATTCCATTCCAGTTGTTAATAATTTACTTTAATTAACATTGTTACCCTTCATTTTAGTATTTTTTTTCATTAACACATCACAAATTTCTATTTCTCCTAATATTAATCACAAAAATCTTATTAAATTAACAAATTTAATTATCGAAAATTACGGGTTCTTACACTCTCCGCCACTCAAAACTTTTCATCCTCGAAAAGGAAATAGAAGGGAAAGAAGGAATAAAGAAATCAATATATCTTATTCAAAATATTAAATTTATAAACAATTAATTGACAAAATTAAATAATCTAAATAAAATATATAAATTTATAAACAATTGAATCCTTTTATACTCAAATTAATAAAGTTTGGAAAACATTTCACAAAATTTTCTAAGTCCAAAATTCACGCAAAATTTTGGCAGAGTCTCCTTTGTACGAAGAGGTTCGGAAGAAATAATAATATAAAAAATAATCAATATACATCATATATATTTAAAAATAATATGTCCCAACAACGGGAAAAATAATATAATAACACTATAAATCCGTAATCTGAGAACGTACCAATTTGTCGGGCAATTAACGCTTATTTTTATGAAGCCAAAAGTAATAGCTATCGCTTCCATAACCTGTATTTCTCTTATATAATCCAAAGATGTTAATAATTATATAAGGGTGAAGTGCTTATGTTGTTTCAATTAATAGCAACAATCAATATAACATAACAACAATCACTTGCAACCAAGAGCATACAATCATTACATGAAATCAAAGAAATCAACCATCCATTCATAGCAAGCAAGGCAAAAGGTTTTGTTCGGGTTTAGACATCTTTATATCGTATAGAATGACAAATAAACTATTAAGTATACCATACACTCAACAGTCTTAGATAAAACTCAATAGATTATCCATACATCCAAACAATTAAAAGCATCTTTACCCAAACAACCCATAAACCAAACAATATCAAATTCCAAACATTATTCAGGTTTATTCTTATTAGTTTCTCTTCACAAGATTTACAGTTTATTTTTCTTTTCATACATACAAGGGTTATTTCTTTAATTACGTTTATTTCTCACAAATTCAATTCCCTTTGTTTATTCAGTACTTAATTCCATTTATTTACATTCATTTATTCACATATATTATTTGCATTTCCTTACATATGTTACTCATACACAAATTTTAAAAAATATGTAAATCAATTCTTAAAGTACTATATAGGTTGCTTGGTAAATAATTTCACATTCATTCATTTAATACTTATTTTCGTTTATTTCATTCATTTCTTACTAAATTCATTTCATTTATTTAATTAATGAGGATTTCTTTCATTACTTTATATTAATTTCTTACATAAATTATTTCCATTCAATTGTCTATAATAATCACTGATTTATTATTCGAGTATTACATACATTTTATTATAGTTTAGTTCACATCAATTTATTTATATACTTGATTTCAATTAGACATTGATATTCATTAGTGCATAAGTTCATACTTAAGTTTTTCCCTTTTTAATTTACATTCATTCTCTTATTTAATGTCATTGAATATCAAATCCATTTTCTAAATCATTTCAGCCTTCCTGAAGTAATAAGCATTTAATTTAGTATAATATTCATTTTATCATTTTCTTTAATTATCCATAGTTTCAAACATAAACTTAAGTCCAAAATCTTTTACTTACAGTAGTCATCCTTCTACTTATTTTTTTTTAATTATAATTAACTTCAAACATTTACTTAAGTTTATTTTCATTTATTTATAATACTCACTTTTCTATTATATTTAATTAGTAGCATTTCAATTATAACTTAAGTTTATAACAACTATAATATCACAGTTCTAATTTATAAAAGAATTTCATTGAACACCTTCATTACGTTAAGTTTTACTTGTATAATATTCCATTACATTTTCTTATTAAACATTACAACTTTTAATATTAGGCAAGTTATATATATGTCTTTATGAATGCAATTTAAAGTTACACAAGTTTATCTTATTTCATTTTAATAAATACATGTTCAATAGTTACCATTTCTTATATTTATATTCTATTTATTTACAGGTTACCAGTTTCATATTCCTCATATGCTTCATTTATAACTTTAGCATTTAATTTCTTATTTTCATTTATAAGTTCCAATTATTAAATATTTAAATTCCATTTCATTTTCAATAATTTAAACTTCTAATTTATAGAAATTTAAGAACTAAATGTCGGGTTCTATTTCAATTATTTCAATATATATATATATATATATATAATCATATCTTTTATATATCCAACCACATTTAAATTTTGAAATTAATGTTTGTTCATCAAAATAAATGTGTAGTAAAACTACTACAACAGTCTTCCCACTTTGAAACTCGAAAATGAACGTCGATGATGCGTGCACTCATCACCGAAATTATTTTCCAACAACAGAGAGGGGAGTACAGAACTCATTTCCTTTCAAAATTACTTTAAAACATTTCCTTCAAATTATAAATATTATATTAGAAATACTTTTAAATAATACAAATATTATATTCCAAATCCTTTGAAAGAAACTTCCAAAAAAACCCGGAAATTAAGTTCTCAAATTTCAGTTTATATTCATTTTATTTACAAGCTTATTTTTCAACCAATACCTATAAAGTTCACTACCTAACAAACAAATATATTACAATCAAATATATTATTTATAAAATTTATTATTTTATATACAAAAATATAATAGGCAAAATAATTTCATTTACCTATATTTCAAAACAAATATTGTGTCAGTCTGCCCTATTAAGTGTATAGAAATCTCTATTGATGTCATAGCATCCTATGCACCAACCAAGATTTATAAATACAAAACGGAGCAAATTAACACAATATAAAAACCTTTTATAATACTAACAAATACGCTCTCTCATATATATACGCTTAGGAACTCATTCTAGGGTATTACTACCCTATTTTTATATGAGTCAGACCCCACAAAGCTAAGGTTATCGCTAAACCAAAGCTCTGATACCAACTGTAATGACCTGCCTTTCTGGACGCTTTAAGCAGACACATGCGTCAAACTCAAACCATTCAAAAGGGCAGATTGTTATGGGGTAAATAAGAAAAAGAGAAAGAAATAAAACAAATACAGAATTTCGCAGCGGAACGACAAAATATAATAAATCAAATAACAGTTCATGAAGCTGTTTACAAAAACATTTGATTATATTTATACAACACAGAATCAGAGTTACATACAATAGAGATAAATAAATAAGTGCAGCGGAATAGTATGAATGAAGTGGAATAAATATAGTAAATAATAGTAGTACAAATCTTCGACTTCGTCCTCCAGAAATAAGGTCTTTAAATCCTGAAATGCTCAGGCTGACCCGAGCGAATTGAAAAGACAAAACACTCGAATCAAAAGTAAAAGATCTTATGTAATTTAAATAAACGGTAAATATGAGTGTAACGGCGTCAGAGATGTTTACGGGGTTTGACATCTCTTATGCAGTGTCTAACGTGAGTGCAGTAACTCAAAAGATGTTCGGGATTCACATCACCTAAGGATCCATTAAACTATCTACTATGTAGTACAATACGTTATTATAATAGTGTCTACAATAAAGTAAAGTATTAAAATAGCGTTAAGGCGTTACCCATATCCCCCTTAACACAATTTATATATTCCCATAGTCCATACAGTACCGTAATCTCCCCCGTACTGGGCGTCGTCAGAGGGCACTCCATAGGTATGGTACAAATCAAACTCGTAGAAGGCGCGCTAGGGCATGTGAACATGGCACAACTAGGAAATGCTAGGGTAGATTTACCAATTACACTTCCGGGATGGTGGTAACGCATAGCAGCTACTACCGCCCACCTCGGAACACACTCCCAAATCAAAATCAAGGGTGGCTACCAAAACAATCACAAAGTCAGAATATAGTATCGAAGGAATGTGCTCGATCGGAGGAATGACCTCACTTGGTCCGTCAATTGCTCCTGTTTTAGTCACATCTAAGCTGACTCACGAGACTCAGGGTCACGTCATACCTCATACAGAAATCGTCGCTACCATCCTTCTTCATTCTTGAATCTCCACCGCGTACACAGTTGTTAAAGTGGTTTTCGGTATTGGCAGAGAGTATGACAATATCCGATCTCGGTCTCTTTAACAACCAAAAGCTTATTTCACACTGGATGGTTCTTTTACATTTCAAAAGTCAATTCACAGTTTATATCAAAATATCATATTCTCAAACCATATCACTTTCAAATCGTATTCACTTTCAAATCATATTCACTTCCGAAATCACAATTCTTTCAAAAATCTTATTTCCAAATTAGATTAAATCCTCATTTCAAAATCAGCATATTAAATCAATTATGCCATTTAAGTCCCAACTTAAATTATAACATCATTTAGCAGTATTCGCTTTTAAACCAGTGAATTTGAATATAACACTTCCACTTTTGCTTAGTCTGAAATTTCAAAAAAAGTTTAAATAGTTATAAATAGTTAAAATGCTCTAAAATAGTTTAATATAGATTAAAATTATTTTTCTTGATTCAAGATAGTTAAATAGATTTAAAATAGATTAAATATAATTAAAATAGATTAAATAGCTTTAAAATAGATTAATTAGATTTAAAATAAGTTAAATGGCTTAATTAGTTTTAAAATAAATTAAATAGTTAAAATGGGTTAAAGTGATTTAATATAATTATATAGATTAAAATAGTTTAATAATTTGAAAATCTTAAAATTTAGAATCTTTAAAATAATATATTTATATAATAGTTTATATTAAAATATAAGTTTGAAGTAAATATCAATTTAACTATTTATTTTATCCCAACATATCTGGACCATTACAATTTCCAAATCAACAAAACCCAATTTCAAACCTTCAATTCAAATTCTTTCCAATCCATGTTTGCAATATCAATTTAAATTATTCCAATTTTAATACATTTCAAAGTTATATTTCAAACCAATTCAATAGCTCAATTCTAATAAATTCATTTATACTTAAAATTCAACTTAAAACCTTCAAGTTAATTTCTTAAAGCAGTTCCTTTAACCGATTCACATTTCAACATAAACTTGATTTTTCCAATAATAATTCAATTTATATAAAATCAAATTTTATTTCAAAATATCATTTAATTAGATTCGAAACTTAAGGAATTTAAAATCATTTAATTTAACCAATCTGGTGTCCGTATATAATTCTCTACCCTAGGGTCAAGTGATACAGATATTTATCATTTCAATTCGAAATTTAATATTTACGACTATATATCATTTCAAACCGCAATCCTAAAATAAACAACATCCAATAGATCGCTCGAGTCTATCATTTCAACCTATAACAATTTTTCCTAATCTATAGATCGTTCGGGTATATATCATTTCAATCCATATAGAACTTGCAGAATGATAACAGTATATAAATCAATTATAGCATCCAATTATCCAATAATAAATTCAAACATCCATCACAATCATCATCCAATTCAACCAATAAATATTCAATAATTAACAGATTATTATATACAGGTGATTAACTGGTGTTAACCCTTAATTTTCTTCGACTCAAGAAGTATACGACTCATGGCCCAAACGACTTAACGAGTTAACACTATCAACGGCCTACGAGATAAGAAGTGAACGACTTAAGTTATGTCACGACCTAATGAGTTTAAGAGCTAATGACCTAATTGCTGAAGGGACCTACGAGTTAGCAGGCCTACGACTTAAGGGGGGTCTCCGACTTAACACTCAACGGGTTAAGCTGTCTACGACTCAACGAGTTAAGGTCTGTACGACTCAAGAGGATCTTACGACTTAAGGGTCTTACGACCTAAGAGTCTTACGACTCAAGAGGGTCTTACGACTTAAGGGTCTTACAACTTAAGGGTCTTACGACTTAAGGGTCTTACGACTTAAACGTCTTACGACTTAAACGTCTTACGACTTAAAGGCTATCAGGTTAAAATCCAGAGTCCAAGCCTATCTACCTTCATCTGGTAAGTCGGCCACGACTTAGCACTTGTCTTCGACTGAGCCACAAGATGAACCCAGTAAGGCAACTACGAGTTACGACTCATCTTAAGTCGGTCACGACTCATGACTTGGCAAAAAACGAGAGTTCAGAATTCGACTCCTATAAATAGACCACCACTTCCAACATGGAGAGGACTTTTGGACCATTCATTTCTTCAAGCACCGTTACTCTGTCGAAGTCTCCATTCATCCAGCAATCAAAGATCTTCAAACATTCAAGACGCTACAACAAGCTTCAAGAGAAATTCCTTACATCCAACACGGATTCATCGAATTTCATCGACGAAGATTGAGCTAGTAGTCAAGATTGTTTCTTGTGATCAAATTGTACTGTTTTGATAAGAGATTTGTATCGATTTGTAACCGAATTCAGTAATAAAGAGATTCAAAGTGGACGTAGGCTGAATCTCAAGCCGAACCACTATAAATTGCTGTCTTTTACTGCTTTTTCTGCCATTTTACTGCTTAAATTCTGTTCCCGTCACACGGGTGGTGCTTTCACGATTCTATTACACACACCGGGTGTTAGCGTTCACTTTTTAGCGTTAACATTTTGGTGCTTTCACTGAGAACCCAACTCAGGCTACTACTCACCATTGCTTCATAGAAGTTTGCTGAAAGAATTTCCTACAAAACCAGAAGTTTATCAGACATAATGGCTCCTTGAAGGAAACGAAAGTCTATCAGAACTGACGATGACCGTGACAATACTGCCACTTCTATCTCTCCAAATCAGACAGCTCCAAGCGTCGGTGTGACGCGACAAGAGTTAGATGCTGCTGTATCCGGACTGTACCAGCAGATTGAAACTCAGAATAATCTGATGATGGAAAAGCTGAATGCTCTATTTGGTACGAATCAAAGACCAGTAAGTAATGAGGGAAACTTTGCTAATGCTGCTCCCAATTCCGAGGGGAGAAATATTCCTCACGGGGGATCAGGTGCTGCCGAAGGGGCACCCCTCCAGGCCGAAGGATCCAGGCCGTCACCAGTTCTTCATGAGCATTTACCTGGACAAACCCCCGAAAAGATGGCCGAGGTCTATTCTGCGAAATCTCTGAACAATGAGGAATATCTTTCTGGTATGATCAAGCAAATAATGAAAGAGAGCATGCAAAGAGATGAAAATGAGAGCGAATGGGGATTCACACCAAGTAGAACTCCGTTTACCGAGAAGATTCTAAAGGCTGAATTTCCTAGAAAATTTGTTCCCCCCCACCATTCCTGCTTATCGGGGAACGAGTGATCCAAATCAGTTCTTATATAAATACGACTGGCACATGACCGGCGCAAGAGCAACTGATGAAATAAAGTGCCGGTATTTCCCAGTATATTTGGAAGGTGTAGCACTTCTCTGGTTTACCAAGCTTCCTGTCCGATCTGTAGATCAGTTTTCCGATCTGACCCGAAAATTCAAAGAGCAATTCAGGCTATATGCTTCAAAGGCAAAAGACATAATGTCATTGTCCAGTCTTGAACAGAATCCGGGAGAGCCTATTAAGTCATTCTTGAACCGCTTCAACTTAGCTCTGGCAGAAGTCGATAACGCAGAGCCACGAATGATCTTGACCTATTTGATGCGTGCTATCGACAAATCGAGCGAATTTGGAAAATGGCTGAAGATGAAGAAGCCAAATTCGCTCGAGAAATTCTACAAAAAGGCTGATGAATTTATACGCCTAGAGAATCTTTCCGCACCAGCTAAAATTGTGACAACAGTGGTGGAAAATAATGCTACCGTTCAAAGCAAGAAAGAACCTGTAGATCAGAAAAGGGAAAGTAATGGTGGGAAAAGGCAGAAAGACTTCAAAAAGCCCCGCTTCCTTAAACCTTCAGACTTTACTCCTCTGACCGATACCCCGGAGAATATTTTCATCGCCACTAAGGATGCTGTTGAATTTCCAAAACCACCGGCCGTGAAAGTTGGGAAGAATGCTGTTCAGAGCGGAAGATTTTGCAAGTTTCATAACCAACCAGGGCATGATACCAATGAGTGCCGCCATTTGAAAAGCCTGATTGAGGAATTGCTAAGAGAGAATAAGTTGCAGCAATACGTCAAGAGGAATAGAAAAGACCCGTCTTCATCTAACCAGGGGCAACTACCCCCAGCTCATTCATCTGGTTCAGGAGAAAGGCCTGCTGAAAACGAAAGACCTGTTATCAATGTGATCACAGGAGGACCTCATCCAGCTAGCAGGAGTTGGGGTGAAATGGAAAGGTATGCTAGAGCTTTGAAGTATGCTCCGATTGAAGAAAGTGTCTTGATCTTGGAAGATGCTACACCTCTAAAGCAGCAGAAGACTTTTCACGATGATATTATGTTCAGAACCAGGGATTCTATTGATGTGGAAGCTCCTACTGAGGACCCTTTAGTTGTTTCAGTCGGTATTGGGCCGACTATTGTCAAAAGAGTTCTGGTTGATAGTGGTGCTTCGTGCAACATACTCTTTAAAAGGACATTTGACCAAATGAAAATCCCTATGACAGATGTACAAGCCTCTTCACACAAAATTGTCAGATTCATAGGAGAACTGAAACAGCCAATTGGCACGGTGGACTTGTTTGTTGAAATGGGCGAAGGGCAGAAGAAGTTGGTTCGGAAGCAAACTTTTGTAATTGTTGATGGATTCTCCGCCTATAACGCTTTCTTAGGTCGGCTTACTCTTGCTGCTTTCAGGGCCGTCCTCGCTCCATGGTGCTTAACAATGAAATTTCCTACTGATAATGGGATCGCTGTTATTAGAGGAGATTAGAACGCAGGACGAGAATGTTGTCTTGTAGAACTCCGAGAGGCCAGGAAAAGAGAAATGGGGAAAGATGTGGCAGCTCCGCTCCGCATCAAGGAACCAACCCTGTAGCAACTACGGAGTGGCCCCTGTACTGGAGAACACAGCAATGCAAGAAAAGAAATGGATCCCAGGAAAGCTAGTACAGGGGAGAATAGAGTGGTACCCGTGGAGGTAACGGTACCAATATCTGTTGACTCGAAAGACCCGAACAAAGTACTCAATGTGGGTTCACAGCTAAGCATAACAGTTCAAAACACGCTGATATCATCCTTAAAAGCCAATCTAGATGTGTTCGCTTGGTGTCACGCTGATATGTGTGGGATCTCCCCGGAAATTGCTGTACATACTCTGAACATAGATCCAAAATTCACACCAGTGAAACAGAAAAGAAGAACTCAAGGCCCAGAAAGATCGACAGCACTGAAGGAAGAAGTCGATCGGCTCATGGAGAACGGCTTTATCAGAAACTCCACTTATCCAAATTGGGTTTCAAATCCAGTATTGGTCAAGAAGGCAAATGGAAAGTGGAGAGTATGCATAGATTTCTAAGATCTAAACAAAGCATGCCCCAATGATTGCTTCCCGCTGCCCAGAATTGATCAATTGGTGGATGGAACAGCTGGGCATGAGTTGTTATCGTTTATGAATGCTTACTCCGGATACAATCAGATTATGATGCATGAGCCAGATCAGGAAGACACAAGCTTTATTACAGATGTGGGTCTCTACTGCTACAAAGTTATGCCTTTCGGATTGAAAAACGCTGGGGCAACCTACCAAAGGCTTGTCAATGCAATGTTCAAGCCTCAGATTGGTAGAACCATGGAAGTTTATGTCGACGATATGTTGGTAAAATCAAAGAAAGCTGTAGATCACATGGGACACTTGGAGGAAATGTTCGCAATTCTTCGAAAGTACGGAATGAAGCTCAATCCATTGAAATGTTCATTCAGAGTAGAATCTGGGAAATTTTTGGGTTTCATTGTGAGCGCCAGGGGCATTGAAGCCAATCCTACTCAAATCACAGCCCTAAGGGAAGTCAAAGCCCCAAAAACAAAGAAAGAAATGCAAAGTCTCAATGGAAAAGTCGCTGCTCTGAGTCGCTTCATTTCCAAAGCCACAAACAAATGCATTCCCTTCTTTAACGCTCTAAAGAAAGGAAAGAAAAATTTTGAGTGGACTCTCGAGTGCCAGAATGCTTTCGATGAACTAATTTGTCATATGGAAACACCTCCGGTTCTTTCCAAACCCACTGACGGTGAAGATCTTTTCATCTATTTAGCAATTTCATCTCACGCCCTCAGCGCAGCACTTGTACGGGAAGATATGAAAATACAGCGTCCAGTCTATTACATCAGTAAACGGTTCACTGGGGCAGAGATGAATTATTCAAAGAAAGAAAAGCTCGCCTATTGTTTGCTAAGTGCTTCCAGGAAATTGAGACCATATTTTCAAGCTCACCCTATCAAAGTTCTTACTGATCAACCTCTAAAGCAAGTCCTGTTTCGTCCTGAAACTTCAGGTCGTCTTTTGAAATGGAACATTGAACTTAGCCAATATGACATCACTTATCATCCCCGAAGAGCAATCAACGGACAAGCTTTAGCAGATTTCATCGCAGAGTCTACTGACAAAGGCAATAGTGAAAATGAAACAACTGACGGCATTCCAATCCAGTGGAAGTTGTATGTTGACGGATCAAGAAATGATTACTGTTCTAGGGCAGGGGTTGTGCTTGAAACCCCCGAAGGACGATCATTGTGTTATGCATTGAGACTAGAATTTCCTTCCACAAACAATGAAGCAGAATATGAAGCACTTATTGCCGGTTTAAAAATCGCCAAGGAACTAAACATCAAAGTGTTACAAATTTTCAGCGATTCTCAGCTTATTGTTTGCCAGGTGAAGAAAGAATTTCAAGACAAAGGAGGAAATTTGCCTGCATATTTGACAAAAACTTCCGAACTCCTCAATGATTTCGATCACTATTCAATAAGCCACATTCCCCGAGAGGAAAATATGAAGGCAGATTCTTTAGCAAAGTACTCAAGTTCCGGAGAAGCTCGGTTACTAGGATTAGTTCCTGTAGAAGTTCTGTCAGCTCCAAGCATTGATGAAATGGATGTTGATTGGATTATGACTACATCTCAAGAGCATGAATCATGGATGACTCCAATCAAAGAATACCTACTCAGTGGTTCCCTGCCAGAAAGTTCTAAGGAACGTCGAAAATTATTGAGAAAAGCGTCAAGGTATATAATTCAAGATGGCCGATTATACAGACGGGGATTTTCAATGCCTCTGCTCCGATGTGTAACTAAGGAAGAAGCCAAGACAATTCTAGCCGAGATACACGGAGGAGAATGTGGAGATCATTCAGCTGGTCAAACTTTAGCCAAGAAAGTTCTCCGATATGGGTATTTCTGGCCTGAAATTAATCGAGATGCTGCTATTTACTCTAGAAAGTGCGACAAATGTCAAAGATTTGCAAAAATCCCAAAAGCACCTTCCACCGAACTCACACAGATGGTCAGCCCATGGCCATTCGCCATTTGGGGGATAGATCTAATCGGACCATTACCAGTTGCCAAATCAGGAATCAAATATGCCATCATAGCCGTTGATTATTTCACCAAGTGGGCTTAAGCAGAACCTTTGGCCACCATTACTTCTAAAAAGATGATAAACTTTGTAACGAAAAATATCATTTGCAGATATGGGGTGCTGCAGAAAATAATCACAGACAACGGTACTCAGTTTGAAAGTGAAGAGTTCCAGGATTTTTGCAAACGGTTCAGAATTCGGAAAAGCTTCTCAGCAGTGGCTCATCCGCAGGCAAACGGGCAAGTGGAAGCAGTAAATAAAATCATCAAGTCAACCATTAAAAAGCAACTCGAAAGAGCAAAAGGTGGTTGGGTTGATAAGCTTCCATTAGCACTATGGGCATACAAGACTACTCACAAAACTGCAACTGGGCACACTCCATTTTCACTGGCATACGGATCAGAAGCAATGATTCCAGTGGAAGTAGAAGTTCCTTCACATAGAAGAGTTCATTTCAACGAAGTTGAAAATGAAAAGCTACAACTTGAGGCACTTGATTTTCTTGATGAGAAAAGAGAAGAAGCTAGGCTCAGAGTTTCAGCTTATCAGCAAAGGATAGCCAGGCACTTCAACTCTAAAGTCCGCCAACGCAGCTTTGAGGTCGGGGACTTAGTTTTGAAAAGGATCATGACGGCAACTGGTGTATTTGGACCAAACTGGGAAGGACCATATGCCATTGGCAGTAAACTTCTTGATGGCACTTTCAAGCTCATAACTGTTGAAGGAGATCCAATTCCAAGAGCCTGGAACAGCAACCACTTACGTCCTTATTTTACTTGAAAGAAAAAGCTTTGTTCAAAATTGTAAAATAATGATGAATGTATCAGTTGTATTGTAAAACATTGTAAATCAGTGTGAATGAATGAAAGCTATAAAGTGGATGTAGGCCCGATTCTTGGCCGAACCACTATAAATCTTGTGTTCTTTACTATTTCATAATGCCTGTTTTGTTTCGATATATAAATACTTTAAATGTATTGCTAAAATGTCGATTCAAAATTGCAGGACATCAAAACAAGGCTTGCTCGTCTCAAAACCAAGCGACCTCTAAAAATCACTTGTTATGAAAATACCAAGCGACAAGAAATTCCAAATACAAATCCTATACAAGGAGAACTTCACATAAAAAGTTGGCGACTCCACTGTGACAAACCTTTGTTAATTAGTTGAGATTGTCGATATGAACAGACATCCAACTAGATAACTTGCGTTTGTCCCGTGAAGTCGTTCAACAGTGAAGTCCACTTCTTCGAACATAGCAATGTAGGGAAAGAAGATGCGCTTGGAGACGATAATAAAAGATCGCTAATGAGCAAATGATGAGAGAACATTACCAAGCAAACAAAGAAGCAGCCAAAAGGAGGTATGCTTCTCAATAAAAGGGTCAGTAAGAACCACCGAAGGGACACCTTCCCAAGCAGAAGGAACAGGGCCCTTGCTAACTGATCGTGATGCATCCGATCAGACTGCTTGCGTCCGTCCCGTGGATCTGCTTGCCCCTGAGACGCAACCTTCCTGGCACACCAACCAACCAATGCTCCTTCTCAAAGTTCAACAAAGCCCTCTAACGAGGCACGCCAAAAAATGAAAGTACTTCTCTCAATCAAAAAAGATTGATGGAACCACCGGAGGGGCACCTTCTTAAACTGAAGGAACAGGGCCCTTGTTAATTGATTGCGATCGTTTGTGCAAACGAGCATCCAATCAAGCAACTTGCATCCGCCCCGTGGATCCATTCAACCATGAGAAAGTAACTTCCAGGCAATTAAAAAGCCCTTTTCGGAGGCACAAGCCCTCTTCGGAGGCACATGACCTCTTCGGAGGCAAATGCCCTTTCCCAAGGCACCACAAGCCCTCTTCGGAGGCACATGACCTCTTCGGAGGCAAAAGCCCTTTCCCAAGGCACCACAAGCCCTCTTCGGAGGCACAAGCCCTTTTCGGAGGCACAAGACCTCTTCGGAGGCACAACTCTTTAAGAGGAGCCCTCTCCGGAGGCATGTCCCAAAATAGAATATTCGAACGAAAAGCCTTCTCCGGAAGCACAATTCAACTCTCAAAGGAAGGATTAACTTGTTCATCTCAAAAAAAAAATTCCTCCTAAAAAAGTTAAAATACTACAAAATTCTTTCAGAAAAGTTCATTTCACTGCATAGGAAAATTCACTTTTTAACAGATAAAAGTGATCATCCCCAAAAGTGGAAGCGTTCTTCAGAAAGAGAAAATAAAAACTCCTCTAAAGACTAGATATATTCTATTAAAAAGCAGAATGATTCTTCCCTTACAAGCGGAATAATTATTCTCTGAAATAAGAGTATTGGTCTTGAAAAAGCTAGGAATATTGCAATGCACTTACGGTATGGGGGCAATACTATACAATTCAATTATATTAATAAACACAACATGCCACAAGTTCATTGCAATATCACGAAAAATAGACGTGGAATAAATGAATTCCCAAACACAGACAAAAAGTTTGTATAAGTAAAAGGAATCGTTTATTCTGCACCAAAAAAGAGAAAACAGATGCGTTCTCACATACACAAGAATTTGTACAAGTAAAATTACTGTTTTATTTAGTACTATGAAAATTCTTTTACATGTGTAGATATCTCAAAAAAGCAAAAGCAGGGACCGGTACCCGCACAATCTCCGGTCTATACATGTAAAAGGCAAAATAAGAAGTGGAAAGTTCAGCTTGTCACTCCTTCTTTCCGCCACCTTTGGAGCCTTTGCTTGGCCTAATAGTTAATTTCGGAATCCGATGTGGGCGGGACGGAGAAGGAGGAGTGGTTGGGTCTTCTTCTGTTTTGTCTTCCCCAGTCGAAGCACCTCTCTTCTTTTTCCTTATGGCACGCTTCCCCTTCCTCTTCGAAGAAGATTCGCTCCCGGAGTAGTAAGCAATGTTGAAAGCTTCGTGTCATCATCTAGAGATCGCTCCGGGGTCTTCTCGACGTCTTCAAGATCCTCCGCCTTCTGCTCCTGCGAAATAGCCGGATCGTCCAGGCCTTGAAGAGCTTCGATTTTTTCTGCCTGCGATCCCGGTTGGGAAGCAGAAGGAGGAGTAATCTGTAAAGATGGAGGTACAGCAACTGAAGGAGTGGAAACTTGTGCAGTGTTTGGTGCCTCCGCTGTAGAAGAAAAGAAGTTAAAATCAATATCTCCCGAAAATAGAGAAGGTATCGGTTCACCAAAGTTTAAGTAACAAGTAAGAAGGTCATCAAACTCGGTTAAATCGAATAACTGGTTCATTGGGCCCGGGACGACGCCAAAATTACCTAGACGAGTTGGCTTCACAAGGTCAATCTTAAATTTCTCGGTTTCAGTATCGTCCGGTGCCTCATCCTCAGTGGGAGTGGTCGCAGTTTCTTGGGCAATTTTAGCTGGGAGTGAAGAATGGGAGCCGGAATCCATAATGTTTACGTCGGCCGAAGTGGAAGAATGAACAGGGGCAGTTAAAGGAGCTTCCTCTTTTAAATGCTCTTCTCCCAGTGATTCAGCCCATACTTTAGCAAGCTGCTCCTTCCCTTTAACAAGAGCGGCGCGAGCCTCATCATCAAGATAGCGAGCCTCGAATTTTGCTTCCTCGAATTTTGCTTCATCATAGCCGGCACCTTTAAACATATCAAGTGCGGCTTCCCACACTTCAGCCAGAGTGATTTCATAATCAGGACCCAGAAAAGCAAGGCTCCCACGACCCAGAACGCTGTGTAAATAAAAGTCGAATAAGGTAGAGCTGATGTTTGCTTTCGTTGTCTCATGTGATTGCTCAGCCACTTCTTTTTCGGCAATGGCAGCAACCCTACCAGTAATAGCCTCATCACGCTCTGTCTCAGCTTTAGCGAGTCGAGACTTTAGTAACTCAATCTCCACGTTCTGGGAGGTGACTTTTTCCCGCAGTTCAGAGTTTTCTGTGCGATATTTCTCAGTAATGTGCTGCTCAGCGGCAAGCTTCATTTCGACATCTCTTTGTGCAGCATGTGCATCCCGCACTTGCTTCTGAAAGACTTCTTCCTTTTGAGTATGCGATGCAGAAGATGAGGCAAGATCTTCCTTAAGTCGCTTGACTTCAGATGCAAGCTTTGCGTTGTCGTCTACAATGCTCGTCATCTCCGCATCATGCTGCTTACGCCATTTGTCCCATTCTGATTTATCGTTCTCCATGGTCATCATCGCCTCAAGATTCATGTGGTTGACTCTCTAGAGTTCATCAACAAGTTTCTGCCATTGCGACATCCTCTCAACATTAAGCCTGACCGCGTCAAGACTTTTAAGCATGTCTTGTTTGTCAATCGAAACCAAATCCAAGTCAAAGCGCACTCCTTTTAGGCACCAATTCGGAAATCGGCTCTGAAGCGTTGGAGGGCCGTCTTTAACTTGATATTGTGGCCTGTTAATGATTGTTTGAATATCATATTCCTTTAGAGGAGGAGAGCCGGCCGGAATATCAGAAGAAATGGGAGCGTTAGTCTTCTCAGAAATAGCAGACGCGTCACTTGGCTTAGACCGTTTGCTCGATTCGTCAGTAATCTGAGTTTTTCCCTTATCATCATAAGACTTTCGCTTATGAGAATCGTAACTTCTATGGGAAGAATCATATCGATCAGTGTCTCTTCTTCACTGCCGCTGTTCATAATCCCATTTTTCTTGAGCCTTCCTTTGGGCCCGTTCCTCACCTGTCTCTCTCTGGTCGCCAAGATATTTCCTAAAGTCATAGGATCCACGACCTCCATGGCGCTGAAATGAGTCATAATATGAGCCGGTACGCCCCATCGGAGAATCTGAAAACCGAAAAAGAAGTAAAGTTTAGAAATTTCCAGAAAAAGAAGATAAATGCTTATAAGTGCTGAAAAATCCTAAGTGTGTGCGTCGTGCGAACTATGTGCGTCAAACTACAAACCACGCTTTAGTGTGGGAACGGAGACGACAGGTGTAGAAGGCGTCGAAGTTTGTTTCAAAGAGGAAGTCGCTTCAACGATAGGAGATTTCGCTATTGGAATGTTATCCTTGAAAAGCTCTTGAGAAGTTATCATTATGTCACTCAGGCCATCAAAGGTGTCATCACCCTAGCGTTCAGCAGACTTCTCCTCTTCAACTTCCGTATCAATTGATTTTTCAGGAACCCGAGGATTTTCTTCCTCCTCAATAATTGGGGCAAGTGCCGACTTGCCGACTGACCCTACAACATCGGTGAATGCGGAACATTTTACCAAAGCAGCTTCTACGACGGGTGCTTCTGATGCAATTTCTCCTACAGAAGCTGGGGCATTCGAGGTCTCTGCTCGAGAGCCCGAAGCAGCTAACGTTTCCGCATCAGAACTAGAGATTTCATGAATTTGAGTCGATCTAGAAGGATGTAAAAGTCCAAACTGGTGAAGAAACTCATCTTTCAACAAAAATTTCGCATCCCGTTCTTCAACTGGAACGGCCATGAGTCTCTCCAGAGTTTGCTTGTGACTAGAGTCCCTAGAGGGAGAGAGGAGCGCTGAAATGAGAAAGCAAAGTTAACACTTAGTGATTTGGACCGCAAAATACTCAAAGAATAAGAAGAAGGAAAGATTGGCATTCTTACTTCCTTCTCTCCACACAGCGTAAAACCCAGGGGGACAGCGAACGTAAAAATACTGAGTCAAAAACCAATGAGCAGTATCAGGGAGACCGACAACCAATTTGCGATTCCTGGCACTTCTTATAACAATGATCGAAGGATGATCTTTGATTCTGATAAAAGAGCATAGATAACAGATTTCGTCAACGCTGGGGAGACGGTCGAGCGTTCTGCCGAATAGTACGCACAGCCCCATTAGAACAGCATAGCTGTTGGGGTGTAATTGGAATGGAGCTATTGCCAGTTGGCGAAGAAGATGTTGAAGAAAATCGTTGAAAGGAGGAATAGCCCCGCTCAAGCACATTTGTCGGTTGACCGCCACAAAGCCAGGAGGTGCTACGTCAGCAGTGTTATTCTTCTCAGGAAGGATAGCGTCAGCTTCAGCAATGCCGAATTGAGTGCATAATTGCCGAAAAGTTTTGTACAATAGAGTGGTAGAGGCTCTCTCCGGGGGATTGACTAAAGGGGCTGGAATGAGAATGGACTCTCCGGTCTGAACTGTTACATCTCCTTATTGAGAAGTCATTCTACACAAGCAACTGGATATTCAAATGTGAAGGTGCACGTTTCCTAAATAGTGTGAAGTGTTGTGCAAAACTAGTAAAGATAACAAGTAAATACAACTGGAATTAAGATAGTCGGTAATTGATCAATTATCGAATTTCAGGACTTGTTAATTTAGAGTTCAGGTACAGTATTAAGTGTAAACCGGTCATTTTTAATTGACTGTTTTAATGCTGCTTTAATACTTTGCTTGAATCTGTTGATTTAAAGCACTTCGTTCACACGATCTATTTATGTTGATTATCTGTTATTAGCTAATCTGTCATTTGATGTGGGCGATCAGTGATAGTATATTCGTCCAAATTTTCTGTAAATGTAGTATTAAACAGGTTGGTTAACTTGCAAGTTAGAACGATCTGTGAAAGAAAAAAAAATGCAGCAGTTCAAAGTTCAGCGGTTCAAAGTCCATGCAAAACCTAAGTATTAAGTCGCCAACGACTTATATGTTAACTCGTCCATGTCTTAAGGACATTAAGACAAGACAGATCAGGTCATTTCGATTCTAGGTTGTTGTTGCCTTCAGTCGACAACACCTCAAGTCATTAAGTCGTGTAAAGGAAGAAAGGGGCTTTAGGTTAAAGCGAGGCAATTTCCCTAAGTCCTAAGTCGTCCATGACTTAAAGCTTATGTCGTGACAGGCTTAAGTCGTACAAAGCTTATGTCGTGACAGGCTTAAATCGTACAAGTGTTATATTGAATGAGGTTTATGTCGTAAGTCGCAGGACGATGCTAAACCGTGGCCGTGCTAATATTCCACTCCACTGGACCTATTGACTTTTCTCCTAACCCGCTATACTCCAAACCCTATAGCCTCTCGATCAACTATGATCCCTATTCTCGTGCCACCAGACCATTGAATCACCCAAGAGCCAATTCGCCGGAGCTTCGCCCACCTAATCAATTAAACCTGAAAATCCCTCCTCTCCATCACCTCATTCGCCTAAAGATGAAATCGATCGAACGTCAGGCACACGAACTGCCAATGCGACGGAATTCGCAGCAGAGTAATACACAAGAGGGCGAGTTAAGGGCAAAAAGGGGGATTCACGAGTTACTGATGATCGAGATTCAAGGAGGAGGCAGGAGCACTTACGCTGTACAGGATTAAGTATCGGTGATCGATTGATTAACAAGAGAGGATGAAATCGCCTTGAGAAAGCTTTGAGAGATATTAATGGCAGATACGACTCAGGAGATAGGCAATGGATAGAAAGAACGACTCAAGCTTTTTATATCTATGGATAGTGGAACACGAAAAGGTACACACGAGTTAAGATAAGTCGAAGCACACGACCTACGACTTAGGCGTGTACTTCGAGGGGCAAATGTTAACCCTTAATTTTCTTCAACTCAAGAAGTATACGACTCATGGCCCAGACGACTTAACGAGTTAACACTATCAACGGCCTACGAGATAAAAAAGTGAACGACTTAAGTTATGTCACGACCTAATGAGTTTAAGAGCTAACGACCTAATTGCTGAAGGGACCTACGAGTTAGCAGGCCTACGACTTAAGGGGGGTCTCCGACTTAACACTCAACGGGTTAAGCTGTCTACGACTCAACGAGTTAAGGTCTGTACGACTCAAGAGGATCTTATGACTTAAGGGTCTTACGACCTAAGGGTCTTACGACTCAAGAGGGTCTTACGACTTAAGGGTCTTACGACTTAAGGTTCTTACGACTTAAGGGTCTTACGACTTAAGGGTCTTACGACTTAAGGGTCTTACGACTTAAACGTCTTACGACTTAAAGGCTATCAGGTTAAAATCCAGAGTCCAGGCCTATCTACCTTCATCTGGTAAGTCGGCCACGACTTAGCACTTGTCTTCGACTGAGCCACAAGATGAACCCAGTAAGGCAACTACGAGTTACGACTCATCTTAAGTCGGTCATGACTCATGACTTGGCAAAAAACGAGAGTTCAGAATTCGACTCCTATAAATAGACCACCACTTCCAACATGGAGAGGACTTTTGGACCATTCATTTCTTCAAGCACCGTTACTCTGTCGAAGTCTACATTCATCCAGCAATCAAAGATCTTCAAACATTCAAGACGCTACAACAAGCTTCAAGAGAAATTCCTTACATCCAACACCGATTCATCGAATTTCATCGACGAAGATTGAGCTAGTAGTCAAGATTGTTTCTTGTGATCAAATTGTACTGTTTTGATAAGAGATTTGTATCGATTTGTAACCGAATTCAGTAATAAAGAGATTCAAAGTGGACGTAGGCTGAATCTCAAGCCGAACCACTATAAATTGCTGTCTTTTACTGCTTTTTCTACCATTTTACTGCTTAAATTCTGTTCCCGTCACACGGGTGGTGCTTTCACGATTCTATTACACACACCGGTGTTAGCGTTCACTTTTTAGCGTTAACAACTGGCAATTTAAATTCAATAATAAATTAAATGACAATTTAATTCAAATTAATTCAAAATTAATAGGAATAGCAAATTAAATATACCAAACAACAATAAATAAATTCCTAATTACATCACAAATTTAATTTAACTAACATAGGAAATTTTAGAAGTTGTGAGTGTGTTAAAACACTCACCTTTGAATTTAAATCGAATTTAGGGCCCCAAATTCAACCGATTTCAGAATTATTCCAAACCAGCGTCAAAATGTCTGGAATCTCAATACGATCCCAGAGGAACAAACCGCGCATGAATCCGACCTCGTATGAAGAAGTTATGCATTTTAGAGCGTTGAAAATCAAAGTTTTAAATTTAAAATAAGCAAACAAAAAACAAATCATCACACGCCACATCACCTAATTCCACGACCTCGTACAACTACGCACGCTCGTCTTTGCAAACCCTACAGTCGCCACTACTCAAGACTTTGACCACCTATCGTCGTCGAACCACCCGCTATCACCAAAATCAGAGGCCATCGTTGTCCCTACCATGGCCAGGCGCACCCCCACCTAGAACCTCGCGCACTCCGGCAGCTCCATAGCCGTACGCTACCATTGAACCCTTTTGGCCAACCGCGACAATACCTGACCCTATTACGACAAGCCGAGACCATGGATCAACTTGCCACGACACCCCCTACGCACTAGTGCTCGCCGATCGATCCCAAGATGAAGATCCACCGTTGGATCGAGATTGTGGCCTATGAACGACCGAGGTTCATCCTGAATTTTTGGACAAACGAGGTATTAAATTGAAAAACACATTGCAGATTTTCCCTGCGCTCGTTGAGAGCTTCGAATCGATATATAATTTGATATTGTTTGAGGAGTTTTAATTTTGATTTGGAATTTGATTTTAAATTGAAATGAGAATTTGTTTGCCTGCCATTGAAATGAGGAGTTGAGAAGGAAATGTACATACAGATAACTGGAAATAAAAAATAAACTAGGGTTTATAACGAGCTATTTATAGGCATAGCTGAAATAGAAAGGAATGGACTAGATCGATTTGGATTGGAATGATAAACGACTCGAAAAGCCCGCTCTTCCTCCGGAATGAAAATTGGTCAACCCATATATCAAAATAGATGTTTTCAATAATTTTAAACTCAATAGAACAGGTTTCAAGTTCTAATTCCATCGTATGAAGAAGTTATGTAAAAATCTGCTTATTTCAAATTGATTTCAATTGATTTAATTAAATTAATTTTTAGGCGTTTCGAGCCCGTACGAGCAAATGACAAGTCCGATCGTTACGAAACTTAATCCTATAATAATTCACTGTTACGGATCCGATGAAACTGGTTTCGTCGAAATCCGAGACAGTTGCCAACATGGCTATTTTCACGTTAATTAAATAAATTAATATTAAATTAATTTATCACCTTTTAAATTCAATATTTATAAACTAGCAGATTTTTATCATTTTTGATCCCTTAGATATTTATAATAACTAAAACCAAATTCACATATCCATTTAGTGTTAATTATTTCAATAGATACAGTGTTCCAATGTCAACTACAATTAATCCAATTAATTACAAATTAATTCCAATAAATTTTATTTTATTTGATTCCAAACTTAATATTCAATCAATTATTACACAACAAACATAGTTAACATTGTTTTATATTTCATTACATTAATATCTTCCAATTTTCATCTTTTATTTGTATTAATTACTATATTTCAATTATATTGGAATTTTGTCAATTTTACACATTAATTAAAATTTAAAATCACAATTTATTTATTTATCTTGATTTCATTCTTTTATTAAATCAATTATTACCGTATGAATATAATTAACATTTCTACTCATTTCATTACATTCACAATTTACAGTTATTGCCTTAACTCATAGTAATGTAACATTTATTTACATTTGATTTCAATTGATTTCCATTTATATTCTGTAAACTAATTACATAGGTAACTTATAATAATAGTTACCATTTACCTTCAATCACACTTATAAATTCATTATTCACAAACAAATGTTACAATTACTTACATAGCACAGATTTTTATTCAATTACCATTTGTTATATACTATTTCATTAATGAATTGAATATTTACATTTGTTTTCCTATATTCACTGTATAACCAAGTATAACTTTTACATTATTTCAATTGATTGGAATTCTATTCCAGTTGTTAATAATTTACTTTAATTAACATTATTACCCTTCATTTTAGTATTTTTTTCATTAATACATCACAAATTTCTATTTCTCCTAATATTAAATCACAAAAATCTTATTAAATTAACAAATTTAATTATCGAAAATTACGGGTCAATACAGAAGCACTTCAAAATCTTCATCTTGGACCTTGCCTTTACTATTTCCAATTCGAACGTTTACGTTAGTTCGAAGTGGTTTTCGAATTAATATCCGATCCCGGTCTCTTCAAACCAATGTTCAATAATTTAAGATGTCAAGTTGTTTATAGTGGACTATTCCACTATAAGGGTGTAAAGATTTACATATGGACATACATTCTATATGCTTAGATTATCATGATCTGCTTATCGAAATTAACCCCTCGTATTCATCATGTTCCCGAAGTGCGGTATTTCTGATAAGTACAAGTCAACATACTTTCAATAAAACGCGTCATCGTTTAATTACAACTACTTTAATACATTTCGCTACTTAATAGGATGGACAAGAGATCCTTAGTTTTAAAACATTTTACTTAAATAAGAAAATTGGTTTAAAATAAATAACCGATAGAGTTTTAAAAGAAATTTTAAAATAAATAAACCTTTATTAAATCATAAGTTAAAACTCAATTAAACCTTTATTAATCTTAATTAAATCAAAATTAAATCATTAATAATCCTAATATCTATAATTAAATCTTAATTAGACTTTATTTAAATAACAGTTATTTAAGAAATTGAACCCTAATTAAGTGGAAAATTAACCTTTTATTTAATAATAATTAATTAAATAATTAACTCGAATTGAATAATTAATTAAAATAAATAAACTTGATTAAATAAAAATTAAATTTCTTTTATCTTAGTAAATCGCTATTCAAAACTTCTTTAATTAAAAATAATTTACTTAGTTAATGATTTTGTAAACTCTAATTACTTAACTTAATTACTTAATTAATTAAATAACAATTACCTAATTAATAAATTAAATAATTAATAAATTAAATAATTAAAATTTAAACCATTGACTTACTTAATTATTTTGAAACGAGTTTTCAAAAACAATCCAAAAGTAAACACTTTAAAATTTAAAATCGCGAAATTTCCCGAACAACATCCATAGCGACTATCGCTATAAGTGCCGTTCGCTAGAATTCAATTCTAGGTGGAAATCTCACTGAACACTAGCTGCACCATGTTTTGTAAACTTAATTTAAAGGTTTTGAAAACTTTAAACAAAAGGTATAAACTTGGAAAACCTTTCCAAAAGCCAAGACTAAAAGAAAGCTTTTCTTTTTCCCTCGGATCTCAAGTCGTTTTTGAGCATTTAAAGCGCTAGTTTCATAACCATTTCACAATATACTTGATTTTGTTCACAAACAATACTACCATCATATCATAAATCAATATCACATATCCATATCCATAGACATATCCAAACATATCGACATATTATCCAAATCACAAATCTATACCAAACAACTAACTTGCAATCGTATATAAGCCAAACAACATGATAATTCAATACAACAAACACTATATTCTCATAACATATAGATCATTAAAAAAAATTATTTTATTTTCCAAAAAATGTTAGTTTTACTCACCGAAAATTACCAATTTCAAACTAAAATCTTGCTAAAACTTGAAAGCAACTTAGGAACTTTGAAATACGAAGGTATTTGGCGGCTTGGACCTCCAAGATAGGCTCGGCCTGGGCTAATTGGGCTCGGCCTAGGGTAGTTTGGGCTCAGTCCTTATGTTTTTGGTTGGTGGAGTGTTGTAGTTTAGAAGAGGAGGTGTTGAATGGTTTGTAGAAGTGGTTATGTGAAATAAAGAGGTGATTTTTAGTGAAAGAAGTGATATTTCCTTATTTTAGAAATTATAAAGAGGAGCCATGGAAATATATTCTCAAGTTTTTAGGAATTAGAAGTGGAGAAGGAGCTTGAAAAATGAAAAACATGAGTGGTGAGTTGTATATATAGGCTTAGGAATTAATTAAAATAATATAAAGTGATTATATTTAAAATATATGTGTGTATGTATTACCATACCTCCCCCCCATAATCCGCCCTCCCCTTATACCCTCCCCTCCATCATGTTTTACTATTCATGCTATGATCCATGTACCATATGTTGAAAAATGCATTAATATATATTAAAATATATACACTTTTATTTTGAAAAATATCCTCTTTTATCTTATATATATACACTTAAGAAGAAACATGTACATGAATATATGTGTACATGTATACATGTTCAAATGGTTTGTAGTGTGCAAAAATGTTTACAATAGTGTTTTAGCATTTTAATTAACTTTTAATCAATGAAAAATCGATACTATCAGAAAATAATTTCCAGTCACATTTTTTATTTCTCTATAAACTTTATTGTTTGTACCAAAATTGGGCACAACACTCTTCGAAAGTCTTTGAAGAGATAAAGTGAAGAAATTAACTGGAAAAAGAGGAATTATCTAACAAAAACTGCAAATTTCAGAAATGAGAATAATTAAAGTGCAAGGAGACACAAGAATTTAGAGTGGTTCGGCGTATAGCCTACGTCCACTATGAAGTAGTTTGCTTTATTGATCTTTCTTTTGTGTTTACAAGTGAATTCAATGATTTACAGCAGGCAATTGTGGTTTGCAGCTGTGAATCTTGTTGGTAGCAGCAGCAACTGAGTTCAGATCTGGATCTGGCGGAGTCCGGGCGTTGGAGATCTCAAAGAGGAAGAAGAACCCCTTTTCTGTTGGCTTTTGGGGTCTATTTATAGGTGTAGGAGGCTGATATTTCGTTCAGATCTCGGGAGACCCTCTCTGGCATGTGACCAGGCCCGCACGCCCAAGCCCGTGAAGTTTCGGTCTGATCTATGATCGACACGAACAGATTTCGACTCGATCAAGATTTCATCCAATGGAGTCAAAATTTGGCGTGGACATTCTTTAGCATGCACGTAGTCTTTTGTGAAAATTTCATAGCATTTGGACTTGTAGATTGGGAGATATGATCGATACGAAATGGGGTTTTCGGTAGGCTGTTTCCTTCGACTCGCTCCTGTTTCGACTCGCTTCCGTTCGACTCGCTTCCGTTCGACTCGGTGACATGGCACTTGATTCTCACTTTGTCCTGGATGTTGCTTCGAGCGATTCGAACTATTCACTGATTGAGCAAGTCGAAGTGTGCCCAGATCGAGCGAGTCGAAGTAAGCACTGGTCGAGCGAGTCGAAGTAAGCACTGGTCGAGCGAGTCGAAGTAAGCTCTGGTCGAGCGAGTCGAAATGGGGCGTCCTTGGAGGTTTGAGCAGTGGAGTCGAAGTTGATGGAGTCGAACATTTGTTTGAGCGGAGCGAGTCAAAGCGTGCACTTTCGATGGTTGCAAACTGGAGCGAGTCGAAGAGAGCAGCTCTGAGGGATGCGAAGCGAGTCGAACCTGGACGACTCGGAGTTAACCTCTGAGCGAAGCGAGTCGAAGTTATCACTCCTGGGCGTTGCGAAGCGAGTCGAAGTTGGCTTCTGCTGGTTGCTAATGGAGTGAGTCGAAGTATGCACTCCCTATGGATTCTAACTGGAGCGAGTCGAAGGAGGCTGTTCTTGACCAATTTTGTATCGTTCACAACTTGAGCATATGAACTCGGAGTGACTTGAGATTTGGAATGTTGACTATCATAGCTTAGGTTGTCATGCCATATCAATTTTGGCTCGATCCGGACTCGGACAAAATTCGTCGATATCCATAGTGAGCCTGTTTATAACTGATCTCTGGGACGGGCCGTCACTGGTTACTAGTCAATTCCTTGGTATTACGGCCTTCCCAAAAGGCGGGATAACAATTGCCCTCCAAAGTACGTCTTGTGAAAACATGATGTGCTTTGAAGTGCTGCAGTCTTTACTCTGAATAGTTATCGTCTTTTTGATGAAAGCTGTAACCTTTGACCATTATTCTTGATAATGTAAACTGTTGACTGCCGACTGCTGTACCATGTATTGTTGCAACTGATTGCTGTATACTAGTGATTACCCGGTTGTTGTTGTAATCGTTATTGGATGAGTTTCTGGTTCCTGAAAATCTAGAATACTGAATATTAGTTCGACATTCATGCATATACGTTAACCTGACTCTCGGTGACGTTCGTGCGTCCACGAGTCGTTGTCAGTTTATTTTTCTTTTGAATTACGTATCGATCCTCTCCTAAACCGATGTGAAATTCGCTGCAACAACGCTCGATGGTTGCTTTTGAATGTTCCTTCGTAACGATCCTCTCTTGAATCGATGTGAAGGGTTGAAACAACGAAGATGATTTTCATTGGATTTATGGATGTGAAGTAAGTACGTCGAGTTGATGGAGTTGGCCTCTGGAAGTCATGATTTTATGGATTCAAGCTGGTTGTTCGACTCGGTTTTGGTTCAAACTGCTTTGTTCGACTCGGTCTTGGATTCGAACTGCATAGGAGCCGATGTCGAAACGCACAGGAGACGGAGTCGAAGGGGAGCGAGTCAAAATGAGCAAGAGATGGAGGAGCGAGTCGAAGTGCACAGGAGACGGAGTCGAAGTGCACAGAAGACGGAGTCGAAGACAAGCGATACGAAGGGGAGTTTCGCATCAGCGAGTGGAGAGGGAGTCGAAATACACATTCGAATCCACTGGGATACGAATCGTTTATTTCCTTTGTTTCAAAGTCCATATAAATACTTTGTACTTAGCCATTTTTCCAGTTTTTACTTTTTGTTTTCCTGCCTCTCCTTCGTATCGTTCTGAGACTAGAGAAAGCAAAGAAGAAAAACACTCTCGCCTTCGAACTGATCTACATCTTCAATTACTCGAACCAATTAACAAATTTAGGTAATCCATTGAGCGAAGCCATCACGTAAACGAGGAGACTCGATTCTTAACAGTAAATCAGTCAGAGTCATGATTGATTGAAAAGTCCTTGGCCTCAGCTTCGTGTCGATCTGGAGTAGGGGTTTCGAGATGGTGAGGCGGAGGCCTTCGTATCGATCGATGGTGGAACGTCGCATCGAGTTGAATGCTTTAAATATGTGGATCGATACGAAGGGGCTGTGTCTAATGGACTCAAAACAATGGCCCTGGATCGAGTCGAAAAGTACGTCTTTTGATCGAGTCGAAATAGTGGCCTTGGAACGGTTCGAAGCGGAGTGCCTGGAGATCGAGTCGAACTGCGTAGTTTTTGATCGAGTCGAAGCAGAGGCTTTGGATCGAGTCGAAGCGCGTGGTTTGGGATCGAGTCGAAGTAGAGGCTTCGAAGCGAGTCGAAGCGCGTGGCTTCGGACCGAGTCGAAGGACATGGTCTTGGATCGAGTCAAACTGCACAACCCCGAACGATCGATTCGAACTCGAGCCTTAGTGAACGATTCGAATTTGAACTTGAATGATTGTCTTGAACTCGAACTTTAGATGTTTGACCATTGGTTTAATTTCGACGATACCGAAAATTCTAGTGCCTTTGACCACTTAACTCCGACGAGCTTCCGATTTGCTTAACTGGACTTAATTGTTTCACCGCCCACCTGATTGCCTATTGAAGTTCGTCGATGAAACTGGAACTTAAAATAATAACACATTTTAACTTGGTCTGATAGCTAATAAATGGATGGCACGATTGTGACGGTCAGCGATGACGGTCCTTCCGACTGAACTCCAAGCCTCGTCGTTTACGTGCTTTCATTAACCCGGTTGATCTTCTCAAATAATATACAGTATTGCACTGCACAACACACTCACACACTATACACTGGGGGATGCACGAGTGTTATTTGTTAGTTTAACAATTATTTTTATAAGCTAGCTAGTCATGGACCCTTCAAGTTCCCAGCAGCCGGAAATCTCAAGTTCTATTCTTCCAACCATAGAGATATCGGTTATTGAAGCCGAAGTTATAGGGCCAGCTCCGAACGAGCGTCCGGGTGCTCGATTTATTCTCAATCCAATAGATTCCGTGCCGTCGGTATCTCCGAAGATATTCTAGGATGGATTTGCTTAAGGCATGGTTTGTCGCTTGACGACGTGCTACTTCCTGGGCCAACTGACAAGCCACACACTCCCCCGGAGGGGTTTACTGCTTTCAACCGTCACGCTTGCACAGCGGGGACACTTCCTCCCTTCAATGAATATATAAGGGAGATGTTATCGTTTCTCAGCATAGCTCCATCTCAGCTACATCCCAACGGATATGCCTTGTTGAATAGCACCTTTGTCCTGTTTATGGAGATCCTCTTTCGACCGCCGAAGCCGATCAAAATCAGATATTTATTCAACGTCAAAAGTCGTGGAGACAGTCCTTCTTTTACCTTCCTGGAGGCGGTCAGAAGCTGCCACATTGTACTGGGCTCCTGGGGATGGCTAAGTTATTATAAAACTAAATGGTTCTATGTTCGGTGCCCCCCTGGATTTGCTGGGCGGTGGTTGGATAAACGTAAGTGTTGCCATTTCTCTCTTTAATCATTGAGATACTAGTAACTAACTTCGAAACTGACATACTTTTCCTTTCTTATAGCTGCAATCTCTCATCCTGATGGCGCATACTTCAGAGAGCTTGTTCGGATTCTTCAAGAGTTTCCGGGCGAAGAGAGGCATATAGACTTAGTCCTGACCGATAGGATTTTGAGGGCTGTCGGTCTGATAGAACGGAGACAGAGCATACATCTGGAAGGGATACATAGAGTGGTTCCGAAGAAACGGGTGAAGCGCAAAGCGCCCGTAGTCGTGATCGTCGAAGAAGTTGATCCGGAAAGAACACCTACCGATACCGAGCTCCCAGCTGGGTCTTCTGCTAATGTCCTGGATTCGGGAGGAAGAAGAAAAGGCAAGGCTGCTACTCACAAACGCCCTAAATCTAAGAGATTCAAATCTGTGGTCATGTCTTTACCTTTCCAGGGGATCAGAATTTCAGAGGCTCCTCCCCCGCAAGTGGAGAGTCCTTTTGCAGGGCTCGCTGACATTCCGATCCCGGATTTCATGTCGTCTCCACACGATGCCGGGACGGAAGGGCTTGATAGCGCTTTTGAACTGAGCGGGTCGCTTGCTACGAGTGCGACCGACATTTCCGGTTGGTCGGGGGATTGCACATGCATACACTTCACTACACTACATGATTCACAACTGTAATTCGTCCAACTTAGGAAGTTACTAACTCTTTCTTCGTTTATCATTTTCAGGTACGATGTCTGGAAGGGGATCGATGCTTGGGAATCTCCGTTCAGCCCGAAAAGCTTCTGGTTACTATGATTCCCAAAGGAGGGATTCAGATAGAGATCGCGATCGCGAATACTCTAACCAGGATAGGTACGGGCGTGACATGGGGTATATACACTGATCCAGATCACGCTCTCCTCCTCCAAGACTTCCGTCTCCTCCCCCTGTTCAAACTTCAAATCCACCAGAGCCTTCTCATCACAGGCCGTCTTCTCATGCTTCTAGGTCCGAAACTCATCTTTAGAGAGTCGAGACCACGGCCTCTATGATTACTGAGCAGGTCCCTACTGAACCCATAGGGGAAGGAGCTCTTAAGTTGGCTCAGATGAGGAAGGACTTTCCGAACATCTGTTTCGACGGTTACGACTTCCCACCACACTTAAAGAGAATCCCATCAGGGGTGGAAAACACGGTACACGACTTCGTTCACGACATATACACCCAGTACCGGGAGTGGGCAATGACTGCCGAGAAAGCTTCCAAAGTGAATTTTGAGCGGGCCAAAGCGCTCGAGAAGATGGAGACCGAGCTCGCAAAAACGGATCGGATTATTCAGGTACTCTCCGTTGAGTCCGAGTCTTCTTGGAAATCTGAGATTGAGGCCGTCAAAAGGGCTGACGAGGCGAAGACGGAGATGGAGAGGTCTTGTCCTTGTATTTAGCTATGAAATGGTGAATTTAGCTATGAAATGAGCAAGGACTTGTCCTTGTATTGCTCGTCTTGGAGTGTAAGTAATATCAAACTGACTCAGCTCGATGTTCCACTTGAGTAACCTACCAGACGTCTCAGGCCGCGGAAGGACCTGTCGTAACGGTTGGTCAGTGTAAACAACAATGGGATGTGCTTGGAAATACGGTTGGAGTTTTCTTGATGCGATTACAGGGCCATAAGCCAACTTTTCTAGCTTTGGATAGTTCCTTTCAGCCCCAGTCAATTGTTTGCTGATGTAGTATACTGGCTTCTGTATCCCGTCTTCTTCTCGAACCAAGGCAGCGCTGATAGCGTTTTCTGATATCGCCATGTATGCATAAAACTTCTCATGATCAATAGGCTTTGACAGTATTGGTGGTGTGGATAGATGTTGAACTAGTGCTTGGAAAGCGCCTTCGCACTCCATGTTCCATTCAAAGTTTCGTTTCTCTTTTCGGATCAGATCGAAATAGGGAATGCATTTGTCAGTGGACTTTGAAATGAACCTGCTTAATGCCGCTACCTTTCCATTAAGACTCTGGACTTGCTTTATAGTTTTGGGAGTTTCAAGATTTCTGATCGCCCAAATCTTTTCGGGATTGGCTTCGATTCCCCGGGCGTTAACGATGAACCCAAGGAACTTTCCGGATGCAACTCCAAAGTGACATTTCAGTGGGTTGAGCTTCATCTTGTATTCCCGAAGTATGTTGAACATAGTTTCCAGGTCTTTTACATGGTCGGTGGAGAGTCGTGACTTCACAAGCATGTCGTCGACATATACTTCCATTGTTTTCCCGATTTGATCGACAAACATCCGATTGACCAATCGTTGATAAGTAGCTCCGGCGTTCTTGAGTCCGAATGGCATAACCTTGTAGCAGTAAAGTCCCAGGTTGGTCACGAAGCTGGTATGTTCCTGATCGGGTAAATGCATTGGTATCTGATTGTAACCAGAGTACGTGTCCATGAAGGATAAGAGTTCATGCCCAGCTGTCGAATCTACTAGCTGATCAATTTTGGGAAGTGGGAAACTGTCTTTGGGACATGCTTTATTCAGATCGGAATAATCGACACATGTTCTCCACTTTCCATTCGGCTTTCGGACGAGCGCGAGATTAGACACCCATTCAGGATATAGTGCATCTCGAATGAACCCATTCGCTTCAAGCTTTTCTACTTCTTCTTTAAGGGCGGCAGATCTCTCTGGATCCATACCGCACCTTTTTTGTTTGACCGGGACATGCCGCGGGTCAATGTTCAGAGTGTGGCTCGCGTTGTCCGGCGAGATCCCACACATATCAGAATGTGTCCAGGAAAATACATCAAGGTATTCCTGCAGAAATTCAACCAATTCCTCCTAAGCTTGCTGGCTTAGCTGAGATCCAATCTTTATCATTTTCGAGTCATCGTCACCGTCAATCGGGACATCAATCGTCAGTTCGGCCGGTGATGCTTGATTTTCTTTAGATTCTCCTTCGTCTTCAGTCTCTCTTGGATCAAGGTCTTTGAGGAATTGGCTGGGGTGCCCGGGCCTGGGCCCGGGCGTTAATTGTCAATTATCGGCGAAACGGACGCAGAGAGATTCCTCTACGCCCTTTCCCTTCTTCTTTCACTGCGCCTCCCACAACTCAGCAACATAACAGGCTCTAGCAGTAGCCTGATCTCCCTGAACGATTCCTATTCCATGATCAGTGGGAAATTTTAAGGTCAGACACCATGAGGGCAATGGCTACCCTGAATTCAGCGAGGACCGGTCGGCCCAAGAAAGCATTGTAAAGGGAGTCTATGTCCAAAACAATGAACTGCAACATCCGTACTCTCCAATGTTCTCCAACTCCCAACTCTACTGGCAGTTCCACCATTCCAGTGGGTATTGTGGCACTTCCGTTGAAACCATGGACTCGAGATTGACAAGGCTTCAAGTCTACGGCTTCCGTCTTCATTTGATCATAAGCTCGCTTGAACAAAATATTCACAGAGCTTCCACTGTCAACTAAGATCCTTTTTATCCAAGCGGGTCCTACTTGTGCGGAGATGACCAGTGGATCAATCGTTGGAGCTTCTACTTTATCTGCGTCTCTGCTTCTGAACACGATGTCATCCGCCATCGTTTTCTGTTGCTTGGCTGGAGCCCCCTCATCAAAACTACTGCCACACTCGAAATCCGCATGCCTGATAGAACTGGCATACGACTCCATTTCCTTCCAACTTCGATCTGCTGGGTAAGGACCACCACTTATTGTATTGATGACCAACCTCCCGTCTGCACGAGCGGGTTCCTCCTGTCTTTCCTAATTCGGCGCACGATTCTGATTTGATGGGCCCGCACCACCGGACTGCGGTACCCGTACATACTGATCGAACTTCCGCTCACGTATTAGTTTTTCAATGAGGTCTTGTAAGTGACGACACTTATTGGTGTTGTGGCCATAACTCTCATGGAATCTACAGAACTTTCCTGTTTAGATTTGTCTTTCAGTTGGTGGTTTTGGGGTAGGTTTTTATACTGCATGGTATTGCAGGTCTGCAAATACACATTTTCCAACGACGTGTTCAATGGAGTGTAATTATCGTACATGGAAGCTCTACGCCATGGTCCACGATCCTGATCGCATTTTTTGTTCTGATTTCTATTGTCCCTTTGCTGATTCTGTTTATTCTGGACGTTCAATTGAATTTTTCCAGAGCTATCTCCGGACTGTTTAACAGCGATGTTGCTTTGGATACCTTCGATGTTGGGCCCTGCGTCATCCTGCTTCCTAGACTGTTTCGCATCCTCCCTTCTCAGGAATTGGGCTGCCTTGGAATAGAAACGGTCTAATGACGCAGGTGGTTTCCCAGCTAACCAATTTCCGAACTCGGAATCAGCATCAATCCCCTTAGTCAGTGCCATCAGGATAGAGTTATCATTGGGATTGCTTATTTCCGCACACGCAGCATGGAATCGCTCCAAGTAACGGCTAAGTGTTTCTCCGGGAGCTTACGTAACACTAGACAGAGTGTTAACGTCCTTAGGCCTCGCTACGTGCATACGGAATTGTTCGACAAACTTTATGGCCATCTGGTCAAAGTTAGAGATGGATCGTTGTGGCAAACGAGTGAACCACATGGTAGCGATGCCCCCTAGGGAAATGAGGAAACTACGGCACTTTACCGCATCATCAGCTCTAGCAGCATTCATCATCCATTCGTATTTCAGGACATGTTGATTGGGATCAGAACTTCCTTCATAAACTGGCAAAGCTGGCATCCTGAAGTGCCGATGTGGTTCAGCATATAAAACATCATCGGTGAAAGGGGTATGACTTTGGGAGATTCCCCAGTCGTCATTAGAGAGACCCTGACTTTCACGAATCATTTGGCGGATCATCGCTGGTATGTCTGGCGTTCGGAAACTTGGAGCATGTTGTGCCAAGGTGTGGTCGGGTTCCACAACGCGAGCCTGGACCGGACGCGGTCGACGGTCCGTGCCTCACCTCCTTGGTTCAACATCCTCAGGGACATAAGGCTCAGGAGTCTGCTCTCGTTGGCTACGTTGAGGATCAGCTTGGTTTCTAGCATCACCTCCCCGTTCGGCAGTGGTGGTAGTAGCAATGTTGCCGGTAACATGATAAGGAGCAGCTCCTCCCCGAGTTGAAGGTTCTGTGCGGAGGCTAGCGGATGGTCCAGCTCTAGGTTGCCCAAGGTTCGAAGCAGGTTGGTGTCCCGTGGCTTGGGTGTAGCTTCCACCTAACCGTGGACGTGTGGATCTAGTTTGGCCATCGGAGGAGGCTGAACTTTCTATGGAAGAGTGAGAACCTTGGTTTCTCTTGGATCTTCTTCGCCTTTGGCGATTTAGCTGGTTAGTCAACTCCGTGTTGGCGCGTAGTTGTTCCGCTAGCTGTTGTCGACTTTGGGTCAACTCTTGAAGCAAGGTCTGGAATTATTATCTAGTGATTGGACCTGATGGATCTAAAGGTCCTGCAGCATTTTGGTTGGATGGAGGTGATTGCACGAGATTTTGTCGGTCCTGTACTCCTTGATTAGCAGCTGTAGAAGTGGTACGTGTGCTCACCATGGTGAGGAGATGAAAGTCTTTTCCTAGATCTGATGCAAATCTGAATAGAATGGAAGGGCTTCAAAGTTCTAGATCTGAATCTTCTTCATAGATTTATGCAATCCAATATAGATAGGAGATCCAAAGAGCAGGAGAAAAATTGGTTTTCTCAGTGAAAGCACCAAAGTGTTTGTACCAAAATTGGGCACAAAAATCTTCAGAACTCTTTGAAGAGATAAAGTGAAGAAATTAACTGGAAAACGATGAATTATCTAACAAAAACTCCAAATTTCAGAAATGAGAATAATTACACTGCAAGGAGACACAAGTATTTAGAGTGGTTTGGCGTATAGCCTACGTCCACTATGAAGTAGTTTGCTTTATTGATCTTTCTTTTGTGTTTACAAGTGAATTCAATGATTTACAGCAGGCAATTGTGGTTTGCAGCAGTGAATCTTGTTGGTAGCAGCAGCAATTGAGTTCAGATATGGATCTGGCGGAGTCCGGGCATTGGAGATCTCAAAGAGGAAGAAGAACCCCTTTTCTGTTGGCTTTTGGGGTCTATTTATAGGTGTAGGAGGCTGATATTTCGCTCAGATCTCGGGAGACCCTCTCTGGCACGTGACCAGGCCCGCACGCCCAAGCCCGTGAAGTTTCGGTCCGATCCGTGATCGACACGAACAGATTTTGACTCGATCAAGATTTCATCCAATGGAGTCGAAATTTGGCGTGGACATTCTTTAGCATGCACGTAGTCTTCTGTGAAAATGTCATAGCATTTGGACTTGTAGATTGGGAGATATGATCGATACGAATGGGTTTTTCGGTAGGCTATTTCCTTCGACTCGCTCCTGTTTCGACTCGCTTCCGTTCGACTCGGTGACGTGGCACTTGATTCTCACTCTGTCCTGGATGTTGCTTCGAGCGAGTCGAACTTTTCATTGATTGAGCGAGTCGAAGTGTGTCCAGGTCGAGAGAGTCGAAGTAAGCACCGGTCGAGTGAGTCGAAATGGGGCGTCATTGGAGGTTTGAGCAGTGGAGTTGAAGTTGATGGAGTCGAACAGTTGTTTGAGCGGAGCGAGTCGAAGCATGCACTTTTGATGGTTGCAAACTGGAGCGAGTCGAAGAGAGCAGCTCTAAGGGATGCGAAGCGAGTCGAACCTGGACGACTCGGAGTTGACCTCTGAGCGAAGCGAGTCGAAGTTGTCACTCCTGGGCATTGCGAAGCGAGTCGAAGTTGGCTTCTGCTGGTTGCTAACAGAGCGAGTCGAAGTATGCACTCCTTATGGGTTCAAACTGGAGCGAGTCGAAGGAGGCTGTTCTTGACCAATTTTGTATCGTTCACAACTTGAGCATACGAACTCGGATTGACTTGAGATTTGGAATGTTGACTCTCATAGCTTAGGTTGTCATGCCATATCAATTTTGGCTCGACCCGGACTCGGACAAAATTCGTCGATATCCATAGTGAGCCTGTGTATAACTGATCTCTGGGATGGGCCGTCACTGGTTACTAGTCAATTCCTTGGTATTACGACCTTCCCAAAAGGCGGGATAACATATATATTGGTAAAAAAATTTTGAAAATGATTTTACCATCATTAGTTATAATTTAAAATAGTTTTATTTGATAATAAAAATCCATTTATTAATTTTTTAAAATATAATTAAATATTCATTTAAATAGCTATTAAATCCTAGGTCGTTACAAATCGAAATGGTTTAGAGCATGTTGGCTAGCAAAATTACATCACTAATTTCAACATTTGATATCAATGAAGTTATTTCGTATTACACCTGCTTTATATAATTTTAACTACTGTTTGCGCCAAAATTGGTCACAAACCCCAAGTATTGTGAAAGCACTAGTGTATGAATATAAATCAGCAATATTAATCACAGATCTAAGTAAACAGCAAGCAACAATCCAGAAATAATGAACAGAGACACAAGATTTATAGTGGTTCAGCTATCTCCGGCCTACGTCCAGTCCAAATTTTTATCCTTTATTGATTATCCTCACTGAGTACAGTTGAATACAGCAATTACAATGAAGAAATTCGTTTATAACAGCAATGGTAGAGTGCAAGTCTGAATCCGGCAGAGTCTGGACGTTGAACCGCCAAAAGATCTTTTTTCTACAGGCTTTAGGGGGCTATTTATAGGCGTAGGAGGATGAGATCGCGCTCAAACTTCGGGAGACCTCTTCTGGCACGTGAGGGGGCCCACGCGACCGACCCCACCAAGTTTTGACTCGATGCGCGATCGATACGAAGCAATTTCGTATCCATCAAGAAATGATCCAATTAAGCTGAAACTTGGCAGGATTGTTCTTTACCTTGTATGCAAGCTGCTGTGAAAATTTCATTGCATTTGGATCAAAGGTTTGTGAGATATGATCGATACGAGATTGCACTTTCGTGAGCACTGCTGCGTTCGAATCCATGTTTCGTATCCACCTGTTCGACTCGATCGGAGCACGTGCGCGTGCAATGACGTGTCATGAAATCCCTGGGTCGATCCGCTTTACGTGCCGAGTTCGACCAAGCGACCCGCATCTAGCGCTTAAGTCTCGCTCGTATCGGTTATTTGTTCGCATCCAGTTGTTTTAGTCTTTATTTGAATCACTGTGATCGATTCGAAGTATCTTGATCACGATGGATACGAGTTCAACCGATACGAACAAAGCCTTGGGATGGATTCGAATAGACCGAGGCAGTATCCTTGTGATGGATACGAAATCGATCGATTCGAAATAGCCAGTATGATGATAGATGCATGCGAGTATGATGGATTTGAAATGCACTAAACCTGATGGATACGAACACACTGAGGCGATGCCATTCCGATGGATACGAACCTAATGGATTCGAAATGGTCATTGCCTCAGTTCACCGATGGATACGAACTACATATTCTTCTTATCTTGTATCGATCATATCTCCTCCGTATGAACTCCGATTTACCTGAAACTTGAAATATAGCCTCCCCTAGTCCTCATCATCATCTCCAATCGATTCCGTCCTGATCGGAGCTCGACCAAATTTTGACGACATCCACTTCAGCCTTGTTTCCGATTGATCTCCAATCCTGATATCCATCCTTCCTTGCCAATTTTGTTGATATTCCATCTTTGACCGAAAGGTGGGATAACATTTGCCCCCCCCCCAAAACATGCCTTGTGATAATAAGGCATGTTTTGAATAACTATGAATCCGATATCCAAGGTCCATAGCCAATTCCATGCCCATGCAAACTCGATAACCGAGTTTCAATCAATCCTTATCCAATAGCCAATAACCGAATCCAGGACCTCTCCGGGCCGATATCCAAATCCATAACCTCTCCGGGCTTTTGTCAAGCACAATCCACACCTGACGACCTTGGTCCAGTGTCCCTGGACGTTGCGCTAACCTCTCCGGGTTCTTGCCAAGTGCAATTCACACTTGACGGCCTTGGTCCGGTGTCCCTGGACGTTGAGCTAACCTCTCCGGGTTCTTGCCAAGCGCAGTCCACACTTGATGACCTTGGTCCAGTGTCCCTGGACGTAATTAATACCATGGCTTAAGTCCTAAGCCGAATCCTGGTCGCTCCGGACCCTTGTTGAGCATAGTCCATACTCAACGACCTGAATGAGTCACTTTACCACGTTCGGGCAAATACGACTCACCCCTTGCCAGGTATAATCCATACCTGACAACCGTTTATCAAAACCCAAACAAAAATCCAGTCAAAATCTAATACAAAATCCAAGTGAAACCAAAATGATCAGAAATCCAAACCAGCATCCAAAACAGAAACCAGTCTTCCAAACGAAAATCCAAAACAGAAAGCAAACAAAACCAGGAGTTCAAACCAAACTCCAAAACCAAACTAGAAAACCAAGTGTCCAATCCAAAAACAAAAGACAGATTTCACAAACCATGGCTTCGCGGTTTATCAGCATTCAAAGCATGCCTAGGGGCTATCTCCGTCCCCATACATGTGTAAATGACTTGGTTACTCGCCAATGGTTTGTTACTTATTTCATATTACCCCGGTCAATTGATGACCAATCGACCATCATTCCTGGGCCTCACACCCTCATGGCTCGAGGTAGGCGGTGGTTGCTCCTGCTCCGCCGCTGCATTCTGAGCCTTGACATACTGCCTCAATTATCCATTCCATACATGTTCCTCAACTATGTCCTTTAAGTGCCTGCAGCTGTTGGTATCATGCCCGTCCAAATCGTGGAAGAGACAATGCCTTCCTGATGCCCTTTCCCGCTCAGATGGTTCTCTCCTAGCCGGCCTCCGGTAAGGAAGGCGATTCCGGGTTTCCATGTATATCCGCTCCAGTGTCTCGTTTAATCCCGTGTATGTGGAAAACTTTGGATCCTTCCATCGTTTCCTAGCTTTTTAAGAAGCGTCGTTCAACTTCCTTTTTTCTTTATCTTTATCCGGGTTTCCGTTAGATGGTTCTCCACCCTCTGTCGCATTCACCTCCTTTAACTTTAAGTCCATACATGCGTCTTCTTGTCGAAGGAATCTTTCAGCTTCGTGAAAGAATTCCCCGAGATCCAGTGGTGGGTCTCGTATTAAAGATACCTTAAAATCCGAATCCTCTCTGACCCCCGACACCGCCGCCATCAAAACCATCAATGGATCCGGCCGATCCACCGAAGCTACCACCGCATTGAACCGAGTTAGAAAAGCCCTAAGTGATTCATCCGTCCTTTACTTTACCGATGTTAGCGTCATTACGTTTTTCGGCCTCTTGATATGAACCCGAAACTGTCCCAAAAATCTGTCCACCAACTCCCTCCAAGTCCTGATAGATCCTTCTCCCAACTTCCTAAACCACATTGCAGCTAGATCTGTCAAATACAACGGAAAACATCTGGCCATCACTTCCTCCAATGCCCCCAGCACTTCCATGTGTCTAGTGTATCTCATCAAGTGATCAGTCGGGTCAGCCTTGCCATCATATACTTCCACGCTAGGTAACTTGAACTTAGGTGGATTCTGAGCTATCCTGATTTCCCGAGCGAACGGACTCCTGTTCACTCCTTCCAAATCTCTATTGGTCAAGCCTCCACGCATAGTCTTCCTAATGATTTCCGCTAATCCATCGTTGTCTGTCGGGGGTTGCCCCCCATGCTCCCGAGGGAACTCTGGCACATATTCTTCATGTGGCTCATTAGCTGCAACGTTGGCCCTAGGCTGTTGAACTCCTTCCAAAGGTCCTCCTATGTTGGATCATGTGGGTCTGCTCCCAAGCCCTTGTTGATTGCCTTCCGGTTCTGCATTCTGTCCTCCATTGGGTTCCATAACCCTAGCTCCTTGTTCCACATTAACAGCCGTTGTGGCCGTTTCTAAGTTCTGCATCCCTGCAGTTCTCATCAGTCCGAAGAAAGTTTGCATCATCTCCTGTTGGCTTTTCATTATTCTTTCATGTATTGAATTCGCCATAGCCTCCATCTCGTCCCTTGTGATGTAGACAGAAGCTTGTCCTTCTCCAGCTCCGGAGGACGCCTCTAGACTTCCTCCTTGTTGGCTTCTCTCAGCTCTTTGCCTTCTACTTGTTTGTCGAGTCATTGTCTTTCAAATCTGAACTTCAAATCTTGCGTAGCGAGTGCTAATCCTTCTCAGTGAAAGCACCAAAGTGTTTGCGCCAAAATTGGTCACAAACCCCAAGTATTGTGAAAGCACCAGTGTATGAATACAAATCAGCAATATTAATCACAGATCTAAGTAAACAGCAAGCAAAAATCCAGAAATAATGAACAGAGACACAAGATTTATAGTGGTTCAGCTATCTCCGGCCTACGTCCACTCCGAAGTTTTATCCTTTATTGATTATCCTCACTGAGTACAATTGAATACAGCAATTACAATGAAGAAATTTGTTTATAACAGCAATGGTAGAGTGCAAGTCTAAATCCGGTAGACTCTGGACGTTGAACCGCCAAAAGATCTTTTTTCTGCAGTCTTCAGGGGGCTGTTTATAGGCGTAGGAGGCTGAGATCACTCTCAAACTTCGGGAGACCTCTTCTGGCACGTGAGGGGGCCCACGCGACCGACCCCGCCAAGTTTTGACTCGATCCGCGATCGATACGAAGCAATTTTGTATCCATCAAGAAATGATCCAATCGAGCTGAAACTTGGCAGGATTGTTCTTTACCTTGTATGCAAGCTGCTGCGAAAATTTCATTGCATTTGGATCAAAGGTTTGTGAGATATGATCGATACGAGATTGCACTTTCGTGAGCACTGCTGCGTTCGAATCCATGTTTCGTATCTCGATCAGAGCAAGTGCGCGTGCAATGACGTGTCGCGAAATCCCTGGGTCGATCCGCTTTACGTGCCGAGTTCGACCAAGCGACCCGCATCTAGCGCTTAAGTCTCGCTCGTATCGGCTATTTGTTCACATCTAGTTGTTTTAGTCTTTATTCGAATCACTGTGATCGATTCGAAGTATCTTGATCACGATGGATACGAGTTCAACCGATACGAACAAAGCCTTGGGATGGATTCGAATAGACCGAGGCGGTATCCTTGTGATGGATACGAAATCGATCGATTCGAAATAGCCAGTATGATGATAGATGCATGCGAGTATGATGGATTCGAAATGCACTAAACCTGATGGATACGAACACACTGAGGCGATGCCATTCCGATGGATACGAACCTGATGGATTCGAAATGGTCATTGCCTCAGTTCACCGATGGATACGAACTACATATTCTTCCTATCTTGTATCGATCATATCTCCTCCGTATAAACTCCAATTTACCTGAAACTTGAAATGTAGACTCCCCTAGTCCTCATCATCATCTCCAATCGATTCCGTCCTGATCGGAGCTCGGACAAATTTTGACGACATCCACTACAGCCTTGTTTCTGATTGATCTCCTATCCTGATATCCATCCTTCCTTGCCAATTTTGTTGATATTCCATCTTTGACCGAAAGGTGGGATAACATTTGCCCCCCCCCCCCCAAAACATGCCTTGTGATAATAAGGCGTGTTTTGAATAACTCCGAATCCGATATCCAAGGTCCATAGCCAATTCCATGCCCATTTAAACTCGATAACCGAGTTTCAATCCATCCTTATCCAATAGCCAATAACCGAATCCAGGACCTCTCCGGGCCGATATCCAAATCCATAACCTCTCCGGGCTTTTGTCAAGCACAATCTACACCTGACGACTTTGGTCTAGTGTCCCTAGACGTTGCGCTAACCTCTCCGGGTTCTTGCCAAGTGCAATTCACACTTGACGGCCTTGGTCCAGTGTCCCTGGACGTTGAGCTAACCTCTCCGGGTTCTTGCCAAGCGCAGTCCACACTTGACGACCTTGGTCCAGTGTCCCTGGACGTAAGAAATGTCGTGGCTTAAGTCCTAAGCCGAATCCTGGTCGCTCCGGACCCTTGTTGAGCATAGTCCATACTCAACGACCTGAATGAGTCACTTTACCACGTTCGGGCAAATACGACTCACCCCTTGCCAGGTATAATCCATACCCGACAACCGTTTATTAAAACCCAAACAAAAATCCAGTCAAAATCTAATCCAAAATCCAAGTCAAACCAAAATGATCAGAAATCCAAACAAGCATCCAAAACAGAAACCAGTCATCCAAACGAAAATCCAAAACAGAAAGCAAACAAAACCAGGAGTTCAAACCAAACTCCAAAACCAAACCAAAAAACCAAGTGTCCAATCCAAAAACAAAAGATATATTTTGCAAACCATGGCTTCGCGGTTTATCATCATTCAGAGCATGCCTAGGGGCTATCTCCGTCCCCATACATGTGTAAATGACTTGGTTACTCACCGATGGTTTGTTACTTATTTCATATTACCCCGGTCAATTGATGACCAATCGACCATCATTCCTGGGCCTCACACCCTCATGGCTCGAGGTAGGCGGTGGTTGCTCCTGCTCCACCGCTGCATTCTGAGCCTTGACATACTGCCTCAATTTCCCATTCCTCACATGTTCCTCAACTATGTCCTTTATGTGCCAGCAGCTGTTGGTATCATGCCCGTCCAAATCGTGGAAGAGACAATGCCTTCCTGATGCCCTTTCCCGCTCAGATGGTTCTCTCTGAGCCGGCCTCCGGTAAGGAAGGCGATTTCGGGTTTCCATGTATATCCGCTCCAGTGTCTCGTTTAATCCCGTGTATGTGGAAAACTTTGGATCCTTCCATCGTTTCCTAGCTTTTTAAGAAGCGTCGTTCAACTTCCTTTTTTCTTTCTCTTTATCCGGGTTTCCGTTGGATGGTTCTCCACCCTTTGTCGCATTCACCTCCTTTAACTTTAAGTCCATAAATGCGTCTTCTTGTCGAAGGAATCTTTCAGCTTCGTGAAAGAATTCCCCGAGATCCAATGGTGGGTCTCGTATTAAAGATACCTTAAAATTCGAATCCTCTCTGACCCCCGACACCGCCGCCATCAAAACCATCAATGGATCCGGCCGATCCACCGAAGCTACCGCCGCATTGAACCGAGTTAGAAAAGACCTAAGTGATTCATCCGTCCTTTACTTTACCGACGTTAGCGTCATTACGTTTTTCGGCCTCTTGATATGAACCTAAAACTGTCCCAAAAATCTGTCCACCAACTCCCTCCAAGTCCTGATAGATCCTTCTCCCAGCTGCCTAAACCACATTGCAGCTAGATCTGTCAAATACAACGGAAAACATCTGGCCATCACTTCCTCCGATGCCCCCAGCACTTCCATGTGTCTAGTGTATCTCATCAAGTGATCAGTCGGGTCAGCCTTGCCATCATATACTTCCACGCTAGGTAACTTGAACTTAGGTGGATTCTGAGCTATCCTGATTTCCCGAGAGAACGGACTCCTGTTCACTCCTTCCAAATCTCTATTGGTCAAGCCTCCACGCATAGTCTTCCTAATGATTTCCGCTAATCCAGCGTTGTCTGTCGGGGGTTACCCCCCATGCTCCCGAGGGAACTCTGGCACATATTCTTCATGTGGCTCATTAGCTGCAACGTTGGCCCTAGCCTGTTGAACTCCTTCCAAAGGTCCTCCTATGTTGGATCCTGTGGGCCTGCTCCCAAGCCCTTGTTGATTTCTTTCCGGTTCTGCATTCTGTCCTCCATTGGGTTCCATAACCCTAGCTCCTTGTTCCACATTAACAGCCGTTGTGGCCGGTTCTAAGTTCGGCGTCCCTGCAGTTCTCATCAGTCCGAAGAAAGTTTGCATCATCTCCTGTTGGCTTTTCATTATTCTTTCATGTATTGAATTCACCATAGCCTCCATCTCGTCCCTTATGATGTAGACAGAAGCTTGTCCTTCTCCTGCTCCGGAGGACGCCTCTTGACTTCCTCCTTGTTGGCTTCTCTCAGCTCTTTGCCTTCTACTTGTTTGTCGAGTCATTGTCTTTCAAATCTGAACTTCAAATCTTGCGTAGCAAGTGCTAGTCCTTCTCAGTGAAAGCACCAAAGTGTTTGCGCCAAAATTGGTCACAAACCCCAAGTATTGTGAAAGCACCAGTGTATGAATACAAATCAGCAATATTAATCACAGATCTAAGTAAACAGCAAGCAAAAATCCAGAAATAATGAATAGAGACACAAGATTTATAGTGGTTCAGCTATCTCCGGCCTACGTCCACTCCGAAGTTTTATCCTTTATTGATTATCCTCACCGAGTACAGTTGAATACAGCAATTACAATGAAGAAATTTGTTTATAACAGCAATGGTAGAGTGCAAGTCTGAATCCGGTAGAGTCTGGACGTTGAACCGCCAAAAGATCTTTTTTCTGCAGTCTTCAGGGGGCTGTTTATAGGCGTAGGAGGCTGAGATCACGCTCAAACTTCGGGATACCTCTTCTGGCACGTGAGGGGGGCCATGCAACCGACCCCGCCAAGTTTCGACTCGATCCGCGATCGATATGAAGCAATTTCGTATCCATCAAGAAATGATCCAATCGAGCTGAAACTTGGCAGGATTGTTCTTTACCTTGTATGCAAGCTGCTGTGAAAATTTCATTGCATTTGGATCAAAGGTTTGTGAGATATGATCGATACGAGATTGCACTTTCGTGAGCACTGCTGCGTTCGAATCCATGTTTCGTATCTTGATCGGAGCACGTGCGCGTGCAATGACGTGTCGCGAAATCCCTGGGACGATCTGCTTTACGTGCCGAGTTCGACCAAGCGACCCGCATCTAACGCTTAAGTCTCGCTCGTATCGGCTATTTGTTCGCATCCAGTTGTTTTAGTCTTTATTCGAATCATTGTGATCGATTCGAAGTATCTTGATCACGATGGATACGAGTTCAACCGATACGAACAAAGCCTTGGGATGGATTCGAATAGACCGAGGCGGTATCCTTGTGATGGATACGAAATCGATCGATTCGAAATAGCCAGTATGATGATAGATGCATGCGAGTATGATGGATTCGAAATGCACTAAACCTGATGGATACGAACACACTGAGGCGATGCCATTCCGATGGATACGAACCTGATGGATTCCAAATGGTCATTGCCTCAGTTCACCGATGGATACGAACTACATATTCTTCCTATCTTGTATCGATCATATCTCCTACGTATGAACTCCGATTTACCTGAAACTTGAAATGTAGACTCCCCTAGTCCTCATCATCATCTCCAATCGATTCCGTCCTGATCGGAGGTCGACCAAATTTTGACGACATCCACTGCAGCCTTGTTTCTGATTGATCTCCAATCCTGATATCCATCCTTCCTTGCCAATTTTGTTGATATTCCATCTTTAAACGAAAGGTGGGATAACATTTGCCCCCCCCCCAAAACATGCCTTGTGATAATAAGGCGTGTTTTGAATAACTCCGAATCCGATATCCAAGGTCCATAGCCAATTCCATGCCCATTTAAACTCGATAACCGAGTTTTAATCCATCCTTATCTAATAGCCAATAACCGAATCCAGGACCTCTCCGGGCCGATATCCAAATCCATAACTTCTCCGAGCTTTTGTCAAGCACAATCTACACCTGACGACCTTGGTCCAGTGTCCCTGGACGTTGCGCTAACCTCTCCGGGTTCTTGCCAAGTGCAATTCACACTTGACGGCCTTGGTCCAGTGTCCCTGGACGTTGAGCTAACCTCTCCGGGTTCTTGCCAAGCGCAGTCCACACTTGACGACCTTGGTCCAGTGTCCCTGGACGTAAGAAATGCCGTGGCTTAAGTCCTAAGCCGAATCCTGGTCGCTCCGGACCCTTGTTGAGCATAGTCCATACTCAACGACCTGAATGAGTCACTTTACCACGCTCGGGCAAATACGACTCACCCCTTGCCAGGTATAATCCATACCCGACAACCGTTTATCAAAACCCAAACAAAAATCCAGTCAAAATATAATCCAAAATCCAAGTGAAACGAAAATGATCAGAAATCCAAACCAGCATCCAAAACAGAAACCAGTCATCCAAACGAAAATCCAAAACAGAAAGCAAACAAAACCAGGAGTTCAAACCAAACTCCAAAACCAAACCAAAAAACCAAGTGTCCAATCCAAAAACAAAAGACAGATTTCGCAAACCATGGCTTCGCGGTTTATCATCATTCAGAGCATGCCTAGGGGCTATCTCTGTCCCCATACATGTGTAAATGACTTGGTTACTCACCAATGGTTTTTTACTTATTTCATATTACCCCGGTCAATTGATGACCAATCGACCATCATTCCTGGGCCTCACACCCTCATGGCTCGAGGTAGGCGGTGGTTGCTCCTGCTCCACCGCTGCATTCTGAGCCTTGACATACTGCCTCAATTTCCCATTCCTCACATGTTCCTCAACTATGTCCTTTATGTGCCAGCAGCTGTTGGTATCATGCCCGTCCAAATCGTGGAAGAGACAATGCCTTCCTGATGCCCTTTCCCGCTCAGATGGTTCTCTCCTAGCCGGCCTCCGGTAAGGAAGGCGATTTCGGGTTTCCATGTATATCCGCTCCAGTGTCTCGTTTAATCCCGTGTATGTGGAAAACTTTGGATCCTTCCATCGTTTCCTAGCTTTTTAAGAAGCGTCGTTCAACTTCCTTTTTTCTTTCTCTTTATCCGGGTTTCCGTTGGATGGTTCTCCACCCTCTGTCGCATTCACCTCCTTTAACTTTAAGTCCATAAATGCGTCTTCTTGTCGAAGGAATCTTTCAGCTTCGTGAAAGAATTCCCCGAGATCCAATGGTGGGTCTCGTATTAAAGATACCTTAAAATCCGAATCCTCTCTGACCCCCGACACCGCCGCCATCAAAACCATCAATGGATCCGGCCGATCCACCGAAGCTACCGCCGCATTGAACCAAGTTAGAAAAGACCTAAGTGATTCATCCGTCCTTTACTTTACCGACGTTAGCGTCATTACGTTTTTCGGCCTCTTGATATGAACCTGAAACTGTCCCAAAAATCTGTCCACCAACTCCCTCCAAGTCCTGATAGATCCTTCTCCCAGCTGCCTAAACCACATTGCAGCTAGATCTGTCAAATACAATGGAAAACAGCTGGCCATCACTTCCTCCGATGCCCCCAGCACTTCCATGTGTCTAGTGTATCTCATCAAGTAATCAGTCGGGTCAGCCTTGCCATCATATATTTCCACGCTAGGTAACTTGAACTTAGGTGGATTCTGAGCTATCTTGATTTCCCAAGCGAACGGACTCCTGTTCACTCCTTCCAAATCTCTATTGGTCAAGCCTCCATGCATAGTCTTCCTAATGATTTCCACTAATCTAGCGTTGTCTGTCGGGGGTTGCCCCCCATGCTCCCGAGGGAACTTTGACACATATTCTTCATGTGGCTCATTAGCTGCAACGTTGGCCCTAGCCTGTTGAACTCCTTCCAAAGGTCCTCCTATGTTGGATCCTGTGGGCCTGCTCCCAAGCCCTTGTTGATTGCCTTCCGGTTCTGCATTCTGTCCTCCATTGGGTTCCATAACCCTAGCTCCTTGTTCCACATTAACAGCCGCTGTGGCCGGTTCTAAGTTCTGCATCCCTGCAGTTCTCATTAGTCCGAAGAAAGTTTGCATCATCTCCTGTTGGCTTTTCATTATTCTTTCGTGTATTGAATTCGCCATAGCCTCCATCTCGTCCCTTGTGATGTAGACAGAAGCTTGTCCTTCTCCATCTTCGGAGGACGCCTCTTGACTTCCTCCTTGTTGGCTTCTCTCTGCTCTTTGCCTTCTACTTATTTGTCGAGTCATTGTCTTTTAAATCTGAACTTCAAATCTTGCGTAGCGAGTGCTAGTCTTTCTCAGTGAAAGCACCAAAGTGTTTGCGCTAAAATTGGTCACAAACCCCAAGTATTGTGAAAGCACCAGTGTATGAATACAAATCAGCAATATTAATCACAGATCTAAGTAAAAAGCAAGCAACAATCCAGAAATAATGAACAAAGACACAAGATTTATAGTGGTTCAGCTATCTCCGGCCTACGTCCACTCCGAAGTTTTATCCTTTATTGATTATCCTGACTGAGTACAGTTGAATACAGCAATTACAATGAAGAAATTCGTTTATAACAGCAATGGTAGAGTGCAAGTCTGAATCCGGCAGAGTCTGGACGTTGAACCGCCAAAAGATCTTTTTTCTACTGGCTTAAGGGTGCTATTTATAGGCGTAGGAGGCTGAGATCGCGCTCAAACTTCGGGAGACCTCTTCTGGCACGTGAGGGGGCCCACGCGACCGACCCCGCCAAGTTTCGACTCGATCCACGATCGATACGAAGCAATTTCGTATCCATCAAGAAATGATCCAAACGAGCTGAAACTTGGCAGGATTGTTCTTTACCTTGTATGCAAGCTGCTGTGAAAATTTCATTGCATTTGGATCAAAGGTTTGTGAGATATGATCGATACGAGATTGAACTTTCGTGAGCACTGCTGCGTGCGAATCCATGTTTCGTATCCACTTGTTCGACTCGATCGGAGCACGTGCGCGTGCAATGACGTGTCGCGAAATCCCTGGGTCGATCCGCTTTACGTGCCGAGTTCGACCAAGCGACCCGCATCTAGCGCTTAAGTCTCGCTCGTATCGGCTATTTGTTCGCATCTAGTTGTTTTAGTCTTTATTCGAATCACTGTGATCGATTCGAAGTATCTTGATCACGATGGATACGAGTTCAACCGATACGAACAAAGCCTTGGGATGGATTCGAACAGACCGAGGCGGTATCCTTGTGATGGATACGAAATCGATCAATTCGAAATAGCCAGTATGATGATAGATGCATGCGAGTATGATGGATTCGAAACGCACTAAACCTGATGGATACGAACACACTGAGGCGATGCCATTCCGATGGATACGAACCTGATGGATTCGAAATGGTCATTGCCTCAGTTCACCGATGGATACAAACTACATATTCTTCCTATCTCGTATCGATCATATCTCCTCCGTATGAACTTCGATTTACCTGAAACTTGAAATGTAGCCTTCCCTAGTCCTCATCATCATCTCCAATCGATTCCGTCCTGATCGGAGCTCGGCCAAATTTTGACGACATCCACTGCAGCCTTGTTTCCGATTGATCTCCAATCCTGATATCCATCCTTCCTTGCCAATTTTGTTGATATTCCATCTTTGACCAAAAGGTGGGATAACAACTACATCGACCTTCTCGAAGATACAATTGTGGTCAATGGATCATATTTCTTTAAGTCACAACTATCAATATAATTTTTTGAAAATGTGCTTAGAATCCATTTTGAATTTAAAGCATCTATACTCTTGTTCGCCTATTATAGCTAGGGAAATTGTTGCGGCTAATAATTTTTTCTCAACACTGATAAGAAACTCATCGTTTCTCTTTAATGTTCATTATTAGACATTCTAATGTGTTGTATGTCCATTTTAGGCTTGGTTAATTTTATTTCATCTTATGTAATCAGTTTCTATTTTCGAGTCATTGGATCATATCCAAGCCCATTGTACTACCTCTAATTTCTAAAGAAAGTCTTTCATCATGAAGGTTGTGTTTATTGAAACAAAAATTGTTTTTTAATATGATGGAATAGGCATATAGAAATTTTTTATGAACTTCCTTTTATATGTGTATAAAACCAATTTAATTTTAAGTTGACAAAACTTATGTTCATAACATAAATTAGACAACCACACATCTTAAACTATTTAAGACCTCGTTTTCTTATCAATTCATATCTATTATGAATATAATCCCGTAAACTATGCTTCAGATGAAGTAAATTTAACCTATGTACTTACCTTAAGTACTCAGTATTACAAAAAGTAGTTAGCTCAACTTCGCTCATCATTAATTGTCCTTTGTCCAAAATACTCCTTATTGATACAACATTATGTAACATAGGGAGGAGTGGCTTCTAAGATAGAATCTTATCCATTTTTAGGTATATTTATAACTCTTTACAACACACTCACCTATTCGATCAAATCAAATTCTTTTATTTCCTTTGCATATAATGTTCTACTTCCGTTTTAACGTTCTAACTTATCACAGATATAATACTTTGTATCAAACAAACATGTTCATTCTATGATAATTTATTGGTAAATTTAACAAAGTAAGTGAATCTCTTCTGGTATCATTAAACCTTCGACTGCATACATTTATACGCATCAACCTGAAGATTTGACCAACTGTTTTGTCGGTCTCACTTAATGAGTGCTTTGTCCTTAATTGGTTGAGATATAATTTACTAATACCATACGATTCATAATCATATGATTAAAGAATTATTTCTCAATGATATGGCTTAGTCCATAATTTCAAAATAATTGTATAAAGTTTTAGATACTTCTGTATTTTTTTTCAATTAATGCATCACTTTTGTTATGAGAACAAATATCATAGATATATCTATAATGAATATTCATAATATTCGTATTAAAGTAAAACTATATCTATTTTCAATTAATACTAAACGACTATTACTAATTGTTATTATTTCACAAATAATATTTGGTATACACACAAACACACAAAGACATTTGTGATTCGATTTCTTGATTAATAAATGTCATATGGTATGCTTCCACTACTTTCGTCAATACAATAATGGCTCATGGAATACAAAGGTATATTTAGTCACTTATTATAGGAGTTCATTTCATCCATTGTAAATAGTTTATGGTCGAGGGTTTCAAATTAAATACCTTGATTTCAGAAAAATAACTTTCATGGAAAGCAATCTTATACAATAAAATTGCATTTGGAAAATAAATCACATTTCTTATTCCATATTAAGTATCTAGTAGCATTTTGTACAATTCTTGTTTCCTATGTCACTTCATGAAGTAGAGATGACCATTCACTCTATTCTTTCAAACCGTGCTTTCTTTCCAATGTGCTTATACATCCAATTTCGAACATTCTCTTTCTTTTTAAAAGGTCAAACAACTCAAATGTTAACTATACTACAAGACCGCACAAAATTCTTCACAAAATTTTATTCATATATTCTTAAAATTTTACTAAAATAGAATAGGTTGCATTTAGGTAAATTGGTCGAAACTGACATTTCAACGATCAGATTCCTAGGTCGGTCTTTAGTCCTTGATCTTTTATTATTTTCTACACATTAAAATTCTCAATGTATTCAATCATATCGAACACATGATTTTGCACTATAGTTTACATGCTCATCTCGAGTGAACCAATTTCTTTAAGATTTCGTATATTACAAACATGACTGTTCACCATACAACTTTTGTTTGTGATCTAAGATGGACCAAATATCCATATCCTTGTATTTCTTTAGAATTCAAAAATCATTGAAGATAATACTAAATTTTGGATAAATAAACACCTAAGTAACCAAGGTAAGAATGGTTAAGTAATTGTATAAGTTGTCTCTTGAATTAGTTTAGAAGTGACAATGTGCTAAAAGATTTAGTGGTAGGTATATATTATTGTTCTATATCAATCTTACATTAATTCATTTGTATATTTAGGGTGATGAACATTTTATTAATTTTATTAGTTGCATAAATTTTTTGATGTAGATTATTTCAACTTTTATAGCAAATGTTCTTACAATATAAGAAAAGTCAAATGTTACCATTTCATTTTTTAATAACACTCCTACTCGATTACCATGTTTCTCAAAACCCTAAGAAAAACAAAGAAATCTTTTGATTTCTTTAGTGGGTGGTTGGATTCGCTTACTTTGGGATTCCGACCTTGAGTTTATTCAACAAATCAAAAGAGGCTATTCACTCATACCCATTATTTCATGATTGTGTAACACTTCGGAAATTTACGTAAGATTTAAATAGACTTAAAACGGGAATCTAATAAGAAAAGTAAAATTAATTAACACAAGGGTTAAAAAAAAATTTCATAGACGTTTGAATTTGGCTACAAAATTTGCACCATTGTGCTCGTAATGATTTTTCGGTCGATTTTCATATATAACTTGTCGTAATCCGAATTAGTATGAGACTTACGGGCATTAGAATGAAAATAAAATTTGAACACAAAAATATAAAAATAAATAGTCTAGGGCGACCGAAGGTCCTAGGTCGACCGGTAGCGATCGACCTAGAACTAGGGGCGGTCGACCCAGCATGGGATTTTTGAGTAGTTAGCGATCTGTAGTGATGTATTTCAATGGCCCTGATGTGAGAAATGCGGATTAAGGATCTTAAGGCTAGAATTAACACTAGAGGGGAGGGGGGTGAATAGTGTTTTAAGAAATTTGTTAATCTTTTTGAGTTTATCTAACTTTATTAACAATGTACACTAATTAGACACAGATATTAACATAGAATCAAACACAGATGCAAATATAAAGTAAAAGCAGTAAAGGAAAGAACACACCTGTAACGACCCGTAAATTTCAACTGTTTTAATAACGTTATTAATTGAAATTTTAGGAAATTTTAAACGATAAAATTTTGAAATATAAATTTGATATTTGGAATGCGTCTAATTAAACATAGCTATTGATAAATTTTCGTCCGGAAATATGAAAGTTTATTTCGCGCGTAAATTTACTTTAATTTAATCAGTTAAAAAGTGATGAAAATAAAATGTTTTTGAAACCCAAATATTTTTCCATAGAAAAATTCTAAACCATCTTCTGAGCAAAATGTCAGTTTGTCGTTTTTCCAAATTCGGACATCTTTGGCTCAGTCGATCTTATTTTTCAGCGTTTTTCTTGCATTTTCCGCTATTAGAAAATTCGAATTTTTATAAATTAAATCGTACCACTAATATCCGTATACCGTTTTAATCGTATTCTCGTGTTGATCTCTACGGTATATTCGATTGTCAAATTCGGAGTCCGGTGTAAATTGCACTGTGTGTATCGCCTACCGTATCGGTACTGTTTTAGCATTTTTCTACCCGTGACCATTCATTTCTGTAGTGCATGGTAGATAGCCACTAGTCTTTATTTTCCTGGGTGTTACTATTCCCAACTGTTTACTTTTGACTATTGCTCTTCCCCATATTAAATTTATATGATGGTATCTATTCGTAGCCTTCATATTTATTTTTCTTTCTTGGTTCCACCTGCCTATCTTCCATTGTTTTTCATTGCTTGTTACGGCTCCAGATATTTCCCCTTCAAATATGTGTTCTTCCTCCATTCCGCAGGCACACAACCACTTGATCCATTTGCCTTCATCCACTAGCAACACTCGACCCAAAGCCCGCAGACCACCACGACCTTCATCATTCACGCTCTACTCAGCCTCACAGCCACCTCTATTTTTACCCTCCCTGGCTGCCGAAATCCATACCTAGTTTTGAGATCCTGCTCCTCTTCACCGAGCTATGATTGGTTTCATTTTAGCCTAAGAAGCCGAGTCTCCTATTGCTCGTTCTTTGCCTTGCTCGCTGACTTTCCCTTTCATGCATGTGTAGACCACAGCCATACTTCCCACCTAGCCCACATCGATCTCTGTCGAACTCGAGCCTTCACCATCCTTTGCCACGTCTGCCTCACTGAACCCATCCACCCATGAACCGCCGAGACTTTTCTCCACCTTCGGCCACTGCCTCAAACGCCACTTCCACCTGACAGTTCGTCGGCCTCACCCAAAGCTTGGCCGAATCTGATCCTCGCAGCCGCCGCAAGCCTCCGTCTGACACGCTTGCACTGCCACACCATCGAACCCCGCCTTCATCAACTCCTCCTTGGCCGAGACAAACTCGAAACTCCTCCTGCTGTTCATCCCTGACCGCTGTTCTTATAAAGGTATATATATGTATATTATATATCATTTATATAAAGGCATACCTATGAGTCGTTATATATATGTATATGTTTTATAACTTCGCAGTTTTATAAGAAAGCATGAAATCTTTTAGTTTGTATACAGTTTTATATGCAATATATACATAATAGTTGTTATTTATCTAATTTACGTTGTGAAGTCTGGTAGTGGTACGAAAAAAACTTGCTTCGGCGGTATATCTATAATGTTGGGCTTAAGTTATATGTATAATAAAAAAGAGAAGTATATATAGGGTAGGTATATTTATGTTACGGTTATAATATGTTAGTCGTATAATGTTAGTTTATACACTGGGTAAGCTCTGGTTCAAGTTTGTTTTGTGCTTTCTTATACTTATACAATAAATTTGAAGATATATAAAGGCTACAATATATATTTTATACATTAGTTATAGAAATACACTATTTATATTAGTTAAACATATATGATTGTTTATTATGGAAGTTGGCTGATTTTAAACAAGGATATGGGTTTCGATTTGTATTTGTGTCTTATATTATTCAAACAGTAAGTGTGTAATGGTTGGGAAGTTGTCTTATGTTATAGGATTTGGTTATATAGGCAGTTATATATATATAATAGTTTACATACATATAAAAGCTGTTAGGTCGCTTTTAGATATATCATTGATATTACTTAGTGGTTTTAGCTGCTTAGGATATAGATGTTAGACATTTAACATAAGTTGTATATTTGACCTCTTGAGTTGTTTTTGAGACCTGATACATATGTTTTAGAGTTGTCCCTATATATGTTTTGTTGGTCACAATTAAATAGACAGTATATGTATTATGGAATGGCTTACATGTTTATTTACATATGTTGTCTAGTGGTACAATGTTATGAGGACTTTGCAGCGTATAAAATATATTGATTTGAAATATATGTTAATTTTAATATATGTGTTAATTTGAAGAAATGGATTTTTGAAATACATATATATATATATATTTAAATATAAAACATGTGTAAATTTAGAATACGATTCTTTCCTTTATATGTATATAGATTCACCTATACCAATTATCTTCATCGATCCTGTTCTGACTTGATTTCATCAATTCCTATTTACCAGCTTTGATCATCGAATCGTATCCATCTTGCGTTGCTTTGGAATTCGTAGCTCATTTCCTTGTCAAATCTATCTAGCCTCGAAAGGTGAGCACTCACTCACGATTAACGTTCTTTTATTTATTAAATTTGATTTCAATTGAAACGACAATTGAAATATTGCTGCTGTTAGTTATTTACACTGTTATTACCTGTATCAGTTCACCTGTGACATCTGACACCATTATCTGTTAATTATTTATGCGATGATAATACAGTTTTGCTGTTAATTGATTGATTGATTGATGTTTACATTGGACGGTAAATTGTTAATGTTGTAAGTGATAAATAATTTGAAATTGAAATTGACGTAGGATAATTAAAATTTGAACCGACATATATGTTAAATTTGATTAGTGGAATATGACCCCCTTTATTGTTAAATTAATTGACATGTAGAATAGTGATAATTACACTTTGAACCATCGACGTATATTGAACTAATTGTTGTAGTTGAATGACAAGTGAAAACCGTAATGTAATAATCTTTAATCTGCATGAAATGATAGTGTAGAGTCTAGAGATAATTATATTAATTCGTACAAATAACAATGCGAATTAATACGGTTATTTCGGGATTATTGAATTGATTATTGGATTGTTAGTGTTTGTTGTTATTGCTTGTTTATTTACTTTGACACCATCCCAGTTATCACACTGCAAGTTCCCTTTGCTATGCTTTGATTTTGAATTGAATTGGAATCGGGTTGAAATGATAAATACCCAAATTAAAAACTTTGACCTAGGAAAGAAAATTAAATAAAACCCGATTGGTCAATAATTTGATTTAAAAATAAAATGAAGATTTTATTCGAATAAATAATATGGTTTTGAAATGAAGTTTAAATTTGAATTTTAATGAAAGGAAATGTTAATATTTAATAATCTGAAACAAAATAGTAACAATGTAATTTATGAAAGAATGTTGTTTAATTTGAGAAATGATTGAATTAAGTTTGAAATTATAATTAAGTTTGAAATTATTAAACTTTGAAATGATTTAATAATTAAGTTTGAAATTATAATTAAGTTTGAAATTATTAAACTTTGAAATTATTGAATAATTAAGTTTTGAATTATTTAATACTTAAATAAGATTAAATTATTTAATGATTAGATTGAATTGAAATTCTTTAATAAGAAAATTGAACTTTTGAATAAGTGAATTTTACTTCGAAAATAAATGAAATTGAGTTCTTTATTAATTAAGTTTTGGAAAATTATTTAAGTAAATAAATAAGTGAAATTGAATTTCTTTAACAAGAAATAAAATGTGATTTATTGAAATTAATGTAAGACTTGAAAATTAAAGGATTTGATTTGATGAATTTAATTTAATTCAAATTGTAAGTTTTGAAATAAGGAAGTTGAATTTAAATAATGGATTTAATGAATTGGAAATTAAACAGAAATTGTTTTAAATGAAAATTTACTTAACGAACATTGAATGAAATTGATAAATGGATTTTAATTGATTTGTATGTTAAATTAATTTAAATGATTTCGGAATGAAACTTATATACGAATTTGAATCAATATTTGAATTGTTTTAAATAGAAATTGAAATTGAATTATAAGATTTTGAAATTGTGAATTATGAAGTTTTGAAACGTAAGTTTATGGAAATGGTTTTGAAAGACAAATGAAATGTTGATTTATGAATTCTAATTGAAATTGTAATTGATTTGGTTTTTGAAATATATTAAATGAACAATCGGTGTAATAATTACGGAAGTTATTAAAGAGACCGGAATCGGTTATGGATATACTCTCTATCTAAACCGAAAACCACTTTAATAACTATACACGGAGTGATGATCCAGAATGAAGTGGTTGGAATGATGTACGTGTTGACTGAAGAAAGAGAACGAAAATGGATAGCCTTGACACTTGTGTCAAATTGGAAATGACTAAAATAGGAGCCGTGCCGGGCCAATGGAGGATTAGCTACCTCAAGTGGACACACTTCTTCGAACTACTCATTACTTGTTGTCGATTGGTGCACCCTTGATTTTGGGAGTGTTGTTTCACGGTGTTGTGGGCGCTGCGGCGTTGTGTTCTCACCAGTCCGGATCAGGCGAACGGTAGTATCACTACCTTGGGTATTGCCTCATGTGCCTTGTCATACTTGTATTCCCTATTAGCAACCACTACGAATATGTTTTGTACCTTTAGTATATGGATTGCCCTTTGGTGACTTCCGGTTTTGGGGAAACTACGGTCTTGTATATGCTTTTGGGAATAAAAATGTGTTAAGGGTGGAATGGGCCATGACTTAACACTATTTTGATATCTTTATATTACTGATAGACATTATCTACTTATCGTACACTACTACATAGTAGATAGTTTAACGGATCCTTAAAGGATGGTTATTCCAAACATCCTTTGAGTTACTTGTATTTCAATTGCTATTTCACTTGATTTGATTTATTAATATAAGAATGTTAATCCTGACTCGAGTGTTTTGTGTTTTGCTTTACGCTCGGGTCAGACTAAGTGTACCAGTATTCGAGACTTACCTTTGGAGTTGGAGCTTTGCTTGAAGATCCAGCCATATATTCTGCTTTCTGTATTCGATGATTCCAGTGATGTATTCTGATTTGTATCTGATGTATCGTATTACTCTTCCGTTGTATCTGGTTTAACTCTGATGTATCGTATTACTCTTCTGTTGTAAACTCTGATGTAACTTATACATTTATATAGTAGCCTCATGAACTACTATCTCTTTTATTTCCGCTGCAACTATTACTCTGTGTCTGTGATCTGTGATTATTTATTTACTGTATATGTTCAGTTTTGCCAAATTAAATTAACAACGCGGTATTTTGAGCAATTCAACTCCGGCATGAGTGTCTACCTATACACTTATAATGGATGCGAATGGTCCAAAATTTCGGGTCGTTACAGTTGGTATCAGAGCTTTGGTAGCTCTAGGCAAAACTCAACATATAGGGTAAATGTATTTACAGAATCACTCTCATTCGAGTTTCAATCTCTTCCTTTCGACTCGATTTCTTTGAATTTTGGAACGTTCCCTACGGTTCCAAATTTCATCCGTGTCCCGCACTATTTGTCTCCTTTCAATTCTGGAGCATCACATAACTCCACTTCGAATGACCCTTATAGTGAATCGGCGGTCTCGCCAAACTTCGAATGATTTGTAAAGGGGTGAAACTCCTTTATAATAGGCATTGATTTACCGGAGATTTCTGTATCCTCGGTTTACGATGCTATCTATCTCCTGCTATACCTGAATTCTATTTCTCAAGATCGAATGTCGATTTACCTCGAAATTCTACACCGATCTTATTTTTGTAGTCACGGTCGACCCGGTTAAGGTTGCCCGCGATTTATATAAACTTATCCATCGCCTTATTTTGTTATTTAATTATCTCGTCTTTGTTCAAACTTATCTTCGAATCGAAATTCTCTTTGATTTGAGTCTATCAAAAATTTGAATCCCTATCCTTACTTTGAAATCCATCCTTGTATCATCGTGCGAGGTAGTGCATTTGTTATTAATATAAAAATGTTTTCTATATTGTGTTGTTTGAGTTGTTGATGTTGATTTGGGTTTTCGATCGATTCGTCTGATCAACGCTATCGATAGGATTTCCAAAACACTTGAGCAGAGCAAACTAACACAATATCGTTTTCAAATTTGATAAATAAAATAAAAGTTTTGTATGATTATATTATATATAAATATAAGTTTTCTGAAATTAAATTGTTAATGAATTTGTTGTCCGAAATAATAATATTTGATTTACATTTATTGTTTTGTAAACCATTGATAATATAAATAAATGAATTTATAAACTTGGTTATAAATTGATTGGAATTTGAAATGAATTTAATTCAGAAATTTGAGAATTTATTAGTTTCCGGTGATTTCGAACTTTGGTTTTTAAATTTTTAAAGTATATATTATTGAAAGTATTTTCAATTAGAAATCGTTTTCAAAGAATTTTAAAATGTTGAAATCAGTGCTCTTCTCTTTGTCGCTAGAAAATAATTTCGGTGATGACGGCCGCATCATCGACATTCATTTTCGAGTTTCAAAGTGGAGAAACCATTCTGTAGCTTTGCTACGGTTTTGTTTTGGAAAAATATTTTAATTAGAATTTCTTAAATATGACTTGATATGGATATATTATTTTAAATTTAATTTGATTTAATATATATATAGTATATACATAATTATTTCTAAAGGGTTTGAAATAAAACGAAAATTTGATTCTTAAAAATCCTGTTAAAAGATGTCTTCAATTATAAATAAAGCTAAATTTTGAATAATTATTTAAACTTGAATAATTGAATTGGGAAAATTTTATTTGTATATTGTTCAACTGCATTCTAATACAACTTACCTAAATCGTTCAGAAGTTGAATATGTAATTGGATAATATATAAGATAAATTGAATTTATAAATAAAATTTGAGTGTTTATAATAAATGTTATACACTAAATTTTGATTATAAAGATGTTAATAGAGTTAGATAGGATAACAAGTAAACTCAGTTAATAATGTAATAAATTTGTTTTGAAAGAATTAATAAATTGAAATTTGATCAACTTATGAAAATACCTTGAATTTAAAAGAAATTAGTAAATGTAAATTAATTTAAATCGAAACTTTTATGTTTTAAATTAATTTATATGAGTTAAATATATGTGAGTAGATATATTAACTAGAATAAATTTGACAGTAATTTGGAATAAAGAAGAATTTAAAATTGTTGAAGAAAATATGATTATAATAAAAGACTATTCAAAATTTATGGTTTTAGAAATTGTAAGTTTAAGAAAATGGGATAATAAGATAATGAATTTAGAAATAGTTGAGATTGATTTTTAGTGAAATCAAATTGATTAAATCAATTATTGAATATCAATTAATTTAAATTTGAATTTATATGGTTTAAATTAATTGTTATTTTGTATTTCAAATCTGTTTTTCTTTCTGCTTGTTTCTATTCTCCTACCTCGTTCCTTTTCGGGGACGAAAAGTTTTGAGTGGGGGAGAGTGTAACGACCCGTAAATTTCAACTGTTTTAATAACGTTATTAATTGAAATTTTAGGAAATTTTAAACGATAAAATTTTGAAATATAAATTTGATATTTGGAATGCGTCTAATTAAACATAGCAATTGATAAATTTTCGTCCGGAAATATGAAAGTTTATTTCGCGCATAAATTTACTTCAATTTAATCAGTTAAAAAGTGATGAAAATAAAATGTTTTCGAAACCCAAATATTTTTCCATAGAAAAATTCTAAACCATCTTCTGAGCAAAATGTCAGTTTGTCGTTTTTCCAAATTCGGACATCTTTGGCTCCATCGATATTATTTTTCAGCGTTTTTCTTGCATTTTCCGCTATTAGAAAATTCAAATTTTTATAAATTAAATCGTACCACTAATATCCGTATACCGTTTTAATCGTCTTCTCGTGCTGATCTCTACGGTATATTCGATTGTCAAATTCGGAGTCCGGTGTACATTGCACTGTGTGTATCGCCTACCGTATCAGTATTGTTTTAGCATTTTTCTACCCGTGACCATTCATTTCTGTAGTGCATGGTAGATAGCCACTAGTCTTTATTTTCCTGTGTGTTACTATTCCCAACTGTTTACTTTTGACTATTGCTCTTCCCCATATTAACTTTATATGATGGTATCTATTCATAGCCTTCATATTTATTTTTCTTTCTTGGTTCCACCTGCCTATCTTCCATTGTTTTTCATTGCTTGTTACGGCTCCAGATATTTCCCCTTCAAATATGTGTTCTTCCTCCATTCCGCAGGCACACAACCACTCGATCCATTTGCCTTCATCCACTAGCAACACTCGACCCAAAGCCCGCAGACCACCACGACCTTCATCATTCACGCTCTACTCAGACTCACAGCCACCTCTATTTTGACCCTCCCTGGCTGCCGAAATCCATACCTAGTTTTGAGATCCTGCTCCTCTTCACCGAGCTATGATTGCTTTCATTTTAGCCTGAGAAGCCGAGTCTCCTATTGCTCGTTCTCTGCCTTGCTCGCTGACTTTCCGTTTCATGCAAGTGTAGACCACAGCCATACTTCCCACCTAGCCCACGTCGATCTATGCCGAACTCGAGCCTTCACCATCCTTTGCCACGTCTGCCTCACTGAACCCATCCACCCATGAACCGCCGAGACTTTTCTCCACCTTCGGCCACTCCTCAAACGCCACTTCCACCTGACAGTTCGCCGACCTCACCCAAAGCTTGGCCAAAATCTGATCCTCGCAGCCGCCGCAAGCCTCCGTCTGACACGCTTGCACTGCCACACCATCGAACCCCGCCTTTATCAACTCCTCCTTGGCCGAGACAAACTCGAAACTCCTCCTACTGTTCATCCCTGACCGCTGTTCTTATAAAGGTATATATATGTATATTATATATCATTTATATAAAGGCATACCTATGAGTCATTATATATATGTATATGTTTTATAACTTCGCAGTTTTATAAGCAAGCATGAAATCTTTTAGTTTGTATACAGTTTTATATGCAATATATACATAATAGTTGTTATTATATCTAATTTACGTTGTGAAGTCTGGTAGTGGTACGAAAAAACTTGCTTCGGCGGTATATCTATAATGTTGGGCTTAAGTTATATGTATAATAAAAAAGAGAAGTATATATAGGGTAGGTATATTTATGTTACAGTTATAATATGTTAGTCATATAATGTTAATTTATACACTGGGTAAGCTCTGGTTCAAGTTTTTTTTGTGCTTTCTTATACTTATACAATAAATTTGAAGATATATAAAGGCTACAATATATATTTTATACATTAGTTATAGAAATACACTATTTATATTAGTTAAACATATATGATTGTTTATTATGGAAGTTGGCTGATTTTAAACAAGGATATGGGTTTCGATTTGTATTTGTGTCTTATATTATTCAATCAGTAAGTGTGTAATGGTTGGGAAGTTGTCTTATGTTATAGGATTTGGTTATATAGGCAGTTATATATATATATATATAATAGTTTACATACATATAAAAGCTGTTAGGTCGCTTTTAGATATATCATTGATATTACTTAGTGGTTTTAGCTGCTTAGGATATAGATGTTATACATTTAACATAAGTTGTATATTTGACCACTTGAGTTGTTTTTGAGACCTGATACATATGTTTTAGAGTTGTCCCTATATATGTTTTGTTGGTCACAATTAAATAGACAGTATATGTATTATGGAATGGCTTACATGTTTATTTACATATGTTGTCTAGTGGTACAATGTTATGAGGACTTTGCAGCTTATAAAATATATTGATTTGAAATATATGTTAATTTTAATATATGTGTTAATTTGAAGAAATGGATTTTTGAAATACATATATATATATATATATATATATTTAAATATAAAACATGTGTAAATTTAGAATACGATTCTTTCCTTTATATGTATATAGATTCACCTATACCAATTATCTTCATCGATCCTGTTCTGACTTGATTTCGTCAATTCCTATTTACCAGCTTTGATCATCGAATCGTATCCATCTTGTGTTGCTTTGGAATTCATAGCTCATTTCCTTGTCAAATCTATCTAGCCTCGAAAGGTGAGCACTCACTCACGATTAACGTTCTTTTATTTATTAAATTTGATTTCAATTGAAACGACAATTGAAATATTGCTGCTGTTAGTTATTTACACTGTTATTACCTGTATCAGTTCACCTGTGACATCTGACACCATTATCTGTTAATTATTTATGCGATGATAATACAGTTTGGCTGTTAATTGGTTGATTGATTGATGTTTACATTGGACGGTAAATTGTTAATGTTGTAAGTGATAAATAATTTGAAATTGAAATTGACGTAGGATAATTAAAATTTGAACCGACATATATGTTAAATTTGATTAGTGGAATATGACCCCCTTTATTGTTAAATTAATTGACATGTAGAATAGTGATAATTACACTTTGAACCATCGACGTATATTGAACTAATTGTTGTAGTTGAATGACAATTGAAAACCGTAATGTAATAATCTTTAATCTGCATGAAATGATAGTGTAGAGTCTAGAGATAATTATATTAATTCGTACAAATAACATTGCGAATTAATACGGTTATTTCGGGATTATTGAATTGATTATTGGATTGTTAGTGTTTGTTGTTATTGCTTGTTTATTTACTTTGAAACCATCCCAGTTATCACACTGCAAGTTCCCTTTGCTATGCTTTGATTTTGAATTGAATTGGAATCGGGTTGAAATGATAAATACCCAAATTAAAAACTTTGACCTAGGAAAGAAAATTAAATAAAACCCGATTGGTCAATAATTTGATTTAAAAATAAAATGAAGATTTTATTCGAATAAATAATATGGTTTTGAAATGAAGTTTAAATTTGAATTTTAATGAAAGGAAATGTTAATATTTAATAATCTGAAACAAAATATTAACAATGTAATTTATGAAAGAATGTTGTTTAATTTGAGAAATGATTGAATTAAGTTTGAAATTATAATTAAGTTTGAAATTATTAAACTTTGAAATGATTTAATAATTAAGTTTGAAATTATTAAACTTTGAAATGATTTAATAATTAAGTTTGAAATTATAATTAAGTTTGAAATTATTAAACTTTGACATTATTGAATAATTAAGTTTTGAATTATTTAATACTTAAATAAGATTAAATTATTTAATGATTAGATTGAATTGAAATTCTTTAATAAGAAAATTTAACTTTTGAATAAGTGAATTTTACTTCGGAAATAAATGAAATTGAGTTTTTATTAATTAAGTTTTGGAAAATTATTTAAGTAAGTAAATAAGTGAAATTGAATTTCTTTAACAAGAAATAAAATGTGATTTATTGAAATTAATGTAAGACTTGAAAATTAAAGGATTTGATTTGATGAATTTAATTTAATTCAAATTGTAAGTTTTGAAATAAGGAAGTTGAATTTAAATAATGGATTTAATGAATTGGAAATTAAACAGAAATTGTTTTAAATGAAAATTTACTTAACGAACATTGAATGAAATTGATAAATGGATTTAAATTGATTTGTATGTTAAATTAATTTAAATGATTTCGGAATGAAACTTATATACGAATTTGAATCAATATTTGAATTGTTTTAAATAGAAATTGAAATTGAATTATAAGATTTTGAAATTGTGAATTATGAAGTTTTGAAACGTAAATTTATGGAAATGGTTTTGAAAGACAAATGAAATGTTGATTTACGAATTCTAATTGAAATTTTAATTGATTTGGTTTTTGAAATATATTAAATGACCAATCGGTGTAATAATTACGGAAGTTATTAAAGAGACCGGAATCGGTTATGGATATACTCTCTATCTAAACCGAAAACCACTTTAATAACTATACGCGGAGTGATGATCCAGAATGAAGTGGTTGGAATGATGTACGTGTTGACTGAAGAAAGAGAACGAAAATGGATAGCCTTGACACTTGTGTCAAATTGGAAATGACTAAAACAGGAGCCGTGCCGGGCCAATGGAGGATTAGCTACCTCAAGTGGACACACTTCTTCGAACTACTCATTACTTGTTGTCGATTGGTGCACCCTTGATTTTGGAAGTGTTGTTTCACGGTGTTGCGGGCGTTGCGGCGTTGCGTTCTCACCAGTCCGGATCAGGCGAACGGTAGTATCACTACCTTGGGTATTGCCTCATGTGCCTTGTCATACTTGTATTCCCTATTCGCGACCACTACGAATCTGTTTTGTACCTTTAGTATATGGATTGCCCTCTGGTGACTTCCGGTTTTGGGGAAACTACGGTCTTGTATATGCTTTTGGGAATAAAAATGTGTTAAGGGTGGAATGGGCCATGACTTAACACTATTTTGATATCTTTATATTACTGATAGACATTATCTACTTATCGTACACTACTACATAGTAGATAGTTTAACGGATCCTTAAAGGATGGTTATTCCAAACATCCTTTGAGTTACTTGTATTTCAATTGCTATTTCACTTGAGTTGGATTTATTAATATAAGAATGTTAATCCTGACTCGAGTGTTTTGTGTTTTGCTTTACGCTCGGGTCAGACTGAGTGTACCAGTATTCGAGACTCACCTTTGGAGTTGGAGCTTTGCTTTAAGATCCAGCCATATATTCTGCTTTCTGTATTCGATGATTCCAGTGATGTATTCTGATTTGTATCTGATGTATCGTATTACTCTTCCGTTGTATCTGGTTTAACTCTGATGTATCGTATTACTCTTCTGTTGTAAACTCTGATGTAACTTATACATTTATATAGTAGCTTCATGAACTACTATCTCTTTTACTTCCGCTGCAACTATTACTCTGTGTCTGTGATCAGTGATTATTTATTTACTGTATATGTTCAGTTTTGCCAAATTAAATTAACAACGCGGTATTTTGAGCAATTCAACTCCGGCATGAGTGTCTACCTATACACTTATAATGGATGCGAATGGTCCAAAATTTCGGGTCGTTACAACACCGGAATTTATACTGGTTCGGAGTTACCCTACATCCAGTCCCGTACAACTAAGTACGGATTTCCTTTCAAAAGCAATTCAACAATTACAACCCTCGATTTCAAGGCTACGAGGTACACCCTCCAGAATACCAATCCTCTGGGTAGGGATACTTGATTTCCAAGGTAACAAGTTCACCCAATATATTTCCAAGGCTACAATCACACCTTTTCTCGCTTGATTGATTTCAAACGTTACAATCACACCTTTTCTCGCTAATATATTACAAAGAAGTCTATAACTCTGAATAGCACTGAGAACCTTGTAGAGATAGTGATGTAGAATCAAACTAGAATTAATCGAGTACGATTCGATGTTGATTTCGGCAGAGTAATGGTATGATTTTGAAATAAGAAATGTGGAAGAAGAAGAGGAGTGAAAACCAGAAAAAAGTGATTGAAAATTCGTTGAAACTGACCCCTATTTATAGAAAACCAATAGCCATGACCATTCATGAAGAGTTATGGCGAATAGACACTTCTTTTGAAATTTGAATTTGAACTTCAACTGTCACTATGTCGACATACTACCTAGGGGCATGTCGACATCCTTCAGCCAAAAATGATAATTTGAATTTCTATAAAAACAATATTTATCTTATATAAAAACTATTTAAAACTTTATAAATATACTTAAATATAGTTGAAATTCATAAGTAAATATAAAGAACAATAAATACATAATTTAACTATAATTTTATATTTAAATCTAAGTATAAATATTAGAAGTTAATATATATTATTTGAAAAGACATTTAAAATCAGGAGTATTTTGACTTTGAAATTAAAGATGTTTTGAGGCTAAAATTATTTAAAATCAGGATAGAGAGTTTAAAACTGACGATGTTTAAAAACAAGAATATTTAAGGCTAAAACATCTTTTTGAAAAATCATTTGAAAAGATAATTTTTAAGGCTAAAACATTTTGAAAAACAATTTTGAAAATCATTCCGAAGTTGTTTTGAAAATCATTTTGAAGTAGTTTTGCAAGCTTCTTCCTGCAGAGTATCTCATCATGTCAGGACTCGAGAACTTGTACAAAACCAGATGTTCGTGGGTTTGTAAGCCACTTGTCGTAGGTTTGTAAGCTACTTGTCGTGGGTTTGTAAGCCACTAAAAAGGTAGAAATGGGTTCCATCCCAAAAGAAAAATGGAGTGAAGATTTCAGTGCTATTATGAAGTTTTAACAAATATTCCTAATAAAACAGACTTAACCTTGAACTCTTTATAATCTTGATACTCATGAGTCTTCTATCTCTGTATCTTGAATCTCTATACTGTACAGTCTTCATTCTTGATACCTGCATGGTTAGATCCTGCAAATACATATATATCTAAACTTGTAATGTTAGTATTTATATTTTATAATCTATTCTAGGGTTGTTGTCATCAAAACCATCATCTCATGGACTAACAATCTCCCCCTTTTTGATGATGACAACCTTTGTTTATAAAATATTCCTTCTATCCTAATAACTCCCCCTAATACTAACAACTCCCCCTTAATCTATGCCTAACTACCCTATTTTATATTTCTCCCCCTTTGTCATCAACAAAAACTAATTCCAAACTATATGACTCCCCCTTAATCTAATACTATATGACATGTGATTATAATGATAGTGTTATCATAAATAATCAACACTTAACTCTAAAAACTAAAACTTAATCTTAAATTACTAACTATCCTAACTAAGAATCTATGATAATACTTATAATAGTTAAAAATCAAATATAAGAACATAAATTATTTATTAAGTATATTTCAACACACTCATCAAAACCAATCATGTCAGACAAGTCAAACAAATCAATCCACTCAAACCAGTCAAACAATTCAAACAAGTCAATCAAATCAAACAAAAGCTAATAATCCTATATTATAAGACGTTACTACAACCTCCTCGTAAATAAAATACACTCGTTATATATACATGTATGTAATATGTAGTTTGTAATGCAGTATGAAATGTATGACATATGCAATGTAGCATGAGATGATATGCAGAATGAAGTGCAACTTGTGATGCAAATGATTATGATATTTCATGCATTGTAATTTATGATGTAATATGCAATGAAATGTGATATGAAATAGGATGCATAATGATATGTAATAAAATGACAATGAAGTAGAATAATTTGCAAAATGATATGATGATATATATACTATGGTCAGAGATGTTCAGACTATAAGATAAACATGAGTGATAAGTAATATCTAGTTGACAAGCATATATATGTATGTATGTATACATATATCAAACTATTTATTATAAATCACTTCAACCAAACAAAGGTAAAACACACCAATTACTAGACTTAAGTTAAGGAAACTAATGAAAGGGACTGAAATAGTTGTAAAGACAAAGTTTAAAGGTAATAAATGGTATTAAAACTATAACATATTCATGAAAGGTAGTAATCAAACTCAATATCAAAATTAAATTGCTAAGAAATATGAACCTAAACTATATATATATATATATATGATCAAATATAAAAAATTAATAGCCTACTTAAATAATTATTTTAACTTTGTTGTTTTTATTTTATTTTTATTTTTAAGAATCCAATCTTCCATGTTTATAAAATTCTTAACTTACTAATTTAAACCTTTATATTAAATTTTTATTGACTAAAATATTTAGAAACATGTTTAAACACCTTTTTTTTTAAATATCATAATGAAATATTAAAAATAACAAAGATTAAAAAACTAAAATAAACATGTGTTATATTAAGGCCTCTTTAATTTAAATTTTAATTAATTACTAAAGAATATCTAAACGTTAATTTTAAATATTCTAATATAAGTTAGAAAATAATTTCTAAAAAGAATAGAGAAAAATACTTAGTTTAAATATCGTTATTTTATAATTTAAAGTTTTAAGTAGGAAAGACAGCATTTACAGAATGCTATAAAAAGTTTTTGCAATAAAATATATTCAAAACATTATAGAAACTGTAGCTTTTACCAAATGCTATGTAAATTTTTTGAAACTCTACAGCGTTTCAAAGCACAGAATGCTATAAAAACGTATTTGCAGCGTAACAAAATCAAAGACAACATTTCAGAAATGCTATCTAAAGTTCTGGGCAAAAATGGGGATTTTTGACCCAATTTTTATAGTAGTTAATATAGTTAAAGTACAAAAAAAAATTGAATAAAAAATAATGAGAATATATGTGTAAAGATACTTGGCATTATGCATGTAAAAATGCTTTTATTAAAATGTATGTCACTATCTACTTATATGATAAGTATCATGTGATGTGATGCAATCTTATTAATTGAAGAAATCTATAAATAAAGCCTTATTCTAACATTCTAAATTCCTTTTATTAATTTCTTAAAAATATAAAATTAGTATCTTAAAAGAAATATAGTACGAGAAATAAAAACAACATTAGATAAGTTAAAACTACGAATGAGGGTATGCTTTCTTTCTTAATATAGTTGTAATAAATTAGTTGTAAGATTTTATTCGAAAGAAAACACATTTTAAAAGACTTTTAAAACATTAGACTTGTATATTGATATTTATACTATGGTCTGTCGATATATGGACCAAAATATCTAAATTTATAAAAGTGATAAATTTCTATACTTAACTAAATGCATAGATATATATTTCTAAATGCAACAATAAAGATGAAATAATAGTAAAGCGTACCAATTTTTGCATTCCATCTTTCTAACTTTGTCGTTCCTCCATTGTCGTAATCCACGCATTTATATCTTTCTGAATTTGATGACGAAATCTGTTCTATTGCGACGGGCTCGTTTTTCTGATTAGCGTAGTATATTCATTTGCTGAATTTGAAGACCATATGAGAAAGATACAGATGATTTAGTAGATCGACTAACTTGGCGTCAAAACTTTGAATTTGAATTTTGAATGAATGGACACTTCAACCACTATAAATAGGCCCAACGGTCACCACTTTTCATAAAAATTCCTCCTCTTCATCTTCTTCCCTTTTTTTATATACTATCAAACTTCTAGAAGACATATCTCCTTCGTTTCTTAACGGAATTGGATGAAACTAGCGGCAAGTCGAAGAGAAAGGCAAGGGTTACGGTCTAGTAATAGTTTGGTGTCGAATTTGGACGGTATTGTGATGAAACAGGCCGAACAGTAGAAGAAATGTAGAAGATCCCGTACACAGTTTTTCAGTTTTGGATAGCCAACTTCAAACTATCATATCTCACTCAATTTTGATCAGAATTTGATGATCCACCCATCAAAACGACCGCGAGAACAAGAACTACAATTTGAAAAGGAGTGGGAACAAAATTACTCAAATCTCTGGATGCATTTTGAAGAATACCTTTGACAGTTTTGCCTTCTTTTTCTCTTTGTTCACCAAAACTTCATTTGGCCATAACTTGGTCATTTCTTGACGGATTCACACGAAACCAGTGACATTGCGAAGCAGATGGAGAGAAGTACAGTATCAAATCCAGTTGTAGATGAGAACCCAAAGTTTTGAATTGATCTGGTACCCATTTCTTTGTCGATTTCCATTATATATCCATTTGTTCTTCTTGATCGATGAATGATTATCTGGTATCTTTTAACCAACAGTCATTAGACATAACTCTTCTCCTGCAAAACAACATAACCTTCTAAAGAATCAAGTGACTTTTCAAAATAACTAAATATAGTTTTAAACAAAAATATCATGATGATTCTGTGTCATATTCATATGAAAATAGTTTTAATAAAATCTCCAAACATAGCCATTTTAAAAACTTTTTCAAAATTCAGATTATGAAAACTTTGAAAACTTTGCTCTGATACCAAATGTGAGAAATGCGGATTAAGGATCTTAAGGCTAGAATTAACACTAGAGGGGGGGTGAATAGTGTTTTAAGAAATTTGTTAATCTTTTTGAGTTTATCTAACTTTATTCACAATGTATACACTAATTAGACACAGATATGAACACAGAATCAAACACAGATGCAAATATAAAGTAAAAGCAGTAAAGGAAAGAACACACCGGATTTTATACTGGTTCGGAGTTACCCTACATCCAGTCCCGTACAACTAAGTACGGATTTCCTTTCAAAAGCAATTCAACAATTACAACCCTCGATTTCAAGGCTACGAGGTACACCCTCCAGAATACCAATCCTCTGGGTAGGGATACTTGATTTCCGGGGCAACAAGTTCACCCAATTGATTTCCAAGGCTACAATCACACCTTTTCTCGCTTGATTGATTTCAAAGGCTACAATCACACCTTTTCTCGCTAATATATTACAAAGAAGTCTATAACTCCGAATAGCACTGAGAACCTTGTAGAGATAGTGATGTAGAATCAAACTAGAAGTAATCGAGTATGATTCAATGTTGATTTTGGCAGAGTAATGGTATGATTTTGTAATAAGAAATGTGGAAGAAGAAGAGGAGTGAAAACCAGAAAAAAGTGATTGAAAATTCATTGAAACTGACCCCTATTTATAGAAAACAAACAGCCATGACCATTCATGAAGAGTTATGGCGAATAGACACTTCTTTTGAAATTTGAATTTGAACTTCAACTGTCACTATGTCGACTTACTACCTAGGGGCATGTCGACATCCCTCAGCCAAAAATGATAATTTGAATTTCTATAAAAACAATATTTATCTTATATAAAAACTATTTAAAACTTTATAAATATACTTGAATATAGTTGAAATTCATAAGTAAATATAAAGAACAATAAATACATAATTTAACTATAATTTTATATTTAAATCTAAGTATAAATATTAAAAGTTAAATATATTATTTGAAAAGACATTTAAAATCAGGAGTATTTTGACTTTGAAATTAAAGATGTTTTGAGGCTAAAATTATTTAAAATCAGGATAGAGAGTTTAAAACTGACGATGTTTAAAAACAAGAATATTTAAGGCTAAAACATCTTTTTGAAAATTCATTTGAGAAGATAATTTTTAAGGCTAAAACATTTTGAAAAACAATTTTGAAAATCATTCCGAAGTTGTTTTGAAAATCATTTTGAAGTAGTTTTGCAAGCTTCTTCCTGTAGAGTATCTCATCATGTCAGGACTCGAGAACTTGTACAAAACCGGATGTTCGTGGGTTTGTAAGCCACTTGTCGTAGGTTTGTAAGCTATTTGTTGTGGGTTTGTAAGCCACTAAAAAGGTAGAAATGGGTTCCATCCCAAAGGAAAAATGGAGTGAAGATTTCAGTGCTATTATGAAGTTTTAACAAATATTCCTAATAAAACAGACTTAACCTTGAACTCTTGATAATCTTGGTACTCATGAGTCTTCTATCTCTGTATCTTGAAGCTCTATACTGTACAGTCTTCATTCTTGATACCTGCATGGTTAGATCCTGCAAATACATATATATCTAAACTTGTCATGTTAGTATTTATATTTTATAATCTATTCTAAGGTTATTGTCATCAAAACCATCATATCATGGACTAACACCTGATTGGTTGCTTGCAACTGAAGTATTAGATGAGTGTTCTAGATGCTATCAGAGTTGATTTAACGGCCCTAAGTGTTAACCTAACTCTATAAATAAGTTGGTAACTAAACCCTAATTCTTTTGTTGAACATGCAGTGCCTTAACTTTATCAAAATCTCTTCAAAAACCATAATTTTCTTAAAATCCTAAAATCAACATCAAAAAATCCTAATCAAACTAGAAGCAAGGGCAAGTAATCAAAGGAGAACTAAGGCTATCTAGGGAAGGTGCTATCTTTGGAGGCCAATTTCTCAAGATTAAGAACTTAAGCTAAAAGGTGAGTGGGCATAAATTTATAATTTGATCAATGAAATTGATTTTAAATTATGTTAAACGAATAGAATTGTAGAAACCCTATAATTAACTTGTTAGACTAAGATTGAATTGGCGAAGCACTAAACCCCAGAATTTAATTTGAAATTAAATTATGAAATTAGGTAATTCGACACTTCCTAATGCAAGATTGAGAACCCAAAATTAAAAACACCAATTGAATTGAAACTGGACACTAAGATGTCATTAGAAAATTAGGGTAATGTGAAGACCCAAATTTTCGAGATGAAAATAATTTTGAAAAAAAATGAAAATCAGTAAATAGGAAATATTTAAAGGATAAACAGTTTGAAAAATAAAATTCAAGGATGAGTGGAAATAAATAAGTAAGAGGATGATTGTTTTTCAAATAAATAAAATGAAAAGAAGATAACTAAGTATGAATGAATTTTTAAATTCACATATCTCATAAATATTATATATCTGTAGCCAGAGAAATATAGAGTGATAAAATAAATTCTTCTGATAATTAAAATGCATAAAACCAGTTTAGTATTATTTATGCATAAATACATTTTTAAATAAACCTAGGGAAAAACAAATGGTTAGAAATAATAGCTAGGAATTAAATTTACAAAGAGAGATATGAGTGAACAATTCAGGTTTAAGGAAATACACAATGAAGCTAAGTCACATGAAAATAATGTGCATAAGAAACATGCAAATGGCATGTATCCAGAAAAGAAGAAAGGCAACTGTTTTACCTGAAATAGAAATCAAAAAGTAAATGGCACATTTAGACATAAACATATATACATAATTCTCTAAATTGTATGAGGATAAAATGGGCTTTTCTCTCCACTAAACCCTAGCTAAATGTTTTAAAGATGAGAGGATAGCAGCAGTTTGTTTCTAGAGAGAAAACAGAGAAATATAATAAAAAAAGAAAAGCAAAACTCACACTGTCTTCAAGCTTAACCATTCTCGGGGAAAAGAGGAAGGAAGGTGAGTGATTAATCACCTATGAGATTTAAGGCATTAAGACCCATGTTAAGGGCAGCCATATCAGTTTTATAAAATCTTAATATGCTTTTGTTTAATTTCTATTCTCTGAATAAATGAATGTTGAATATGGTTGATGCTTTGGTTGAGTATTTGATTGCTGTTTTGGTGTGTTATGATTGTTTCAATTTTTGCTTTGAAATATAAATAATTAAACAAATACTCTGATCACAGAAATGGATTTTATAATCTAGGTCTTATAAGAAAATGAGCTAAATATTTACTGAGAAATAGGGTATCAAAGAAAAATGAAATAGGCAGTGTGAATAATGAGGTTCATGCTTATGTCTAGTTCATTTAAAAATTGATATGAACAAAGCAATATTATATATATGTGTTGATTTATTCAGATCATAAGCCAATATGTTTTTATGGGTTTTTCTCAAAATCCATATCCTATGTTCATGGTAAAAATAAATATAGTATTTCATATGACTCCATTAGATTTATGCAAGCAATGGGAAATTTTCTAGAAATAAATATATAAGCAGATTTTAGAAAATATGATTAAGCAAAAATGACTTTGAAATGAGATGTGCAATTTTGCATGAATGTTTTGTATGTCTGGATGTAATCTTTGAGTGAGTTTAATAATTTTTGACTTATGTAATGAAGGAAAGAACATAAGCATCTTTGGAATTAAAAAGAAAAATTCCTCAGAAAATAAATAAGCATGGTCTCTAAATTATAAAATAATTTAGGAGTAGTGCCTTGATCTATTCATCATCAGGTGGATGATGTGTATGTGCATGACTTTCTTAAGTCCTGTAGGCCTCTGTGTAAAGGGTTAACATAACAGAGCCCCTTTACAATGCACACATGGTGTTCAATGGCAAGAGTTTCAGACCAAATAAAATGAAAATGAGGTTGAGAAATTATGCTATGGAATTTAGGATGTTATTCCATAGGAGCTTGTGCATGTACAAGTGAATGAAGTAAGATGGATGAATGCTTGGATGTATGTTTGTTAGATAAGCTTAAATATACATATGCTTAGGTTTTAATATGAAATTGAATAGCATCAAACATATATGCTCTTTGCACAGTCATAAGAATATACAAGTCACTTTAATCCTTGATTTCACTCACACCAGAATTTATTCTTGACCCTATTTGTTGCCTTTGCAATATTTGGGGTGTCTCATTTTTATTGAGGCGGCTCAAAACATTGCTGCAGGGAAAGATGCATGAGTAGCTTGCTTGCATGGATATTTGAAGAGCTGGTTGAACTTAAAATGTTTAAGAAAAGTAGCAGTATTATTGTAATAAATAAGTTAGGCAAACTCTTTAGATCTTATGTATTTCTCAGAATTGATGCTTGCTTTGTTCACTTGAAAAGGATATGTAAAAATTTAAGTATTATATGTGTGTTTATGAGTTACTGATTTAAGCAACTGATTTTGATGTCCTCTGGTGGATTATGATGAAGGAAATTATGCCATGTAATCTGATATGTGGACATACTTTCTTTGGCAAGCTTGATGCACCTCAGTTATGAAGTTAGAACTGTTTTGAATGAATATGTGCTAAAATAATAAGTATCTTGGTTGAACATAATCTTGGCTAACCAGCAAGGCTTATGCATGTCCTATAAGTTGATATAAGTACCTGTGAAGGCTTAAAGTTTTAGTCACCAGATTTTTGAAAAGAAAAACCATAGGGTAAGCTAAGTTGAATTGCAACAAAAACCTTGTGATATAGCTCAAACAAAAGTAGAATTAAGATACCATGAAACCTGAAAATTATAAGTGTGTAAGACTTGAATGATTGGAATTGGAAAAATCTGATACCATGACTTCAAAACTGATACTAAGTGGCAAGACAAGGTTAAGGGTAGACAATATGTATTCAAACAAGTATGCAGAGTAATGGTGTTAAGTGTTTAAAGGTTCAGCACATCTTTTTTACATGTTTTTAGCCCAGAAGGATGCAAAGATCTTTCTAAAATCAGATTCAACATTCTTTCCAGTTCCAAATATTAGAAGTTGTATGACCTATAGATTAGATCACAACACTATCACTCATATGATCATTATTTTCTCTATTAATCTGGATCTGTGCATTTTGTTTGTCATGATTGGTTTGTGCATGTTTGTGTTTGAATTCAGAACCTAGGCTAGACTAACTAGTGAACCATAGGTCAGGCCAAGGTTTGATATGTTTGACATTTTAAGAATAACATGTACAAATTTCTGAATCCCAAAGATCAAATACATGGGATTATAAATCCACCAAAAATTAATTAGTCAGGTTTATAAAACAATCTGGAAAAAAAATAGAAATGGCTATGTGACATACAATCTCTCAAATGTGAGAAATATTGTGTGATTGAACTTCTTTGCTATTTTAATTACTCTGATATGCAAAGAAACGTTTATATATCTTCATATATATAAATGACATGATTTGATTTATATACTAATATTTTTATATTGGTAAAATTCTGGATCTTGGGGGAATTAATTAAAAGAAGTGATCCTTTGTTTTATTAAAAAAAATCACTAAAATAGAGGTTAAGAGAAGTGGGTCACTTCAGTTGGTATCAGAGCTATGTTAACAAGAACATAGCAAAAAAAATATATATAAAATATTCTCAGCAGGAATGAATTGCTGAAATAATTAAATTAGAAACAAGACTAACTAGCTATGCAATTTGAATAATGAATCATGGTAAGGAGACCACCAAGCACTGGAGTGGGACACTCTAATGCAACACCATTGGTCAATTTGCCAGATTTAGTGAGGGCATTTAGGGAAGGAGCAGTGCAGAGGGAAGAAAATCCTCTTGAAGAGTTAGCTAAGCTATTGAAAACATTTTCAAATTTAAGAGGCAAAGATTTTGAAGGAACTGAAGGAGTCATGGGTGTACAAACATGGCTGAGGACCTTAGAAAGAATATTTGCAGATATGCAAATTAATGACCAAAGAAAGAGGCAGATAGCTTCTAGAAGGCTCAAGGGAGCATCACTAGACTGGTGGGAGGTGATCACCACAGGAAGACCAGAAAATGAGATAACATGGGATCAATTCAAGGAGATGCTTGAGGCAAGATTTGTCCCAGCAACAGCTAAGGCAACACTGCTTGAGGAGTTCATAAGGCTGAGACAAGGACCAATGAGTGTGATTGAATACACTCAAAAATTTGAGAGCTTGTCTAAGTTTGGAACCATGCTCATAGGGAATGAGGAATCAAAGAATTCAAGATTTATTCAAGGACTTAATGCTGGTTTAAGTAGAGCAATGCTACCATACAAAGAAAAAACATTTGATCAAGTCATAGATCTCACTCTTTCTTTTGAACAACATGATAATGCAAGAGAGAAATTCAGGAATATGAGGGCTAATAACCAAAAGAAGGGGAAAAATAGAGCACATCCCTATGACAAAAATAATGCAGATAAGAAGGTTGAAGGAGCAACTAGTGGGGAAGCTAAGAAGAAAATTGTTTGCTACAATTGTGGCAAGGAGGGACACATGAGTAATAGGTGTCAAGCAGCTAAGAAGACACCATTCAGTTGCTATAATTGTGGGAAAGAAGGTCATATCATAAAGAATTGCCCAGAGTTCAAGAAGGGAGCAAAGGTAGGAGCATTAGAAGCCAAAGCAAAGGCAAGTGCAGTGGGAAGTTCTGGACAATTGGAAGGTTTACTTCTAATTAAAAATTAACGAATTTCAGTTATATATGACACTGAGGCTACACATTCTTTAATATCACAAGACATAGTGGATAAATTGGCTCTCACATGCAATTTAGTTGAAAAACCCTTGTTTATTCACAGTCCCCTAGGTAGCTCTTGTCTGTTATAATTAAGATGTTTGGGAGTAGAATTAAACATAGGAGGAAATATGTTTAAATCTGACTTGTTGGTGTTGAAATATCCTGTAATAGGAATTATTCTAGGAGTAGATTGGTTGAATAAATTCAAAGCAATTTTGAATTTAGAAAATTTTACCATTTCCTTAAAAACAGAAAATGGTAAAAATATTATAGTCATGAGTGAAACAGCCAAGACAAATTGCATAAATCAAATGTGGAGCATAACTGAAAAAGAATTGACTCTAGAAGACATAAAAGTAATAAATGAATACCCAGATGTATTTGGAGAGGTTGTAGGAGTTCCAGAAAATAGGCAAGTTGAATTTCAGATAAGATTAATTCCAGGAGCAAGTCATATCATCAAGAAGCCTACCAGAATGGGTCCAAAGGAATTAGTGGAATTAAAACAACAGCTGGAGGAATTGGAACAGAACGGTTTCATAAGGCCTAGTAGTTCAAACTGGGGTTCTCCAGTGGTATTTATGAAGAAGCATGATGGTACAATGAGAATGTGTATTGATTATAGGGAATTAAATAAAGTCACCATCAAGAACAAATGCCCACTCCCCAGAATTGATGATTTATTTGACCAATCAAATGGAGCAAAAATCTTTTCAAGGCTAGACTTAGCCTCTGGATTCCATCAGATGAAGGTTGAGGAGGAGAGTATTAAATACACTGCATTCAATACAAGGTATGGGCTATATGAATTTTTAGTAATGCCTTTTGGATTGACAAATGCACCACCCTATTTTGTAGATTTAATGAATAGGACATTTAGAGATTTTCTAGATAAATTTCTAGTTGTCTTTATTGATGATATACTGGTATATTCAAAATCAGAAGAGGAACATGCAAAGCACTTGCATCTGGTTTTGTCAAGATTAAGAGCACATAATTTAAAGGCAAAATTTACTAAGTGCACATTTTGGCAAAATGAAGTTAAATTTTTGGGACACATTATATCTCAATAGGGAATTAGTGTAGACCCAAACAAGGTCATGGCAGTGCAATCACGGAGCAGGCCCAAATCAGTGACTGAGGTGAGTCATTTTTAGGAATGGCAAGTTACTATAGAAGGTTCATAAAAGACTTTTCAAGGATAGCCATTTCACTGACCAAGTTAACCAGAAAAGAGCAACCATATGTGTGGACAGAAAAGTGTGAACAAGCTTTTGAATCATTAAAGAAAGCATTGATGGAAGCTCCAGTCTTGCAAGTCCCAGATGGAAATGAAGGATTAGTGGTTTACACAGATGCTAGTGGGTCTGGGTTAGGGGCAGTACTCATGCAACATGGTAGAGTCATAGCATATGCATCAAGGCAACTCAAGCCAAATGAAACTAGTTATGCTACACATGACTTAGAGCTTGCTGCTGTTGTTTATGCATTGAAGCTATGGAGACACTACTTGTTAGGTACTAAATTTGAATTGTTTACAGACCATAAATCACTTAAGTATTGTTTTCCCAAAAAGACTTGAACATGAGGCAACATAGGTTGGTAGAATTTCTAGCTGCCTATGATCTTGATATATTATATAATCCTTGAAAAGCTAACAAAGTAGCAGATACATTGAGTAGGCATCAAGCAAGATTGGAAAGCCTAATGATGACTGAATTGAAGGATTTAACAATCCTCAGTGAAGTAGACATAAGAGAAGAGATTGGTGTATCAGACAATGCACACAGTGACATGATTGAATATGGAAGATTAAGTCTTATCTCCTTGAGATCAACTTTGGTTGATAAAATAGGAAGAATGCAGAGTCAAGGTACTAATTTGAAAGAAAAGAAGGACATGATATCACAAGGCATATCAGTGGAAAATTATGAGATTGATAATAGAGGTTACTTAAGAAAGAAAGGGAAACTCTGCATACCAAATGTGGAAGAACTGAAGCAAGAGGTTATGGATGAGCATCACAAAACAAAATACACCATACATCCAGGTGGTAAAAAAATGTACCATGATCTTAAAAGAAATTATTGGTGGCCAGGAATGAAAGGGGCTGTAGCCCGATATGTGGCAAAATGTTTAACATGTCAACAAGTTAAGGCAGATTATCAAAGACACTCAGGCCTACTGCAACCACTAGAAGTACCTACCTGGAAATGGGAAAGTATTTCAATGGATTTTGTGGATGGTTTGCCAAGAACAAGAAGAGGTAATGATAGTATATGGGTTGTGGTTGATAGGCTCACAAAAACAACACACTTTATCCCAGTGAACTCAAATAGAAATGCTCATAAATTAGCTCAATTATTTGTGAAGGAGATAGTGAGATTACATGGCATCCCCAAGACTATCATTAGTGATAGAGACACCTTGTTTACTTCAAGGTTCTGGGGTAGCTTTCAAGAAGCCATGGGGATAGAATTAAGCTTAAGCACAGCCTACCACCCACAAACAGATGGGCAAACTGAGATTGTTAACAAGATTTTAGAGGATTTACTTAGAGCATGTATACTTGACTTTGGAGGCAGCTGGGAAGATCATCTCTACTTAGCTGAATTTGCTTATAACAATAGTTACCAGTCCACTATAGGTATGGCTCCATTTGAGGCCTTGTATGGAAAGCCTTGTTTATCTCCTGCATGTTGGATGGAGGTAGGTGAAAGAGTATAGCTTGGACCAGAACATGTGAAGGAAACTTCTGCAAGAATTGAATTAGTGAGGCAGAGAATGAGAGCAGCGCAAGAAAGACAAAAAGCATATGCAGATAAAGGGAGAAGGCCAGTGGAGTTTGAGGTAGGAAATTATGTATTTCTCAAGGTTTCACCAATGAGAAAAATACTGAGATTTGGCAAGGCCGGAAAATTAACACCAAGATATATAGGTCCATATGAAATTATTCAAAGAGTAGGAACTTTGGCTTATAAGCTAAAATTGCCAGAGGAATTGAGTAATATACATGATGTATTTCATGTATCTCAATTGAGAAAATGGGTGCATGGTAAGGAGACCATTCTTGAATCTCCTACACATGTTGAAATTCAAGAAAATTTGATTTATAAGAAAGAACTAGTGGGCATTGTGGCTAGAGAAGAAAAGAAATTGAGAAATAAAATAATTAAGTTAGTTAAAATCCAGTGGAGCTTAGATGAGAATGATTGTACATGGGAGGCTGAAGGATAAATATCCAAATCTATTTTCTGCTTAAAGGTATGCCTAAAATTACGATAAATTTAAATATTACTTATGTGTATTTGATTGGTTTTGAATGCATGAGTTTTTGAAATTTCCGAAATGAAATTATGCTCTGTATGCAACCGAATGGAAATGTGTATATAAAAAAAAATTATGGGACACAATACCTTTTAGGAGGAGAGTATGTGAAGACCCAAATTATTCAGATGAAAATAATTTTGAAAAAAAAATGAAAATCAGTTAATAGGAAATATTTAAAGGATAAACAGTTTGAAAAATAAATATCAAGGATGAGTGGAAATAAATAAGTAAGAGGATGATTGTTTTTAAAATAAATAAAAATGAAAAGAAGATAACTAAGTATGAATGAATTTTTAAATTCACATATCTCATAAATATTATATATGTGTAGCCAGAGAAATATAGAGTGATAAAATAAATTCTTCTGATAATTAAAATGCATAAAACCAGTTTAGTATTATTTATGCATAAATACATTTTTAAATAAACCGAGGGAAAAACAAATGGTTAGAAATAATAGCTAGGAATTAAATTTACAAAGAGAGATATGAGTGAACAATTCAGGTTTAAGGAAATACACAATGAAGCTAAGTCACATGAAAATAATGTGCATAAGAAACATGCAAATGGCATGTACCCAGAAAAGAAGAAAGGTAACTGTTTTACCTAAAATAGAAATCAAAAAGTAAATGGCACATTTAGCCATAAACATATATACATAATTCTCTAAATTGTATGAGGATAAAATGGGCTTTTCTCTCCACTAAACCCTAGCTAAATGTTTTAAAGATGAGAGGATAGCAGCAGTTTGTTTCTAGGGAGAAAACAGAGAAATATAATAAAAAAAGAAAAGCAAAACTCACACTGTCTTCAAGCTTAACCATTCTTGGGGAAAAGAGGAAGGAAGGTGAGTGATTAATCACCTATGAGATTTAAGGCATTAAGACCCATGTTAAGGGTAGCCATATCATTTTTATAAAATCTTAATATGATTTTGTTTAATTTCTATTCTATAAATAAATGAATGTTGAATATGGTTGATGCTTTGGTTGAGTATTTGATTGATGTTTTGGTTTGTTATGATTGTTTCAATTTTTGCTTTGAAATATAAATAATTAAACAAATACTCTGATCATAGAAATGGATTTTATAATCCAGGTCTTATAAGAAAATGAGCTAAATATTTACTGAGAAATAGGGTATCAAAGAAAAATGAAATAGGCAGTGTGAATAATGAGGTTCATGCTTATGTCTAGTTCATTTAAAAATTGATATAAACAAAGCAATATTATATATATGTGCTGATTTGTTCAGATCATAAGCCAATATGTTTTTATGGGTTTTTCTCAAAAACCATATCCTATGTTCATAGTAAAAATAAATATAGTATTTCATATGACTCCATTAGATTTATGCAAGCAATGGGAAAATTTCTAGAAATAAATATATAAGCAGGTTTTAGAAAATATGATTAAGCAAAAATGATTTTGAAATGAGATGTGCAATTTTGCATGAATGTTTTGTATGTCTGGATGTAATCTTTGAGTGAGTTTAATAATTTTTGACTTATGTAATGAAGGAAAGAACATAAGCATCTTTGGAATTAAAAAGAAAAATTCCTCAGAAAATAAATAAGCATGGTCTCTAAATTATAAAATAATTTAGGAGTAGTGCCTTGATCTATTTATCATCAGGTGGATGATGGGTATGTGCATGACTTTCTTAAGTCCTGTAGGCCTCTGTGTAAAGGGTTAACAGAACAGAGCCCCTTTGCAATGCACACAAGGTGTTCAATGGCAAGAGTTTCAGACCAAATAAATGAAAATGAGGTTGAGAAATTATGCTATGGAATTTAGGATGTTATTCCATAGGAGCTTGTGCATGTACAACTGAATGAAGTAAGATGGATGAATGCTTGGATGTATGTTTGTTAGATAAGCTTAAATATACGTATGCTTATGTTTTAATATGAAATTGAATAGCATCAAACATATATGCTCTTTGCACAGTCATAAGAATATACAAGTCACTTTAATCCTTGATTTCACTCACACCAGAATTTATTTCTGACCCTATTTGTTGCCTTTGCAATATTTGGGGTGTCTCACTTTTATTGAGGCAGCTCAAAACATTGCTGCAGGGAAAGATGCATGAGTAGCTTGCTTGCATGGATATTTGAAGAGCTGGTTGAACTTAAAATGTATAAGAGAAGTAGCAGTATTATTGTAATAAATAAGTTAGGCAAACTCTTTAGATCTTATGTATTTCTCAGAATTGATGCTTGCTTTGATCACTTGAAAAGGATATGTAAAAACTTAAGTATTATATGTGTGTTTACGAGTTTTGATTTAAGCAACTGATTTTGATGTCCTCTGGTGGATTATGATGAAGGAAATTATGCCATGTAATCTGATATGTGGACATACTTTCTTTGGCAAGCTTGATGCACCTCAGTTGTGAAGTTAGAACTGTTTTGCATGAATATGTGCTAAAATAATAAGTATCTGGGTTGAACATAATCTTGGCTAACCAGCAAGGCTTATGCATGTCCTATAAGTTGATATAAGTATATATGAAGGCTTAAAGTTTTAGTCACCAGATTTTTGAAAAGAAAAACCATAGGGTAAGCTAAGTTGAATTGCAACAAAAACCTTGTGATATAGCTCGAACAAAAGTAGAATTAAGATACCATGAAACCTGAAAATTATAAGTGTGTAAGACTTGAAAGATTGGAATTGGAAAATTCTGATACCATGACTTCAAAACTGATACTAAGTGGCAAGACAAGGTTAAGGGTAGACAATATGTATTCAAACAAGTATGCAGAGTAATGGTGTTAAGTGTTTAAAGGTTCAGCACATCATTTTTACATGTTTTTAGCCCAGAAGGATGCAAAGATCTTTCTAAAATCAGATTCAACATTCTGTCCAGTTCCAAATATCAGAAGTTGTATGACCTATAGATTAGATCACAACACTATCACTCATATGATCATTATTTGCTCTATTAATCTGGATCTGTGCATTTTGTTTGTCATGATTGGTCTGTGAATGTTTGTATTTGAATTCAGAACCTAGGCTAGACTAACTAGTGAACCATAGGTCATGCCAAGGTTTGATATGTTTGATCATTTTAAGAATAACATGTATAAATTTCTGAATCCCAAAGATCAAATACATGGGATTATAAATCCACCAAAAATTAATTAGTCAGGTTTATAAAACAATCTGGAAAAAAAATAGAAATGGCTATGTGACATATAATCTCTCAAATGTGAGAAATATTGTGTGATTGAACTTCTTTGCTATTTTAATTACTCTGATATGCAAAGAAACATTTATATATCTTCATATATATAAATGACATGATTTGATTTATATACTAATATTTTTATATTGGTAAAATTCTGGATCTTGGGGGAATTAATTAAAAGAAGTGATCCCTTGTTTTATAAAAAAAAATCACTAAAATAGAGGTTAAGAGAAGTGGGTCACTTCAGGTAATTATTTAGAAATTAGGATTAATTGGAATCATAAATCGATTGGAATTAATGAAAATTACCTGTAAATAATTGACAATTAAAAACTGCTCGTAATGCTAAATTTTATATGCGAATGGTCGACCCTGGGATTGTCTAGGTCGACTGTTCGAATGAAAAATGTGCAAGTTTGACTTTGGCCTAAGTCTCAAATTAAATGGATAAAAAGTTATATAATTTAGTTAAAAATTATATAATTAGTAAACAGTTATTGAGCTAATTTGGGCTAAGTATTTCACAATGTTTGATATTGATATGGGCGAATAAGTATTTTGCAATAGCTAATTCAGTATGGGCGATGTACTTTTCATAAATGAATTTGATTAAGGCGATTTATTTCGCATAGGCTCAAGGTGTTCCATACAGGTAAATGCAACACTGTCGGAGATGATTTTTGAGAGAGTCTGGTATTGACGGAAGATCCTGATATGCATGTTTTCTGGCATGACGTGGTACAGTTGGACATCGGTGTAGAACAGTGGGTGGCTATAGATATTGATTAAATTGGAGCCCGATACTAATGGGGGTTCCTATGGAATGAACCCAGTGCAGTACAGTAAGAGGCGTGTTGGTATAGTTATGATGGGAAAATAGGTCCCGATGGTCGATCATTAATGTGAGGTTCAATCAGTAGGTTCAACCCATTGTGTTAGATAAGAATCCGTAGATGTTGACCTCAGGAGTTCGTGGAGACTTGCTACACATCCTATGTCACTTAGAGTAGATCTAAAGTTAATTGCACTTAATCATCACTTATTAATTTTTTCTCATTTACCGGACTTTTGTCTGACCCATTCCTTTTCCTTCTTTTTCCCCACCACATGTGGACAGGGCAGTAGGTGATTTGCCCGTTTCGAATAATTGGAGAGAGTCGTGCTTTTCTTGGAGTCTGCTATTTGTTTGAGTTATTAATGGAATTTTTAACATTCATAGAAGATGCTGAACCCATAGGTTCTAGGTCCTCTGATCCAACCGAAATACCAGGCATGGACATCCTTATATGGTTCCAACGATACCTATAGACTAGGTGACTAGTCGAGCTCAATCCCACTAGAGAGCCCACGAAGAGAGCGATGGGTATGGTTTCTATCCGCCTATCTACCGGTTCAGATTTTGCTAAGCTATGCAAAGATTTTTCTGGTCTTGGAGGCAAGCCATACATAGGGACAAAGTCTTATGTGGATTTGAGAGCATAGATCCGTGCTTATAAGAGGATATATGGTCTGATGGGATTGACTGATGTTGTGAGGAGGTAGCTTGCTACTGGCAGTTGTAAGGTGAGGCACTAAGCTGGTGGGAGGTTATGGAGGCTGAGGCTAGTGGGGATGATATTACTTGCAATGAGTTTTGTTTGAGGTTTGAGATAATGTTTCTTTCTAAGGCAAAGGAAGCCATCTAGCTAGAGAAATTTATTCATCTCAAGTAGGGTAGATATGATGGTCATGGAGTATGTGGATCAATTTAATGACTAGCTAGGTTTGGTATAGAGTTGATGAGCACACCACATAAGAAAGCTCTTAAATTTTCTAAGGGGTTGAATATGCCACATCAGGATTTAGCTATGAATCATATTCCAATGGGTGCTGCCTATGAGGGACTTGTAGAGATGGCCTTACTCAAAACTATTGCTAAGGAGGAAGAGGAGAAAGAGGTTCTGAAGGTTGTGAAGAAGGAGCAACAGAAGGATAAGAAGAAGTGAGGATTTGGACTGAAGGGGAAGATTCAAAAGAAGGTCGTAAGATGCCATAGGTGTCGCATGAAAGGACATTTGGCTAAGGATTGCATGGTGGATCTCTCCAAGACGAAGTGCTATAACTGTGATTAGTACAGGCATGTGAAGCGAGCTTGCACAACACCACCAAATCTTCTACTCAGATGGTTTCGACTTATGCACTAGATGTTATTCCTAGCTCGAGTGCATAGCTACTGGTGGACAAAGGTATGAAAGTAATGATCGAAGGTGTGTTAATTCTTTTCGGTTTATCTATTCGTGCATTATTTGACACTAGGCTTCACATTATTTTATCTCTAGTAGACTTGTTGATGATTTGCACTTAGACAATAGTATTGTCATAGACCCTATAGTTGTGTCATACCCAGTAGGAGGATCAGTCTATTTATCCATGTTGTGTAGGGGTTTGAAATCGTTTATCATAGGGGTCGAGTTTGATTGTGATGCCTTTGTATTGAGATTCTATGGGTTTGGGTTGATATTAGGCATGAACTAGATGATTATGTATGGCGCTATTTTAGACTGTGATAGGAAGGTTGTAAGGTTGAGCACATGTAGTGGGTGTAACTTAGAGGTTCATCGCGACCCTCTAGGATCTATTATATTGAGCTACTTATATTTGTTGGACCTATCACATGGCGAGCTTTGTACAGTGCATGTAGTTAGGGATTTCCCTAATGTTTTTCCCAAGGTTACCGGTCTTCTGGCCCAGAGAGAGATCGAGTTTAGGATCTATCTAGTTGAGAATTCTAGACCCATTGTCTTACCACTAAGGCATATAGATCCAAAGGAAAGACGCGAATTGAATAAATATGTTAATGAGTTGTTGGAGAAAAGTTTTATCAAGAGGAGTATGTCAGAGTGGGGAGCACCAGCCGTCTTTACCACCAAGGAGGATGGTTCTCTTAGACTCTGCATCTATTATAGGGAGCTGAATAAACTAACAAAGAAGAATCGTTATCCACTACCTCACATAGATGATATCTTTGATCAGTTAGTTAGAGCTAGAGTATTCTCTCAGTTGGATTTATCTACCGGATTCCATAAGTTGCGCCTAGTCAAGTACAATATTTCGAAGACATCATTTCATACACCTGATGGATTAAATGAGTAGTTAGTTATGCCCTTCGGACTAACCAATGCACCTGCCTACTTGGTGAATCCAAAGAGCCCCGTATTTAGGGGGTTGGTTAATAAGTTTATGGTGATATTCGTGGATGATATTCTTGTGTAATTGAGGAGTAAGGAGGAACTTGTGTTGCATTTTGAGGAGGTACTCAAGACACTCCATGCACATAAGCTTAAGGATAAATTTTCGAAGTGCCACTTTTGGAGAGAGTAGATATGCTTTTTAGGACGCATTATCTTAGAAATTGGCTTAGCACTTGACCCTAGTAAGGTGGTAGCGGTTTAGGAGTCGCATGTTCTAAAGAATTCCACGGAGGTGAGAAGTTTCCTTAGTTTGATGGACTACTATCGCAAGTTCATTAAGGAGTTCGCGAAGATCTCTTCTCCACTGACCTGACTTACCAAGAAGAACCTAGTTTTCTCGCGAGATGCAAAGTGTGAAGATGCTTTTATAAAGTTGAAGGAGGCATTAATTAGTGCGCCAGTTTTAGTATTACCAGATGGGACTAAGCCATTTACGGTTTATACCGATGCCTGTGGTATGGGGTTAGAAGTGGTCTTGATGCAAGAGGGAAGAGTGGTGAGTTATGCAAGTCGGCAGTTGAAGCCTCATGAGAGGAACTACCCTACCCATGATCTTTAGTTGACGACTATTATTTTTGCACTCAAGTCTTAATGGTATTATATTTTAGAAGAGCGATTTGAGTTATTTATGAATCACAAGTCCTTAAAGTATTTGTTCTCGCAAGAGGACTTGAACTTGAGACAAAAAGGTGGATGGAGTACTTGGCAATAATTTTGATAGCTCGTATACCCCAGGCAAGGGTAGTGCAGTGGCAAATGCTTTGAGTCGACATTATGCAATATTGAGTCCCTTGTTCTTCGAGTGGAGACATTTGTAGTATATTGCTACCTTTTACTTTAGACCATCATCGGATATTACTCCTAGAACTAGCAGCTTTAGATGTTCGACCTACATTGATGAAGCGTATCGGATCTAGGCAAAAGGAGGATAAGGAGCTAGTAGACATTATAGAGAGGATTGGTAGAGGGGAGTCATCGAGTCATTTGAGGCATTATGCCATTGACTTGAGAGGATGGTTACAGAAAGATGATAGGCTTTGTGTTCCCTACAATATGGATTTGATTGATGCGGTATTGGCAGAGTCTCACCGTTCTAGGATGACCATTCATCCTTATGGTGACAAGATGTGTCGTGATATGAAGTGAGTTTTCTATTGGCCCGGTATGAAGAAGCAAGTGGAAGAGTATGAGCTAGATGTATGACTTGCCAAAAGGTAAAGGCAGAGCAGAAGAACCGGGAAGGATTGTTGCAGCCATTGGATATTCCTCAGTGGAAGTGGAAGAGTATTTACATGATTTTGTAGATGGTCTACCTAGGAGTAAGAGAGGGAATGAGAGCATTTAGGTCATAATTGATCGGCCGACTAAGTGCGCTCATCTCATACCAGTAAGGAGTACAAGGGCGGTGACATCATTGGCAGTTATTTACGTGAGAGAGGTCGCTAGGCTACATGGAGTTCCTACTAGTATAGTTAGCAACCAAGATCCGCTTTTCACTAGTAAGTCCTGGAGGAGTCTACCGGAGGCATAGGGACTGAGTTGAATTTGAGCACCGCATATCATCCGTAGACCGACGGACAAACGGAGAGAATAAATTTGGTTTTATAGAATTTGCTACGGATGTGCATTATTGATTTTAGAGGTTCTTGAGGGGACCATTTACCATTGGCGGCGTTTACCTACAGTAACAGTTATCAGGCTACCATTAGGATGGCACCTTTTTAGGCTTTGTATGGCAGACCTTGTAGATCACCGTCGTGCTGGTGGGATACGAAAAATATGGTTATTCTTATACCAGATATGGTTAGGGAGATATTAGAGAAGGTGGATCTGATTTGGAGAAGGATGAAGACTGCTCAGGATAGACAAAAATCTGATGCTGATAGGAGACATGCAGAGTTAGAGTTTGTATTGGGAAACATGGTATTTGTGAAGGTCTCACCCCTTAGACATGTTATGAGATTTGGTGGGTCGGAGAAGTTCGCATCTAGATTTGTTGGACGTTTCCCTATAGTGGCTAGAGTAGGGAAGTTGGTATATAGAGTAGAGCATCCATAGAAGTTAGTGAGGGTACATGATGTCTTCCATGAGTCTCACTTACCGAAGTGCTTGAATGATACAGCTACCATAGTCGAGCCGAGTCAGTTGGAGGAGGTGGAGGTTGAGCGAGAGTCACTTATTCACCATGCACCCACTCGTATTCTAGAGCATGGTACTAAGAGACTCTGCAACAAGGAGATTAGACTAGTTAAAGTCCAATGGAAAGATGATCCGACGGAGAGTACATGAGAGCCCGAGTTGAAGGTCCGCACTCCCCACAACTCTTTGTTAGTACGTTTCCAACGTCATTCTTTAGTGTAGATCTCTTATGTAAAGAATTTAGGAATTGTAACAACCGAAAATTTTGACCCTCGAAAATCGACAATAATACATCCTCGTCCCACAAATCCAAGTGCCGAAAAGCCCAGTTGTTAAGGGAAAAAGAAAATAAAGATAGAACAGAATCTCACACGAATGAAATGACATATATTATTTCAATATATAATCTTTACATCAAAATTTTCTAAATACATATTAGAGTCTAACCTTGATTTAGGTTGGACAGTTATAAACACTCTGTCCTTATAAATGCTGAAAAATAAAAATAAATGCAATAGATGCATCAGATAATAGAATACGTCCATACGTAGATGAAGATCTCCAGCTCTCCTCTAGAAACTCCAAATGTCTTCAACTAAACCTGAAACTATTCGAATCTGACCTAAGTAATAAAATTACCCGGATCAGGTTTGATAAACCAGCATGAGAAACTCGAACCATAAACATATGGTGGGGTCATAGATGGGTACTAAACAAAAGCTTTAAATAGAATAGTATCTCGTAAGATCACGCCGCTCATAAATATGGACGGGTTTTTACCTTATGATAATCAAAATACTTTATACGGGAAATCATTTTGATATTATCATTAATGACGTTAGTTTGAAAAACACTTTCAAGTAAATATATATACACACAAAGAGAGTATCATTTCCCGGACTATGGTAATATATTCGGACTAGGTCAACGGAATATATGATACCAAAAGGGGTAGCTGAAATGTTTGCAAAGCATTACAGCTATTTTTGGACTACAATCAAAACCGTAAAGCTCGTATTGGAATTGGATTTCCAACATGATAGGGAACTAGTGGCGTTTTCCTTCGATTCACACATAATAACCATAGTTCCGGTGGTGACATTATCACTTGTCTCAAGCTAGTCACTTAGAACTGCACTTGCTTCACTATGGTACAACATATTTGCTCAGCGGCTTGACACGGTCTCCGTCAGCCTCTAATACCTGTCCATTTTATCATCTTAAGGCAACAGATTCCTTGCGGCAACATATGCCTTTCATTTTTCATAACTGATAGCCCGATATATGTCCTACAGACCACATAGCATCCCGTATCGTTCTTGGGATATGAGGCTCGTGAGGCTACACTTTTTTCATAAGGCATACTTTGTTTTTCAAAACACCGCACTTTATTTTTCCACAAAGCATATTCCATTTAGAATGCCACATTGCCATTCCTTAATCACACAACTCATTTCTACAAACGTACAACTCCTGAGCTCATACGTCTCAGGAAAGGGTGTTAAGCTAAGTGGTGTTGCCTCCTCCGCCACCAAGTAGATAATACATTGATTGAGATCAATTAATATGATCAGAAATGCATTGTGAGACACTCGTCCATACAAGTTCGTTCTGGGACTGAACGAAACTGAAGGCACTCCTCCTACCACATATTTTTTTTGGGAATCACCCCTATGATCAGTAGCGAGTAGTACTTACATTACGGAGATTTCAAAAAATGAAAGGACCACTACTATAATAAATATCTCTATATTGGGAGAGATCTAGGGAATGTAAACAAGCAGTCCGCTATGAAGATCTTCGGTCTTCAATACAACGAAGATTTCAGAATGCAGAAACCACTGCCATATAAATATAATATGGGGTAAACCCCTAGGACTCGTGACAGTGATCCCAACATTCTAAAGATCTCCGGCCTTCAATAATCATCATCTTCAACATGGCTTCACTTTCGAACGAATACATTGGTTCGAAGTGGTTTTCCGATAGGAATTACCCAAATCCAACAACGGTTTCTCCGAAACAACCATCGATAAAAAGGCATTTAGGTATATAGGTGATTATCACACAACATTCAATTAATTAACCTTTTTATTTAAATCAAATTTCTCTTAGAGATATATTCATTGAATCATTCTTTGTCTTTTTAAGAGTATATAGAATCATTAAGGCTCATTTATCAAAAGCTTTGGTTAATTAAAACCCTTTTTCAATCTTGGAATAATTCTAAATCATTCAACTTTTTTACTTAGGAAAAACATTTCAAAATTGTTTATTTAAATCTCATATTGGAAAAAATTATTGAGTAAAAAGGATCATGGAAATTATACTAGTTCTACTCAATATCAATTTCCGTATTCAAACTTTACTACTCGTCGAATAACAGTGAAATCACCTTTTAAATTCACACGGATAGTACGGATTCCCTCCTTGGAATATAATACTAAGTATAAGAAGATCATTTCTTTGCAATCCAAGTTGTTTGAATTGGGAAAATTATATCTTTTATACTTTGGGAAATTTTGATTCGAGTAAATCAAATTTACTATCCCCTCCGTCGGGCCAGTCCAAGTAGCTAGAGAAGACTGGCAACTAGTTTCCCAAAACCTAAGCATAGTGACTACCTCGTTGTCACCCATAAGGTGGTCAAGTTATTTAATCGACTCTAAATATTTTAACATACTTAATTTACTTTTAATTATTTTAGAGCATCCGGGCTTTCCCTTTGATCTATCTCATTCCTCGGTCGGATTTTCTATGACACTTAGAAACGAAACAAATGTACTATATGTTTTTGCATACTCATTTTTAAACCTCTTAATCACCTTTAAATTACTTAATTATTTATTTGAAAAGGTTCACAAAAGATTCAGGAAAGAATAATTAAGATAAACCATTGTTTGCAAATGTTATTAAAAGTGCTGCGAAAAAGTGCTACAAATAGTGTTTTAAAAGCTTATTTGGTTAAAACAACTTTTCTATCATTTTTGAACCATTTTAAAAGATTTATAAAATTTATTCCATATTTTAAACATTTAAAAATATTCATTTTAAATTAATTTCAAATTCGTGTTTTAAACTACAAAACCGCGATTTTTCTGAAAACATGTTTTCATATTTCAAAGTCTACTTAATGAAATCTTGATTTTATCTCTTAATTTAAAAACTATGGATATAATAGTCTGGAAAATTCTAATCTCGAATAATTCTGAGCTATATTTCAATCTCTACACTTGTTTGATTCTACGACGCAAAATCGTGAACTACCATTATGGGACGCGCCTAGTTTTGACTTTTTTTTCAATTTTTATTCAAACTTCATGAAAAAACTTTTAAATGTTTATAAAAAATTTCTAAATCATTCTAAAACTCATTTAAACAAATACGTTTCAGATTTCAGACTCATTTTCCATTTCATTTCATATTATAATATTCATTTTAACTCCTTTTAGATATTTAAAATCATTAAGAGCCTAAACAACTCCAAGCACCTATTATTTATTCTCATTGTTAATTATGGTTAATCAACTAACCATTTCCATTCTTCAATTATCAAATCAAGTTATCATCCATATTAACAACCATATACTCAATCAAGTAATCATCCAAGTAATCAAATAATTAATCATACGTTATATTTTAAACTTTCTAATCATTATACTTGAAATATTTTAGAGATTAATTAGTAAAGTGGGAGTACTCACTTATCGCAAATGCTCTCTCCTTTCCAAGCTCCAAAAAATCCGGCAGAGCTTCCGTAGTACTTTAAACTTCTCCTATCTTCCTGGAACGAATCCGACGGTACTTTTCTCCAATATTTTCCCTTCGGAGCTTCCAGAACTCCTTCCTTTCTTCCAAATGGGCTCGGCCTGGCCTTGTTTGGGTGGTGGAGCCCGGCCTTAGTGATGACGGTAGTGGTCGTGTACTTAGATGAGAAAGAGGTGAGTTTGGACTAGCTTTAGAGGTGGAATACTATATTTTTACTTTACTTTCTTTTTCTCTACTTTTTTCACCATTAGTTTCCTAAGGATAGAAGCTATTAAAACTCTAAGGAAGAATAAGAAGAAAGCTAAGAAAAAATGAATGGAAGTGTGAAGAAATGAAAGCATAAGTGTCCATATTTATAGCCTTAGAAGCCTTAGCCTTTAAGGAATGTAATTTGAAAAAAATACCCCTCCTTGCATCATTCCTTGCACAAGCACTACCCCCTCCTTACATCATCTTCCATCCTTTCCATCACTTCATGTCTTCTTTACTAAACACTTAAGGCATGAACTTGGATGGTTTTGTGGACAAAGGTGAGATTTGATTTGACTTGTGGTGGATTTTGTGAAAATATCTTCTTTAAGTGCTTTTCTTCACTTAATTAAACACTTAGCTTAATTAGTCCTTAGATAATATAAGTGAGGTGTTTATTTCTTTGTCAATGTGTTTATATAACAACTATTCAAGTTGAAAAATGTTTACACAACTTTATTGAACAAAATGTTGATTTTTGACAAAACGTTTTTGGTCACATTTTATGTTTTTAATCAAACTATTTATTTATGTAAAAAAACTTGAAAATTGATTTGTTATTATCTTTAAATAGTTACAGTAAGATAAATTGAGTTACAAAACCATATTAAATAATATTAAAATCCAATTGTAAAAATACGACATCGATTGGTCAAAGTGCGACGAAGTTTGTCTATCTTTATAAAACAAGTATATACATATTTATAAACTTTTATCAATCAATTATTATCATTTTATAACAATTTAAAAAGTATTATTTATCATTTAAAACAAAAATTGAACTGTATCCAATTTTATCGAAAATCGACTTTTGTTAATTTTACAGTGAAACTCCAACATCTCTTATTTTTGTAAACCAATTCTAAAAATAAGTTCACCCTTCTTATTTATCACATAAAACATGATTATTTAAGTTTGAAAGTTCTATATTTGAATATTTAAAGTTAATTAAATATTCCATTTAAAAGTGATAAAATTCTGGGTCGTATTAGCATTATACGACCTTTAAATGATAGGAATGGCTGTAAACGTGTCGATAGGACATGTTATGAATGATGGATGCTAATGGATGTATGTTACCCAAGTGTTTGGCCCGGTTACAAGAGGTTCACCAAGAAAGTACATCGTTCGGCATGGGTGTGTGGCTCGGCCTGGATGCCGTTCGGCATGGACGAGTGGTTCGACCTGAATGTCATTCAGGTTAGACCTGTGGTTCGGCTTGAATGTCGTTCGGCATCGACGTATGGCTTGGCTTGAATGCCATTCGGCATCAACATGTGGCTCGAACTGAATGCCATTCGGCATCGACATGTGGCTCGGCCTGAATGTCGTTCGGCTTAAAGGGGAAGATCAACATTCAACCTGGAGTGAGGGCATAGTCGCTCGGCATACCTCACTCAGTAGGCATCGCCCAACAAGGTGACGTTCAGCACGTCTCGTTCGGCGCATATTGCGCGGTGCACTCCAGACAAATATCGGGACTACAACAAAGTGAAGTGTTCGGCATGGTTTCACTTCGAATCAACCCACCAATTGCTTCGAGTATCTTGAGGTTTTACTTCGAGTCACTATTTCAACGACCAGATAATTCTTGACCGGCATTCCTCACTCGGCATTCTTTGATCGACATCCCAGGCACGGTGTGCAGGAGTCACTCGCTATTGGCCGAAATACTTTGTTGTTGGGCTCATGGAGGAAGTCTAGCCTATCTTTGTCTATAAATAGGGGAGCAGGGGCACAGTGAAAAGGGACCTTTTTTCGAGAACTCCGGGGAGACTCTGCCATTTTCAAGACTCATTCCTTTTCAGTTAGAACTTGTATTCAAGTTGTTGGTGTACGGATTGTATCTGTATTCAATTATTTGAAAAAGTAATAAAGATTAAACTCAAAGTGGGCGTAGGAAGTTACGCCGAACCACTATAAATCTGGTGTTCTAATTTCAGCTAATTTTTGCATACATTCCTCTATTTCAATTTTCTATCTTCATAAATCTCTCTACACAAATCTCTCTTTGGGTGTTAGTGACCAATTTTGGTGCTAGCATTTTGGTGCTTTCACTGAGAATTCTTTCTCAGGTTATTAGGACCTACTTTGTAGCTACTGGATTGAAGAAATCCCCCAAAGGAGATCCAAGTCATTCACAAAAAGTTCGTTGATTCTACTCAGAGTTTCTACCAATAACACTACAATGGGAAGACCACGTACCAGATCAGCCTCACACAACGCGGACGTAAACGAGACTGCTAATGTCCAGGGAATAGGACCCAGCAATCAACAGGTTAATCTGGGCGCTGGGACTATCACCGCCCAAAACCAAATGGAAGCTGTCACTAGGACAGAGTTCAACGAGCTGGAGAGAACTCATGGAAAGTAGGAGACGACTTAGCGAACAGATCCAAGCTAACACCGACCTTATGACCCAGCTTACTCGACAACAACATCAGAATGCTGGAGGAAGCCCCGCTCCTTACTCCTCATCCGACAGCTCTTCTTCATCCGATGAACCTCCTAGGCATAGACGTCGTAGAACAGAAAAAACGCAAGCATGTGCTGCTGATCGATCAACCAGGGATGGTCCAGGTTCACTACCTGAAGCAATGGCCCCTCACTTACATCGAGAAAATCACACTCAAGCTGGAATGGAAAACTTAGGATCTGGAGTACGAGTGGAAGCTGGACAGCCGGCACACCAAGGTCCTAATGATGCTAGTCCCCAGGATACACACTTGGTTGATCGCCAACAGAGGAGACACCGACCAGAACGGTCTCGTGGGACAGACACCAACCTACCATCTTCCATACAAACCACAGACCTATTAGCTATGGTCAAACAACTGATGAGAGAGAACCAAGGCTTATCAAATGATGATTGGGGGATATCTAGGAGTCATACTCCATTCACAGAGGCTATCTTATAGGCCGAGTACCCCAGGAAGTTTAACATGCCGATTATTCCGGCCTATAAAGGAAAGACTGATCCCCAGCAGCATGTGATGAGATATGAATGGATGATGGACTTCGCTAGAGCAAACGATGCAACTAAGTGTAGATGCTTCCCAATAACTTTATCTGGAATCGCTACCATGTGGTTCCCCCGACTTCCTCCGCGGACTATCTCCAACTTTGATGAGTTAGCAACAAAATTTGTGGAACAATTCAAGATTCATGCCACCCGTCCCAAGGACGTGATGTCCTTGTCCAGTGTGATTCAGGCTCCAGGGGAGTCGTTAAAAGAGTATTTACAAAGATTCCACGTTGCTGCAACTGAAGTTAGCAACACTAACGACCATGCTATTTTAATGGTCGTGATGCAAGGAGTAAATCCAGATTCAGAGTTTGGAGATTGGCTAGCAGGAAAGCCTCCGACTACGCTGGAACGTTTCTATTCAAAGGCACATCAATTTATAAGAAGGGAGGAAGCTAGGTGGACGAGGTGAGACAATGCACCCATACCTGGCAAGGAGATAGTGCAGCGCAACATTGCTGTAAAACAATCCGGTGATAACTCTGGAAAAGTACAAGTTAATGTCCAAAACAAACCCAAACAATCTAAAGGATCTGGTGGGGGAAATCCCGAAAAGAAAAGGGAGACTGGAAAATGGAAACCAAGGATCCCAACTTACAACGAATACACTCCTCTGAACGCATCTTTGAAGAATATTTACCTATCGACTTGTAATACTTTCCAATATCGAAAGCCACGACCAAAAGAGTCCACCGAGGAGCAAAAGCGAACTGGGAAGTATTGCCGCTTCCATGAAACTTATAGGCACAATACCGAGGAGTGTAGGCACCTCCACGATGCTATAAAAAAGCTGATTCGACAGATGAAGTTGCATGAATTTGTCAAGAATCCGCCGGAGGGTGGACAAGGAGCATCAGACCCCAGTCGCGGGCAAGCTCCACGCCATCCCGAGGAACCAGCTCGGACCATAGGAAGACTAATCATAAACACGATAGTCGGAGGGCCTCACCTGGCAGACAAGAGTTGGCAAGAGATGGAACGTTATGCTAGTTCCCTAAAGCATGCAGATTTCGAATGTTGTTCAAACGCGGAAGATAGTACCCCAACTAAACAACAGCGAATGATGACGGATGATATAGTGTTTAGAAGTAGAGATGTCGATCAGGTGGAGGCACCTACCATTGACCCGATGGTCATCTCAGCCACTATCGGACCAGCGTTTGTGAGTAAAATATTGATCGACTATGGAAGTTCTGTTAATATCATCTTCAAAAAGGCATATGATCAGATGAAGATGGAGACAAAGGACCTAAAACCATCTAAAACCCGTATTCATGGCTTTATTGGTGCAGCAACCGATGCGGTGGGCTTTATTGAATTGCCAGTTGAACTTGAGGAAGGTGAACGTATGAGAGTGCAGATTCTGCTGTTCGTTGTTTTGGATGTCGATTCTCCGTATAATGTGTTTCTGGGTCGACCGGCATTGGCAGAGTTTAGGGAAGCTTTGGCCCCATGGTGCTTGACCTTGAAGTTTCCGACCAATAAAGGAGTTGGTGTTGTGCATGGCGATTAGGCGACTGGTCGTGCGTGTTATGTGGCTGAGCTGAGAGAGGCCCAACGAAGAGAGAAAGGAAAGGTTGTGGATAACTCCATCCGCATCCGAGCCACTGAAGATTGAAAAGCAAAGCCCGAGCCTTAGCTCGGGCAACATGATCGGATCTATAGAGACATAGATCCGAGAGATGATGATGATGAACCCATGCGGGCAAAAGCAGCACCGGGTGAATTGACAATTGACCTTCCAGTCAGCCATGATGATCCATCACGAGTACTTAAGATTGGATCACAACTCGACCCCTCGATGATCGAGGATCTTACTGATTTCCTTCGAGCGAATCTAAATGTCTTCGCTTGGACACATTCTGATATGTGCAGGATTTCTCCCGCCATTGCGAGTCATATGTTGAACATAGTCCCAAAATACGTGCCAATAAAGCAAAAAAGGAGAGGGATTGACCCGGAAAGGTCCGCCGCTCTCAAAGAGGAGGTGGACAAACTCAAAGCCAATGGGTTCGTCTGCAACGCCCTTTACCCTGAATGGGTATCTAACCCCGTGCTAGTGAGAAAAGCGAATGGGAAATGGAAGACCTGTGTTGATTACTCGGACTTAAACAAGGCTTGCCCTAAGGATAGTTTCCCTTTACCCAGAATTGACCAGCTGGTCGATTCAACCGTCGGGCATGAGTTATTGTCGTTTATGGACGCGTACTTGGGATAAAATCAAATCGCAATGCAATTCCAGATCAGGAGCACACTAGCTTTGTCACGGACGTCAGACTGTATTGTTATGTGGTGATGCCTTTTGGGTTGAAGAACGCAGGAGCGACTTATCAGCGCTTTGTGAATAGGATGTTTAAAGACCAAATTGGTAGAACAATGGATGTCTATGTGGATGACATGCTTATGAAATCACATCAGTCAAACGACCACATTCGAGACTTGGCGGAAATGTTCGACATACTCAGGTATTATAAAATGAAAATTAATCCACTGAAGTGTTCCTTTGGTGTCGCATCGAGAAAGTTTTTGGGTTTTATTGTCAATGCACGAGGAATTGAAGCTATCCCAGAAAAGATTCAGGCTATTCGGGACACTCAAGTGCCCAGAACTGTAAAGCAAGTACAAAGCCTGAATGGAAAAGTAGCCGCGTTGAGTCGATTCTTATCCAGAGCGACCGACAAGTGCATCCCTTTCTTCGATGTAATAAAGAAAGGGAAGAGAAATTTTGAATGTACGCCCAACTGCGAGGATGCATTTCGAGCTCTGGTAAGACATTTGGAAAGTCCCTTGGTGCTGTCGAAGCCTATAGACCACGAAGTGTTGTATGTATACTTGGCCATATCCCAACATGCCATTAGTACGGCTTTGGTTCGCGAGGAGGACCGAGTTCAAAAGCCGGTGTACTATGTCAGTAAACGTTTAACGAGGGCAGAAAGAAATTATCCTAAAATCGAGAGGCTGGCCTACTGCTTGGTGATTGCATCACGCAAGCTTCGTTCATACTTCCAGGCACACCCGATCAGTGTTTACACCGATCAACCTCTACGACAGGTGCTCCAGCGACCAGAAATCTCTGGAAGGTTGCTAAAGTGGAACATCGAGTTAAGTCAATTCGATATCCCCTACCTGCCGCGGAGGGCTATTCAAGGACAGGCGTTATCAGACTTTATTGCAGAATTCACAATACTTGTCGAGCAAAGTAATGAAGACATTATTCCCTTCATTCGATGGAAGTTATACACCGATGGGGCGTCAAATGACCGTGTTCTGGAGCCAGTGTTATTCTTGTGACTCCCGAAAACCGATCAATTTGTTATGCTTTAAAGCTTGATCTCCCAGCTACAAATAACGAAGCAGAGTATGAAGCATTGCTCGCTGACTTAAAACTTGTCAAGGAGCTCGGAATAAAAACGACTGAAATCTTTTGTGACTCTCAATTGGTGGTGTACCAAGTGCGGGGAGATTATCAAGCAAAGGGGCAAAGGCTTGCTCCATAACTTGCTCGGGTTCAAGAACTTTTGGCAGACCTTGAATATTATGATATTTCGCATGTCCCGCGTGAACAAAACAGGGAAGCCGATTCATTACCAAAATTCGCAAGTATCGGCGATGCACAATAGATGGGCTTGGTTCCTATTGAAGTTTTGCAATTTCCAAGTATAAACGAGATGGAAATAGACTTTCTGCTAAAAGCAGAAATTGAAAAGGAGTCATGGTTAACCCCATTCAAGCAGTACCTGTTACATGGAGCTTTGTCTAAAAAGAAGAACGAAAGACGACAGGCCATTCGCAAAGCCTCGAGATATGTGATGCAGGATGGAAAATGTATCGAAAAGAGTTCTTGGTCCCATTACTTCGTTGCCTCGTGCACGACGAGATAAAACGGGTCTCGAAAGAAGTTCATGAGGGTGAATGTAGCGACCATACTAGGGGGCAGACACTGGCAAAAAAGATTCTCCACTATGGATACTATAGGCCCACTGTAAATCGGGATGCTGCAGACTATGTAAGAAAATGTGACAAATGTCAAAAGTTTGCGAAAATCCCGAAAGCTCCGCCGGCGGAACTCACACAAATGGTTAGTCCCTGGCCATTTGCGATTTGGGGGATCGATATAATCGGATCCTTACCAATTTCCAAAGGCGGGGCAAAATATGCAATTGTTGCAGTCGATTACTTTACCAAGTGGGCAGAAGCAGAGCCTCTAGCCACGATCACCACCAAAAAAGTAATTAATTTCGTTGTACGAAACATCATATGCCGTTTTGGCCTCCCACGAACTATCATCACGGACAATGGAACTCAATTTGAAAGTAGAGAGTTCAAAGAATTTTGCCAAAAATATCACATTGAGAAAAGGTTTTCGGCGGTCGCTCACCCTAAAGCGAATGGACAAGTGGAAGCCATAAATAAAATAATCAAGTGCATATTAAAGAAACGATTGGAAAAGGCTAGAGGCAAGTGGGTGGATGAGCTTCCGACAGCACACTGGGCTTACAGAACCACCCACAAGTCCGCGACTAGCCATACTCCATTCACCTTGGCATACGACACTGAAGCGGTGATACCCATGGAACTTGAAGTTCCTTCTCATCGGGTAACTTATTATGATCCTAAGACGAATCAGAACCTCTTATTGGAATCACTGGACTTTGTTGACAAAAAACGTAAAGAAGCTGATTTAGGAGCAGCTGCACATATGCACCGAGTTGCTCGATACTATAATGAAAATGTTCGACCGAGAATTTTCAATGTGGGTGATCTCGTTTTGAAGCGAGTTTTTCCGACCCCATCACATTTGAATCCCACATGGGAAGGCCCGTAGGTCATCGAACGGAGGCTTGGAGAAGGAACTTTCAAGCTAGCGACCGTAGATGGCGTGACACTTCCTCGCGCATGGAATAACGAGTATTTGCATCGTTATTATAACTAGCCTATTTCTTTTTTCTTTTTAGTTGCATTTATTTTTGGTGTATGTTCATTTCGCTGTTTTTAGTTTTTGGCATGTAATAAGACAATTCGGTTTGTTTCCATTTGTTATGATCAATAAAGGCTTGAAGCCGTCTTTTCCATAAACTATTGATGTTTCCGTATGTTACAATTCTGTAACAAAAATTAAATTACATTATTTTGTCTGGCGTATGAATGCACACTCAAATTGAAAAAAAATCTCTAAGTCCCCAGAGTGCGGACTAGAGTATAAACGACTTGGAAAAAAAATCTCTAAGTCCCCAGAGTGCGGACTAGAGTAATCTAAGTCCCCAGAGTGCGGACTAGAGTATAAACGATATTGTACTAAACATGTATCAGTGTATATGTATATATATAATGTTGATTACTGTTCTATGATGTGCTTTACATTTAGTTCTTGTATTTTGTTTTGATAGATCCATTAGCCACCTATAGTTTTGGATTAAGCATTTACTGGGTATGTCGATCCATTGAGATAGAAAAGAAAAATCGTATAGCATATATCGATGTATTTAGTAGATGTTTAAGACAAAGTTATAGATGGTCGCCCTTAACCAGCCCTATTCTCTGCTTTAGTAGATGGAATTACTCGTTAATTCTCTTTACTAAGGTGGGTCTCGGGGTGGGGCGTTACAAAAAAAAATCTCTAAGTCCCTAGAGTGCGGACTGGAGTATAAACGACTTGAAAAAATCTCTAAGTCCCCAGAGTGCGGACTAGAATACTCTGAGTGCCCAGAGTGCAGACTAGAGTATAAACGACTTGAAAAAAATCTCTAAGTCCCCAAAGTGCGGACTAAAGTACTCTAAGTCCCTAGAGTGCGGACTAGAGTATAAACGACTTGAAAAAAAATCTCTAAGTCCCTAGAGTGCGGACTAGAGTACTCTAAGTCCCCAGAGTGCGGACTGGAGTATAAATGACTTGAAAAAAGTCTCTAACTCCCCAGAGTGCGGACTAGAGTACTCCAAGTTCCTAGAGTGGGACTGGAGTATAAACGACTTGAAAAAAAATCTCTAAGTCCCCAGAGTGCGGACTGGAGTATAAACGAGTTGAAAAAATCTCTAAGTCCCTAGAGTGCGAGCTAGAGTACTCTGAGTCCCCAGACTGCGAACTAGATTATAAACAACTTGAAAAAAAATCTCTAAGTCCCCAGAGTGCGAACTAGAGTACTCTAAGTCCCCAGAGTGCGGACTAGTATAAACGACTTGAAAAAAAATTCTAAGTCCCCAGAGTGTGGACTAGAGTATAATCGATTTAATAATCTCTAAGTCCCCCGAGCACGGACTAAAATTGAAGCAATTCAGAAAACTCCGAGTCATGTGGAAGTGAGCAAATACTTGCCTGACCCACATAACTTTGGATTTCAAACACAAGACGGATGGTGAAGCTAATCATCAAACATCATCAAAAGAACAAAATTTTTATTCACTAATCCCAAAACAGAGTTCCAATACAATTCCTCATAAACTCGGAACTAAAAGTCTATTAACATCGACTACGAAAACAAATAGAAATAATTACATGATCCAAGCTTATTCACGTTAAACGAATCATGATAGCTACTTCTTCTCCTTCTTCTCCTTCTTCAGTTTCTCTGAAGACTCCTCCCACACGCGTTTTTTCTTAGACATTTTGCTGACTAGAGAAGGGGTGTCAGAGGAAGGAGGAGGAACTTCTAACGACCTAGTCCCACCTGGAAGAATAACCTTTAAAGACCTATTCAGTGGGTCATCGAGTTCTACCACTTGAGACTCAGCCTTAATCTTGGTTTTCTTTTTCCCCTCCTCGATGATCTATTCCTCCATGCTTAGCTTTGAATTTTGTTTGGAGGTGCCTGTAATTTCAACTTCATAATGTTCTTCTAAAGGAGAAGGGTCTTCAGACTTGTCTTCATCGAGCGCCTCGATCACTTGAGCGCCAGGTCCAGGAGTCTCTTCGGTTTGAATAGCCTCTCCCATTTTCTCCTCTCTCTCCGTGGCGACATTGCTCCTAGGAGTAGGTTCGGGATTAGGATGGCATACGCGAATTCATAAGAAACAAAAGTTAGATTACGTTTATCACTCGTTGAAAACGAGAACCCTTTAAACTTTGGAGGAAAAGTTATGTACCAGTCTCTGGTTGACTCTTAACTATTCGAGGAGTTTTGCCTTCTGGAATAAGAGATAGAACGTGAATATTAAGTCCAGGGTCTTCTGGGTCCTAGCCAATATGTTGTTCGAAGGGGTCAAGTGATGGGTGACATGACAGTTGAGCAGAGGGAGGAACCGGAGACTCGGGTCCGGACGGACCGGCAATGGCATCTTTTCCTTTGATAAGGGGGAGTCTCTGCTATAAAGAGCCTTCGCCGCAGACAAGTCCGAAGGCTCATTCCTTGGAAGAAATTCCTTCACTGAAGCATCTTCATCAATCTCTTCCATTCCCAACTCAACCTTTTTTATTTTGATTAAAGTGTCCCATGCTTCGGCCAAAGATTCGAGGTAACCCTCGCCAAGAAATGTTAAGTCGCGATGCATGATAACTCGAGCATTATATTCAGCTATGAGCGGATCCAACATGCACTTGATTTCCTCCCTACCAGCCTCAGTAGCCGCCTCAAGGCGAGAATCAATTCCTGATAACGCTATTCTTTTACCCTCCTCACGGGCTTCATCTTTCAGTGCTTCGACCATGGAGAGTTCTTCATCGAGCTTTGTTTTCAGGATTCGCGTAGCAACAATTTCATCGCAATATCAGTGTGACTCCTCCTGAGCAGTAACCTTTTCTTCCTTCTCTTTTAGAAGTAGCTCTTCCAACTCTTTGACTCGTTGAGCGAACGCATCTCTCTCCTTTTGAACAGAGTCTTTCTCTAAAGCTAATGCGCCACAGTGTTGGACAGCTTCATCAATCTCCTTTTTGTGTGTGGCCTCCAGGCGACTGACTGCCTCGGCAGTATCTTTAGCGTTCTTTTGGGCGGCCTCAAGTTGAGATTTATAAGTGGAATGCTCTTTATCTTGGGCCCTAATGATGTCTTTGTCATGGATGGCCTCGAGCTTTAGACGATCGATTTCATGTTGGCGTTCCATAGAAACTTCAGAAACTTTTTCTACCAAGTGAACGAATGCGTCGTGTTGGACATAAAAATCATTGGTGGAAGCAAGGGCACTTTTTTTAACATGCCCCGGAATAGGATGGATGGCTGAAGAAATTTTAGTCCGTCAAAGCATACATTTGGGAATGTCGCTTTAAGCTCAGCAAGTTTCTCCGCTATCGACGGATCAGGTGCAGGAGTAGAGGAGGTTTGCTTTGTCGAAATTACGGACTTCTTGTGAACCTCTCGAGATTGCTTAGTACTTGAGGAACCCGAGTATTGGTCGCGAGGGGTTTCAGATTGTGGTCCCCTTTGACCTGATTTCTCCCTGCCTTGTTCCGATGGAGGTAGGGGATCGTTGGAGTACGATGAGTGACTGTGAATTTTCCTTCGAGAAGATGAATCTCGAGAGCGATAATCTCTATCGCTATCGTCATCTCTATCTCAGCATTTTCCATATCTAGAGTCTCGGCCGGAAGGATGGAAAATAAAAGAGCTGCGAAGGCGGTTGAATCCATGTGAGCGTCCCATATCACCTGTGCAGAAGTTAAGTGATGACAAGTTAGCAAAAATGGCATGATGGCTGAAGTTTAAGTGCAAGGTAAAGTGTGAGTGTTCGTGTGTGTCCTAGTGTTTCCCCCCGACGGACCAGTTTCTTTAGCTTTACTTATCAGAGTTTTTTCTCCTTGGTGACGGGCTTGAACGCCTTCACTGCCTCTCGCCGACGAATGAAGTTTTATGGCTTCCGGGTCGTCGAAACCGTAGTTGAGCAAATCATCAGGAATTGTAAGGTCAGACAAGCCTTTCAATGAACTCTCTAAGTGTTGTGGAGATGGCTCTTTCTCCATCGGAGTAATTGTCACTTTCGAAGTTCCGCCCACTACCTTCTTCCTTCTTCCTTAACTTGTAAGCTAGTTTCTTTCTTCCTTTTGAAGGGGAGGTGGTTCATCGGTGCTATGTGCTTCAAGTGCTGGTTCTGGAGCAGGACTTACACCCTCACCGGAGCTTCAGCCTCCTTTACTTCACCTTCCTCGAATACATCGGGAGTCTCTCTTGTCGAAGGCACCGAAGGCCCAGCTTGCCTTTTGCCTTTATCCAAGGCAGGTCCGGTTGTGGTGGCACTGTGAGGAAGACTTATCCGGCGACCTTCCGCCAACAATCCAAATCTCAAAAGTGATTCATTGGAAATGAGAAATTTGATGTCCCGGTATCCCGTGGGAATAGCTCAAATAGCTTCGACGACCTCAGAGTACCCGGAGCCTTCGGGACGTGGGCTAATGCCTATAAAAATCGAAAAAAGTTTTAAAAATAATGCACTTCCTGCCGCGTACAACTATTGATCTAGAAAAGGGACTTACTCCCTTCCAACCATCTCCTTTCAAAGCCAGGGGGCAGCGCACATAAAACCATTCCTGCTTGTATAGGGTGAATTCGCTCCACGCCCCTATTAATATTTGGCACTTGGAGTGTGGCTCGAGGAATATGAAGGACGGGCTATCGGACTGTCTCTTGAAACGATAGATATATCGGATATCCCCGGGTATGGGAAGTCTGAACAGAACACTCATAAAAAGAATACACGTGCCGTAAAGGAACGCATGACTATTGGGATGTAATTGTGCTGGGGCGATTTCCATATACTACAGCACATCAGGAAGGAAGGAGCTGAAAGGTGCCACATTACCAACCCAGCACATGAATTTGTTGCAAGCCGTATACCCGGCTAGGGGTAGGTGGGGACGATCCTGTCCCGATGGAACCAGCACATCATCAAAAAGGATTCTGTGGATTGAGCATAGTCGGTGAAGAGCGTTTTTGTTGATTCTTGAAGCTTGAGAATCGACCAGATTGTCGAGGATAATGGCAGCATCTATGGCATCAGGAGCTAAGTCAATAGTCGCAGTTGTTGGACCTGGGATATTTTGTGCAGGAGTCATTGATGTATTCGAAGCTTCCACCACTTCCTATTGAGAACATGGCCCGGGTTTATCTGAAACAGTGGCGGAGCTTGACTTTCTAGGCATCTTCAATGAATGTTGAATTTGGTCAAACACCTGTTTGAACTATACTTGAAAGACAATTGATATTAGTCATAACGACAAAAGTGCTTCCCCCGTGTGGTGTGTGAACTAGTGTGATGGTTCATATAAAGAATATGAATAAATTAGGGTTCTGAAAAGTAAAGTGCAGCACGACGATCTTTAAGTTGCCCTCTTTACAGAATTTTAAGTTCACGATTATTATAGTTTCAATCGTGAATTTATCAGTCTGAATCAGTTCGATATGCTTGTTTGCTTAAGTTCTTGTCCTTGTTGATTAGTCATGTGATTAGGCATGGGTGATAAGTGGATGTGACATGTGTTGTGTTCAAGGTGGAATGATTTTGACTGTCACTGCCTACTTCAAGGCTTAATACCGAACGACGCTCTGGACCGGACATGCCGACCCACTCACCCACTCTCCCTCACTTCCTATCTCTCTAACAACCGAACGGCGCTCTGGATCGGGCACGCCGACCCACTCACTCACTCTCCCTCACTTCTTCTCTCTCTAACAACCGAACAACGCTCTGGACCGGACACGCCGACCCACTCAGTCACTCATTCTCCCTTACTTCCTATCTCTCTAACAACCGAATGACATCCCATTCCACTACCTCCTTAGCATAACTCCCACGAGGGGATGACCGAGCGACAGACATCCACCCAAAACGCTAATACCGACTCGCTCGGCCTCCCTTCTCTCTCGTTCCCTGATTACCGAGTAGCTTCAATCATACACTTAGCCCTATCTCACAAACCTAGCGACCACTCTCCCTCACTCAATGGCTTGACAAAAAACCTATGTCCAATTCTACCTCCCTCGTCTACAACATTTTCTACTGAGAAATACTCGCGAACTCGAGCCTTTCACAGAACCTCTAATTTAGAAAAGTCGGTTGGATGAAGAATTCGTACCTAAGCGAACGAATCGAAGATTGAGGGGCTGTTGGATTTGGGATTGAAGTTCGTTTAGATTTGTTATCGGGGGAGTTGAGGAGCAAATGTACTGGGATCAAGATGAAGGAGGAGGATCGAAGAGGTAGATGAAGTTTGGAGGAAGGTAGGTTGTGAGATCCTGTAGATTCGAAACGAAAGTAAAAAGAAAAAAGGAGAGAAGTGTTGGGTTTTATATACGAAGAAGAGGAGGTGAATAGGCATTCACCAGTGGCCCGGTCAAGATTCAGTGGGTTGGTAAGCAATTGTGACGAGTGGGTCAGTATCTACATGCCGAACGGCCCCCTTGCTTATGAATAAAAGAAAGAAGGGGAGAGAATAGACTTGGGACTGTACAAAGGGCTGCCGTGTTTTTACCTTCATTGAACACATTCGACTTCTGACAGTAGGAATTAGATATTGGTGCAAAGCATGTCGTGTAGCCTCACACGACACACTTTGGGGGGCAAGTGTTACCCAAGTGTTTGGCCCGGTTACAAGAGGTTCGCTAAGAAAGTACATCGTTCGGCATGGCTATGTGGCTCGGCCTGGATGCCGTTCGGCATGGACGAGTGGTTCGACCTGAATGTCGTTCAGCTTAGACCTGTGGCTAGGCTTGAATGTCGTTCGGGATCGACATGTGGCTTGGCTTGAATGCCGTTCGGCATCGACATGTGGCTTGGCCTGAATGCCATTCGGCATCGACATGTGGCCCGGCCTGAATGTCGTTCGTCTTAAAGGGGAAGATCAAAATTCAACCTGGAGTGAGGGCACAGTCGCTCGGCATACCTCACTCAGTAGGCATCGCCCGGCAAGTTGACGTTCAGCATGTCTCGTTTGGCGCATATCGCTCGGTGCACTCCAGACAAATATCGGGACTACAATAAAGTGAAGTGTTCAGCATGGTTTCACTTCGAATCAACCCACCATTTGCTTCGAGTACCTTGAGGTTTTACTTCGAGTCACTATTTCAACGACCAGATAATTCTCGACCGGCATTCCTCGCTCGGCATTCTTCGTTCGGCATCCCAGGCTCTGTGTGCAGGAGTCACTCGTTATGGGCCGAAATACTTTTTTGTTGGGCTCATTCCAGCCTATCTTCATCTATAAATAGGGGAGCAGGGGCACAGTGAAAAGGGACCTTTTTTCGGGAACTCCAGGGAGACTCTGCCATTTTCAAGACTCATTCCTTTTCAGTTAGAACTTGTATTCAAGTTGTCGGTGTACGGATTGTATCTGTATTCAATTATTTTAAAAAGCAATAAAGATTAAACTCAAAGTGGACGTAGGCAGTTGCGTCGAACCACTATAAATCTGGTGTTCTAATTTCAGCTAATTTTTGCATACATTCCTCTATTTCAATTTTCTATCTTCATTAATCTCTCTACACAAATCTCTATTTGAGTGTTAGTGACCAATTTTGGTGCTAACAATGTATATGGATATATTGTTCATATTATGCTTTTTTTACACATTAGGATAGTATATCCTCCAGGTACACAGACGCACTTACATTCATTTGCATGTTATTCCTTAGTTCTTATATGCCATGTTGTGGATGTTGCATATGATTGGATGGTTGTGCATGCATATTGAATTACAAGTATATAATTTAGGATGTTGCATACATTTGGATGCATATCATAAGCATTTTGCATAATAGGGGATCCACTGAATCAGCAGATCGACTACTCTGTTGCATTAGCATAGGTTCACGTGCATTTCATGTTACACATATATTTACATGTTGCATTATAAATTCTTCTTTTAAAGACTATGATTGCACATGGATGATGGATGAGTAGATGGATTGTAGTTATTGGTTGTTGTGCATGAGTTACGTTTTTCCATCCTTGGAGATTTCGAGATAAAATCATTTTAAGGGGGAGGGGGGATTTAACATCTTGGAAATTTACATAAGATTTATCTAAACTTATAACGGGAATTTAATAAGAAAAGTAAAATTAATTAAAACAATGGCTTAAATGAAAATTTTCTTTCCGAATTTTACTGCGAAACTTGCACCATTTTGTTTTTAGCGATTTTCTAGACGATTTTCATATATAACTTGTCCTAATTCAATTTAGTATGAGTGAGTTACAGATGTCAAAACGGAAATAAAATTTTAAAACAAAAATATAAAAGTAAACATAGTCTAGGTCGACCCAAGAAGGTCCTAGGTCGACCGGTAGTGGCCGACCCAGACCTAGGGGCGATTGACCCGACATTGGATTTTTCGAGTAATTAGCGATTCATGGAGACGTGTTTCAACGACCCTGATTGGCTACTTGCAACTAAAGTATTACATGATGCTTTCTGAGTTGATCTAATGGCTCAAATTGCTAACCTATCTCTATAAGTAAGTTGGTAAACCAAACCTTAATTGTGTCTTTGAACGTACAGTAACTAAACTTTGTCAAAATCTCACTTGTAAACCGTAATTTTCTTAAAATCCTAAAATAAAAATCAAACCCTAATAAAATTAAAAGAAAGGGAAAGCAATCAAAGGAGAACTAAGGTGATCCAGGGAAGGAGCCATCGTTGAAGGCCAATTTCTCAAGATTAAGTGCTTATACTAAAAGATGAATGGGCACAGATTAATATTTGATTAATGAAATTGATTTTAAACTATGTTAAATGATTAGAATTGTAGAAACCCTATAATATATTAGTTAGATTAAAATTGAATTGGCTAAACACTACACTCCAGAATTTAATTTGAAATTGAATTATGAAATTGGGTAATTTGACACTTGCTAATGCAAGATTGAGAACCGTAAATTAAAAAGCCTAATTTAATTGAAATTGGACATTAAGATGACATTAGAAAAACTAGGGTTCATTAACTGGAAAATAGGGTTAACTGGAATCATAAATCAACTGGAATTAACAAATATTACTTGTAATTAATCAACAATTAAAAACTATTCGGAACACTAAATTTTATATGCGAACGGATGACCCTTGTAAAGACCCTGAATTTCACTTCTTTGATTTGCGAATATTTAATTAATTTTAAATATTCAAATAATAAGTTTTATAATGAAAATACAAATATTTTATAATAATAAATAAAGAGGTGAAATAGTTCTCAAAATTTATTTACAAAAAGATTCAGTTGGAAGAAAGACAGAAAATGTGATTGGAATTCGTTTTCCGAATTTTCGACTTTTCGTCGACTTAAAGTTGTCGGAATTGTTGTAACACTTAGGTACACAAACATAAATATATTTACAAAGTGTTTTATACATATTTGAATGCATTTGAATATATATAAACACTTAAGCATATATATATATATATATATAAGATAAGTTTTATTTAAAAAGAAAGGGTATATGTCACATAAGGAGCAGACATAGGTACACTAGGGTACCAAAACATGTTTAAACATGATCCATCATGAAAAAGAAGAGGGAGACAATTGAAAAATGCAAAAATAAGGTGGGGAGACAAGGTTGATGAGGTGAAGAAATGTGGATGGAGGGCATGGTATAAGGTTAATTAGGTAATTTCGCTTATTCATTTTATATAAAAACCTTTTTCCATTTTTCTACTCCATTTTACATATTTATTTTTCCAAAATTTCCTAAGCCTTCTTCTTTGCCAAGCTCCTAAAAATTGTTAATGGCTACCATGCTATTTCTAAGACATAAAAACTTTGATTTCCATTTCCATAAAAAAACCTTTTGAAACCTTGTTTTAAATCACTTATTTTAAGCTCCACTTTCTCCATTTTTACCCCAAAGTCACCCTACCAAAAATTCTTCTAAAATGCTCCAAATCAAGATTTTATTTTTTTCAAACCATGTCAAATTTCAGTTGCAACAAGTTTTATGCAGATCACTTTTTAAAATTTTGGGTCCAGCTATGTTAAAATCTCGTTTATTTGCAAAGTGCTTTTGGACTTAGAGATCCAAGTCCAAAAATGGTCCTTCTTATTTCGACCATATCTTCCTCAAAAATAACTGAAATTAAGTGTTTCTTTTTTTTAAATTGTAGATGAAAGAATTTATAAGACATTCCTTTTAACCACTTTTTCAAAATCTGAGAAATATATGTCCAAAAATCGAGGGGAAGTTGACCTATTTTCGAGTAGATTTTTTGATTTTCCAAGCTTTTCGAATTCCAAAATGTTTAAAGTTTTCAAAAGATTTCGGTGAATAAACTTCTTAATTTTTTGAAGTTTTTTACCTTTATATGTATTGACTAATTGTTGGTAAAAATAAGTTGATTGTTTGGTTGGATTATTGTGTGGTTTGAACATATGCATGGGTTGCTAGTTGTGGTTTAAATTTGGACTTGTGAGTCGAAGGCTTAAGTGATGTGTTTGGTTATAAAGATATGATATTTGGTTGTGCTATGATGGTGATATCTTTATGGATGGTTAGACATGAATGTGATGTATGCTAAAAAATTAACACTTGAACTTATTAAGTGACATGGAGATTCCTTGGGTTCAAACTTGTTTTAGTCACCTTGTTTTTAACAAAAAGTTTTATAATGTTTGCTAACCTTAGTTTTGCTCCAAAATCTTTATGCTAAGTTAGTAAAGTGATTTGAAGTGAAGGTAAGAGTTTTAAAGGATATTTGAGATGTTAAACAAGTTTGAAAGTTATGGTATTCGGAGCGATAGTCTCTATGGATGCAATTTCGCTTAAAAATCCGATTTTTGCAAAATTTGGTTTTATTAACTTAAAGTGTTTTGAAAATGTTTTATAAACTTAATAATGGTGTTTTAGAAAGTTAATTAATAATTTTAATAATTAATTTTAAATAATTAATTTTTTATAATTAATTAAGTATTAAACATGGTTTATTAATTATAATTAAGTGAAGATTAACTACTAATTAATTTTGTTTTAAAAGTAAGATTAATTTTGATTAAATTAATTATGAGTTAAATACATGATTTATTTTTAATTAATTTTAAATCAAATATAAGGTCAATTATATATTTAATTAATCAATTGTTAACTATTTTTAATGATAAAATAATTAAGGTTTAATTTTAAAGTAAATTATTTATTAAAGGTTTAATTAATTATTTAAGTTCTAATCAAAATATTATTTAATTACTTAATTAAGATTAATTAATAGTTAATTATTAATAAAGGTTTTAAATTATTATTTAATAATTAATAAAGGTTTAATTAAGGGTTTAATTTATAAATAAATTATTTATTAAAGGTTTAATTATTTATTAATTTATAATTAAATTAAGTTCAAAATTAATAAAGATTAACTATAATTTAATGAAAGTTTATCTTATAATTAATCATTTTAAAAGGTTGTTTTAAGTTTAATCCTTGTTTTCCAAGAATCAAATTTTTTTAAGGTACTTCTTTTCAAAGATGATTTGAACACAAGGAATTCAAGTATCGAACCATTAACTAGAAAAACAACTATGAATGAACTACAATGTGAGTGGTTGTGCTTGTGTGGACATCTATTAGCAGAATAAATCCCCGTTCTGCTATAATATGATTAATTTGATTGTTGTGGACAACTATTAGTAGAATAAAACCCTATTTTGCCATAAATTGATTATTTGATTGTGTGGATATTTGACCGCAGAATAAATCCTCGTTCTGCTATAAATTAATTAAATGGTTTAGACATCTATTTAGCAGGAAAAATCATCATCCTGCTATTATGTTATATGGACATGTTTATACTGGTTAGTTTATATTGACGTGTTATTTCCTGATTTGGATATGAAGTATATTTACATATATGTTCACTTATGTAAATAAAATTATTGAATGGTTTGAAAGAGAAACTGAAACTAAATGGTAACTTAAATAAGTACCATTGGAATTCCTAAGCCTCCTTTTGAAATTATAAAGTATGGTTTTAAATTAGCTCTAGTTCTTTAATCAGTTTTGGGTTTTAAAGTTTATAAATGATTTTCAAGTTATACAAATTATTTTATAAAAGTTTTTATAAATAATAACTTGTTTAATAAAAAGGGTTTTACTAAATAAAAGGGTTTATTTAAAGTGATTTGAAAATGAGATTTTATAAATGAGATTTTGTAATGTCAAAGATATTTTAAAAAGAAAATTTTATAAATAGTTTTATACATGAAAAGAGATTTTATAAATCATTTTAGAGATTTTAAGAAGAGGTTTAAATCTAGTTTGAAGACTTATAAGGAGGTTTGAAATATGAAGTGAACATATAAAAAGAATTTTTATAAGGGATAAGTGAATAAGTTTTATAAAGTGAATGGGTTTTATAGTAAGTGATGTTTTGAAAAGGGAATTTCTTGGCCATTTAATATGGAATTTGAAAATAAATAATTTTCCAAATGTTTTTGGTAAATGCTTATATTATTTTCCAAGTATAAAAGGAATGTGAAGTGTTTTGGGAATAGTGTTTAAAAAGATCTTTCGATCAAGTTTTGCAAAGTATTTTAATTAATTAAAGATTAATTAATAAAGGCTCAGTGGATCTCATATGAATCAAATCAATGTTTGAATGTTTGTATACTTGATAGTTAAATAACCAACTATCAAATCTGGACCTAAACGTAACTTTGGAAATATCTAGGAGAAACACTTGAGTTATATGACACATTCATCCCCATTGATGTTGTACTGTGCGTATAAACCTCGTTTCGTTCTTCTAGGATAAATGATAAGGAAATCCGTCCACTAATAGTTAGGAGGTGAACTCCGTTCTTATCTTTGTCTATTTATTTTCTAAAGAACTAGGGCTGAGTTTACCGGAAATTAGCTAAAGTTGTTTCGAAGAGACCGAGATTGGATATGTTATCCGAAAACCACTTCGATCAAACTCAAGCGTTTCGAACTGAAGACATCATGAAAAATATGGAATTGAAGATGGAGCATTGAACTGCAAGGGATGCTTGCTACTAGTCCTGAGGGTGATTCCAAAATGGATGTAGTAGAAGTAGTGCCTTTGGTTTGTCCTTATCCTGGACAACTTGTATGGATGAATCCTAGCATTGCATTACTGCCTAGAAGGCAGTGTTAGAATTCCAAGTGGGATTGCTATTCAAAAGGTAAGCATAGCCTCAAGCCTCGTCAACTAGGAATGACTAAAATCAGGGGAGATGCAACAAGGCTAAGTGGGTCGCTCCATTTAGGTTGTGTCATCACCTTTCTAGATACATCTACTTATTTATGGATTGGTTATGCATGAGATTTCAAATAAGAAGGTATGCAAAGCAACCGGAGTGATGACATATTCGGTACTATCCAGTCAGAGGTAGGCCGGTCTTGTATTGGCACGGGATCCCGACGAGGTCCTCGGTACATTTTCTAGATGTATATCGTGATAGGTGGTACCGCGGTGCCTTGTCATAGTATAGAATCCATTCTCCAATAAGCGCCATATGGTTTTGATTGTGCCCAACATGTTGAAATGTGATATGCCAGCATTTCAGCTCTTTTCATATTTTACTTTGACCTCTAGACATTATTATAATATCATTGGATTTTCTATAAAAAGTGTTTTGGTTACCGTAAGGTAAAAACCCGTCCTTGTTTATGTGCGGCGTAGTCTTACGAGATACCTTTGATTTTAAAAGGGTTTGAAACATAATAATTCAGTTGTTTGAGTTTACTCACACCAGACCCATGTTTGACCCGGAGTTTTATTTTCTTTCCCTAATACTCTTGGGTGCTCAATTTTTATGGGCAGCCAAGTAGTTCAGGTTTCCCACGGATTCATTTTGGAGGAGCTTGGAGCAGGAGGCTTCATCGATAGCTAGTTATTATCTATTTTCGCTGTATTATATGTATCTTGTATCAGTTAGATAGGGAAAGGCTGTTAAAACTGTCCAAAGGTAGAATTTGTATTTGTATGACTTTGATGTATCATTTTTGAAATGACTCTGTAAAGTATTATGTTGATTAATATATGTTATTCCGTTGCGTTGTCAGATTCTGTGATTGTTTAGTTTCTTCTATCTTCTATCTCCTTTCTTTCCCCTAACACTCTGTCTTTCCGACACTTAGTTGTTCGGCATGTGAATACCGTAGATGTATTATTGTCAACTTCTGGGGTTCGAAAAGGTGGGTCGTTACATTTGGTATCAGCGCGCAAGGTTAAGCGAGAACCTTGGCTTTGGTGGGGCAACTCATTAAGAGATAAGGTAATGTAATGCCTTATTATGAGTTTGAGTGTGTATATATAAGAGCGTGTATTTGTTAGTGATATAAAAATGTTTTATATTATGTTGATTGATCTATTGAGTGGCTTATGGATTATGGTCAATACGAGTAGCTAACGTTATTGATAAGGATCTCTAAACACTTGAACATGGCCATTCGACATAGTAATGTTTTGAAATTGGGTAAATGAAATAATTTTACCTAGGATATATTTTATATATAAAGAATGATTTTCAAAATAGTGTAGTATTTTGAGATGTTGTTTGCTAGGAGATAATAATATTTTATTATTATCATATAAGGTTTGTATAGTCGTGCTCGTCCAGTTGAGCATTGACTATTGTTAGTGTGTATAGGTTGCTTCCCTTTTTAAGATTTGGGTTGGGTAAATAGAAATAGGGAAAACATTAAAACTAACACTTTGTGAATTAAGTTTCACAATTTGACTATAAGGCGTTCGATGTAAATGTTGAGGTAAAAATTGATTTAATGAAAGATGTTTATTTAAAAGCTAGAATATTTGAAATAAATATTTGGAAGATTATTTTATAAAAGTTTATATATAAAATGAATTTATAAGAAGTTGTCCTTTAATAAAAAAAGAATTTAAGTTGAAACTTGAGGACTAAAATCCTGGGACTTTTGAAAAGGGATTTCAAGGATTGGAAAAATAATAATAGTATTATTTGAAAATATTTTTGGTTCAAGTATAAGATTTTGGTAATGAAAAGGTTAAGTATAAAGTGTTTTCTTTGGATTAGTTTGGGAGAATGAGTCTTGATTGTTTTGTGATGATCAAAATAATTTTCTAAGTGATGATTAGATGTTTCCCTAGGTGAACGCTGTGGGGTACAGTAAATTATTCTCTTTATCATTGTACAATCGAAACAAGTTCAAATCCGAACAGAACCAAAGCTAGTTGGTGATAAATGTTTTGTTGGAAAATGTAAAGTACTATTTCAAAAAAGGGATTTTGAAATAAGAGAGATACTTTTAAGTTAACTAGTTCGAATGGCTCGAAAATAACTTAAAATTGGGGAAGGGATGTGTTCGGATGGTAAGCATTTCTCTTGAGTATTACCCTTCTTGGTAAGAGAGATATATATATGATACTATTTGGTAGTACCCAGTTCCTTAGTATCATTTTGGAGTTACTCGAGCTATATATATATATATTCTATGATTAATATACATAAAAGTTTCATTTTAAAAAGTTATTGAAATAAGACCGGATATTTGGTTCTTGAGTTTTCTTAGGAAAATAAATGTAAAATGGAATAGTTGAATAAAATAGGGGTATATACTCTTAGGATGTAATGGAGTATTATACAAGTTGAATCTAAGTATAGTTTTTATAAAATGTTTCCATAAATAATTTAGTGGGAATATAGTTTGTATTAGTGAGAACCAATTAAAGAAGTGCGTAAGTTGGATGTAGATCATTTCTCGTTTCCATATAGTTGTGGTCTAAGATTCGAGTACATGACTTTGAGGTGATTCACACCATTCTAAATAAGGATCTATTACTCGATTTTTGACGGCGAACATTTGATGATAATTTTTGGTATGGGACCAGTGTTTTCTATCATAGTTACAACTATGTAAGGAGAACAGAGGTTATTATCAGGGAGCCTGATCGGAGTTCGCACTAGAAAATCGGGTAAACGATACTAGTTCGGAAGGGAAGTTATGTATTCGAGTAGTGATCGAATTAGATTTCGTTTATGAATGATCGAAATAGGTTGAGATGTAATTTCGGGGAGAAAATTCTTTTAAGGGGGGAGAGTATAACGACCCGGAATTTCACTTCTTTGATTTGCAAATATTTAATTAATTTTAAATATTCAAATAATAGGTTTTATAATGAAAATTAAAATCTTTTGTAATAATAAATAATGAGGTAAAATAGTTTTCAAAATTTGTTTACAAAAATATTTAGTTGGAAGAAAGATATAAAATTTGCCCGGAATTCGTTTTTCGAATTTTCGACTTTTCTTTGACTTAAAGTTGTTAGAATTGTTGTATACTTTAGGTACACACACATAAATATATTTACAAAGTGTTTTATACATGGTTGAATGCTTTTGAATATACATAAACAATTAAGCATATATATATATATATATAATAAGATAAATTTTTTTGGCAAGGCCAGCGGGGTTGAATGGACCCCTACCATTTTATTAAAAGCTCATAAAACAAAAATACAAGCTGATAATAAAGAAATACAGGGAATAACAAAGAAGGAAAAGGAAATAAAGAAGACAAAGGTAGAAGCAAATCAGGCAAGCGACCACTTCAACTTGATCTCCTCAGGAAATATAAACTGAGACAAGATCAGAGCTTTGTGGAGACGGCTAACAACGAGCTAGTGGAGAACCAATCTACTAAGATTGTTCCCATTGAAAACACTATCATTTCTTTCCCTCCAAATGCTATCTATGAACACTTTCAAGATGAGCAGTAACTCATAAGATCTCGCACACTTCCTTGTTGTTTCCTAGAATATGCTTTTACATTCCCTTTTGCTATCCTTGAAGGGCTTTAGAAAACCATCTTTATACTTGAGAGTTCTCCACAAGAACTGGACAAAAGGACAGCTGAAGTACATATGCAGATTATCCTCAGGATGAGATCTGCAGAAGAGACAATTGGTACCTACCATAATACCCTTAATAAAAAGATTGCAGTTAGTATGATTAGCATTCCTTAAAACTCTACAGAGGAAGAAGTTATACTTTTCAGAAGTGGAAGAGTTCCAAACTCTATTAAACTGTTTTTACCAAAATTGGGCACAACACTCTTCGGAAGGGTTTGAAGAGATAAAATGAAGAAATAAATGTAAAAGAGGATTATCTAACAAACACTTCAAACAATAATCAGAAAAACAACAAAGGCACACAGAGATTTGGAGTGGTTCGGCATGTTGCCTACGTCCACTATGAAATGATTGATCTTTATTAACTTTTGCTTACTGGTTGCAGCGAATTACAACAGTAAATCTCGAGTACAATAGTGAAATTCGTGTACAATGGTGAATTCGGAAGAGTCTGGACGTCAAAGAGCCAAAAGGTCCCCTTTCTGTAGGTTCTGGGCTGCTATTTATAGGCATAGGTTGCAAATATCTCGCTCATATCTTGGGAGACCTCTTTTGGCACGTGGGTGGGCCCATGCGATCGATCCCATGCAATTTGCACTCGATCCGTGATCGATACGAACGAATTTCGTATCGATCAAGATTTGACCCAATCGAGTCGAAATTGGGCATGAGCATTCCTTAGGTTGTACGGAAGCTTATGTTAAAATTTCGTAGCATTTGGACTTGTAGATTGTGAGTTATAATCGATGCAAGCTTGCATTGTTCATATGTTGTTCCCTTCGCATTGATGCTGTTCGAATCGATCATTTCGTATCGATGATCATGCATGAGATGCCAATTGACATGGCGCTTGCTTTCTGGATCGATCCGAAGTTCATGCCGAATCGATCGAGTCTTCCCAACGTTCGCGCCTTGTTCGTATTGATTTGACCTGGTCCTGTTTGCACCGATCGAAGCAGTTTTGTTCGTATCGATTACCGTGGCATTGTTCGTATCTATATTTATGGGCCATTTCGTACCGATAGTTGAGGGCCACTTTATTCGTATCGATCGTTGATTGATCGATACGAACTGCACGATTGAGATCGATGCAAATTAACCCTAACTGATCTATACAAAGTTGAACCAATTTGGTGGATATGAACAACTGACGTGATGGATATGAACAGATGGATAGCGTGATTGATACAAATAGATGGATGTGAAACAATATCGATTGATGGAAACGAACATGGCCTTTCAGCCAATGGATACGAAGAGTGCAGTTCTCCTGATCGATACAAAGACGAGTGCATCCGATGGACTCGAACCAGACCGATACGAAGAAGGCTTTCTTCGGTTACTAGATGGATACGAACAAAGTGATTGCTTGAATTGCATCGATCATATCTTGAGCATACGAACTCCGATTGACTTGAAATTTGGAACGGTGGCTTTCATAGTTTTGCTTGTCATGTCTTGTCGATTGTAGCTCGATTCGGACTCAGAAAAAATTCATCGATATCCATAGTAAGCCTGCATATAACTGATTTTCGAGACGAACCGTCCTTGGTTTCCAGTTAAGTTCCTGGTATCATGGCCTTGCCAAAAGGTGGGATAACATTTGCCCCCTAAAGTACGTCTTGTGGGAACACGACGTGCTTTGAAAAGCTGCAATCTTCATTCTGAAAAGTTCCATCTGACTTATTAAACAGTTATCGTCTTTTCGTTGAAAGCTGTGACCTTTGATTGATCCATAGAAACATAAATTGTGAACCGTAGACCGCCAATTGTTGTATTATGTACCGTTGTAATTAATCGATGTATGATAGTAATTTGTCGCTCGTTGTTGTAAATTTCACCAAACAAGTATTCAATTCCTGCGAATTTTAAAGATTAGATGTTAGTTCATTATACATGAATGTATGTTAGCCTGACTGCCGTTAACATCCGTACGTTCACGAGTCATTGTCAGGTTTTCAGTTTTTGTATCGAATTACGTATCAATCCTCTCCTGAATCGACGTGGAATTCGAGTTGTAATGACGCTTGGTGGTCATTTTGGAGTATCCCTTCGTATCGATCCTCTCCTGGATCGATTCAGGATGAATGAACATGATTCTTGTATCGATGGAGCTAAATTATTCAAATATTAATCTGTGATGATCTTCGCATCGATGGTTGTGAATCCCTGCAACTCTCAAAATGATGTATACGAAGCTGCGACTCTATATCGATAGGCTAATGAGGGATACGAAGAGTGTAACTGGTCCCCCGTGTACTATTCGTATCGATGGATTCGAGCCTTTATGGGTTGTGTGTAGATGGATATGAACAGTACAGTTCGCATCGATGCGCCTTGGATGGAGTCGAAAACAGTGGATACGAATAAGTGTTTCGGATCGATGGAATCCGATGGTTCAGAAAATTCTTTGTTGCAAATTTCGTAATGAAAAAGTTTGAGCCGATGGATACGAATAACTAATTCGTATCGATCTGGAGGGAAACTGGTTGAAATCAGTCGCAACGACTAGGAGATGAATCGTTTTCCTTCACTTCTTGGGTCCATATATAAGCTTTTGTACTTAGCCAAATTTCTCATTTGTCACTATTTTCTTATGGCCTTCGTATCGATAAAGAAAACAAGAAAGAAGAAAACTGTTATTTGCCTTCGAATCGAACCAAACCTCCAACCCCTTGAACTAATTGTTGAAATCAGGTAACTAGCCGATGAACTCGCGTTAAGAACGATGAGACTCGAATCCAATTGCTTCTCCATTCATATACATGGTCAACTTCAGGAGATGTTGGTTCAGAGTATGGTCGAGAGAGTAGCCATGGCGCCTTAGAATGCTTGGGGAAGAAGAGGTGAAAAGGGACGCACAGCTCTAACTTCGTGTCGATAGAAGATAAGAAGAAAATTGGCTTCGTATCGATCCCGACCGTGAGACCTACGTTGATGATCGATCGTTCGATGAAATCCACGAACTTCGTATCGATCCCCTATCGCGGATTTGGTTTCTTCAATTTCATGGTTTGAGATCGATACAAAACCAACAAACTTTTGACCGATTCGAACTTCGTGGCGAATTTCAGACCGATACGAACTTTGTGGGGACTCGACCTATGTAATGTCAGTGTGAATTGATCGATGCGAAACCAAAAGCACAGTGACCGATACAAAATGAGAGCTTCGGATCGATGCGAAATTAGAGTTTCGATCGATGCTAAGTTAGAGCTTTGAGCGATGCGAAGTGAGTGTTCTGAGACCGATACGAAGCTAATGCCCTTGTAATGAATGATCTAAACTTTCTGATGTTGAATATAAATTTCACGTAAATTCAAATATTTGAGTCCGACGAGTTTCAACTTCGCATAACCAGACTTAACCTTTTCTCTGCATACTTGACTGCCTTTCGAAGCTCGTCGATGGAACCATAACTTAACGAACTTTTTAATAAACTTTATCTCAGATCAGTCTCTAAAGTCTGGATGGCACAGTTGTGACGGTCAGCGATGACGGTCACTTCCAGTTGAATTTCGAAGTCTCGTCGTTTGGACATTTTCTCTAACTTTGTATACTTTCTTAAGTAACATGTAGCACTACACTGCAAACACATTAATGCACTTCACACTGGGGAACGCACGGGCTTACTATCATCTAATGACAGTTTTTGATATGTCCACTAGTTATGGAATCCACAAGTTCACCGCAACAGGAGACACCGATTTAGACTCCTTTGGCGACAGAGGTACCAGATATCATAGCCGAAATTGTAAACCCGACTCCAGATGAGCTTCTTAGAGCCACTATAATTCGGAATCCGCAAGATTCTGTTCCGTCGAACATCTCCGAATATATGCTAGGCAGAATCTGTCTACGCCATGGGCTGTCATTCAATGACGTACTGCTTCCAGGGCCAAATGACAGGCCACATGCTCCCCTGGAGGGGTATACAACCTTCAATTGACATTCTAGCAACGCCGGGACACTTCCCCCCTTTAATCAGTATATACGGGAAGTGTTGGCTTTTTAGGGATAACCCCATCGCAATTGCATCCCAACGGATATGCGTTGCTGAACATCACCTTCATCGTCTTCATGGAGCATCTTCTGCGGCCGCCAACTCCGGAGGAAATCAGATACATATTCAATATCAAAAGTCGAGGAGATAGTCCCTCTTTTACATACTTGGAGGCGGTTAGGACCTACCAAGTGGTGACAGGCTCTTGGACCAGATTAAGTTACTTCAAAACTAAATGGTTCTACGTCCGATGTCCACCGAGCATCGCCAGGCGATGGATAACTAGACGTAAGTGCTTCAACTTTACATGACTTGACTGTGTTACGTCACTTGACATCCACTCTAACATTTTATGTCTTTTTCAGGCTCAATTTCGCGGCCAGAGGGCGGCGAATTTAAAGAGATGATTCGAACTCTTCAAGAAGTGTCGATTGAGATGAGAGAAATCGAGGCGGTACTCACAGATGAGAACTTGAGATTCATTGGGATGATCAATCAAGATCAAAGCATTAGACTTGAAGGATCGATCAGAACAGTCTCGACAAAACGGGCTAAACGTAGAGTGCCCAAACTTGTGATAGCCGAGGAGGGCGATGATGAAAGTATGCCCACAGATGATGAACTCGTTGCTGGGCCTTCTACCGGATTTCAAGCGACAGAAGGAAGGAGAAAAGGCAAGGCCGCTGCTCACAAACGCCCTAAGTCTTCGAGGTGGAAATCATTTGTGGTTTCTTTGCCGGCCTCCGGCGTTAGAATCTCAGGGGCTCCTCCCTCGCCAATAGAGAGTCCTTTTGAAGGGCTTGCCGATATTCCGATTCCAGACTTTGTGTCACTTCCACTTGATACCGGATTGGAGGAGCTTCAAAATGCTATAGATTTAAGCGAGTCTCTACCCATCAGTGCGGCCGACATTACCGGTTGGTCGGGGGATTGCACACACATATACACTTCACGGCACCACACGGTTTCTAGCCTTAAATTGCTTGTTTCAAGAATTCACTAACTCCATTTTTCTTTTACTTTACAAATAAGATGAACATGCGAGATTCTATGCTCAGCAGTCTTCATTCAGCACGCCAATCGTCATGCTCGTATTATGAGTCCCATCGGAGGGAGGATGACAGAAATCGCGATAGCGGTTATTCTAGTCAGGAACGATACGAGAGGGATAGAGATAGGGATTATAGAGAACAGAGATATCGATCCCGATCACGTTCTCCACCCCCTCGACTCCCCACACAACCTTCAGGCCAGGGAAAATAGCCGGTAGAGCCCCCTCGTCACAAACCATCTTCGCAAACCTCTCGGCCTGAGTCGCAATGTCATAGAACTGAGGTTGAGCCTCAAGTTGTCGCTGAACAAGCTATCACTGAGCCTACTGGGGAAGGGGCTATTAGAATAGCTCAGCTAAAGGAAGATTTTCCAAATATATGCTTTGATGGCTACATCTTCCCTCCTCACTTAAAGAGAATTCCCTCAGAAGCGGAGAACACAATGCATGACTACATTCATGACATCTATACCTTGTACTAAGAGTGGGCGAAGGCTGCAGAGAAAGCATCGAAGGTGCCCTTCGAGCGGGCTAAAATAATCGAAAAGTTAGAATCTGATCTCGCCCAGAAGGACCGCATCATCCAAGTGCTTAATGATGAAGCCAAGTCCACTCGAAAATCAGAGATAGAGGCCACCAAAAAGGCCGATGAGGCGAACTTGCCCATGGAGAGGATGAGGCAGACACACTTTGCCTTAGTGGAGCAGATGGGCCACCGAAACACCACTATCACAGCTGAACGGGACGCTGCTCTAAAAGAACTTGCTGAGCTTAAAGCTAAATTTTCCGAAATAATCAAAGAAAAGGATAATGCAAACAAAGTCGCCCAGGAAGCATGTGAACAGGCCGTTGTGCTTCGGGGCGAACGAGATGCGACAACGGCTAAGGTCCGGGTGGTGAAGACTGAGATCGAGGAGAAAGTCCGAATGGCGGAGTCTAGGCTAGAAGCTGATATTGAAGATCTCCTCATTGTTTATAATGCTAACATCTTGAAGCATAGAAATCTAGCTTGGCTCGACAATTATCCGACACATCTACACAACGCTTGGGGCCGATTGGTGGAGATGAAAAGGCCGCCCACTAAGCCGAATCGATTGATGAGTTCAAGCTTGAAAACCGAATGTTGAGCGAAGACAAGCGGAAAGTTCTCCATGATACCATGATTTCATATGAGAGGGAGAAGCTTGGCGCTCAGCATTCGGAAGTTGGAGAAGGTTCTGGCGTCGAGCATCATGATACAAGTTATGAAACTCTTGTGCCAACTCAGTTCCAATCTACACCTGCGGCTGATCCTCAGCCTGTTCCTGCTTATAATCTGGATCAACCGCAGATGTCTCCAGCTCGCGAGCAAGTTTCTAAGGGCATTCAGCTACCCACAAGTCAAACTAAGGAAGGTACTCTGAACATTTTCTATGCTTATCCGAAATCGGGATCGTCATTCGAAGTAGTTATTAACAGTTCTTCTTTTGTTTTTGTCCAGTGATTGATGCTACACCGGTCGTGCCTCCTGCCACTTAAGAATCACATCATATGCAGGAGGCCATTATAACTGAAGCAACCACCACAACGACCATGGCATCGACTTATGGAACGCAAGGGAGCACGCTTATTTTTGATGAGTAGATGATGAAGGAACTCCTCGGTCCTCACAGCAATCCTTTTGCAGATTTGCCGTTCATTATGGGTGGAAGTGCATCGATGACAAGTTCTTCGGCTCCAACTGCAGGAGTTCCTGACGATGCACAAACCCTTCATGAGGAGGAAATCATAGCTGAAATCAATGCCGAAATGGAGGCAGCCGCGCGGGGCAGTGGTTTTGGCGGTGGTATGGCTGGACCTAGTCCGGCTCCTTTGTGGATGATATCTCTGGGAGGAATGGTCATTGAGACAAGCGCGCCTGCCCCACCTCCTTCTATTGATCTTGTCCCTCCGACTCCGCCTGCAGGAAGCGTTCCAATACACTTGAGTTCGTAGGAGGATGTTGATATTATGCCACTGACTGGAGATCGGCCGCCGAAAGGAAAGGGCTCAAAGAGAAAACTAAGCGGACGCTCCAACGGGTCTACACCGAAGGGGAAACTGAAGAAGAAGAAGAAAGAATAGACATGCTTCTTTGGTAAAATTTTGAGTAGATAGGAATTGCATTTGTTCTTTTTTGCTAGCCGTGTATAGATGCGGGTGCGGCCACTGCTAGTAGAATTTTTTGGATAAACTTGTACTTAGTTTCTTTCTACAAACAGTTGAAATGAAATTCCAATTTTTTAACTCAGTTTTCATTTATTTGCTTAAGTATTTCAGCATTTGAACTTTAGCCCAATATACTTGTCGAGTTTAGACCTTTGGATTGGACCCAAGTTTAGTCGTTAAGTCCTGAAATCATGACTACGAGTGATGACTGAATGTTGAACTAGACTCCGATGCTGCATTGTCTCAATCGGTGATCGACGCTTAAGTTTTCCCCCCAATTTCTGGGACGAATTGCAGAGATCAAGTGGCGATCGCACTTTGCTTTCAACTCATCGAGTTTAACGTCATCGAACTGATGCTGGAATAAAGAAATTGGAGTGGTCGAATCGCATTCGCTCATTTATCATCGATTGCATCCACACTCCGAGGATTTGCATTCGTACGTCGGCGGTCGGACACGCCTGCTTGAGTTTCAAGGATACGTCCATACTTGGGGACTCAAGTCATTTTCATGGGTGGTCAATCACACCCGCTTAATGTTTGCAACAATGTCCACACTCTGGGGACTTTAGATGGATTCGTGGGTGGTCAGTCACACCCGATTTGCATTTACACTTTAACCACGCTCCGGGGACTTAGAGTTGTTTTATGGACGTTCAATCCCAATCCAGTTTGTGTTCAAACTCCAATCCACTCTCTGGGGATTTTGAGTTAACGTTTATACTCCACTTCGCACTCTGGGAATATGGAGTTGGTGTTTATGTTGACACTCCGGTTTACACTCTGGGAATCCGGAGCTAGTTGACATTTATACTCCAGTTCGCGCTACGGGAACTTGGAGTTGTTCGACAGATGGTCAGTCACATCTGTTCAGACTTTAGGATTTCGTTCGCACGCCGGGAACGATGAATCTACCAAGATCGTGGATGGTCGGTTCACATCCACCTCGAGTTAACAAGTGAGGTCGTTAGATGGACGGATCCATTTTCCTAAAACTTGGTCAAGGTACGGGCGAAGTCGTTAGGTGGACGGATCCACCCTCTTCGAAACCGTATTTGTAAGTTTATACTCCAGTTCACACTCCGGGAATCTGGAGTTAGTTAAAGGATTGTCGTGTATCAATCCTTTTGTTGGCTTCAGTGTGATGGTTTGTCCCCGAGCTCGGGTTTCACTTAGTGAGTGACCGGTCGTATCACAGTCACTCCTTATTTGAATAAATTCCACCATATGATGGAACTTAGCTCTTCGTGCATAGTGATGGTCATATGAAGTATTTCAAGTAAATCACAGCTCTGGCTCGAAGAGATTGCACTTTATTGCTGATATAAGAAAATATGGCAAAATTAGTTGCCTTATTACAAATTCAAATTTCGAAGTGCATAAACAAATTGCAAATGAAAAATAGACTGAATAAATAAACAGAGCCTGTTATCTGTAGTAGCGACGAAGGCTCTCGCTGTTCCAGGCTCTCGGAAGAGTGAGACCGTCAACGGTCGATAATTTAAATGTGCCATCTCCGAGCTTTCGTTCAGTAACATACGACCCTTCCCAAGTTGGCTTCATATGAGAAGGGACTGGGTAAATTCTCTTTAGGACGAGATCACCAAGTTCAAAGGTTCGGGGTCGGACCTTGGCATTGTATAATCGGGCGACTCGACTTCGATATGTGGCTGCCCTCAAATCAGCCTCTTCACGCTTCTCATCCAATAAATCGAGAGACTCAACAAGTAATATAGCATTTCTCTTTGAATCATATATGTTACACGATGAGGAGGTACTTCTAATTCAACTGGAATAACAGCTTCTGAACCATAAGAGAGAGAGAACAGAGTGTGGCCGGTCGCGGACTTGTGGGTTGTTCGGGTGGCCCATAAGGCCATAGGGAGTTCATTGACCCATTTATCCCCGGCTTTTTCCAGTCGTTTCTTCATAATAGACCTTATAACTTTATTAACAGCTTCGACCTGCCCATTCAATTGAGGGTGTGCAACTATGGAGAATTTCTTCCGAATGTGGAATCGTTGACAGAAATCCTTAAATTCAATACTGTCGAATTGGGTCCCGTTGTCAGTGATGATAGTACGTGGGAGACCAAATCGGCAAATGATCTTGCGCACTACAAAGTAGATCATCTTCTTCGTTGTGATTGTAGCGAAGGGTTCAGCTTCCGCCCACTTGGTAAAGTAATCAACTGCTACGATGGCGTACTTCGCACCACCTTTGGCTAGAGGTAGAGAGCCAATAATGTCAAAGCCCCATACTGCAAACGGCCATGGACTGACCATTTGATTTATTTCGGTAGGTGCGGCCCGTTGAATCCGAGCATGCTTCTGGCATTTGTCGCACTTTCTGGCGTAATCTAATGCATCGCGATTAACGGTTGGCCAATAGTATCCATATCTGAGCACTTTCTTGGCAAGGGCTTGCCCCCCGATGTGATCGCCACATTCTCCTTCATGCACATCATACAGTACGCGTTTGATTTCGTCGTGATCGATACACCGGAGTAAAGGAACAGAGTATCCTCTTCTATACATAACTCCATTTTGAATGGTAAACCGTGAGGCTTTTTGAAGAATCTGTTTGTTTTCACTCCTACGCTTTGGCAGGGTTCCGTGCTCAAGATAATTTCTGAACAGAGTCATCCACGACTCCTTCTCGGAAGCGACATCAAATATCCAATCGGTTTCCATCTGATCAATGCTTGGCGAAGGCAATGTCTCCACAGGAACGAGTCCCATTTGCTATGCTTCACCTGTATTGGCTAACTTTGCTAACGAATCGACTTTCTGATCGTGTTCTCGTGGGATGTAATAAATGGCATAATAATCGAACTGATTCAGCATCTCCTGAACCTGAACAAGGTAAGCAGCCAGTCTTCGATCTTTGGCTTGACATTCCCCTCTGACTTGACACACGACCAATTGTGAATCACAATAAATTTCAACAGCAATGATTCTTAAATCTTTGGCAAGTTTCAATCCAGCCAGTAGGGCTTCATACTCGGCTTCGTTATTAGTTGCATGGAAGTTGAACTTTAGAGCATAGCATATAGATTGACCTTCAGGAGTTTCAAGTACAACCCCTGCACCTGAGCAACAGTCATTTGATGCACCATCTATGTGCAGCTTCCAGATATACTTAAGAGACTCACTTGTTTCGGGCAAGTCCTTTGGAATGGTAAATTCAGCTATGAGATCTGCTAGGATTTGTCCTTGAATGGCTCACCTTGGAATGTAAGTAATGTTAGACTGACTTAACTCGGTATTCCATTTGAGTAACCTACCGGATGTCTCAAGCCATGTAAGGACCTGTAGTAACGGCTGGTCGGTGTAAACGGTGATTGGATGAGCCTGGAAATACGGACAGAGCTTCCTCAAGGCAATAACAAGGCAATAAGCCAACTTCTCTAGCTTCGGAAAATTTCTCTCAGCTCTGGTTAGTCACTTGCTAATATAGTAGACCGGCTTTTGTATTCGGTCTTCCTCCCTAATTACGGCAGCACTGATTGCATTTACTGATACCGCCAAGTAAATGTACAATTTCTCGTGATCAATAAGCTTTGAAAAAATTGGCGGTGTGGAGATATGTTGAATTAGTGCTCGGAATGCGCCCTCATATTCCATTGTCCATCCAAGGTTTCATTTTCCCTTTCGAATCAGATCGAAGAAAGGAATGCACTTGTCAGTGGACTTTGAAATGAACCTTCTCAATGCTGCTACTTTCCCATTAAGACTCTGGACTTGCTTTACAGTTTTCGGAGTTTCAAGATTTCTGATCGCCCAGATCTTTTCGGGATTGGCTTCGATTCCTCGAGCGTTGATGATAAACCCAAGGAATTTTCCGGATGCGACCCCGAAGTGACATTTCAACTGGTTGACCTTCATTATGTATTTCTCGAAGGATATTAAACATTGACTCCAGGTCTCTGATGTGGTCAGTGGAAAATCGTGACTTGACTAGCATGTCGTCCACATATACCTCCATGGTTTTTCCAATCTGGTTAGCGAACATTCGATTAACTAACCGTTGATAAGTTGCCCCAGCATTCTTGAGTCCAAAAGGCATAACTTTATAGCAATAGAGTCCTATATTGATTACGAAGCTGGTATGCTCCTGGTCGGGCAAGTGCATGGGTATTTGATTATAGCCAAAGTACGCATCCATGAAGGATAAAAGTTCATGTCTAGCTGTTGAGTCTACAAGTTGATCAATTCGTGGAAGTGGAAAACTATCTTTGGGGCAAGCTTTATTCAAATCTGAGTAGTCAACACATGTTCTCCATTTCCCATTTAGCTTTCGAACAAGTACATGATTGGATACCCATTCCGGGTATAATGCATCTCGAATGAATCCATTCGTTTTAAGCTTATCTACCTCTTCTTTAAGGGCGGCAGATCTCTCTGGATCCATACCACGCCTTTTTTGCTTGACCGGGAGGTGCCACGGGTCAATATTCAATGTGTGGCTCGCGATGTCTGGCGAGATCCCATACATATCAGAGTGTGTCCAAGCAAACACATCTAGGTTTACCCGGAGAAATTCAACCGGTTCCTCTTGCATTTTTTGGCTTAGCTGAGATCCAATCTTTATCATTCTTGAATCGTCATTATCGTCGATTGGAACATCGATCGTCAGTTCGGCTGGAGAAGCTTGACTGTCTTTACTTTCGTCCTCGCTTTTGGTATCTCTCGGGTCAAGATCTCTTTGGAATTGGTTGGGGTGCCCGAGCCCGAGCCCGGGCCCAGGCGTTAATTGCCAATTATCAGCAAAGCAGACGCAGAGAGATTCCTCTAAGCCCTTCCCTTTTTCTTTTCGCTGCGCCTCACGCAACTCAGCAACATAACAGGCTCGTCCTGCGGCCTGATCCCCTTGAACAACTTCAAAAATCCCGATACATTCGAAACTGTGAAGCTATATTAGCAAAGCTATATTATGTTGTAGAAAATCCTGATACATTCGAAACTGTGAAATCGGAATCTTGATTGGTTGTTGTATATAAAAGATATGAATTTAATGAGATATCGATTCATATTAATCAATGAACAAATTTAACACCATAATTATGAATAGGACTGGTTCTAGAGTTAGATAAATGTAACAAATTACATAATTAACACCAATGATATACCCCTAACTCTCTTAATCTCTCGCTTACACTTGGGGTCAATCATGGAATCTCATTCTCATCCCTTCAATTTTTTTCCCAAAATGACCGAGCTAGTCCCTTAATGAACAGATATGTTATATTGCCTTAATTATCTATTTTTTCAATCAACTCTCTCTAACATTGACAAAATTTCTTTATCACATGGAACCATTCGGAGTACTTAACTTCTAGTGAGCCTAGGTTCTTTCATAATCCTATCGCTACATTGTTTTTGCAAAATAAAGTCATGGAATTCTCAGCATTTAGAATCAACCCTAGCAAAGTTATAAATTTATGCATTATATAAATACACACACATGTGTGTGTGTGTATAGCATTTGCTTCTACGTTTTTCAAGGTGATGTTCTTAGCCTTTTGTCGAATTGGGCATGACCTTTCATTTGGAACAATTCCAACTTAAAGCTCCTTAACTAAGATTGAACATGAATTTAGGATTGACATGTTATACTTGATATTACTTATAGAGCGCGAGTTTGAACATTCCTTCATAAGGAGTTCGTTATTTCATAAACAAATCCCTAATATTTTGGAAATACTCAAGAATACTCTTAACTACCGTTTAGTGATTTTAATTCCAATTTTGTATTATCTCACTGTACTAAATACATTAGAAAATTTTGATAAAATAGACTACACAGCATATGTAACAATTCTTTTCGCTAATGCATAAGGAATCCATCACACATGCTATACATCAACATTTTAATATGATGTCTATGTATATCATATGGGTTATCTCAACATCATTTTATATTGATTATAAAAGATGTCGTTTCCAAATCCAATGTCAAGGATGAAACAACCGAACTAAACTAATTTTAACACAAACATATCGTTAACAATCATAAGTTTTTTGTTTACTTATGTTTAAGAAATATTTTAATGTTTATACTTATTGACATACGATTCCACTGTATTTTGACTGAAAACCAAACTATTTGATTTCCTTGTCAAAACATTTGTTCATCTCTAATGCCTATGGCAGGCCATCATTTTCTTTGCTTTTGGACCATATTTAAGACAAACAAATCATGTTATTGCTCTCGTTGACATCGAGACATTTTGGTTAATATGTGCAAACACTCTCTTTTAAATAATTATTTAGAAGTTCTTTTTCAACGTTAAAGTGCCAAAAGTCAAAATAAAATTATGTGATAATTGTATGTAGAATCCAAATCATTTTGAGCATGTTGGCTAGCAAAATTACATAACTAATTTTAGTATTTGAAATCAATGAAATGATATCGTATTATCCTTATTTTGTATAATTTTAACTAAATGGATCTTCTTGAAGATACAACTGCAGTCAATGGATCATATCCCATCATGCACTGCTATCATTTTATGAAAATGCACATATAATCCATTTTTAATTTAATGCATCGTATCATATGGCAGAGTCTATACACTTTGTGGCATATTGCTAGCTGGGAAAATTATTGCTGCTAATAGTTTTTTTGAGTTTGATAAGAAACTCATAATTTCTCTTCAATGTTTATTATTACACATTCTAATGTGTTGTGTGTCCATTATAGGCTTGGTTAATTTTGTTTCATTTTATGTAATCAATTTCTATGTTCAAGTCTCTGGATCATATCCAAGCCGGTTGTACTACCACCAATTTCTAAAGAAAGTACTTCATCATGAAGGTTGTGTTTCTTGAAACAAAAATTGTTTTTTAAAACGGTAAAATAGGCATTCAGAAATTTTTCATGAACTTCCTTTTATATGTGTATAAAACAGATTTAATTTTAAGTTTATGAAACTTATGTTCATAATATAAATTAGATAACCATACATCTTAAACTATTTAAGACCTGGTATTCTAATCATTCATATCTATTTTGACTATAATCCCGTAAACTATGCTTCAGAAGAAATAAATTTAACCTATGTACTTACTCTTAAATACTCGGTATTACAGAAAGATGTTAGCTCAACTTCACTCATCATTAATTATCCTTTGTCCAACAATACTCCTTATTAATACATCATTTTATACCATAGGGAGGAGTGGCTTTTGAGATTGAATCTTATTTGTTTTTAGTTACATTTGTAACTCATTTTCAACACACTCACTTATTCGATCAAATTGAATTATTTTATTTCCTTTGCATGTAATGTTTTCTACTTTAGTTTTTATTCTTCTAACTTATCGTAGATATACTACTCTATATCAAACACACGTGTTCATTTCTACGATAAATTATTGGTGAATATAACGAAGCAAGTGGATCTAGTTTGGTATCATTAAACCTTTGACTACATACATTTACATGCATTAATCTAAAGAGTTGACCAACTCTTTTGTCGCTCCCACTTAATGAGTGCTTTGCCCTTAATCAGTTGAGATATAATTCATTAATACCATATGATTCATAATCATATGATTATAGAATTATTTCTCAACGATATGGCTTAGTCCATAATTTTAAAATAACTATACAAAGTTTTAGATACTTCTGTATTTTCTACAATTAACGCATCACTTTTGTTATGAAAACAAATACCACAAATTTATCTTATAATTAATATTCATAGTATTCAAATTAAAGTAAAACTATATTTATTTTCAATCAATACTAAACAACCGTTATTATTTCACAAATAATATTTGGTATATATATACAAAGGCAATCTTTTGTAATTTGATTTATTTACTAATAAATGTCATATGGTATGCTCCTACTACTTCCGTCATTACAATAATAGCTCATGGAATACAAGGCTCTATTTAATCACTTATTATGGAAGTTTGTTTCATACATTGTAAATAGTCTAAGTCGAGAGTTTCAAATTAAATATGTTGAATTCAAAAAAAATAACTTTCATCGATGATAATCTTCTAAAATAAAATGAAAAATAAATCACATTTCTTATTTCGTATTAAGTATCTACTAGTATTTTATACAATCATTATTTCCTATCTCACTTCATGAAGCAGATGTGACCATTTACTCTCTTTATTCCAACCATGCTTATACATTCACTCTCGAACATTCGAGTGATTATTTATTCACTTTATACATGCAGATGTGACCATTTACTCACTTTATTCCAACCATGATCTTTTATTATTTTCTACACAATAAAATTCTCATTGTATTCAATCATACTGAACACATGATTTTGCACTTCAGTTTACTTACTCATCTCGAGTGAACCAATTTCATCAAGATTTCGTATATTACAAACACGACCGTTCACCATACAACTTTGTTTGTGATCTAATATGGAACAATTATCCATATCCTTGTATCTCTTTAGAGTTCAAAAACCATAGAAGACAATACACAATTTCATACAAATAAACACTTAAGTAACTAATGTATGAATGGTTAAGTAATTGTATAAGTTGGCTCTTGAATGGGTCTAGATGTGACAATATGGCAAAACATTTATTGGTAGGTATATATTATTATTATTCTATATTGGTCTTAATTAAATTCATTTGTATATTTGGACTGATGATCATTTTATTAATTTTATTAGTTGCATAAATTTTTCAGTGTAGATTTTTTCAACTTTTATAGCAAATGTTCTTACAATACACGAAAAATCAAATGTTATCATTTCATTTTCTCATAATACTCCCACTCGATTATTATGTTTCTTCGTACCCTAAGAAAAACATATAAAATTTCAGTTTGTCCAGTGGGTGGTAGGATTCGCTTGCTTGGGGATTTCGACCTTGAGTTTGCTAAATAAATCAAAAATGGTTATTCACTCACACCAATCATTTCGTGATGACCTGAGTATAATGCGCATACCTCGAGTTTGCTTAACAAATACCAGCATGCATCTTATCTCGTCTAGCAATATATTGATAGTACTACACATAACAACTCTAGCTCGAGTTTGCTCAATAACTAAAGAGTACGCAAGTAATCAACTTATATTTAGATGGTTGAGGATAACTTTATATTAGAGATTCATAGTCTTTAATATGTTTTGGGTGATATTGACTTAAGGAATAATGTATTTCCCATGAAATACCCTCGTGATTCAAGTGTATGACACATCCAAAATCACGGTATACGTACTATACATATGTATTTACTTCTAAAATCTATTTTTGGTTTATTTCAATTCCACTTTCATTATAATTATACATACATAGTTATATAAGTTTAATTTGTTTTTATAACAACTATAATTTAGTTAACTTAATTTCAAAATATAAACATGTATCTTTACTAATCAAATCATATTCAGTTAGTTTTAGTTCTTACTAATTGATAGCCTGGAATAGCGGTTGTGGCGTGCCAACCGTCTATTCCCTAGGTTTATTGTTCAGGAATCGCATGTCGATAGTGATTGACTAGGTTTTCCTAGTTCCAAAAAAAAAAGTTCTTACTAATTGAATCACATTTAATTAATTTTCAACTTCAATTAATAACCTAATTTACTTAAATTTTATTAAAATTTCTAAAATTTTATATAGCTAATCTAGGATATACCCCTAACTCTCTCATACTAATATATATATATATATATACACATACATACATATATATTGCATATATAATATGAGAAACATTCTATATAGGGCATGGTATGAGAATAAATCTAATAAAGCAATATAACCAGAATACATCATCTAAATACAAATTTTGTACTGAATAATACTAAAATATAGTACATGGCCTCAGATACGAATAATGTGTGAAGTGCATAGAAATTATACTGATAGCTGAATATCACGTTCCTAAAGATCACTGTCTCCATGCTCCTAAAGATTTAACTATTATACTAACATGCCTACGTATACTCGACTCTAGTACTACTCATGAGAGTAACCAAAATTTGTTCAAAAAGGAAAAACAGAGAAAATGAGGGTTGGACAGAAGTGTAGTAAGGGGGTATCTTTAAGTGCAATACATACATGTAATCTATATACATCAAATAAACGTGAGCAAGAATCTATGGGTAATACTAATCATACCTCGTCACGCCTTATCCTTACACCAACAAGTCAGGATTCTATATGTGTGTGTGTGTGTATAATAGGGATTCTATTACTAAAGCAGTACATACTATAACAAGCTATGCTATTGATAACAGTATAAATGAGTGTAGGGGTAATACTACACTCCATGATCAACGATGCTATAGATCTCCAATCTTGGTGAAATCCAAAATGTTAAAAACATACATCCATATAGCAATGTTATATATCCAAGCATCCCAATAACCAAAACCCCATATTATCGAATACGAGTAGTGTAACGACCCGAAATTTCACCGCTTTGATTTGTGAATATTTAATTAATTTTAAATATTAAAATAATAGTTTTATAGTTAAAATAAATCTCTTTTAAATATTAAATTATGATGATGAAATAGTTTTCAAATTTGTTTACCAAAAATATATAGTTCGAAGAAAAATCGAAAATGAGACCGGAATTCGTTTTTCGAATTTTTGACTTTTTGTCGGCTAAAAGTTGACAGAAATGTTATGAAATTTTTAGTGTAAATATACTAATTTATAAAAAAATTAACACATTTAGAAAATATGTATACATATTTATACTTAAGTTTATAAATATAAGTTGTGACATTTCATGAAATATAAAATAAAACGATGTTTAAAAATGAAAGATGCTTTAGGAAACATAAGAAAAACATAAGTACACATGCATTAATTTCATGTTGGCTAAGCAAGATGAAGGGGGGATAAGTTTGAGGGCTGAGGTACATGAAGGTGAGGTGGCATAGTGACGTGGCAAGAGGAGGTGGAGGGTAAAGGACCAAGGGTGTTAAGGTAATTTGGCTTGTTTCTTGCTTATAAATACCCCTTTCATTTCTTCGTTTTTGCCTCCTCTTCCTTCTACCATATATTTCTCATGTTTGATCCAAAGGAAGATTTTCTTTTTTGGAAATTGTGTAAAATTCCACTCGCTACAATTTTCAAGTGTAACTTTTCTTCAGATTTTGAGATAACCATGTCCAAACATTTCTTTATAGAGCACTTTCGGACCTAGATTTTCAATTCCGAAAATACCTCTTCTTCTTTTGACCATATCTCCCTCAAAACAAATCAAAATTGAGTAATTCTTTTATTAAAATTGTAGAAAAAAGAATTTCCAAGAACTTTCACTCTGACAACTTTCTAAAATTCCATGAGTTACTTAACCAAAAATCAGTTAGAAGAAGATTTATTTTCGGGTTGGATTTCTGTGAATTCAACGATGATCCAAGTCCCTTCACCTTTCAAGGCCGAACTCCACCACTTTTAGGCACTGTGCACCATACCTTGGCGAAACCATAACGCCGCCAAATCTTCATTTTCAAAGCATACACCATGGAGCTAGATTGTAACGACCCGTAAATTTCAGTGGTTTTATTTATTTAATTAATTGAATTTTTGTGAAATTTTAAACAATAAAATTTTGAAATAAAAATTTATTATTTGAGATGTGTCTATTTTAACATAGCAACTGGTAAATTTTCATCAGAAAATATGCAAGTAAATTTTATTGTGTAATTCTATTTCAATTTAAATCAGTTAAAATTGATGATAAGAAAATGTTTTTCAAACCTGAATATTTTTCTATAGAAAATTTCTAAATCATCTTCTGAGTGAGACATCATATTTTGTTTCTTCAAATTTGGACTTCTATTGCTCCGTTCATCTCATTTTCGACAGATTAGCAGCATTTTGGTACCGATAATCGACTTTTGATAGGATGATCGTACCACTGATATTTGTATACCGTTTTGATCGTCTCGTCGTGCGGATCTCTAGAGTATATTCAATTGTAAAATTTTGAAGTCAGGAAGACATCGAAATCTATGGAACGGTTTCTTTACCGGTTCCGTATTTTAGAACCTTTTGAATTCCTTAACGATTCGTCATCCACTCTGTAAACCAACAGTCAAAGGCCATTAATATTTCGACCAATTTAACTATTGGACTTTTATATTTCCAATATCTCAATATTCTGCTTGGTTCATTTTATTTGGTTCGTTCATTTTCCCAATTGGTTACTGTGTTATCTCTCTGCCCTCTTGTCTGTCCGTTCATTTGAAGAAATGAAAAAAAATGGGATATGTGCTTCATTTTTTCTCGAGTAAATTTTTGCTCGTGCCCGAGCTATGTGGCCTCCTCACCCGAAGTTGACATACTTTTGCCCCACATCATCTTTTTGCTTAACCCAGAGCTCACCCTTTCTTCTACCATGCAACCACCCCATCAGTCGCCAGCCACACGCAGCCTTCCAACAACCCAAGCACGGCACACCAGATCTCCTCCTCCTCCGACAACCGAGAAGCAACCCTATGCCGAGCTCTGCCTAAGCCCAGTCACCCCATGCCAAGCCTCTGTCAGTTTCGGCCACAAGCCAACTCCCCTCTTCCTTCGCCTTAACCTTACATCCTTTGTGAGGTATGGATATATATTCTTAGTTATATATATATGATGATTTGTGGTTGTTTATATTGAATAGTGTATATATATAAAAATTTATATAAGTAGTTATTTTTCATTATATATATATTAGTGTAGTCATATATAAGTTAGGAATTTTTTTAGTTTATTTGCATTGCATATATGCGTGCGTATATATATTATATAATTCTTTATAGTATGTTTTACATATATTATATATGTATCAGTTTATATAATAGTTATATACATAGATTATTTATATATGAAGTCTTATAATCTATACTCTGTGTTATATATATATATATATTAATTCTTTGATAGTTATATTAGCTTCATACATTTTTCACACTTATATATATAAGTGGTCTGCATTTAAATATATATACTATAATTTAGGTTGTTGCCTGAAATCTGTAGGTATTTATATAATGTATATACAGGTTTCATATATCACAAGTTTCGCATATTGCAAGTTTTGTATACTCTGAGTTGAGATTTAAACTCCATATATATTATTTAAGCTGTATTGTATAGATATTTGGGTTTTACAATGGTGCATAACGTATATTTGTTTTGCTTATATTTTGATTTTAAAAGTCTAATATCTATATTTATTCACTGGTTTATAAATGAAATTTGCATATAAGTGTTTACAGATCTATATATATTTGATTTCACATCTAGTACACCAGTCTGTACAAGTTTACAAATTATCCGTTGAATTGATTTTTTTTAGATTATATGTGTATTTCATAAGTATGTGTTATATATGAAGGCGTACACTTATAGAGTAATAATGTTGTATATATATATAAGCTCTATTATTTTATAAAAGTCTACTATATACATGTCGCAGTTTATATAAATTTTCTATGTTATCGAATTATATATATATTATGTTCTGTTTGGATACATTTGTTTATAATATTATATATATTGTTTATAAGTAGCTGATTTTATATATATGTCATACATTTTTGTCTGCACACATATACTAAAAAGTTATATATATATATATATATATATTATCTGTTAGTTTACGTGTAAGTATGGATAGGTTTGTTTTCAATTATATATATATTTAGATGTGTTTGAAATTAGAATATAATTTTGTATATATGTTATTTAATATTTGTTTTAAATTAAATATTGATTTTTTTTAAAAATGAAAAATATTTCTGTATATATCAAACTGATTCTGATTCAGTTCATCAATTCTTGATTTTCAGCCTTGTTCGTCCAATTCGTGCCAATTTTGCTTTGCTTTGGAATTCGTGCTTGGATCCGTGACTTAGTTCATTCCCGTTCGTCCCTAACCACAAAAGGTGAACGATCACTCACGATTAACGTTCTTTTATTTATTAAATTTGATTTCAATTGAAACATCAATTGAAATATGCTGCTGCTAGTTATTTATATCGCTATATATATGTCATTATCTGTATTTGTTCACCTATGACATCTAACACCATTATCTGTTATTTATCACTGATGATATATGCATGTTACTGATTGTTATATTATTATCATATCTATTATCAATCTGCAAGTTCCCTGTTAGTGTAGAATTCACTATGGGTTGAAATGATACATACCCGAACGATCTGTAGAATAAGAGAAAATCGTTATGGGTTGAAATGATAAACCCAAGCGATTTTCAATTGAATTGAATTTAGGATTACGGGTTGAAAAGATATATACCCGTATATATTTAAATTACGGATTGAAATGATAAATATCCATATCACTTGACCATAGGGTAGAAAATTATATACAGACACCATTGGTCTAAATATATAAATATTTAGAAAAATGATTTCTATGGTTGTGAAAAGAAATCTATGGTTTTAATAAATGTTGATTTTAAAGATTTATTAAAGTTGATTAAATAAAGTTGATTTAATCAATAAAAAATATGTTTAAGTATTTATGTAAAATTTATATTTTCAAATATAGAGTTTATAATGTTTCAGGTTGAAAGATAAATTTGAAGTTGGTTTGGAATGTTAATTATTTAAGAATTATACTTAAATAAGTTTGATTTGAAATTTATTAAATTTAAAATTTTAAGATATGTTTTATAACTTGAAATTGATTAAAAATGACTTAATGAATATGTCAAACTTATATAAATTTAAATGGGATATTTTGTTTATTTAAATTTGTAAATTGAAGTTGTATTCAAATGTTATTGAAATGATTAAATAAATATTTCAGAAACTAAATGTAATGAAATTAAATCGAGATAAATGGAATTATCAAATTTAGTTTTTGAAATATGGAATATTGAAAGCTTTGAAATATATTGCAATTTAATGGTTTATTTTGTGTTTCAAATTTGTATTTGAAATCGATATAATTTGAAATGATTTATTGAGAAATTGAATTGAGTTGAAATTTTGAATTGAGATTTGAATTAAGTTGAATTTGGAAGTCGAGTTGACTTGAATTGATTTGTGAATTGTGGAAACTATCTTTATTATATAAAGTAATTTTAAATTATATTTAAAACTATTTTTATATTATTTTATAAACTATTTTTAATATAACTATTTTTATTATAAACTATTTTAATATAAACTACTTTAATTATACTAATTATTTTTATATACATTATTTTTAACTTATAACTATTTTATATAAATTATTTTATTATATATACTATTATTGATATCTTAACGGTTTAAGGGAAATGCTATAATTTCAAAGTGTTATGATTTCCAAAATGCTATAATTTCAAAGTGTTATGATTTCCAAAATGCTACAATTTCAAAGTGTTATGATTTCCAAAGTTATGAATTTCAAAGTATTACGATTTCCAAAGTATTATTATTTCAAATTGTTTTGGTTTCGAAAATATTGTATCTTTGAAAGTACTATGATTTTGGAAGTGAATATTTTTGAAATGGAAATGATATCGTATTGATATGTTTTTGAAATGAAAATGATATTTTGGTTTTAAAGTATAAACTACTTTGAAATGACCACAGTGTTATAATAACGATTGGTTGTTAAAGAGACTGGGATCGGATATGGGCATACTCTCCGTCGATGCCGAAAACCACTTTAACAACTGTGTACGCGGTTGAGATTCCAGAATGATGTAGGATGGTGGCGACGATTTTATATGAGGTATATACGTGGACCCGACTCCCGTGAGTTGGCATAAGGTGGCTAAAACAGGAGCAATTGACGGGTTAATGAGGTAGCTCCTCTGATCGGACACACTCCATCGTATGCCATTTTATTACTTTGTGATTGATTTGGTGCACACCCTTGATTCAGGAGTATGGCTCGAGGTGGGCGATTGTTGTGGCTCTGCGTTACCACCGACCCGGAAGTGTAATTGGTATATCTACCCTGGCATTGCCTATTTGTGCCGTGTCACCTACCCTAGCGTGCTTTACTACGAGTTTGATTTGTGTTGTACCTATGGAGTATCCTCTGGTAGTCCCAGTTTACAGGGTATTACGGTACTGTATAGACTATTGGCACTATAAAATGTGTTAAGGTCGATATGGGTAACGCCTAAACGCTATTTTTAAATAGTTTACTTTACTATAGACATTATTATAATAGCGTATATTACTACATAGTAGATAGTTTAACAGATCGAGGATGGTTATCCCAAACATCCTTTGAGTTACTTGTATTTCAGTTGATATTTCACTTGAGTTGGATTTATTGATATAAGAATGTTAATCCTGACTCGAGTGTTTTGTGTTTTGCTTTACGCTCGGGTCAGACTGAATGGTTCTGTTTTCGAGACTCACCTTTGGAGTTGGAGCTTCGCTTGGAGATCCAGCTATCTATCCAGCTTTCAGTTATTCAGTTGATTCTGGTGATGTATTCCGATCTTGTATTTGACTATTGTATTGAGACATCTATGTATTCATGACTTCTGTTGTATCTTGTTTAACTCTGTTATATATATAGTAGCTTCATGAACTACTATTCTTTTATTTCCACTGTATTATTGTTATATTACTCTGTGTCTGTGATTCTATGATTATTTATTTACTGTATATGCTGAGTTTTGCCAAATATAAATTTACAATATGATATTTTGAGCAATTCAAGTCTGACATGTGTGTATGCCTATGCACTTGGCGGGTGCAGCATGATAGGGGGTTCTCGCATTTGGTTTAGTAGCGAGCAGATGACTCTTACTCCTACATGTCCCTGTGGGAATGGTGCAGTCGAGTGGATGGCCGTAAAGGCAGAACACAGGTACCAATGTATGCTACGGTGGGCGTTACTCCACTTCCATGCAGGACGTTACATGTGGTATCAGAGCTCTGGTTTTAGGCAAAACTCAACATATAGAGTAGATTTAATTACAGAATCACATCGTTCGAGCTTGAATCTCTTCCTTTTTGATTCGGTTTCCTTTGAATTTTGGAACTGTCCCACTCGTTCTGAAATACATCCTTGTTTTTCTTGTTCGGGTTCTTTTGACTCTAGAGCATTTCATAACTCCACATCGATTGATTTCTATAATAATCGGCGGTTCCGCCAATCTTAGAATGATTTGTAAAGGGGAAAAACTCCTTTACAATAGGCATCGATTCACCGAAGATTTATGTATCCTCGGTTTAGATGCTGCTATCTTTTGTTGTACCCGAATTCTATCCCTGTCGATCGAATGTCGATTTGCTCCAGAATTCTACCTCGATATTATTTTGAAGTCACGGTTGACCCAGTTAAGGTTACCCGCGATTTATATAAGTCTATCCATTCTTTCCGCTCTTTAAATCTATTTATCTCCCTATCGAGCCTATCTTCTAGTTGAATTCTTTTGGTTAGGGTCCCCTTTGAATTTGAATCTCTATCCTTATTTTGAAATCCATTCTCTGGAATGATCGAGTGAGGGAGTGTATTTGTAATTAATGTTTAAAATGTTTTGTGTGTTTTGTTGTTTGAGTTGTTGATGTTGATTTGGATTTCCGATCGATTCGTCTGATCAACGCTATCGATAGGATTTCCAAAACACTTGAACAGAACAAACTGACACAATGTTGTTTTCAAATTTGGTAAATGAAATAAATTTGTATGATTATGTTATATATATATTAGTATAAATTTTTCTGGAATTTAATAGTTAATTAAATTGGTTGTTTTAAATGATAATATTTGATTTTCATTTATTGTTCTATAAATGAATTTATAAACATGGTTTATAAATTGATTTGGAATTTGAAATGAATTTAAGCCAAGAATTTGAGAATTTAAATTTCCGATGATTTCAAACTTTGGTTTTAAAGTTTTAAAATGCATATTATTTAAAGTAATTTCAAATTGAAATCGTTTCAAAGAACTTTAAAAGTTTTAAATCGGTACTCTTCTCTTTGTCGCTGGAAAATAATTTCGGTGATGACTACAGCATCATCGACATTCATTTTCGAGTTTCGAAGTGGAGAGACCATTCCGTAGCTTTGCCACTTTTGTTTTAGAAATTAATTTGATTTGAATTTCTTAAGTATGATTTGATATATATATATATAGGCATATTATTTTAAATTTAATTTGATTTGATATATATAGTATCTATATAATTATCTCTAAAGGGTTTGAAATTAAACGGAAAATTAATTCTTTAATTTATGTTAAAGGTGTTTTTAATTATAAAATGAAGCCAAAAATTTGAATAAATATTTAAATTTGAAATAATTGAATTGAAAAAAAAAACTTGTATAATACCCAATTTCATTCTAATACAACTTACCTAAATCATTCAGAAGTTGAATATGAAATTGAATAATTTACAATATGAATTGATGATTAAATGATTTTATAGATAAAATTTGAGTGTTATAATAAATGTTATACACTTAAATCTTATTATAAAGATGTTAATGGAGATAAATAGAATAATAAGTTAATTGAATAATAGATGAGATAAATAAATTTGTTTTGAAGGAATTAATAAATTGAAATTAGATCAACTTATGGAAATACCTTGAATTTAAAATCAATTATTGAATATAAATTAATTTAAACTGAAATTTATATGGTTTAAATTAATTTATATGGTTTAAGTATTTGTGATAAGATACATTAAGTGGAATAAAGTTAATAATAATTTGGAATAAAAGAATTCAATTTATTAAATAGAATATGAATATAATAAATTATTATACAAATTGATGATTTAGAAATTGTTAATCGAGGATGACTAGATAATAAGATAATGAATTTAGAAATAGATGGATTGATTTAACTTAAGTGAACTCAAATGGATTAAACCAAAATGTTGAATATTAATTAGTTTAATTTGAAATTTATATGGTTAATTTAATTTTTTTTATTTGTATTTCAATCAAATTTATTTCTGGTTGTTTCTATTCTCCTACCTCCTTCCTTTTCGGGGACGAAAAGTTTTGAGTGGGGGAGAGTGTAACGACCCGTAAATTTCAGTGGTTTTATTTATTTAATTAATTGAATTTTTGCGAAGTTTTAAACAATAAAATTTTGAAATAAAAATTTATTATTTGAGATGTGTCTATTTTAACATAGCAACAGGTAAATTTTCATCAGAAAATATGCAAGTAAATTTTATTGTGTAATTCTATTTCAATTTAAATCAGTTAAAATTGATGATAATAAAATTTTTTTCAAACCTAAATATTTTTCTATAGAAAATTTGTAAATAATCTTCTGAGTGAGACGTCATATTTCATTTCTTCAAATTTGGACTTCTATTGCTCCCTTCATCTCATTTTCGATAGATTAGCAGCATTTTGGTACCGATAATCGACTTTTGATAGGATGATCGTACCACTGATATTTGTATACCGTTTTGATCGTCTCGTCGTGCTAATCCCTACGGTATATTCAATTGTTAAATTTCGAAGTCGGGAAGACAGCGAAATCTACAGAACAGTTTCTGTACCGGTTCCGTATTTTAGAACCTTTTGAATTCCTTAATGATTCGTCATCCACTCTGTAAACCAACAGTCAAAGGCCATTAATATTTCCACCAATTTAACTATTGGACTTTTATATTTCCAATATCTCAATATTTTGCTCAGTTCATTTTATTTCGTCCGTTCATTTTCCCAATTGGTTACTGTGTTATCTCTCTGCCTTCTTGTATATCCATTCATTTGAAGAAATGAAAAAAAATGGGATACGTGCTTCATTTTTTCTCGAGTAAATTTTTGCTCGTGCCCGAGCTATGTGGCCTCTTCACCCGAAGTAGACATACTTTTGCCCCACATCATCTTTTTGCTTAACCTAGAGGTCACCTTTTTTTCTAGCACGCAACCACCCCATCAGTCGCCAGCCACACGCGGCCTTCCAACAACCCAAGCACGGCACACCAGATCTCCTTCTCCTCCGACAACCGAGAAGCAACCTGTAACGACCCAGAATTTCTGTCATTTCAAATTCAGATATTTAATTGATTTTAAATGTTAACAAGTGAAGTTTGTAAGCTGAATGAATTATAATTCGAATATAGTGATTTAATTGGATAATTAAATCGATAATTAATATTTGAAATTCCAGAAATAATTGATAATTGAATCAAATGTGTATAAAAATGATTTATAAAGTTATATTTAATCATATTGGAGTTAGAATGATGTTTGTAAACTTTTAAAATTGAATTAAAAGTTAATTTGTGAAAATTGAATATTTTAATATTTAATTGACGAGTAAAAATAGTCATTTTTCAAACAGTCTCGTATTTCGACGAAACCTGTTTCATCGGATCCGTAATGTGAAATTATTGTAATGTTTCAAATTTAGTGTCAATCGGCTTTACGGTTTGTCCGGGGCAAGCCAAAACGCATAGAAATCGTTTTAATCGATTTAATTTTAAATTGATCGTTTATTTCCGTAACTCGCGCATATGACCGAATTAGCTTCCGAAACACATTCCATTGTGTTCGGAATGCGGGTAAAACCTTAGAAACGCCAGCCGACACGCTTTGTTTGGAGTTCAGAAAATTTCGGATGAATAGTGTTTTGAGAATTTTGTATAAAAGGACCCCATTATCTTCTCTTTGCACAAACCCTAGTCCAGTTAGGTCTGGCCGCTATTTTCCAATTCAATGGCTAGAAAATCACAAACTTCTTCCTCCAATTTCTTTCAATCCGTCAACCTATACGAAAAATCTCCAACTACAATAACGTAGAGGGCATCGAGATCTTCCAGATCAACGGTTGTGATTTAAAATGGAGCAACGTAGAGGGTCAAAAGTGGCCGCGTTCATCACACGTTCGAGCACAATTTTTTACATGTATGGGGGGCCGAGTTAGTCCGGTCTTCGACGGGAAGGGGAGCACGCTGAGGCGCGTTGATCGATGGTCGTCGATCATTGTCTCGGCGTTCGTATAGGGCTCGAAAATTCAAGGCGAACGACGGCGGTGGGTTATCTGCGTGCGTATATAGCCTGGGAGGGAGAAGAAAGGAATAGCGGCCGTGATCTCCTCGATTCAAAACTAACGGTTGTGATGAATTCTAGGTTTAAAAATAAAAAAATAATTTGTAAATTTATTTTATTAAAAATTGTATAATCTTTAAAACGCCATATCTTTTTGATGCGAGGTCCGTTTCGGACGAAACGACTTGCGTTGGGTTCGTTTTGTGGAGCACTACGCAATGGAGCTGGATTGGAATCGATTGGAGCCGGTGATAATTTTGGGTAAAATTAAACGGTTGTTTAATTTTATTTGAAATAAAATACTGTAACCGTTATTGAAAGCAAGGTGAGAACTTCTCACTCAATCGAATTGTGTTTCGATTTAAATTTTAAATAGTTAAATTTAAAATTGCTTGATTGTGTGAATTGGATTGATGATTGTTATCTATTGTGTTGAATAGACCCTATACGCCGCATATTAAGCGGAGGTTATTTATTAAAAACATATACCGCGATAATTCCACCATGAAGTGGAATTGGTATTATATATGTATTTGGAGTTGATTTCCCGCATTATTTAGCGGATGAGACCCTATTGCGCCGCATAATAGCGGATAGTATTTTATAAATCCCATATACCACGATATTCCACCTCGAAGTGGAATTGGTATTGTGCTAACATCTGTGGATGCAGGGAAATGGGTTGGAGGGATCCAACTGGATTCCTTAAACATTTGAAATTATTTCATATGCTATGTGTTGATTATTTATAATCAACGTGTGATTATTTTTGGTGATTGAAATTGTTGAAGGCTACGGTTTAGCCGGATATATTTTTGGTATCATTGGATACCAGAAATAAATAAAAAATTGGATTTTTAAAATTCAAGTTGAAAGTTTATTTTAAAACTTATTTTTGAGAAATGGATAAATAAAAAGGGAGTTTTAAAAAGATAAAGTTTATTTTTGGACTATATTGAATTAAATTCCAAATTTTGGGAAAAATGGCTTAATAAATGGATTTCGATTAATATTATTTATAAGTTGAAGAATTTATTAAAAATTTGGATTTTTAAATAGATTTGAAGAGATAAAGAAATTTATTTAAAAAAGGAAATGATTTTGTAAATTCATTGAAAATTTATAAGGATATGTGATGCTTTGTGATATATCATGTTCTGTGTTGTGATTTGTGATATATATATATATCTGTAATCTTTGAATGATAGATAAGCGTTATAGTTTATACCGCTTATCAATTATATTGTTATATTTGATCTGTGATGATTGAATGTTGTTGCACTATTGTGTTAAACCCTTGGACTACACCATACACACACAAATGTGGATTTCACGCGGAAATCGGTTAAGTCACAGATTTTTATCAATTTTGAAAATTTAATTTTTGAATCCAAATTAGTTTTGGAATTGGAATTGAAATCTTTTGAAAATGAGTTTCAGAAATAAAAGTTATTTTAAATAACTTAATAAAATTGGAATTTAAATCATTTGATTTAAATTTTGAATTCAATACTTGAAATTGAATTGAATAACTTGGAAATTTTGGTCTAAAAGATTCTGCAAGTATAAATGTGTTTATATGGGTTTTTAACCATTTAAAAATATGGTTTTGGAAATTTAAATTTATATTCGAGTTTTGTACTTGGATGGCTTTAACCTGTGTAATTGTAACCAGTTTTTCCCAAAACGAAAACTATCTGTTTTCAAATAATAATAGCTTTCATAAAGTGAAAAGATTTCCAATTTGTATCGAAAAATTTCAAGTTTAAATGAAATTGTAAATAGTTTGGAAAAACTATGAATTAACCTTTGTGACGATGACTAAATTTTATTTTGAAATCAAAGAAATTTTAAAAGGTGTATCTTTTATATTATAAAAGACTTGAATTGTGAATAGTTTTGAAAGCTATAAGTTAAATCTTAATTTAAAAGATTTAATGGGTTAATCCAATTGAAATGGGAAATGATTTGGGAATATGTGAATGAATCTTTGTAAAACTAGGTAAACTTTGTGAAGTGAATCTTTTTGTTTAAAGATTTAAAATAGTAATTTGTTTAAACCATTTAAAGGAAAGGATTTGGGTAATAAGTTGTGACTTAATTGAAATCCCAATATTCATATGTTTTTAAATATTGTGCTCACTATTCGGATTAGCCGGGAGAGGACCTTTGTGTCATATAACCCATTCTGAATTAGTGATACGACGATATGGATCGTATTAAAGACCGGTGGTGAAAACTGGGTATTTGTGAAAACGATAGGATGACCTATCGATTGCCTCTGCACCGTTAGCTACGGTATAGAGATTTCCTTTGTGATCATGGGAAGTTCGATCGGGATTGTGAATACCCGGATTGCAAGGGCTTCTTCGGAAGTGCCTTCGGTTCTGTTCGAACCCGGGACAGACTTGTATGGTTACATGTCTGACATTACATTTTGAGATATAAAGCTGATTTCTTTCAAATACATTTCTGTTGGTGGCGGAGAATTTATTCTCTTAGCTTAACACCCTTCTCTGAGACGTACGAGCTCAAAGGTTATGCAGTTGAAGGTTATTAGTGATATACTCCCAATTTGGTAATGTGGCATGCTGAGTGTTGTTGTGTGATGATTATTTATTGATCATTTGTTGATCAAAGCGTGGCTTTGTGAAAAAGCGTAGCTTTGTGGACGAGACCTATTCGGACCTCACAACCCGGAAATGGTCAAAACAGGAATATGCGGCAAGGTTATGAGGGTCGCTCCCTTTAGGGTATGTCATTTCCTTCTGGAAAAAGGGTGGTATCAGGTATGGAGCCCTGGTATTTAACCTATGTGGATACTCCAATCTCATTTATTGTGTGATTGCTGTGTGATCGAGGCGCCTCGGATAAAGGTCCCAAAGGACCGGGGGGTGGCATATTCGTGTAGTAGTTACCTAGTGTAAGGGGTAACCCGGCCTTGTGTTGGCAGAGAGCTAGTTAGTTCTCGGGACGTCTCGCCAGAGGCGATCCCATTGGCAGTAGGAAGTTCCTTAGCCTGACCATTTGTTGGCAATCCATCTTCCAATACGAACCTTGTGCGGTATTAGTTGTAGAACCTGCCATTTACTTATGGTGGTCACCACTGTTTAGATGGTAGCTATAGTAGGCATAGTTCGGAATGTCTATGCTGGCTAAGATTAATATTATACTTTCGAAATGTTTTTCTGCACTATGCAATAATAGTAATAATAGCGAATGATTTTGCATAGTAAGCATGTTTGACTATCATAAGAAGAAATCTCCTCCAATTCTGCATTTGCATTGTGTGTGTGGCAGGAGGTCTTATGGTAGTTTCATTTTCCAAAAGCATTGCGAATGTCTTTTACTTTCTTTGTTGTTGTTGTTTTAAAGATTAATAACTGTTTTAAGTTCTCACACCAGTCCCATGACTGACCTGGAGTTTATTGTTCCCTTCCTAAACTCTGGGTGCCCATAATTTTCCACACGGGCGGCCTAGAGTCAGGTTATCAGGTCATTCTGGATTCAGGAGATGCTGTGGAGCTCACGTGGCGAGCTGGATGGCGAGGCGTAACACTTGTATATGATATTATTTATTCCGCTGTGTATTCTGTATGAGGACAAGTTTATATAACTGTCCATTGATGTGTTGTGTTGCATATTGTTGTTGTAAACTCTGATGATGATGTAATGTATAAACTGATATACTTCTTTGATTTAAAGATTATTCGTTTATCTATTATATGTTGTTCCGCTGCGATATGTGAGATTCTGATATTGTTTCTGTTGTTTCTTCTTTCTTTCTATCTTCTTCTACCTCTTCTTTTTAACAATAACAATTCGGTTTTCCGGCATTCGATTGCTCGGCAGTTGATACAGTAGACGTATTAATGTCGATTTTCGGAAGTCGAAAATTCCGGAACGTTACATGAACCCCATGCCGAGCTCTGCCTGAGCCAAGTCACCCCATGCCAAGCCTTTGTCAGTTTCGGCCACAAGCCAACTCCCCTCTTCCTTCGCCTTAACCTTGCATCCTTTGTGAGGTATAGATATATATATTCTTAGTTATATATATATATGATGATTTGTGATTGTTTATATTGAACAGTGTATATATAACAAAATTTATATAACTAGTTATTTTTCATTATATATATATATATATTAGTGTAGTCATATATAAGTTAGGAAATTTTTTAGGTTATTTGCACTGCATATATGCTTGCGTATATATATTATATAATCTTTTATAGTATGGTTTTACATATATTATATATGTATCAGTTTATATAATAGTTATATACGTATATTATTTATATATAAAGTCTTATAATATATACTCTGTGTTATATATATATTAATTCTTTGATAGTTATATTAGCTTCATACATTTTTCACACTTATATATATAAGCGGTCTGCATTTAAATATATAGACTATAATTAAGGTTGTTGCCTGAAATCTGTAGGTGTTTATATAATGTATATACAGGTTTCATATATCACAAGTTTCGCATATTGCAAGTTCTGTATACTCTGAGTTGAAATTTAAACTCCATATATATTATGTAAGCTGTAGTGTATTGAATATTTGGTTTTTACAATGGTGCATAACGTATATTTGTTTTGCTTATCTTTTGATTTTAAAAGTCTGATATCTATATTTATACACTGGTTTATAAATGAAATTTGCATATAAGTGTTTACAGATCTATATATATTTGATTTCACATCTAGTATACCAGTCTGTACAAGTTTACAAATTATCCATTGAATTGATTTTTTTATTATATGTGTATTTCATAAGTATGTGTTATATATGAAGGCATACACTTATAAAGTAATAATGTTGTATATATATAAGCTCTATTATTTTATAAAAGTCTACTATATACATGTCGCAGTTTATATAAATTTTCTATGTTATCGAATTATATATATATTCTGTTGTTTGGACACATTTGTTTATAATATTATATAACGTAAGTTATATATCAGTTTAGTTTATATTATTATATATATATATATTGTTTATAAGTAGCTGATTATATATATATATGTGTCATACATTTTGGTCCGCACGCATATACTAAAAAGTTATATATATATATATAATCTGTTAGTTTACGTGTAAGTATGGATAGGTTTGTTTTCAATTATATATATATTTAGATGTGTTTGAAATTAGAATATAATTTTGTGTATATGTTATTTAATATTTGTTTAAAATTAAATATTTATTTTTTTTCAAAATGACAAATATTTCTGTATATATCAAACTGATTCTGATTCAGTTCATCAATTCTTGATTTTCTACCTTGTTCGTCCAATTCGTGCTAATTTTGCTTTGCTTTGGAATTCGTGCTTGGATCCGTGACTTAATTCATTCCCGTTCGTCTCTAACCACGGAAGGTGAGCGATCACTCACGATTAACGTTCTTTTATTTATTAAATTTGATTTCAATTGAAACGTCAATTGAAATATGCTGCTGTTAGTTATTTATATTGCTATATATATGCCATTATCTATATCTGTTCACCTATGACATCTGACACCATTATCTGTTATTTATCACCGATGATATATGCATGTTACTGATTGTTATATTATTATCATATCTGTTATCACTCTGCTAGTTCCCTGTTAGTATAGAATTCACTATGGGTTGACATGATACATACCCGAACGATCTGTGGAATAAGAGAAAATCGTTATGGGTTGAAATGATAAACCCAAGCGATTTTCAATTGAATTGAATTTGGGATTACGGGTTGAAAAGATATATACCCGTATATATTTAAATTACGGATTGAAATGATAAATATCCGTATCACTTGACCATAGGGTAGAAAATTATATACAGACACCGTTGGTCTAAATATATAAATATTTAGAAAAATGATTTCTATGGTTTTGAAAAGAAATATATGGTTTTAATAAATATTGATTTTAAAGATTTATTAAAGTTGATTAAAAAAAGTTGATTTAATCAATATAAAATATGTTTAAGTATTTATGTAAAATTTATATTTTCAAATATAGAGTTTATAATGTTTCAGGTTGAAAGATAAATTTTAAATTGGATTGGAATGTTAATTATTTAAGAATTATACTTAAATAAGTTTGATTTGAAATTTATTAAATTTAAAATTTTAAGATATGTTTTATAACTTGAAATTGATTAAAAATGACTTAATGAATATTTCAAACTTATATAAATTTAAATGGGATATTTTGTTTATTTAAATTTGTAAATTGAAGTTGTATTCAGATGTTATTGAAATGATTAAATAAATATTTCAGAAACTAAATGTAATGAAATTAAATTGATATAAATGGAATTATCAAATTTAGTTTTGGAAATGTGGAATATTTAAAGCTTTGAAATATATTGAAATTTAATGGTTTATTTTGTGTTTCAAATTTGTATTTGAAATCGATATAATTTGAAATGATTTATTGAGAAATTGAATTGAGTTGAAATTTTGAATTGAGATTTGAATTAAGTTGAATTTGGAAGTCTATTTGATTTGAATCGATTTGTGAATTGTGGAAACTATCTTTATTATATAAAGTATTTTTAAATTATATTTAAAACTATTTTTATATTATTTTATAAAATATTTTTAATATAACTATTTTTATTATAAACTATTTTAATATAAACTATTTTAATTATACTAATTATTTTAATATATATTGTTTTTAACTTATAACTATTTTATATTAATTATTTTATTTTATAAACTATTTTATTATATATACTATTATTGATATCTAAACGGTTAAGGGAAATGCTATAATTTCAAAGTGTTATGATTTCCAAAATGTTATAATTTCAAAGTGTTATGATTTCAAAGTGTTATGATTTCCAAAGTTATGAATTTCAAAGTATTATGATTTCCAAAGTATTATTATTTCAAATTGTTTTGGTTTCGAAAGTATTGTATCTTTGAAAGTACTATGATTTTGGAAGTGAATATTTTTGAAATGGAAATGATATCGTATTGATATGTTTTTGAAATGAAAATGATATTTTGGTTTTGAAGTATAAACTACTTTGAAATGACCACGGTGTTATAATAACGATTGGTTGTTAAATAGACCGGGATCGGATATGGGCATACTCTCTGTCGATACCGAAAACCACTTTAACAACTGTGTACGCCGTGGAGATTCCAGAATGAAGTAGGATGGTGGCGACGATCTTATATGAGGTATATATACGTGGACCTGACTCCCGTGAGTTGGCATAAGGTGGCTAAAACAGGAGCAATTGTCGGGTTAATGAGGTAGCTCCTCTGATCGGACACACTCCATCGTATGCCATTCTATTACTTTGTGATTAATTTGGTGCGCACCCTTGATTCGGGAGTGTGGCTCGAGGTGGGCGATTGTTGCGGCTCTGTGTTACCACCGACCCGGAAGTGTAATTGGTATATCTACCTTGGCATTGCCTAGTTGTGCCGTGTCACTTACCCTAGCGTGCTTTACTACAAGTTTGATTTGTGTCGTACCAATGGAGTATCCTCTTGTAGCCCCAGTTTATGGGGTATTACGGTACTGTATAGAATATTGGCACTATAAAATGTGTTAAGGGGGATATGGGTAACGCCTTAACGCTATTTTTAAATAGTTTACTTTACTATAGACATTATTATAATAGCGTATATTACTACATAGTAGATAGTTTAACGGATCCTTAGAGGATGGTTATCCCAAACATCCTTTGAGTTACATGTATTTCAGTTGATATTTCACTTGAGTTGGAATTCTTAATATAAGAATGTTAATCCTGATTTGAGTGTTTTGTGTTTTGCTTTACGCTCAGGTCAGACCGAGTGGTTCAGTGTCCGAGACTCACCTTTGGAGTTGTTCGCTTGGAGATCCAGCTATCTATCCAACTTTCAGTTATTCAGTTGATTCTAGTGATGTATTCCGATCTTGTAATTGACTATTGTATTGAGACATCTATGTATTCATGACTTCTGTTGTATCTTGTTTAACTCTGTTATATATATATAGTAGCTTCATGAACTACTATTCTTTTGTTTCTGCTGCATTATTGTTATATTACTCTGTGTTTGTGATTCTGTGATTATTTATTTACTGTATATGCTGAGTTTTGCCAAATATAAATTTACAATCTGATATTTTGAGCAATTCAAGTCCGACATGTATGGATGGGAATAGTTGAAAATTTCAGGTCGTTACATAGATCATAGACAAGTTCTAGTGGATGTTCAGAGTGGTTTGGTAGCTTTTGGGTGAGTATTGCTCACGAATTCATTTAAAAGTTCTAGCATTAAATATGATGCTTACTTTGATAATAAATATTATTATTTGATTGTTAAGTATGTTAGATGTTCGATTTAGACAATATTGTATGTTGTTGTATGTGATTGGAAGTTGACTTGAAATGAAATCTAATGTTGAAGTTAGTTTGAAAGCTATGATTTTGGATTATAGTTTTTGCTTATGTATGTTGTTATGGCATGTGTTTGGATTATGAGCTTATGTAAGTGATGTATGTGCTAATAAAGTTAGCATTTTGACTTGTTAAAATGACGTCGAGATCCTTTGGTTTAAACTTGTTTTCTAACTTTTAAATATGTTCTATAAAAGTTTAAAAAACCTTACCTTTGTTTTCTAAAAATTTATTCAAAGTTTATAAAGTAGTTTAAATATAATAGAAAGAGTTTGAAAAGTAATTTAGAGTATAAAACGAATTATTGAAAATTTCAGGTCGTATAGCGATAGTCGCTATAAATGCAGTTCGTGAAAAAAGAACTCTTTTTGAATTTAAAATGTTTTAACTTAAGTATCTTTTTGAAAAGTGTTTATAAGCATATTTTAAATATTTAAAAGAAATTATATTTTAATTAAGTATTTATTTATTTATTTAATGATTATTTAATTAATAAATTTAGTAAGGTAATTAGCTCTTAATCATTAATTAAGTTACGGTAATTAGTACTTAATTATTTTTAAGTAAGTTAATTATAATTTTTAATTAATAAAGAGTTTATTATTATTTAATTAATTATTAAGAGATTAATTATTATTTGATTAGGATTAATTAAATTATTTATTTGAGAAAGGGTTTAATTATTAATTAATTATTAATCAAGTAAAATTTAAGTTAAGACTTAATTAAAATTTAATTATGATTTAATTATTTTAAATGAAGGTTTACTTTATTATTTAAATTTTAATTAAGGAATATTTAATTAATTAATTAAAATTAATTAATTTAATTTCTTATTTAATAATTAATCAAAGATGAATTAGGGTTTAATTATTTATTTAATAGTTAATTATTATTTAATTATTAATTAAAGGTTTAATTATTATTAAGTAAAGAGTTTAATTGTTATTTAATTTTTAAATAATTTTTTTTAAAGTTTTAAACCACTTTATTACTAATGATCGGTTTTGTTTCAAAAAGCAACTCTCTTTTAAAGAATGTTTTAAATCCAAGGGGTTTCTTTGTCGATTACCTTTAAGTAACCCTAATTGAATATGAAACCCAAGGACATGTATTTAGCAAAATAAAACACCATTCTGCTAATTAAATTATAGTTGACATCTGCTTAGCTAAATTAATCACTGTTCTGCTAATTAACTTGTATGTAACAAATGTTTAGCAAAATAAATCACCGTTCTGCTAATTAACTTGTATTTGACATCTGTTTAGTAGAATAAATCACTATTCTACCATAGTTCACCAAGTAGATTATGTTGAAATCTATTTGGCAAAATAAAAAACCATTCTTCCATTATATTAACTTGGACATGTGTTTAGCAGAACAAATCCCTATCTGATATTTGGGTAACATGGACATTTACTTATATGATTGATTGTTATTGGCCGATTCCCTTATATATATATATATATATATATATATATGCTTGTAATGTAAATACCCATGTTATAACTTGAAAAGTAAATTCAGTTAAATGGGAACCATTGTGGCCATTAAGCTTCTTTTTAATTTTTAAGGTCAATCATACTTTTAATAATGGTTTCAAGTTAAGTAATGATTTTTGTAAAGTATTTTAAATAATCATTTTGTTCATCAAAAGTACTTTATTAAATGAGTTTATTAAATGGGTTTTGATTTTAAATAAAGAGATATGTAAACGATTTTGATTTTTTTGATAAAAGGGTTTTGTAAATTTAACTTTCAGATTTATAAAGAGTTTTGTAAATGGATTTGGAATTTAAGTAAAGAAAATTCATAAATAAAAGAGATTTATGAAGAGGATTTATAGAAGGAAATTTATAAAAGAATTGGAGATTGGATTTCCTTTAACCGACCTTCTTAATTCTGGTGGTAGGGACATTCGTTCCACACTTAACACCAAAGGAATATTGTTTGAGGTTATCTTTATCTCTAATTTAAATAATATTTTGTTTTGATCCTTTAGTATGATTTGGAAATGAGAAATCTTTCACAAATGTTTTGTGAATATACTTATCTTGGTGACATAAGTATATGAATGTTTTTGATAAACACTTTTGAAAAGAGTTTTAAAATAAATGAAAGATTTACTTTGAGGCCTAGTGGTTGCTATGGTTAATTAAATATTGAATTGCTGCTTATTTGTTTATTTGATAGTTAAATAACCAACTATCAATCTGGACAAAATATAACTCCGAAAATATCTAGGAGAAACACGTGAGTTATATGGCACAGTCATCTTTGATGATGTTGTACTGTGCATATAAATCTCGTTCTGTTCTCCTAGGACAAATGATAGGGAGATCCGTCCACTTAAACAGTGAGGTGATCCCTGCTCCTATGTATTGTCTGATTACTTCCAAGAGAACAGGGGTTGAGTTTACCAAAACTATCGAATGTTGTTTCAAAGAGACCGGGATCGGATCTGTATAAATTATCCGAGAACCACTTCAATCCAACTCAAGCGTTTCGAACTGAAGACATCTTGAAGAATAAGGAATCAAAGATGGAGCTTTTGAAGTGAAAGTGCTACTTGCAACTAATCCCAAGGGTGATTATAAAATGGATGTTGTGGATGTAGTGCCTTTGGTTTTTTTCAGACGCAGAACAAACTTGTATGGATGAATGCTGGCATTGCAATTCTGCCTGGAGGGCAGTGTTAGCATTCCAAGATAGTCTGCTAAGAGGAAAGGTAAAATCATTGCCTCAAGCCTCACAACCCAAGAAATGGCTGAAACAAGGTACATGAGCAGGGCTATGTGGTCGCTCCCATTTGGGTGTGTCATCACCTTTCTAGATTATCATATTATGGATTTGGTTGTACATGAAAGCTCTCGATAAAGGTTGGGAACAACTGGGGTGATGATATATTCAGAACTATCCAAGTTTAGGGTTGGTCGGTTCTGTGTTGGCAGGGGTGGACCAAGTTCAGGGTCTGACCCCAGGTACATTTTATCTAGAGGTGTATTGTACGGAAGGTAGTCCATTTCCTTGCCATTGTTGGAATCCACTCTATAATAAGCGTCGTGCGGACTCGATTGCATACCTATTATGCTAGAATTTAATAATGTAACAATTTCGACTATGATTAATATGTATTTTTGTTCTAGACATTATCATAAGAGGGAATTAGGCACAAGGACAAACTTTGAAAAAAATTTAGGCTGAAGGACACAAAGTTACATTTTTGGGCTGAAGGACAAACTTTAAAAGAAAATTAGGCTGAAGGACAATGCTAAATATAGTTAGCATTTTGTACAGTGCAAACATTGTACAATATGCTAATTATAACTAGCATTATATCCAGTTTTACATTGTACAAAATGCTAGTTGTATTAGCATTGTCCTTCAGCCTAATTATCTTTCAAAGTTTGTCCTTCAGCCTAAAAATGAAACTTGTTGTCCTTCAGCCAAAATTTTTATGAAAATTTGTCCTTGTGCCTATTTTCCACTTATCATAATATCACTGGATTTTCTATAAAAATGTTTTGGTTATTGTAAGGTAAAACCCGTATGTGTTTATGTGTGACGTGGTCTTACGAGATACCTTTGATTTTAAAAGTATTTTACAAGTTATTATAAAGTTCCTTGTGATTTGAGTTTCTCATGCTGGTTTCTCCAGACTGACCCCAGGCGTTGTTTTCCTATAATGCTCGTGTCAGCCCAAGCATATTTTCGATATTTAGCTGGACATTTTCGAGCTTTCAGGCGACGAGCTGGATTCTCCTAAATGTATTCACGTATCTTATGTTCTTCCGCTATTCTGTTTTGTTTTGTTATTGTCTGTATTTGTCAACAATCGTAAGGACAGGCTGTTATAACCGTCCAAGCTGATAATAGGTTAGTGTACTCTGATATTGTGTATAATAAAGATGATTTCTTTTTGTAAAAACTTGTTCATATTATATATTAATCGTCATGTTTTGTGAGATTATGTTCTGTCTTTTCTTTCTTCACTAAAAATGACCCGTCTTTCGGACACTTAAATGATCGGCACATGAATACAGAGGATGTATTAACTGTCGTCATTAGGTGTAAGAAAGGCAGATTGTTACATTTTTTGTTTTTCTTTAAACTATATATTTTTGGTAAACAAATTTGAAAAACTATTTCACCATCATAATTTACTACTTAAAAGAGATTTATTTTAATTATAAAACCTATTATTTGAATATTTAAAATTAATGACATATTCACAAATCAAAGTGGTGAAATCGCAGATCGTTACAAGTAATAACCTATGTTAGTGATGTTCAATGATCCATAGCTGATATCTTAGTACTTAATTATCATTAGCAACCAAGAGAGACATAGCTAGAGCCATAAATAGCTTGTCACTCCAAGTCAACACCTAGGGATGTCGATTTGTACATCCCATTGCAATACTTAATTATGCTATGGACAATATATGACCTACTTTTGAATAACATCCAAATCCCTCTCCGCCCCTACTCCAAAACCAATTCCGCAGGTCATTTCGCCACCCATGGTATAATGGATTAATTGTATTAACGCTTTATATTTTAGATTGTCTATGGTCAAATAACCCAGATCCGTATATAATCGCACATAGCCACTTACACATGTTCCCATATGTATAAACAACACTAAAGTATTATCATTTCCGTGTGAATCGCTAATTCATTTCTTGAAGTGCTTTGCAATATCGATAACCAAGTAAGGCATACCAAGGCTATATATATAAAGCGCCTAAGCTACATATCTATACTATATAGACAAAACATTATAATTGTGTATCTATAAATCTGTATAATATATTCCATGCTCCAATGGGTAGCCCCAAGTTGGGCATATCGAAACTATATATAAATGCTTAAACCATGTATCAATAAATATATAGTATTTCCCATGCACCTTCCGATGGCTCTAAATTGAGCATACCGAAACTATATATACATGCTTAAACCACATATCAATAAACATACATAATATATGTTGTGCAGCTTCCAGTAACGCAAGTAAAATGTATACAAACTATATATAATAGCTTAAGTTGTGTATCAATAATATATGTGTGTGTGTGTACATAAACCGTATATATGTATCTATATATAATAACCAATCCAGCTATATAGAAACAATGCACATGTATCGTACGCCTGTACATAGACGAATTTGATTCACCCTCTCAGTTTTGCCATCTGTTTGAGGATGATAAGTTGTGCTCAGATTCAGTTTAGTGCCTAAGACGTCCTGAAATTCCTTCTAGAATTTACTAGTGAATATAGGATCTCGATCACATACAACACTAGACGGAACTCCATGAAGTCTAACAATCTCTCTCATATAAATCTCGGTCAGACTCGAAGCAGTACGAGTGGTCTTTACAGGAATAAAGTGAGCAGATTTGGTCAACCTATCAACAATCGCCCATATACTCTCGTTACCTTTTCTGGTCCTCGGTAATCCATCAATGAAGTCCATAGAAATCTGATCCCATTTCCAACACGGAATCTCTAGGGCTTGAAGTAAACCGGCAGTCCTCTGGTGATCGGCCTTGACTTGTTGGCAAGTGGTGCATCTATTGACATACATAGAAATATCTCTCTTCATCCCACTCCACCAATATAAATGCTTCATATTACGATACATCTTAGTGACACCAGGATGAAATGAAAGTGATGACTGATGGTTCTCTCTAAGGACTTCTTGTCTCAATCCATCGATGTTAGGAACACAAATACGGTTGTCGATCCTCAGAACTCCATTACTATCTACTTGTGCTCCCACTTTACTGTCAGCATTTCCAACTCTTCCAAGAACTAACTCCTTCATACGATAGAGCAAAGTGTCCTCATATTGTTTAGCTTTGATGCGATCCGTAAGAGATGGAGAGATAATGAGCTGAAACAACATGCCTTCAATAAGATTACAACAAGACAATGCTTTGCTGCGGCTCAAAGCATCTGCTACGAAATTTGCTTTCCCTGGAGTATAAGTGATGTTGAGATCATATGCAGCTAAGAATTTGAGCCATCGGACTTGTCTCTAGTTCAAATCCTTCTGAGAAAAGAAATACCACAAAGACTTATGATCAGTGAATAATTCGAATTTTATTCCCAAAAGATGGTGCCTCCATAGTTTCAAAGAAAATACAACTGCAAGAAGCTCAAGATCGTGTGTGGCATAGTTTAATTCATAGGTCTTCAACTGACGACCCGCATAAGCAATAACCTTTCCATTTTGCATAAGGACAGCGCCTAAACCTTCTCGGCAAGCATCTGTATAGACAGTTAATCCTTCACTTCCCTCAATTACCGCAAGAACAGGGGCTAAAGTTAACTTGCGCTCCAACTCATTAAAAGCTGATTAACATTTCTCACTCCAAATAAACTTAACATCCTTCCGAGCTAAAGCAGTAAGTGGGGCAGAAATCCGGGCAAAGTGCTCAATAAATCGGTGATAATAACGGCTAACCCCAAGAAACTATGAATATCTGTAGGAGTTTTAGGAGTCTCCCAATCCTGTAGTTTAATTGATTCAAATCAGAAAGAGATAAGATTGTTTGAACAGAAACAACGAATAAGATAGTACTTACATTGATTACGGCGATTTTAGCTGGATCGACCAAAATCCAATTTTCAGAAACAATATGGCCAAGGAATCTCACTTCGTCTCGCCAGAAGTGGCATTTAGAGAACTTGGCTTTAAGCTGATGGTTTCGGAGAGTTTCCAGAACATAACGGAGATGTGTTTCATGCTCTTTCTCGTCTTTGGAGAAGACGAGAATATCATCAATGAATACAAGAACAAACTTGTTAAGGACATCACGAAAGACTCAATTCATCAAGTCGACGAAATAAGCAGGTGCGTTGGTCAAACCGAATGGCATAACCAACCATTCATAGAATCCATTCTCGGTATGGAAAGCTGTCTTATGGATACTATCTTCTGCTACTCTGAGTTAGTGGAAACCAGTGGCTAGATCAAGTTGTGAGAAGACTTTAGCTTCATGGAGTTGATCGAATAAATCGTTGATGCGAGGCATCAAATAACGATTTTTGAGAGTGCGTTTGTTTCGTTCTCTGTAATCAATACACATGTGAAGAGATCCATCTGATTTGGTGACGAATACAACTGCGGCGCCCTATTCAGAACAACTTCTCCTAATCAAACCCTTATCAAATAGATCATCAATTTGAGTTTTTAGTTCAGCTTTTTCTTTAGGAGCCATCCTTCGGTGTGGGAGAACTACGGGAGTAGCTCTAGAATAAGATCAATGTGGAAATCAATTTCCCATTTAGGCGGTAGAGAGTTGACCTCTCCAAATACATCGGGAAATTGCTGAACAATAGGAGTGGAGTCAAGATCATCCGGGTGAGCATCAAGAGAAATATGAAGCTTCCGGCATATTTCTGAGGTGATTTGCATTCAATGACATGTGGTAGACCCTTGTCACTGACTAAAGAAATAGAACGAGCTTTGCATGAAATAACGGCATCGAATTTTCTTAACCAATCGGCACCTAATAAGATGTCAAATGCTTCGAAGCCAAGCACATAAAAATTCCAAGTGAATCGATATCTTCCATACATAAGTACAACCTCATTACAAATTCTTCTAAGGTTGGCAAGTCCTCCAATAGGGTTGGAGACACAAAAGGATGTAGTGGTAAAAGTAGGTTCTAATTTGAGTTTACTACAAAGACCAATAGATATGAAGCTATGGGAAGCGCCAGTGTCGAATAATACTCTAATAGGTAAATCATGTAATGAAAAAGTACACCGTAAGGTACCTTGGTCATCTTGGGCCGGTGGTGCAGATGGTGTAGGTGTGGTGATAGCAAATACTCCAGAGGTGGTGCCACGCTTATGCATTGGGCAATCTTTCTTGAAATGACCAGGCTGGAGGCAGACATGGCATAAATCTCTCCTAGTCATAGAAGGTGGTGGAATAGCAGCTCCGGTAGATGGACAACTATTTGCATAATGGCCTTTCTTATCACATTTGAAGCAAGTGATATTAGCAAGGTCGATTGGGCTTTTCTGGGCGTATCCCAATCCAGTAGTCTTTTGCCAAGCTTTCTTTTGTTGATCAAAGTTCATCTTCCTCTTTCCGGGCTGGCTAGAAGAGGGCTGAGTAGGAGCGGCCTTGGCAGTAGGTCCCTTAGGCTTCGCCTCATATCTAAGAGCATAGACAACAAGCTCTGTGAAGGTGCAGTGGGTGTGGACAGTAAGCAAGTCATAATATTCTGGTCTAGCTCCCAAAATGAATTTCTCGTTCTTCAGAAGTGGTGTATCAATCAAGCCAGGTCCGAACTTGGAGAGTTTGTTGAATTTCCTCTCATACTTAGAAAAAGTCATACTGCCTTGCTTAAGATCCATGAAAGCTCTATAAAGTTGGGCTTTCCCAGCAGCTGGCATCCATTGTGCCGAGAAAGCATCCCTAATCAAACAGATAGACTAGATGAATAACATTCCGTAGATTGAAAGAAGAATTTAGACTACGAAATCCAAACGAATTTATACCTAAACTGGGCCCAAGTGATGGTGTTCTCCTCTATACGGGAAGTAACTGATTCCCACCAATCTTGTGCGGCATCCTGAAGTTGCCAAGCAGCCAGTTGACGCTTTTGAGCATCAATGATCTCCAAACCAGAAAATATCTTCTCTAAGCTTTTAAGCCATTGCTAAGCCTCGATAATGCTCTCGGATCCAGAAAACTTAATACCCCCAAGCTGTGTATACTCCTTACTAAGAGTAGTGAATTTGACTGGAGCTGGGGCGGCAGGTGCAGCCTGAGCAGGACCATTGCCTCTTCCTCCCCTATTGTTTCTTCTGGTACTCCTCCTGAAATACCAAAAGAGATTTAGAACCAAGGATAGAAATCATAGAACTATAAGGAAAGTCAAATCAACGAATCAAAAGAAGTTTGAATTGAAAGGATTTGGATATTGAATCGATTCTCCTCATTCTAGGGTATTGCTACCCTATCTCTAATGAGTTTATATAACCCCAAACTATGGTTTTTAGGGAAACCAAAGCTCTGATACCAACTGTAACAACCCGTATATTTGGACCATTTAAATTGACAATAATCCACACATGTCAACTTAAATAATACAAAACAAGAATCATTATGGGATTATAAATACATAAATGTAAATGGGAATCAATACAACATTACAGACACAGAACAGTCACAGAATAATGCAGCTGAAAAATACATTGTCATAATAGCAGTTCATGAAGCTACTACAGGAAATACAACAATGTCTCAACATAAAGTGACTGAGAGGAAATACATAAATGTCCAACAGACTAGTACATCAATACTATAATGGAAATAACTGATAAAGATAAATGCAAAGTCTTCAGCATCTTCAACCAACCTTGATCAGCAAACTGGATAGCTTCAGACTGGCCCGAGCATATACAAAAAGAAACACTCGAGTCAGGACTCAAAATCTTATACAAGATAATCATGTGCAAGGAATATAGTCCATAACTCAAATATGAATAAAATAAACATCTCTAAGGATCCGATAAATTATCTATATATACAATAGAATATGATATGTAGATAATGCCTAATCAGTAATGTACGATATTAAAATAGTGTTAAGGTGTTACCATAATCCCCCTTAACACATTTTATAATGTCATAGTCTATACAGCACCATAAACCCCACCGTAAACTAGTGGTTATCAGAGGGTACCCCATAGGTATAACACAAAACAAATTGTAGTGGTCGCTAATAGGATAATCAGTATGACAAAGTACATGAGGCGATACCAACTAGGATACTAGTAGTTGCGTGATCCGAACTGATGTTGAGCATAGCAGCTACTACCTCAACACCGCGAAACAACACTCCTAAATCAAGGGTGCACCCAAATCGAATCACAAAAGTAATAGATATGGTATCGAAGAAGTGTGTCCGCTAGAGGTGGCGAACCTCAATGGCCCGACGCGGCTCTTGTTTTAGTCATGTCAGGGGTCATCCAATATCGTTCTCTTTCTTCAGTCAACGCGTTCACCAAACCATCCACTTCATTGTGGATCAACACTCCGCGTATAATAGTTATTAAAGTGGTTTTCGGTATCGACAGAGAGTATGTCCATATCCGATCCCGATCTCTTTAATAACTACGTATTTATTACCCGATGGTCGGTTAAATTAAAGTTTAAACAAATCAAAGTCCAAAAGTCAAGTTGCAACTTTCAAAATTTGACACTTTACGATTCAACTTATTTCAGTTATTTAAAACATATTTCCAAATGAAATTTTAGTTCAAACATTTGAGTTAACAATATAATTAAGTATTCAAGTTCAATTTAATAAGATCTAAATTTCACTTATTAAATTTAGTTCATAATCAATGGATTCAATTTAATGGTCAATTAGTTCGAATCATTAAATCAAATTCTATTCATTTCAATTCATATTTACATTCAATATTATCATAAATTCGACTAAATCAATTTCATTAACTAAATTCCTTTCATCAAAATAGCTTCATTTGATTTATTCACCAAATTCAATTGAATTTCTATTTAAAGAAACCAAATTTCATTTATTTGGTTCCATGATTTACACAACACGAATACGTTATTTACGAGTTACAAATAACCACAATTCATATTCAGTTACAATGTCCTAATTTAATTAATTCATTAAATTTAAAATCATTTTAATTTAAATTATCACTAAATTAAATCCATAAAACTTTAGTTAGTTTTATATTCCTCTTAAGTCAAATTTCACTTAATCTCCAATTTAATTTATAACAAGTTCCAAATATATTTAATTAAAACCGAGTTTTAGATCTTAATCTAATAAATCTAATAAATTTTTAAATTATTAAATTCTAAAACTTTACTTGTTTCTAATTTTCATTTCAAATATTCAACTTACTTAACTTAAATTTTCCTAAATCAAATTACAATTTTCTCAATTTAAATTTGTCAATTCATTTTATTCAATTAAATAGATTTATTAATCCGTTTCAATTAAATCCATTAATTTATTTCAATTAATCCATTAATTTATTTCAATTAATCCATTAAGTTCGTTACTTAATTTCAAAACAAGTTGTTAAGTTCATTCCTTAATTTCAAATAAATTTCAAATTCAAAATGATTTTGTTGACCAATCGGGTTTCTTATTTTAATTAGCTATCCTAGGCCAAGTTATTTAATTGGGTATTTATCATTTCAACCCAATATCATTCAATATAAAAAAAATCAAAGCATAGCAAAGGGAACTTGCAATGTGATAACTGGGATGGTGTCAAAGTAAATAAACAAGCAATAGCAACCATACATAACAATTCAACAATTTATTTAAATAATCCCGAAATAATCGTATTAATTTACGTTTGTTATTTATGCAAATTAATATAATTATTCCTAGAATCCACATTATCATTTCATGCAGATTAAAGATTATCACATTATCGTTTTTCACTTGGTGTCTATTATCAAATTACTACATCAATCATACATTCAATGGTTCAAAGTGTAGTTAACACTATTTCTACGTGTCGATTTATTTAACATTTAAAGTTGTCAAGTTCAACATATATAATCCATTTTAAATTGTTAACTATCCTATGTCAAATTCAATTCCATATTAATTATAACTTATATTAACAACCAAATTCAACATCACATAACAAATTTAGTGTCACAACTATTTACCATAAACTAACATCAAATCACAATTTAACACGTTAAATCTATTTAAACAATTCATGGCGTCAATTTTGTAATTTTAAACTCTAACAATATTCAATTTCAACTTGTATAGCAATTAATAGTTTATGTGAACAATTTTAACATCAACTAGTTTAACATCCAAATTAATATTAACAACATCTATCACTTGATTATCATAGCATAATAGATTGAGTCGTGAATGAAATATTCACCTTGCGTGGTTAGAGAAGATGACGGCGAAGCATGAAAATGAATACACTAGATAGACGACACAAGCACGAATCCGAACACGAACTGTAAATAAAAAAAAAAGATTAAATTGACAATTTTGTTCAATACAATATATATAGATTTTATATATAATCATACCAAAGCAAAGAAACTAGATAGATCCGACAAGCTGAATGGAGGCCTAAGTATCCCAAGCAGTAGCTGGAACAAAATACAGTAAAACACTGTATGTGAGCAACCAGAAATTTCAAAGTTATATAGTGCTATATATAATATACAGTTTCATATATATATTTATATATAAAACGGAAGTGCACTGAAATACAGCTGCGGCCAAGGCGAGGCACAGCAATGACGGCGGAGCGGGAACATCGCGGTGGTCGGAGTAAGGCAAGCTGGTCGCTGGCGGGCGCGGGTGGTCGCTGATCGCAGGCGGGTCGGGCTAGGGTAGTGGGTTCGGGTGGGCACTGGTCGCAGTGGGCTGGGTCTGGTGGGGCGGAGTGGACGTGGGTAGGGCAGTGGGGCGAAGGCAGTGGGGACGTGGGCGGACTAGGTCTGGGGTTCAGGTGGTCTGGTTGTGGGGTTCGGGTGGGGTCTGGGTTGGAGGCGGACGTGGGCAGGGGGCCGGATAAGTGGAGGCAGATGGCAGATGGGTAGTGGGGCGGAGGGCTAGGCGGTTGGTGGCAGTAGGACGCGGAGGGCTGGCGGATTGACGTGGCCAGTGGGACGGAGGCTAGTGGCGACGTGGCCAGTGGGTGGATGCGGATAGGTCGAAGGTTGAGGAGTAGATATACGGGGGAAAGAGACGAGGTGCTTCATCTTCTGGGAAGCGAAATACAAAGGAATGAAAAGAAGAAAAATGTAAGGGAGGAGAGAGAAAGGTACTAGGTGAGACGACAACCAGATTTTAGTGGAAACGAACCAATAGCAACAAATGGGCACTAGATTTATACAATGATATCTAGAAACCAAGGGTCATTATTTAATTTTCTGGGTAACCGCATGGACTGTTGGTGTTTTCAAGACACCGAATAGTCATATTTCACTTCGAATTCTGCATGGGGAAGACAAATGGACATTGGTTTTAAGCTGTGTAATGGACCGGTTTACAATCCGTTAAACAATTGTAACTTTCAACTCCGAACTCCGATTGACCCAAATAAATATAACGTTTTGATTAGCGCGACGAGGTGAACACAACGTATATATATATATATATATATCAGTGGTACGATTGAATTATAAAAATTCTAATTTTCTACTACGGAAAAATGTAGCAAAAACGCAGAAAAATAAGATCGACGGAGCTAAAGAAGTCCGAATTTGGAAAAACGAAAATGATGTCTTAATCAGAAGATGATTTAGAATTTTTCTATGTAAAAATATTCAGGTTCGGAAGATAGAGTTTTTACACACTTTAAAATGGACTAATGTGCAATAAAACGCGAACGCAATTTACTACGGTATTTTACGACGAAACTTTACCCATACCTATAACCATCTAGGCGTAATTTATTAACAAAGTTTGGACGTTAATTGAGATCGTATGTAAGTTTCACATTTTTATATTAAAAAAATGGATTTAAAATTTTTAAATTGGGTCGAAAATTCAGGGTCGTTACATTCTCCCCCACTCAAAACTTTTCGTCCTCGAAAAGGAACACGGTAAAGAGTGGAAGAACAGATAGAAGAGATACGATTGGATATAGAATAGATTATCGAAAAATATAGAATATAGAATAGATTTTACCTTCCACAAACAATTCTGGATTAGAATCCCGAATACTCTCCTCGGTTTCCCAAGTGCAATCACGATCATCCGGACTCCATTGGACTTTGACTAGACTAACAGATTTCCTTCTAAGCCGCTTCGTATCTTGATCGACTATACGAAGTGGTCTCCTTTCAAAAGTCAAATCTGGCTCAATATCTACTTCATCTAGCTGAGCAATAGGAATGGTCATGGATGGATCACGCACGACTTTCCGAAGATGTGAAACATGGAATACATTGTGCACGCCCTCAAATTTTTCTGGTAATGTGACTCTATAAGCTAGTGTACCAATTCTCTCGGTGATAGTGAATGGTCCTACAAATCTAATAGCAAGCTTCCCTCTTCGACCAAATCGAATAACATTCTTCAAAGGTGATACCTTCAGAAATACCTCATCCCCAACCTAGAATTCCAAATCTCTTCTATGCCTATCTGCATAGCTCTTCTGCCTATCCTGTGCGGTCTTCATCTTCCTTCTGATCTCATTAATCTTCTTGGATGCCTCCATAATCATATCTGGGCCAAGAACTAATCGATCACCAGGCTCAATCCAACAAGCTGGCGATTTGCGTGTTCGTCCATATAAAGCTTCGAACGGTGCCATATCGATACTCGCTTGATTATAAAGATGGTTAAACTTCAATTCAAATTTGCTTATTCAAATTGAAATTTTGATTTACCTGATAACTGTTATTATAAGTGAATTCAACCAAATGGAGATGGTCTTCCCAAGATCCACCGAAATAAATAATGCAAGCTCGGAGCAGATCCTCCAAAATCTGATTCACCCTCTCAGTTTGGCCATCTGTTTGAGGATGATAAGCTGTGCTCAAATTCAGTTTAGTGCCTAAGATGTCCTGAAATGCCTTCCAGAATTTACTAGTGAATATAGGATCTTGATCGCATACAAAACTAGACGGAACTCCATGAAGTCTAACAATCTCTCTCATATAAATCTCGGTCAGACTCGAAGCAGTACGAGTGGTCTTTACAGGAATAAAGTGAGCAGATTTGGTCAACCTATCAACAATCACCCATATACTCTCGTTACCTTTTCTGGTCCTCGGTAATCCATCAATGAAGTCCATAGAAATCTGATCCCATTTCCAACACGGAATCTCTAGGGGTTGAAGTAAACTGGCAATCCTCTGGTGATCGGCCTTGACTTGTTGGCAAGTGGTGCATCTACTGACATACGTAGAAATATCTCTCTTCATCCCACTCCACCAATATAAACGCTTCATATTACGATACATCTTAGTGATACCAGGATGAAATGAAAGTGATGACTGATGGTTCTCACTAAGCACTTCTTGTCTCAATCCATCGACGTTAGGAACACAAATACGGTTGTCGACCCTCAGAACTCCATTACTATCTACTTGTGCTCCCACTTTACTGTCAGCATTTCCAACTCTTCCAAGAACTAACTCCTTCATACGATAGAGCAAAGTGTCCTCATATTGTTTAGCTTTGATGCGATCCATAAGAGATGGAGAGATAATGAGCTGAAACAACATGCCTTCAATAAGATTACAACAAGACAATGTTTTGCTGCGGCTCAAAGCATCTGCTACGACATTTGCTTTCCCCGGAGTATAAGTGATGTCGAGATCATATGCAGCTAAGAATTCGAGCCATCGGACTTGTCTCTGGTTCAAATCCATCTGAGAAAAGATATACCTCAAGGACTTATGATCAGTGAATGATTCGAATTTTGTTCCCAAAAGATAGTGCCTCCATAGTTTCAAAGCAAATACAACTTCAAGAATCTCAAGATCGTGTGTGGCATAGTTTAATTCATGGGTCTTCAACTGACGACCCGCATAAGCAATAACCTTTCCATTTTGCATAAGGACAGCGCCTAAACCTTCTCGGCAAGCATCTGTATAGACAATTAATCCTTCACTTCCCTCAATTACCGCAAGAACAGGGGCTGAAGTTAACTTGCGCTTCAACTCATTAAAAGTTGATTCACATTTCTCACTCCAAATAAACTTAACATCCTTCCGAGTTAAAGCAGTAAGTGGGGAAGAAATCCAGGCAAAGTGCTTAATAAATCGGCGATAATAACCGGCTAAGCCAAAGAAACTACGAATATCTGTAGGATTTTTAGGAGTCTCCCAATCCTGTAGATTAATTGATTCAAATCAGAAAGAGGTAAGATTGTTTGAACAGAAACAACGAATAAGATAGTACTTACATTGATTACGGCGATCTTAGCTGGATCGACCGAAATCCCATTTTCAGAAACAATATGGCCAAGGAATCTCACTTCGTCTCGCCAGAAGTGGCATTTAGAGAACTTGGCTTTAAGCTGATGGTTTCGGAGAGTTTCCAGAACATAACGGAGATGTGTTTCATGCTCTTTCTCGTCTTTGGAGAAGACGAGAATATCATCAATGAATACAAGAACAAACTTGTCAAGGACATCACGAAAGACTCGATTCATCAAGTCGACGAAATAAGAAGGTGCGTTAGTCAAACCGAATGGCATAACCAACCATTCATAGAATCCATTCTCGGTACGGAAAGCTGTCTTATGGATATTATCTTCTGCTATTCTGAGTTGGTGGAACCCAGTGGCTAGATCAAGTTGTGAGAAGACTCTAGCTTCATGGAGCTGATCGAATAAATCGTTGATGCGAGGCATCAGATATCGATTTTTGAGAGTGTGTTTGTTTAGTTCTCTGTAATTAACACACATGCGAAGAGATCCATCTGATTTGGTGACGAATACAACTGCGGCGCCCCATTCAGAACAACTTCTCCTAATCAAACCCTTAGCAAATAGATCATCAATTTGAGTTTTTAGTTCAGCTTTTTCTTTAGGAGCCATCCTTCGGTGTGGGAGAACTACGGGACTAGCTCTAGGAATAAGATCAATGCGGAAATCGATTTCCCGTTTAGGCGGTAGAGAGTTGACCTCTCCAAATACATCGGGAAATTGCTGAACAATAGGAGTGGAGTCAAGATCATCCGGGTGAGCATCTAGAGAGAATATGAAGCTTCCGGCAAATTTCTGAGGTGATTTGCATTCAATGACAAGTGGTAGACCCTTGTCACTGACTAAAGAAATAGAACGAGCTTTGCATGAAATAACGGCATCGAATTTTCTTAACCAATCGGCACCTAATAAGATGTCAAATGCTTTGAAGCCAAGCACATAAAAATTCCAAGTGAATCGATATCTTCCATACATAAGTACAACCTCATTACAAATTCTTCTAAGGTTGGCAAGTCCTCCAATAGGGTTGGAGACACATAAGGAAGTAGTGGTAAAAGTAGGTTCTAATTTGAGTTTACTACAAAGATCAATAGATATGAAGCTATGGGAAGCGCCAGTGTCGAATAATACTCTAATAGGTAAATCATGTAATGAAAAAGTACACCATAAGGTACCTTGGTCATCCTGGGCCGGTGGTGCAGATGGTGCTGGTGTGGTGATAGCAAATACTCCAGAGGTGGTGCCACGCTTATGCATTGGGCAGTCTTTCTTAAAATGACCAGGCTGGAGGCAGACATGGCATAAATCTCTCCTTGTCATAGAAGGTGGTGGAATAGCAGCTCCGGTAGATGGATAGCTATTAGCATAATGGCCCTTCTTATCGCATTTGAAGCAAGTGATATTAGCAAGGTCGATTGGGCTTTTCTGGGCGTATCCCAATCCAATAGTCTTTTGCCAAGCTTTCTTTTGTTGATCAAAGTTCATCTTCCTCTTTCCGGGCTGGCTAGAAGAGGGCTGAGTAGGAGCGGCCTTGGCAATAGATCCCTTAGGCTTCGCCTCATATCTAAGAGCATAGTCAACAAGCTCTGTGAAGGTGCAGTGGGTGTGGCCAGTAAGCAAGTCATAATATTCTGGTCTAGCACCCAAAATGAATTTCTCGTTCTTTAGAAGTGGTGTATCAATCAAGCAAGGTCCAAACTTGGAGAGTTCGTTGAATTTCCTCTCATGCTCAGAAGAAGTCATACTGCCTTGCTTAAGATCCATGAAAGCTCTATAAAGTTGAGCTTTCCCAGCAGCAGGCATCCATTGTGCCGAGAAAGCATCCCTAATCAAACAGATAGACTAGATGAATAACATTCCATAGATTGAAAGAAGAATTTAGACTACGAAATCCAAACGAATTTATACCTAAACTGGGCCCAAGTGATGGTGTTCTCCTCTATACGGGAAGTAACTGATTACCACCAACCTTGTGCGGCATCCTGAAGTTGCCAAGCAGCCAGTTGACGCTTTTGAGCATCAGTGATCTCCAAACCAGAAAATATCTTCTCTAAGCTTTTAAGCCATTGCTGAGCCTCGATAATGCTCTAGGATCCAGAAAACTTAATACCCCCAAGCTGTGTATACTCCTTACTAAGAGTAGTGAATTTGACTGGAGCTGGGGTGGCAGGTGTAATCTGAGCAGGACCATTGCCTCTTCCTCCCCTTTTGTTTCTTCTGGTACTCATCCTGAAATACCAAAAGATATTTAGAACCAAGGATAGAAATCATAGAACTCTAAGGAAAGTTCAATCAACGAATCAAAAGAAGTTTGAATTGAAAGGATTTTGATATTGAATCGATTCTCCTCATTATAGGGTATTGCTACCCTATCTCTATTGAGTTTGTATAACCCCAAACTAAGGTTTTTAGGGAAACCAAAGCTCTTATACCAACTGTAACAACCCGTATATTTGGACCATTTAAATTGACAATAATCCACACATGTCAACTTAAATAATACAAAACACGAATCATTATGGGATTATAAATACATAAATGTAAATGGGAATCAATACAACATCACAAACACAGAACAGTCAAAGAATAATGCAGCGGAAAAATACATCGTCATAATAGCAGTTCATGAAGCTACTACAGGAAATACAACAATGTCTCAACATAAAGTGACTGAGAGTAAATACATAAATGTCCAACAGACTAGTACATCAATACTAGAATGGAAATAACTGATAAAGATAAATGCAAAGTCTTCAGCATCTTCAACCAACCTTAATCAGCAAACTGGATAGCTTCAGACTGACCCGAGCATATACAAAAAGAAACACTCGAGTCAGGACTCAAAATCTTATACAAGATAATCATGTGCAAGGAATAAATTCCATAACTCAAAGATGAATAAAATAAACATCTCTAAGGATCCGATAAATTATCTATATATACAATAGAATACGATATGTAGATAATGCCTAATCAGTAAAGTACGATATTAAAATAGTGTTAAGGCGTTACCATAATCCCCCTTAACACATTTTATAATGTCATAGTCTATACAGCACCGTAAACCCCACCGTAAACTAGTGGTTATCAGAGGGTACCCCATGGGTATAACACAAAACAAATCGTAGTGGTCACGAATTAGATAATCAGTATGACAAGGTACATGAGGCGATACCAACTAGGATACTAGTAGTTGCGTGATCCGGACTGATGTTGAGCATAGTAGCTACTACCTCAACACCGCTAAACAACACTCCCAAATCAAGGGTGCACCCAAATCGAATCACAAAAGTAATAGATATGGTATCGAAGAAGTGTGTCCGCTAGAGGTGGTGAACCTCAATGGCCCGGCGCGGCTCCTGTTTTAGTCAAGTCAGGGGTCATCCAATATCGTTCTCTTTCTTCAGTCAACGCGTTCACCAAACCATCTACTTCATTCTGGATCAACACTCTGCGTATAATAGTTATTAAAGTGATTTTCGGTATCGACAGAGAGTATGTCCATATCCGATCCCGGTCTCTTTAATAACTACGTATTTATTACCTGATGGTCGGTTAAATTAAAGTTTAAACAAATCAAAGTCCAAAAGTCAAGTTGCAAATTTGACTTTCAAAATATGACACTTCACGATTCAATTTATTTCAGATATTTAAAACATATTTCCAAATGAAATTTTAGTTCAAACATTTGAGTTAACAATATAATTAAGTATTCAAGTTCAATTTAATAAGAACTAAATTTCACTTATTAAATTTAGTTCATAATCAATGGATTCAATTTAATGGTCAATTAGTTCGAATCATTAAATCAAATTCTATTCATTTCAATTCATATTTACATTCACTGTTATCATAAATTCGACTAAATCAATTTCATTAACTAAATTCCTTTCATCAAAATAGCTTCATTTGATTTATTCACCAAATTCAATTGAATTTCTATTTAAAGAAACCCAATTTCATTTATTTGGTTCCATGATTTACACAACACGAATACGTTATTTATGAGTTACATATCAACTCAATTCATATTCAGTTACAATGTCCTAATTTAATTAATTCGTTAAATTTAAAATCATTTTAATTTAAATTATCACTAAATTAAATCCATAAAACTTTAGTTAGTTTTATATTCCTCTTAAGTCAAATTTCACTTAATCTCCAATTTAATTTATAACAAGTTCCAAATCTATTTAATTAAAACCAAGTTTTAAATCTTAATCTAATAAATCTAATAAATTTTTAAATTAATAAATTCTAAAACTTTACTTGTTTCTAATTTTCATTTCAAATATTTAACTTACTTAACTTAAATTTTCCTAAATCAAATTACAATTTTCTCAATTTAAATTTGTCAATTCATTTTATTCAATTAAATATATTTATTAATCCGCTTCAATTAAATCCATTAATTTATTTCAATTAATCCATTAATTTATTTCAATTAATCCATTAAGTTCGTTACTTAATTTCAAAACAAATTGTTAAGTTCATTCCTTAATTTCAAATAAATTTCAATTTCAAAATGATTTTGTTGACCAATCGGGTTTCTTATTTTAATTAGCTATCCTAGGCCAAGTAATTAATTGGGTATTTATCATTTCAACCCAATATCATTCAATATAAAAAAAATCAAAGCATAGCAAAGGGAACTTGCAGTGTGATAACTTGGATGGTGTCAAAGTAAATAAACAAGCAATAGCAACCATACATAACAATTCAACAATTTATTTAAATAATCCCGAAGTAATCGTATTAATTTACGTTTGTTATTTATGCAAATTAATATAATTATTCCCAGAATCCACACTATCATTTCATGCAGATTAAAAATTATCACATTATCGTTTTTCACTTGGTGTCTATTATCAAATTACTACATCAATCATACATTCAATGGTTCAAAGTGTAGTTAACACTATTTCTACGTGTCGATTTATTTAACATTTAAAGGGGTCAAGTTCAACATATATAATCCATTTTAAATTGTTAACTATCCTATGTCAAATTCAATTCCATATTAATTATCACTTATATTAACAACCAAATTCAACATCACATAACAAATTTAGTGTCACAACTATTTACCATAAACTAACATCAAATCACAATTTAACACGTTAAATCTATTTAAACAATTCATGGCGTCAATTTTGTAATTTTAAACTCTAACAATATTCAATTTCAACTTGTATAGCAATTAATAGTTTATGTGAACAATTTTAACATCAACTAGTTTAACATCCAAATTAATATTAACAACATCTATCACTTGATTATCATAGCATAATAGATTGAGTCGTGAATGAAATATTCACCTTGCGTGGTTAGAGAAGATGACGGCGAAGCACGAAAATGAATAGACTAGATAGACGACACAAGCACGAATCCGAACACGAACTGTAAATCAAACAAAAGATTAAATTGACAATTTTATTCAATACAATATATATAGATTTTATATATAATCATACCAAAGCAAAGAAACTAGATAGATCCGACAAGCTGAATGGAGGCCTAAGTATCCGAAGCAGTAGTTGGAACAAAACACAGTAAAACACTGTATGTGAGCAACCACAAATTTCAAAGTTATATACTGTTATATATAATATACAGTTTCATATATATATATTTATATATAAAATGGAAGTGCACTGAAATACAGTTGCGGCCAAGGCGAGGCACAGCAATGACGGCGGAGCGGGAACGTCGCGGTGGTTGGAGTAAGGCGGGCTGGTCGCTGGCGGGCGCGGGTGGTCGCTGATCGCAGGCGGGTCGGGCTGGGGTAGTGGGTTTGGGTGGGCGCTGGTCGCAGTGGGCTGTGTCTGGTGGGGCGGAGTGGACGTGGGTAGGGCAGTGGGGCGAAATAGTGGGGACGTGGGCGGACTGGGTCTGGGGTTCGGGTGCGGTCTGGGTTGGAGGCGGACGTGGGCAGGGGGTCGGAGAAGTGGAGGCGGATGGCGGATGGGCAGTGGGGCGGAGGGCTGGGCGGTTGGTGGCAGTGGGACGCGAAAGTGCTGGCGGATTAACGTGGCCAGTGGGACGGAGGCTGGTGGCGACGTGGCTAGTGGGTGGATGCGAGTAGGTCAAAGGTTGAGGAGGAGATATGCGGGGGAAAGAGACGAGGTGCTTCATCTTCTGGGAAGCGAAATACAAAGGAATGAAAAGAAGAAAAATGTAAAGGAGGAGAGAGAAAGGTACCAGGTGAGACGATAACCATATTTTAGTGGAAACGAACCAATAGCAGCAAATGGGCACTAGATTTATACAATGATATCTAGAAACCAAGGGTCATTATTTAATTTTCTGGGTAACCGCCAGGACTGTTGGTGTTTTCAAGACACCGAATAGTCATAGTTCACTTTGAATTCTGCATGGGGAAGACCAATGGACATTGGTTTTAGCTGTGTAACAGACCAGTTTACAATCCGTTAAACAATTGTAACTTTCAACTCCGAACTCCGATTGACCCAAATAAATATAACGTTTTGATCAGCGCGACAAGGCGAACACAACGGTATATAGATATCAGTGGTACAATTGAATTATAAAAATTCGAATTTTCTACTACGGAAAAATGTAGCAAAAATGCAGAAAAATAAGATCGATGGAGCTATAGAAGTCCGAATTTGGAATAACGAAAATGATGCCTTAATCAGAAGATGATTTAGAATTTTTTTATGTAAAAATATTCAGGTTCGGAAGATAGTTTTTACACACTTTAAAATGGACTGATGTGCAATAAAACGCGAACGCAATTTACTGCGGTATTTTACGACGAAACTTTACCCATACCTATAACCATCTAGGCGCAATTTATAAAAAAAGTTTGGACGTTAATTGAGATCGTATGTAAGTTTCACATTTTTATATTAAAAAAAATGGATTTAAATTTTTTAAATTGGGTCGGAAATTCAGGGTCGTTACAGTAAGGGTATGAGATTTAATTTTCATATACGATCATTTTGTTTATTCTCGATAGTTGATTTATTGATTATCGATTTAGCTTTCTTCTTGGTGTATCGTCAATTTAAGATGATTTGTTGCTCATTTGAGCATTGATATCCTTTGCTGAAAATGACCAAAATCCAAGAGCGAGTGGAAACAAAGCTATATGGGGTTTCTCATATTAGGGTACCTTCACATTTACTCTAGATTGGATTTGGCGGTATGTGCGCAGAGATGTGAAATACTCGAATACTCGGTAAGGTTGGCAGGATTCGGCTTGGACGTGTTCGAGAGCCATCGTAGTTCTCAAGTATATTTCTAGAGGTATATTATCGGTGAGGGGGGTGCAGCCTCCTAGTCATTATTGGAAAATTCCTTTTCCTTATGTTTGATTCAAATCTTTGAATTGTTTTCTTAATTGCATCGAGAAGTGCCTGGAGTACTTCTCGATGTTTAATTATTTTTGTCCATTCTATAAGTATGGATTTTGATCTTGTTTATGTCCATTCTTTCAAGTTTGTGTTTTGTTTTAATGTTTTTTCATTCATTCATGTGTGGAAGTTGTTTTTGTGAGGTAAAACCCATTCAATTTTTAGTAGTGTAGTCTCACAGAATTACTTATGTTCATCAAATTACTTGAGTTTTCTCACGCTCATACTTCTAGATTGATCCGGGTGTTATTTTATTATAATGCTTGCGTCAGACAGAGTTTTTCCAGGTTGTCGTTAGTGGGATATGGAGCTCATGGAGTATAACTAAATGTTCACATACCATCGTATTTTTATTTTCTAGTGTATTATTATATATAGCCATTGGCAATTGTAAGGTCAGAAAGTTATAACTGTCCAAGTTGATGAGGTTTGTTTTTTAACTTAGATATGTTATGTATTCTAGAGTGACAGCTTTTACTGTCTTTGTTATATGTTATGTGATTGTTCTGCTATGAGATTTTGCTTCTTCTGTTCTTTTTTTACCCTAACAATCTGCCTTTTCGGCAATTGAATGTTCATCATTTGAATATGTGGATGTATTTGTTGCCGACTTTTGATGGTCGGAAAGGCGGGTCGTTACAAATGGTATCAGAGCTAAAGGTTAAGTGAGTACTTTAGCTTGGTAGGGTATGCCTCATTAAAGATAGGGTAAGTGATACCCTAGAATGAGTTGAGAGTATTATATATACGAGAGTGTATTTATTATTGCTATAAAAACGTATTGTGTTAATTGGTCTATTGAGTGGTTATGAATTCTGGTCGAGATGTTGGACGCTAAGGTGTCGATAGGGATTTTTAAATACTTGAACAAGGAAAACGGACAAGATATTGATTTTTGACAATTTGGCAAACAAAATATTTTACCTAGGATTATATATTTTATACATATAAAGAAATAATTTTCAAATTATAAAGTTATGTAAGGATACTAAGGTTTCTATCATAGTATATGGCTATGTAAGGAGAACAAAGGCTTCTAATCAAGGAACCCGATCAGAGTCCACACTGGGGAGGTTGAGTGAGAGATACTAGTTTGTAAATAAAGTTTGTATATTCGAGCAAGTGGTTGGATCAGATATAGCGTATGGATTATTTATGTATATCATACTGTCTTAAATATTTGTATGCTGGTTGTGTAGCTTAGGAAAGTTTGGGAAGTGACTTTCGATTTTTTTTATGGAGCTTAGATAATCTTCTAGGCAATAACCAAAGGTTGATAAATGTAATGGTTCACTTAGGAAATTATCTATATCCTTGGACAATCAAGAAAGTTGTGAACCTTAGCAACATTCTAAATATTGTTTGTTAGTCATTTGACATTTTAAATAATGTTAAGTGTTAGTTTATTCCTTTATGGAATTTGATCTGATGGATAGTGTGATTTTATATACTATGGTTTATAAACCCTGAATTTATAAACAAATGATTTTTAAGTTGTTGTTAATTAGGACTTAAATCCCGATGCTTTTGAGTGATTTTGAAAGAATTTGTGAAAGAAATTATAATATTATTGTTTTGAAACCTTTGGTGAAGTATTATTCAGGATATTTGAAAAGAGTTTTTGTGAATTGGTTTTTCAAATATTTTAGTTATGACTAAAGTTGGACGATTGGGGGTTTTTCGATTTGAAAGATCTGCCAAGTATATTTGTTTACTCTAGTTGTTATTTTAGAAGGAACTAGAATACCAGTGGATACTCCGTGTTGTTTTAATCTAGATTTATACCATGCTACGGTAGGAGGAGCCCCCTCCTTATCGTAATTGATTTTGGTTTTGATTAACTTCTCTTTGGAGGAATTTGAAAATATATTTTGAATATAAAAACCCAGACATTAGTTCTAAATTTATCTTTTGAAAAGATTGGATGCTTAGTATTTTATTACAGAGTATTCCTTGTACTTTTTTTTTGCTTATGATTGAATATTGTTTATATTACTAGTGCTTATAATAGAAATAGCTTATGTATTGCTCTTTTGTTAGCATGACTATAACAACCTGCACTTTAATAAGCCTAAATTTTGACAAAAATCGAAACCCAAGTTCATCAAAGCACGGATCGTTGGATTTGGTACCTGTAAATAAGCATGAGCATTATCAAAGATTTATTAAAATCTTAACTCATAGTGAAAGTAATAATAGGATATAAATACTAACTATGGCTACTACATTGGAATTAATGGTTTTCCTTTGATATCAAATCGCCACATTAGTAATGAGCGTGAGAGATAAGGAGACTTCTCGAACAACCAATCATGTCCAACTCTAGTGACTTGTTCCTCTAAATCTATCCTGTGGGTTGTAATAAGGGTTGTAATGAGGAAGGGGTCAAAACAACGTTCTTGTGACTAGAAAATCTATAGTGTCCATAACATAAATTTATACCGATTGGTTTCCATTTAATTGTTATGTCTACTATTTTAAGGTTAACAAATTTACCTAATATTGTACATACGATATTCCTACATAGCACGATTCACCTACCTTACCTTCCCAATGTATGAAATACCAACGTAAGTCTATCAGCCACTTAATACTTCCAAATATGAAGTGGACTCCTAGCATCGTCGAAGTTGGTCTATTGGTCCTAGCTACAAAGACCTTTGACCACCATTTATAGCTTTATAGTATATAATAGTCACACTACTAACGTATCTATCGTCATTAAAGTCTTAGCATGTGAGAGATAGTACCCAAACCACTTGATACCTTATTAATAAGGACTAGGCAGACGTCTGACCATTTAATACCTATATTTTAGGCAGACCTTTGTCATTTAATACCTAACCCCAAAGGCGGACTCCTCACTAGTATTATCTAGCTGACATTGCTTGGAATCTCACTGGGACACTTAATACTTCATTATAAGAGAGAGAAAGACGCTGTATCGGCCACTTAATACCTAAAACCTAAAGTGGACCCATTCCGAGATATCCACTAACGCTCCTAAGCACTAATTCAAACCATTTAATAATTTTTAATTAGGAAAGAGGCAGGCCCTCAAACAACCACTTAATACACCTAACCCAAAAGCAAATCCTATCATCCCATAATCATTCCCATGGGTCCTATGATTGGTGACGTCTCACATCAGTAATAAGTGTACACAACTTCTGGTAGCCTCTGAGTGAAGTGAAGACTTCTATTGTGTTACTTTACTGATCTCGCATCTCAATCTTCTATGCCCAATTAATAATTCTATCGGTCATATGGTTAAAGATGTCTCGCTTCAATAGAAAGTGTACACAACTACTGGTAGCCTTAAAGTAAAGGGCAGACTTCCGTTATGTAACTCCACCGACCTCAAATCCCAACCTACCAAGTCCAATTAATTATTATAGGCTTTACCAACTTAAGCCATATCATCATAGGCTTTATTATTACTAAGCTTTATCATCCTAAATTGGATATTGTACCTAGCATATAACCTTCTTTTATTTATTTAAGGCTATATAATTTACCTTAAGTAATCAATTACACATAAATTTGCTTTATTTACTTCTTCCATAAATGTCAATTTGTCCATGATAAAAAATATCATCCTAACGGACTTTTCATAAGACATTTATGTATATTTACTAATTTTCAATTAGTAACCTTTTCTAACTATTCCATAGTTATTAACCTAACTTCTTTATATATCGGTCCCATTAATCCATTTACCATATTAATTACTTGTTACTCTCAAATCCATTTCACATTTTTTACCCTTTAAATGGAGTTACAATCTTTCCAAACTTTCCTCCAATTTCCTTTCGTTATTCAACCCTATTTCTACTTATAACTAATATCCTAAGCGATCATTACGCATAAATCTTCACATTAGTCAAGTATTTATTGAAGCATAGGAATACCTACTTCTACCAAATATATTCTAGTCATAAATCATTATTTATAATATTCGTTTCCATATTTATTTTGCTGAAATTACATTTCTTAGGAAGATCCTTTGTTGCGATTTCCAAAAATTAGTTTAAAACAAAAGATCAAAAAGAAAAGAAAAGATTTGCCTCGTTTGAAATTATAAGAAATGACTATTTTCTTTTTATTGGAATAGATAGTGTAAACTACGGAGAGCAAATTCGTACTTCACCAATCCTTTTCTTTTCATTTCCATATATTCCTTATTAAATCAAACGCTGCATTTCTATGTAGTTTGGAAAAATAAACAAATTTATAAAAATCAAACGGGTATTCTTTCCACGAATTAAACTTTGGAAAATCTTCACTTCAACATAATTAGGATAATAATCAAAATCATACTAATAATCTACAACCCAATTTCAAATCTGTAATAATTTCATATCTAATCAATATTCATATATATATCTTTTGGTAGGGCTGTCAAAAACATAACCAACCCATTTAACCAACCCAATTACCCAACAATAAATGGGTTGGGTCAAACCCATTAATAATGGATGGGTCTCTTGGGTAAAACCATTTAACCCAAAAAATAAACGGGCCTACCCTAAGAAATGTATTAATTAACCATTTAACCATTTACCCAGCCGAGAATCTCTCAAATCCGCTGATCAAATTTTTAGGGTTTCTTTCGATTGATTCAAAACTTCTATTTTCGCTACTTGAAGCTTCCGCCTTTACTTTTCCAACTCGAATCAACATTTGAAGTTTCCGCTAAACTTCTACTTTCGCTACTTGAAGCTTCCGCCTTCACTTTTCAAGCTCGAATCGACACTCAATGATGATTTCTTAGTTGATTTATGGTATGTAGTATTTTCAAGTTTTGTGAATCCATTTATTTTCGTAGATTTACTTATTTAATTTCTTTGATTTCCACTCAGATTTACTTGTTTAATTTGTAAACTTGGGACTTAGGAAGTGGATTTGATATGTTTTTTGCAATTGGTGTGATTCTCAATTAATTTGTACCTTGTTTGGATTGTCTGATAAAAATGATTTTCTGTTATGCAAGAGAATTGTTTTGATTGTAGTTTCTACTGCAATGCTCTTTTAGGCGTTTCTTGTTCTCTGTGAGTATTATTACATTGCATATTAAAAAGATAATATATTATAGTATTATCAGTCTTTAGATTGTAATTTTTGGTTTATTTAAGCGAAATGTTTCCATTACATTGTTCATTCCTTTAATTTAATTTCCATTTCACTACTATATTTTTATATCAAATTTGTTCATGGGTAATTTGTAGCTTAGTTCTACTTGGATGGCTTCTTATTGCTAGACTTTTCAGCTGTATTTTCTTTTTTTGAATCGATCAAAACTTAACCATCACATCCCTATTCAACAAATTTTAGTAAATTCTTTTAGAATATATATATTGAAAAAATGGTTAATTGATAATACAAACCTCTACAATGCAATTATGAAATGCATTCTTAAAAGACCAGCAACAAGAATGGGATCATCACTCAATGCTAATTAACACTATTTCTCACTATCATCTCTATGAATGGACATCTCAGTATGTAGTAATCCATAGACAGAGCTTCTACTTTTAAGTTGAAATTCACAACAAATGAAGTTAACCACGATGAAATTAACAGCAAATTTATTATGTAGAAGATGGTCATTTTAGCCATGCTGGTTAATTCTTAGAAATTTGCTGTATAAAGCAATAAATGATGTGTGTAACTTTATACATGGCTTCAATTGCATTATTTACTTGAATTTTAAATTAAGTTTAATTCCTTTTGGACTGGAGTCAAATTGCTTTTTGCAGTTTTCAACTAAAGTATGTTTAAGTTTTAAAACCGAATAATAGAACATTTTTTAGCTCATGGAATCATACTACATGCACTGTCATTTAATGCATGTGTATTATATAGACAATAATAAAACTTAATCTCTCCGGTTACTTTTTCAGTTGATACAGTGAAGCTAGTTGATAGCCTTGTCTCCTTTGATGGGTCACTCGAGTAGTTCTTTAGCTTTTTGGACTTAGAGAGACTGAAGAACTCTATAGCACTACTTAGCATTGAATTGATCAAATCTTTTAGTTATGTCTTAATTCTTTGTCCGAAGACGACAATAAATGACCTGAAAATGTACTCAAGTTTTGACTTATTTTTTCCTTTGTTGCTGTCTTGGCAGGTGGTCAAGAGTGGCGGGAGCTAGTTTGCTTTTCTAATTAAAACTATCGTTGGAACTTGGAACTCTAATTACCAGACTGTAAGTTGTTACTTTGCACATCTTCTTACTTGAATGCTATGATAGTTATTTTAATGCAACAAACTTTAAATGTTAACCTGTTCATTATAACAGGTATAAATATCCTGTTATAATGTCAAGGTCAATGGAAAATAATTAGGCTATGTAGTCGAATGTCCTACACATTTTGAACATCAGTTAAAAATTATTCAAACCTCATCATGGACCTGATTGGTACACATTAAGTTCACTTTGTTGTATTGTCTTTATCAAAGGTCCAAAAGACAACCATTCTAAACCATAATTCACACAAAATCCAAATTTTTTCGTTGCATCTAGTATAAAACATAACAGGTTTGTGCAGCAATACATAAATAAAAAGAAGTTACTTAGAACTTTGTTTTATCATTTATTGTACTGTTTAATAATTAAAATTGGATAAGGCTGTAAACACATATATATATAGGGTGTTTAGATTTATCCGACCATTAATTTTATGAGAACTGTTTGTAGAAGATTCAAATTCCAACAGCTGTAAACAATCATTTGATAACATTTTTTTAGCATGGGGACAAATGCATTCCTTCACAAGTTATCATACTTGCTATAATCCACTTCAAAAATCAGGTGGATTGAATTTCACGAGATATAATAAGGAAATTAGCCTTTAGCACATAAGATGTATGATATCATATACATTCAGTCATAATCATGGTTTAAGGTTAAGATGATTTTGATGATCCATTTGGAAAAAAGGAAAAATATATATGCTTTGTATATTCAAATCTAAACTCTTATATATATTTGAATTTAATTTGTTTGTACTACCTAAATGTTAATTCTTATTAATATTTGATACTGTAGAACATGGATTCAACTGAACATATAAATATTGAAGCAGAAGATTTGATTGTAATGGAAGATTCATTGAGTTTGGAATTATTTTTAGAACAAATGAAACTATAGTAGGAAAAACACCAACGTGCTTTTGCAAGGGATGTAAGAAAACGTACTTTTGCACGCTTTGTAGATTTAAAACATTATAACTTTGGTAAGGGAAAACTATTTGTGCCATAAATGTAAATGAAACAAAGATTAAAAATAATTTAGGAATGCATGTCAATATTATTAGAAATAACGGGATTATAGGTTAATAGTAACAGGTGCTGTCTTTTGTAGAGAATTAGAGTATAAATAGATGCATGGTCTCATGCGTTTTAGCGAAATGCTTTCATTTTAACTAAACCAAGCATACCCTTGTTTATATAATTAAGTGTTAGGTTTGTAGTAGACACTAATTATAGACGATCAAGTGAATTTATAAGCACAAAATGTATAAAAAATATGGTTAGTTATTGACATATATGTCTAAAAATAGTAACTTTGGAAGATTATATTTATTTTCCATAAGTTGAATCCATATTTAATTTTTGCTTCTATGATTAATATTTGCATAAGATGCGTTATTTTTTTTCCTTTAATAGTTGTTTAATTAAAAAGCTGTACTAATTAATTATGACTTTATTTTGTAAGTTTGCTGAGTTCTACATTATTTTGTTGCCACATCAAATAAAACAACATTTGAAAAAGTTTACTGAACTCTTTGCTGAAACAAAATGATGATTATATTGCTAGAGATATTGTTATTTGTTTTACAGTTCTTTTTTAACCTTCATTTTGTATTTTTACTAAGCTATTGTTTTGTCATTGCTATTGTTACAGTTATAATGGTGGTTGATTGCATAAAGTTTGTCAGCTATAAGTTTCACATAATGTGAATGTTTAAGATTATCAGGAAAACAAAATCTTGCCTATTGCTATTTCTGTTTATGGTGTTGATGTTTCAAGTAAAACTATTCTTGAATGCTTAAGTTTGTCTACTATGTGATTGCAGAAATGATACTTTTGTTTATGTTTCATGTTGTTATTTCTATTTATGGTGTTGCTATGTAAAAGTAAAACTGTTCTTGAATGTTTGATTGTCAGCTATGTGATTGCAGGAATGATACTTTATTTATGGTGTTGCTATTTCTATATTAGGCTGATGTAAAACTGTTATTGAATGTTATTTTTATGCTGATGAAAAACTGCTGAGTCTGATGTTAGTTGCGTATGATTATTATTGTTATGTTTGTCTGCTGTTGCAATTTCTACACTATTGTTTTTTCTATCTTTTATAGTTTTTGCTACCATTTTGTGCAAAATGGGTTCAACGGGTTGGGCTGGGTTGATCCGTTAAATTTGTGGGTTGGATTGGGTTCACCCATTTAATAAATGAGTTTAATGGGTTGGGTGTTTTTTTTATTTAAATGGGTTGGGTTAATTTTCAACCCAACCCATTTATACCCAACCCAACCCATTTGACACCCCTATCTTTTGGGACTGATTTCAAGATCCAAGTGTAACAAAAATTCAAATCAGATCCCCTAAGAATATGTAAGCGATGTTTAATACATTTAACTTTAGCTAACTGTTATCCTGGTTTTTAACCCAGCAGGATCGAATAAAAGACGGAATAAGTTGATGAAGTCAGAATGGTTCAGAACTTATCCAGAAAGGCTAAGGCAAGGAGTTAACGAGAACCAAGCTATATTACTAAGGCAACGACTGAGATCGACTAAACCAAGAGACCAACATTCTTTCATCCCAATCAGCAGCTGAGGGCAAACAGCTAGTGAATTGCCATCGAAACGAAACAACTACGATAAAAGATTATGGAAGAATCTCCAATTCCAAGCTAGGTAAGGAAGCAATGACAAGAGGCCAAGACATTAGCTTGCAAATGAGCCAAGTCTACGGGTTGCCAGCGACCCATCGACCCATCGACCATGGGTCGCTAGCGACTTATGGTTCTTCCTCGTTTTGTGAGCCAAACTCTCCCTGGGTCGTTTCCTTCCTACCTACGAGCTGATGAAGATGTAGCCTAGCCCAGAAGCTCTCCGACCCATATAAATACCATCCTATCTGCAACGTAAACTAGATCTACTCCGGACTGGTTGCTGAAGCTCTGCTGGAAACATTCTTCACTCTCTACCACCATCACAGCAATCTCCAAAGGAATTCACTGTGATTCTCCAATGGATTCCAACTCAGGAGATTCAATCTAGCTAAAGATAATCAAAGCCTTGTAATCAAATATCTCCTGTAACAGCAATCAGTCTTTAATAAAACTATAAAGTGGACGTAGGCTTCATTAACAACCGAACCACTATAAAAATTCTCTGTCTGCTTTCTTTTACTATTCTTTTTCTATATCTATTATATGTGATATTTCTCTGTCAGAATAGGGTTGCTGCTTTCAAATTCAAGGCAGGGTTTTTGTCCATTTTTTAGGTCAACATTTTGGTGCTTTCACTAAGAAATCCAACACAGGATTCAGATCTAGCTAACTACGTTGGATCCCATAGGTCCAGAAGTTAGATCCTCAATCTCTACTTAGAAGATTAGCTATTGGGAATAGAAGAACCAAGCAAGAAGGATCGGAGAAAAAGCAAGAAAATGCATGCTAAGGTGACAGGTCGATAGTGATCCACCTCCTCTGGATCGCTAGCGATCCATGATGTTCGCTCGTGGGTCAATCAACTCTCTGGAATCATGATCCAATAGGCACCCCAGAAGACAAAGTACTGAAATCAGTTAAGTATATGGATCACTAGCGATCCATGTACTATGGATCACTAGAAGCTATGGATCGCCAGAAACTATGGGTCGTTCGAAGGGGATATATTCGAAAGGAAGCAATGGGCGGAGCTCCAAGAATCATGACGGAAGAAAACATTAACACTCCACCTACTGCGAAAGCACCAGCTATAAACCCGAACTTAGGGGTGAAAACCCCACGGAAGGATATAACGACGACTCTCTTTGGCTCTGAGGATGACAAACAATTTGACGAAGACAAATTGGATGAAAATGCCGACATGCAAAACACTAGAAGAAGCTCTAAAACCCATGCCATAACATAGTGCTAAGCAATGGACGAGGAACTACTACTCAAACGGTACTCCTTGAGGCAGGAGAACCAAGAAGACATGATATAAACCGAGATCAATTACAATGCCAAGCTCCCATAGTATATTGTGACCACTCCCGATTGACCAGCTTCCAATCCTATCATGGAGCTCCCATCGTCGAATCACGAATGGTCGTCATCGAAAATCATCAAAAATAGTCAAAATAGTCATTAAAAAACTCACTTCAGTCCGGACTCGAAGTCGAACTCGGTAATCACCCATTTGACTAAAAGTAAACCTAGGAAATTCTGGCCTGAAATCAGACTCGGGTAAAACCAATATTTTCTCCAAGCAAACATGCAAATGGCTCAAAGCAATGTTTGTCACCAACCCAGCACTTCAAAGTTTGTGACTCCAAGCAAATGACGAATTTTCTTGGGTCGGACTCCAAGTAAAATACCACCAATCCATCAATGTTGATCCATCTTTCTTTGCCCATAACTTGAACATGCAAACTCTAAATATCTTGAAATTTGAAATGCAACCTTATGGGCCTTTTTTGTCACCCCCGACTGATCTCACCAAGTTTGAAAATTTTTGGGGGATCGTCACTGATCCATGACCCCATCATAAGTGATTCGCCATTCAGTCGGCATTTCCAATCATTTAGGCATGGACAATCATGCATCTATCATTCTCAAGCATTATAAGCTTTTGTAACTTGAAAACGGACCGGTTTGAGCATCTTCCCCAATTGAAACTCATTCTCCGAAGCCGTTCAACATGCAAATATCCAAAGAAGTTTATTATGCCAAATATACCTTTTGTACAACTGTACAACTGATTCAAAATTTCTTTGTTACAGGTATGACTAGCATATGGACGAATCGAGGGCAATGGATGCAGGCTACTGCAAGGCCCTCGGGAATCATTAAAGGGTGAAACAACCTGCTACCCTGGAAGAATTCGATGGGAAGGCAAACCGGTTCTAAAGACTAGAAGTGGTGCAATTAGAAGAAGGCAAACCTGGCAGTGTGCTAAAGAACATACCAAATGGTGAAGGAGTTGCAGGACCTCAGGGACCTCCTGCCCAAGCAAGGCTAATAAGACCTGGTAGAAAAGCACCCTAGCTAATTGACGAAATAAGACGAAAGGATGATTATCAAATAACACTCTAGCTAGCTAGTAACTAAAGAATGGGACAACAACCTAAAGCGATGCCTTCTCATCCATACTTGTCTACTCTCCTTTTCCAAATGAGCCATACTAGGACACTAGGGTCATTGCAAACAGCATAGCGAAAGAAATGCTTCTATGCCCTCGACAAGTCATGTCAATCCCCCTTCTAGGAACCGGCGTTGTTGGTGGCATCAAGAAGTCTTGTCCAAAGGATCGTCGAACAAACAGATCCAACACCTTAGCATATAGGAACCGACAAAACTGTGTTCCCTCGAGCTGAATCCAAAAAAATTCTCTTGAAGTCGATGAATCATTACTTTAAGACCGCCGGGCCATCGGGCACAAGACCCAAAACACTTATCGAAATCAATAAATTATCATTCCCAGGCTGTCTGGTCGTCGAACATCTGACCACAAAAAGCCCTTCGCAATGGTGAACTGGTAGATCAGCGGTCATCTGATCCAAAAACCCCTTCGCAAACGTAAAGGTCTTTCACGAAATAAAGTGTTATGAAGGTGAACCGGTAAATCTGCGGTCATCTGATCCAAAAAAACCCTTCGCGAATGCGAAGGTCTTTCACGAACCAAAGCGTTGTGAAGGTAAACCGGTAGATCAACGGTCATCTGATCCAAAAAACCCTTCACAAAAGTGAAGGTTTTTCATGAACTAAAGCGTCGTGAAATTGAATCGGTAGATCAGCGGTCATCTGATCCAAAAAAACCCTTCGCGAATGTGAAGGTCTTTCACGAACCAAAGCGTCGTGAAGGTAAACCGGTAGATCAGCGGTCACCCGATCCAAAAAACCCTTCGCGGACAGGAAAGTCTTCCACGAATTAAAGCGTCGTGAAGGCGAACCGGTAGATCAACAAAATTTTGGTATGACTGATATCCACAAAGGTGAACTGGAAGATCAACAGTCATTTGATCCAAAGCTCCCCGAAGTCAACGAAGTCACGCTATGGGGCAACAAATCGACAATCATACCAGTCACTCCGCAAAATTAATGGAATCACTTCCAGCAACCAATGAGACAAACAGTGCTAAATTCCAAAGCTTCAAAGTCGCTCAAAGAAACTAAGCCAAAATTGAACTAACCTTGTGATCAATCAGAGGCCAACTCGAATCAAGCCAAGATTCGGCATCTGGGAAAACTGCACTCATTGGACCGGGGGCAACCAAACGAGTTGTAGAGAGACATGGATACAGTTCAAGCGCGCCAATAGCCCTATGTCATAGGGGGCACCTCACACACTTGAATGGCCATAAGAAAGGCCGAGACTAATCATACCACAATTCTGTTATGCCCATCAAAAATTTTGGCATTCTGACAATCGCGGACTTAATGACATAGCTATTGCAACAAACGAAATACTAGCATAATACTTGCCCACTTCTTTCCAACTACTATTTTACCGCTCTTGGTGACTAATTCCTCTTCCTCTTAGACCGTATGCCAGTCAAAGACCCATTCTCTAAAGGCAGTTTGGCCCAAGAGCTAAGAGTCATGCCCTAAACTCCTATAGTCCCTTTCTTCAATCCATCTTCATGCGGTCAGCTATATATCTCTCCACCATGGTAGCTTGATCTATTTGGACGTGTACATCTTCCAGAAACACGAAAGGATCATCCCAGTCATGGTCACCTGAACCAAAAACTGATTAGCTTCTTGAACCAATAAAACCGTGTTCATGTAAGCAACCTGCTGAGTCGATGGGGTCAAATTGACTCAAACTGATTGGTCGTCAGAACCCGATCTTTGCCTTTTAAAGAACCAGTGATGCTCCGGTAGCATCGGGAAGGCCAAATAATACACTCGTCACATTGTCCGAAGGTAGGCAACACCGTGGAAAAACAAAAGTCGCGCACCTCATAAGCCCCAGACCAAAATAATAACTCCTCACATTGCCCAAAGATAGGCAACATCGAGGAAAAATAAAAGTCGCGCACCTCATAAGCCGCGCACCAAAATAATAACTTCTCACGTTGCCCGAATATAGGCAACACCGAGGAAAAACAAAAGCTGCGCATCTCATAAGCCGCGCACCAAAATAATAACTCCTCACGTTGCACGAAGATAGGCAACAACATGGAAAAATAAAAGCCAGGCACCTCATAAGCCGTGAACCAAAATAATAACTCCTCATATTGCCCGAAGATAGGCAACACCAAGGAAAAACAAATATCGTGCACGTCATAAGCTGCGCACCAAAATAATAACTCCTCACGTTGCCCGAAGATAGGCAACACCGCGGAAAAACAAAAGCCGCGCACCTCATAAGCCGCGCACCAAAATAGAAACTTCTCACCCTACTTGAAGATAGGCAGCATTGGGAGCACTAAAGCATACGCTCCTCGCATTGCCAGTAGATAGGCAATGCCGAGGAGCACCGAAAACCGCGCATCCCATAACCAGCACCAACTCCAACAAAATTGGAATGCTACAAACCAACAGAAAAGTTTCGACTAAGGACACGTAACGATCAAAACTGCCCTCAGTTAACCCATGAAATATGCATCTCTCAAATATGCATATTGCACACTTTGCTGGAATATTACAAGAAATTTGGATAACATGCTAAATTTGCAAAAATTCCAAAGAAAGGAAAGTCAAGCTGTAACTTAGCCAAATTTCAAGTTTAATATGAAAATTATCTAAACTATAAGTTACCGGTCATTTGAAGTAAACAACCCTATGAACTACGGGCACACCGGTACTTAAATAAAAACAATTGAAAAAAAATAAGTTCATAAGTTCTGTTACTCCAAACCAAGAATTTTTGCTCCAAATAAAAATTAAATTTTTTGTCGCCAATCGCAAAAAATGGATAAGTCCAAACAAAATAAGCACAAGTGCACTAAACACATATGAACAGGCAGTTAAGAGTATAGTCAAAATATCAATGTATGGCTTATGATTTTCTTTACATGGGGTCAAAGCTGGGGGCCGTACCCACACAACATCGACCAACAAAAAGAAAATACAGACTCCACGACAAGAACACTAAGGGCAGACTCTACATTTGAACAAAAGGCTCAAAAAGAACCAAAATCGGACAAGTCTCCACACAACCTCATCGGCGCTTCCTTCTACCGCTCCCCTTTCTGCCCTTTGTTTGCAGTTTCTGCCTTGCCTTGGGAGTGGTGTTGCTGCTGGTAATGTCAACAAACTCCTCGGTGGCAACATCCTCCTCTTGCTCTGCCGCCTTCTCAGAAGATTCTCCCTTTGCTTTGCGCTTTCTTGATTTGCGGGAGCTCTTCAAGGCTTAGATCGCTTTAACCTTCTCCTTCTTGATAGCGACCAATTCATGTTGAGTCTTCCGAGGCTGATCCATTTAAACTTCCTGCTCCTTAACTTCTGCCACTGTTACGTCACCCACCAAAGACATAGAAGGGTCATCCAAGCCATGAAGCGCGGCTATCTTTTCGGACTCCGGCCCCAGCTGCGAGCCAGACACGGACATGGAAACAAGAATAGGAACAGAAACGAGCACGGAGGCTATGGAAACAGCAGCAGGTCCGGGCACTGAGGAAGCTGGCACATCAACAGGAAATCTCAATCCCAGCCTTCTGAGAACTGGTGTTGCTCCGGCAACATCGGGAAGGTCCAAACCCTCGTGCATCACTCCTTGAACCGTGGAACCATGCTCTTAAAGTTCAAAACCGTCGGATCAACGGGTCATATCAATCCCATAAGCTGTGCATTTCGTAAGCCATGCACCCCCAAAAGTTTTGCATCCCACAAGTCATGCACTCTCATAAGCCGCGCCACCCATAAGCCGCGCACTCTCATAAACCATGCGTCTCATAAGCTGCACGGACACTACCCAATGTCGCTCCAGCACCATCACTGGATTGTCAAAATTATCTAAGTATCGGTGTTGTCTTGACAACACTGGGAAACATGTTTATTTCAGTATTAACAGGAACCGATCCCTACAACCCAAAAGGATCGACATTGCTCTAGCAATGCCACAAAATCCCCAAACCAAGATTTCAACAAAGAATTCCGATCTTTGACCAAAATGTCTAAAGTTAAGACATTCAAATCACGAGCTCCCAAAGATAGGAGCTGCGACACAACTTTGACTAGGGGCATCCAGAGAGCCGCCCAGAACATCAATTCTTGCATCAAGTGTTCAGAGTAATCAGCCCCATGGACCGACGACACATAACACACTAACACCTGGTGGGTACCAAAAATCACTCCATGGTTCTGTTATGCCGAATAGAGAATTTTAGAAATCGCAACAAAACTAAGCAGTATAGTAGGCTGGACGAATGCGGAATTAAAAAGGAAACTGCTCCAACCTGCTAGACATCGATATTGCCTCAGCAACATTGAGAACTCAAGACCGTCATATCAACAAGAAAATCGAACTCCTTAAAGTGTACCATCGCTCAGAAAAAAGGATAAAAGGAGGAACTTACCAACGTCCAGAGATAGATAATGATGGAAGACGTTTCAAGAATCAAGTCATCGACGCAGCGACTTCCAAAGACAGAAGCAGGTGCTCGAATAAAGTCTCAAACCCTAACTTGCAAAAAACCAGCGGTTATCCGAAGACAGACAATGGCAAGGAGAGAACGCTCAAAATTGAGCAGCTAAACCATTGATTCCCAAAGATTGGAACCAACGAATAAGATTGATATACACAACAATGCTAGTACTATAGCATAATGCATATAGCCTAAAACAAGCAAGGTTAGGTGTTAGGGATTCAAGACAAACACTACCAAACTCTACCGATCCATAATCAATATAGGAATGAATGCAGTCGTACCGGGAGCAATGTGATGACTTGCCCCACAATTCAATTTTTTTATAAGAACCTTAAGTTTGAGACCTAGAAATGAAGGGTTCCGCCAATAGTCGTTAGATCATAACAAAAACCGATTGGAGGAAGTTCGATTTTTCATGAATAAGAATAATTATAGAATTGGTTAAGCAATAACCTTGCATCACCAAGGGTAATACTTGACGGTTAAACAAAGCTAGGCAACGGAAACGCTTGGGACTCTCAACCTTCTAGAACGTGGTGTATTCCAGATTTAAGCAACATTGAGAAAACAACCACATTGGGTTAAAAGTAATCTACTCAAATCTACTGGATCGGATGAATGATTCAATCCTCACTAACGTGACTCTAACACTACCCGAAGATAGGCAGCACTAAGAAAATACTTCTACTGTAGTCTACGACTGTATTCATTTGTATGTGTCGTATATTGTTTTGTCCTGATAAGCCCACGTGTTTATTGCTTTGGGCTGATACCAAATACGTGTGGATGTGTTATAAGAGTTTTTTAATATGTACTGGTGTTAGCTCTAGGGATTATTCACCTGTGGTTGCTCCTAACAAGCCTTATTTCTCATATTACTAGGTAGTATTATTCTATAATACTCTTTAATAGTATGTGTATAGAGGTAGAGCATTATAGATTGGTTAGTCGTACATTATTTTTTGTAACGACTCAAATTTTTGAATAGTTTACAATTGAATATTAAAATTATTTAATAATTGAACCTTGGATTTAACTAGAATAAAAATTATTTCAAAAGCCGTTTAAATTTAGTTTAGATAATAAAAGGTTATTATAAATTTTAATTTACGATAAAAATGATTATAATAGTTTTAATAATATTTCATTAATTAACATGTGAAAATATCATTCCCAGGGCACTGTCTCGGATTTTGACGAAACTACTGCGATCGGATCCGGAATAATGAATTGTTGTACGCCGACGAGTTATAACCATCGGACGTACTGTATGGTCGTGCGAGCTCGAAACGCATAGCAATTGATTTCCGGAATTAAATATAATATAATTGGGTTTAAAAAGCTAACTTTTGTATATGATGGAATTAGGCCCCGATATTAGTTCCATTGTGTTCGGAATGGGGGTATTTAGTATAAAATGCCAGGCAGCATGCCTCGTTTGGAGTTTGAGATTTTTAGGAATGAATGGTGTTTGAAAATCTTCTATATAAGGATGTCACTTTCTTTGATTTTCTAAAAATTAATACCCTAACCCTAACCAGCCACCAAATCCAATGGCCTTTGTTCATCGACGCCGCTAGAGGTCGATCTAGGCATGGGTGTTAAATACAGAATTATGCGGCTTGGGGAGTCGAGCATGATGACGTGAGCAATTTTTGGGTTCGATATTGTGATAGGGCGACTTGGGAAGGAGTGGTCGGTGGCGTAGGGGTGCTAGGGGTCGGGGCTGGCTTCGGTTAGCATGCGGCGATGGCTGAGGACATAAGGCAACGACGGCGAGCAAAAGAAGTCACAGCGATGGTTTTGATGGAGAGCGACCTGGGTTTGTGAAGGTAATTAAGGTTAATTACCTTATTAATTTAGTTAATTGTTAATTAATTAATCTTGAATGTTCTAACAATTGTATCTTGCTCATACGAGGTCCGTTCGAGGCGCCGTCTTCGCAGTTGCATTCGTATCTGGATTATCTACGTGATGGAGTCGGATTCGTCGAGTTTGGAGCTAGATTGGACTTTAGTCGAAATCGAACGAACTTCGATATTGGACTATTCAAAAACGTGAAAGTGTTAACTAGAGCTTGGGTGAGCTTTATTCACAAGTTAATTATATATTATTATATATATAATTGTTGTTGTATTGAAAATATAACTGTATAACGAACAATGCAAGTTATTACTTTTAGACCCTGCCTTGTTTTTAAAACAAGTGAGAACAATATTATTGAGTATAATAATCTCCTTTTGATTCTGCAAAACATGTATCATGGCCTAGACTACTTGTTTACATGTTTGATATTGCTTGGTGAAAAGTGATAGTATATTATGAATGTTAGAAACATTTTAGTTGTTAAACGTGCTTTGAAATCTCTAATAACTGACATATGTTACATTGGATAAATTGTGGGAAATTGTAGGAATATATATATATATATATATATGGACAGACACACACACGCACATATATATTGGGTTGTTCTATACACAGTTTGGTTGTTTAAGTATAAATGGGATTGTTTTGGACATTTGTGGAATTTGGAAATGGAAGTTATAAATGGTAGAAGCGAAACGTTCACGATGGATGCACTTTGAAATCGCTGTGATCTGCGATTTTAATGTTAACTTTGAAAGACATGCTAGGACTTTTTCGTATCTGATTAATAAGTATGGTTAGTGTACTTATTTGAAATTATCAAGGTTTAAATATATTTCTGAAAATCAATTATGGATTTATAAAGTAATGGTTTTGAATTATAAAATAGGTTTTAAATGGGTTTTGAATAAAAGGTTTGAAATAAGTATAAGTACTTTAAAGTATGTTTTTATTATATATATGTTTTTAAAAGTTATTAAAGATTTTATTTAAGAAATAAAAGGATTTTATATTATAATATTTTACAAATGGTTTATAATATTTTATTAAATATCTTAGTTTTACAAATAAATTAGTATATGTAAATATCTACCTTTTTAAAGGTACTTAGTATATTTAGAAGTTTTTAAAGAGGGATTTGGGAATAAATGATATTTACAAAGGATAGTGATAAAGGATTGTAATGGAATATTTTTTAAAGGCATTTAAAAGAATTTTTGGATTATAACACTTATGTTATAATGGATTATTTTACAAATTGATTAAAAAGGTATATTTCCTTGTTTAATAAGTAAAGTTGTACTTAGAGTTTTGAAATGGATATTTCAAAGTTAATGGCAAGTATAAAAGTGGATTTTGAGTTTATAGTATCGATGTTTATGGAACATCCGTTTTAACCCATATAACAGTACTTTTAAAAGTAATTAGATTAGTAAAATGGAGTTTTAAAGATAACGAGATAGTATAGTGTTTTGGGGTTTGTCGTAAACAATGTTTTAGTAACGTTCATTTTTAAACCCTTGGAAAATATTTTAAAGTGTTAAAATATTGTAAATGAGTTTGGAAAATACTTAGATCTTTAATAATGTAATTTTAAAGATAAATAACAAGTATGATTTAGTTTTAGGTTTGTTGTGGCAATGTGTTAGTAACATTCGTCTTTAAGCCGTTTTGGTTATACTTATGAACGTAAACAAATCTTTGAAAAATAATGTTTAAAGGATAATCATAAGTGAAATGGTTTTGGGTTTATAGTAACAGTGTTTGAGTAACATTTGTCTGAAGCCCTTTTGAATTGATTAGTGAATATACTTATACGATTGGAATAAGTATATGAATACCTTTGGGAAGTGTTGAAATGTGTTGAAAATGAATAGTGATGTTTTAATTAAATAGTTAAGTTTAATTAATAAATGGAGTTTCATTTATAAAAAGTTTATTGAGTAAACATGGGTTTTACTAATAAAAGAAGTTTTTAATTAATAAATGAAGATTAACTAAAAAGGGGATTAGAAGTCGTTTATACGACTTGATCGTGCTAGTTTTTTCGATCGTGCTTTGTGTGTTACTTGCTTATGGATAGTATACGGGACTTGGTTTTCCCATATGCGATTACTCTCATTGTGTTGGATTATTTGTTTATTTGATAGTTAAATAAATGACTATCAAATCTTGACCAGAATATACACTGGAAATATCTAGAAGAAACACGAGGATTATATGGTACAGCCATCTTCGGTGATGCTATACTGTACATATAGACTCGTTTTTCTCTTCTAGGACAAATGATAAGGAAATATGTCCGCTTAAACGGTTAGTAGATGATCTCCGATCTTATGTATTTTATGTTTATTTCCCTCAGAACCAGGGTTGAGATTCTGGGGAAATCGATCGATTGGTTTTGGAGCACCCGGTAAGTGGGGGAGTGTACTTATATAAGATGACTTGAAACCATAACCACTCCAAAACCATATACGTGTTCAATGCTTTGGAAGAGGTTCGTGATTGATACGTGATGGCTTTGTGATTGCTTCATGATGTTAGAATCTATCAGATTCAAGATTTGTTTGAGATGCTCGAACATATGTAGTTGTTCATGATCTATTCAGGATGTGGGAATCCATGTGTGATTTCGAGACCGTTGTGGTATGGGAATCCAAGTGTGATTTCGGGATTTGTTGAGGAATCTATGTGTTGTTATGAGATATGCTTGAGATATGGGAATCCATGTGTGGTTCCGTGATCTGTTCGAGTTGGAGCTTTTGTGGAAGATCCGTTTTGGGTGGTAACTCATGGACTGGAATGTCGGACATAGCCTCATCATTGGCATGGAAAAAAACAGAGATAGGAGACATAACCAGTAGGGTTAGCAAACCCATAGGGTAAATGCAACTCCATTTCTAGAGATACTTATTGGGATATGCATGTGGGAGTGATGCATCAGGTCTTAGCAAGATCCGCAATGGTCTTTCTATGGTACATTTACTAGAGATGTATGACGCATCAGAAGGATATCTATGATCCTTGTGCAGTAGTTCCGATTCGGCTTCCCCGAAGAGATCTACGTAGAATCCTACAAAATTAGCGAACGCACCTTAGCGGTTCTGATTGTATACCTATTATTGTTGTGATGTACACTCACTGACAGCGTACCTATGTGATTATTTATATTTAATACCTTGGACATTATTATATTATCACTGGATTTTATAATAGAATAGTTTGGTTATCGTAAGGGAAAAACCTGTCCATGTTTATTGACGTCGTGGTCTTACGATATACCCTTTTTTAAAAGCTTTTAAGGTATAATAAATTCTATGTGATTTGAGTTTCTCACACTGGTTTACATGACTGATCCAGGTGTTATTCTCTTATAATGCTTGGGTCTGCTCAAGTATGTTTCTAGATTTAGTTGCTGTTCATAGGAGCTCTTGGAGAGGAGCTAGATGATGCCCTACCATACTTACCGTTGCATTACTTGATTGTATCCATCGGCATTTGTGAGGACAGGATGTTATAACTGTACTAGCTGATGATAGGTTAGTTTTCTCTGATTGATGTATGTATATAAAGGTTTTCTTTTTGGTAAAGACCTTATGAGATATTATATATTATCGTTCCGCATGTGAGATTCTGATATTGTGTTCTCTTCTTTCTTGTTCTATTTCTATTTCTTTTTATTTTACCCTAACTATTCGTCTTTTTTGTACTTGGGTGCTCGGTACATGAATACCGTGGATGTATTAGTGTCGACATCTGAGGGTCGAAAAGTCGGGTCATTACACTAGGTATCAGAGCTGAATGTTAAGCGAGAACCTTGGCTCTGTGGGGTATAACTTATTGAGAGATAGGGTAATGGAATGCCTTATTATGAGTTGAGTGTATATATATGCGAGTGCATTTTTGTTATTGTTATAAAAATGTTTTGTATTGTGTTGATTAGTTTGTAGAGTGGCTTATGGATTATGATGAATACGAGTTGCTATCGTTATTGATAGGAGTCTTCAGACAGGGCAAACCGACACAGTATTATTTTTAGGTTGATAAATGAAATAAAATTTATTATAGATTATATTATATATATATATATAAAGAATAATTTTCATAAATTGATATAGCTATATATGATGTTTTAGTTTGTTAGTAAATGATAATATTCAAGTACTATCATTTTGCTAATCCGCCTTATGGCATGGCAGTACAAAGACGGATTTAACCCAAGAGACTTCACGATTATCAAGGCCGATGAGTGCGGAACAATGACAGTAGAACCCGGAAGCAGAGCTGAAATGGATATATGAAGCCAGGATTGGACGAAGTTGATAGATACACAATGTAGGGCTCTAGAAATATGGAAGTTAGGTCGAAACCCAAGGGATCGACATAGCATAGAAGGGATCGACATAGCTTTGTAGCATAGGAGGGATCGACATACCTTTATAGCATAGGAGGGATCGGCATGGCGTTGTAGCATAAGAGGGATCAGCATACCTTCATGGCATAGGAGGGATCGACATAGTTTCATGAAGTAGGGAAGGATCGGCATAGCACTGTGTAGTAGCATGGATCAGCATAGCTTGGTAATATCAGAGGGATCAACATGATTGGTTATACGAGGGATCAGCATGGAAAAAGTAAAGTGCGGATCGACATGGTTGGTAGTGTATGGATCGGAATGGTCGAGGCAATGTGTGGATCGGCATGGTTGGTTCTATAGGGTTTGGTATACTTCAATAGCTTAGTAAGATGGAGGATTCAGCATCTCAGATGAATCGGCATACTTTGACTCAAAGAAAAGGGTTCAGCATGGTTGGTTGCATTCGATTGGCGTACTTCATTGGATAGGGGTCGGTGATCATCAATGCCAAAGTACATTCTTGTATTCAACTTTCAATAACTTGAGCTCCTTTGGTCCAAATGATATTAGAATTGAAGGGCTAACATATTTTAGTGTGCAGAAGTTTAACAACCTGCCATTTCCAACCATTCAAATCGACAATAATCCACACATGCAAGTCTTGAATTGCTCAAAATGACAAATTGTTATTTTTATATTTGCCAAAACTTAGCATATACAGTAAATAAATCAATCACAGAATCACAGATACGGAGTAATACAATAATAAGCAGCAAAAATATATAAATAGTTGTTTATGAAGCTACTACAGAACATCAGAGTCTAAAACAAAATACAATAAAAATCCTAGATACATGGAAGTCTCTAATACAAAAGCAAATGACAAGTCTGAACATAAATAATTGGAAATAACAGAAAAGCTGAACAGATAAAGATAGATCTCCAAGCAAAGCTCCAAGCTCCAAAGGTGAGTCTCAAATGTTGTGACACTCAGGCTGACTCGAGCATAAAGCAAAACACAAAACACTCGAGATAGGATTAACATTCTTATGCAAGTAAATCAACTCAAGTGAAATGTCAAGTGAAATGCAATATAACTTAAAGGATGTTTGGGATTACACCCTTTAAGGATCCGTTAAACTATCTACATACATAGTACAATACGCTACATAGATAATGTCTACAATAAAGTAAACTATTAAAATAGCATTTAGGTGTTACCCATATCTGTGAGGAATGCGGATTACAGATCTTAAGGCTAGGAATAACACTAGAGGGGGGTGAATAGTGTTTTTAAGAAATTACTAAATCTTTTTGAGTTTATGTTAATTTGAACACAAATGTATGCAATATTCAGACACAGATATGATCACAGAAACAAACACAGATGCAGAAATAAAGTAAATGCAGTAAAGGAAAGAACACGCCGGATTTTATACTAGTTCGGGGTTACCCTACATCCAGTCCCGCACAACTAAGTACGGATTTCCTTTCAAAAGCAATTCAACAATTACAACCCTCGGTTTCAAGGCTACGAGGTACACCCTCCAGAATAACAATCCTCTTGGTAGAGATACTTGATTTCCAGGGCAACAAGTTCACCCAATTGATTTCCAAGGCTACAATCACACCTTTTCTCGCTTGATTTATTTCCAAGGCTACAATCACACCTTTTCTCGCTAGATTGATTACAAAGAAGCCTATAACTCTGAATAGCACTTAGATCTTGTTGAGATAGAGATAGAGAATCAAACCAGAGATAATCTAGTTCGATTCAATGTTGATTTCGGCAGAGTAAGGATAGGATTTTGATTAAGAAAATGTGGAAGAAGAAGAGAAGTGAAAAACCAGAAAAACTGATATAAAATTCGTTGAAACTAACCCCTATTTATAGAAGAACAACAGTCATGTCCATTCGTGAAAGGTTATGGTGAATAGACACTTCTTTTGAAATTCAAATTTTGAATCTAACTGACACTATGTCGACATGGGGTACTAGGGCATGTCGACGTCCCAAAGAAAATTTTGAAGTTTTGTTTATCTTTGAAAATAATTTTTATCTTATATTAAAACTATTTTAAACTTTATAAATGTACTTGACTATAGATAAAATACATAGATGAATATAAAGAATAATATATATATAACATTTTACTATAATTTTATATTTAAATCAAAGTATAAATATATTATAATTAAAAGATAGTTTAAAACAACCGAAGTTTAAAAACAAGAATATTTAAGGCTAAAATATCTTTTTGAAAATCATTTAAAAAGATAATTTTTAAGGCTAAAACATTTTGAAAAACAATTTTGAAAATCATTCTGAAGTAGTTTTGAAAATCATTTTTGAAGTATTTTTGCAAGCTTCTTCCTGTAGAATATCTCATCATGACAGGACTCGAGAACATGTACAAAACCAGGATGTTCGTGGGTTTGTAAACCACTTGTCATAGGTTTGTAAGCTACTTGTCGTGGGTTTGTAAGCCACTAAAAAGGTAGAAATGGGTTCCATCCCAAAATAAAAATGGATTGAAGATTTCAGTGCTATTGTGAAGTTTTAACATAATTCTAGACTCAATACTTATCTTGAAATCTTGAACTCTTGATACTCATGAGTCTTCAATCTTGATATCTTGAATCTCTATACTGTACAGTCTTCATTCTTGGTACCAGCATTGTGACGACCCGACTTTCCACTCCCGGAAAATCGCATCGACAGTAAGAAAGAAAAGGGTGAGAAGTAGAAAAGAAAAGAAGAGAAAGAAAACAAACACAAATACTCACAGCGGAAACGGAATAAAATATAATATATCACATAACTATTACATAGTATCATATACATCATCTATCAGAGTTACACAGATTACACATCACATACTAGACAGTTATAAACATCTGTCTAGTTATTACAACTCAATACAAAACAAAGATCTAAACAAGATCAACACAGCGGAAACTACTATCTATATCTACAACGCTGAAGCCTCCTGCTCCATTGCTCCTCCACAATTCGTCAAGGCTAACCTGAATCCCTTGGCTACTCGTAAAAATTTGAGTACCCAAGAGTTTATAAAACAGAAATAAACAACTTGGGTCAGACATGGGTCTGGTGTGAGTAACAGGTTAAACTTGTTAACTTCAAAACCTTTTGAAAGAAAAAAGTATCACGTAAGACTTCCCACAAATAAACATGGGTAAGTTTTTACCTTACGCTAACCAAAACATTTGATAGGAAATTCGACTGTATTATAATAGGGTCTAGGGTTTTCAAGTAAAATACAGAAATAGCTGAAATGCTTACATCTCACATTCCAACATAGTTGGGCACAACTAATACGTACGACACTTATTGGAGTTTGGATTCCATACAATGGCAGGGCTACCGGGGTACCGCCCGTCACAGTACGTGGCCTAGATCACCGTACCGAGGATCACTCCCAATCCCCTGCAACACAAGGCCGGAACATCCCTTATTGGATAATTCCCGCACAAGATACCTCACGGTTGGGATCAGCAACCGCACCACTAAGTCGAAAATAGAAAGGGACATCTAGACAGAGGTAATCTTGTCCTACTTGGGTGCTACCCACTAACCTTGCTGCACCTCCCCTATTTTAGCCATTCCCGGTTTGTGAGGCTTGAGGTCACGATTACCTTAGAAAATAACACATCACTTAGAATGCTCATCGTCCACCTGACGATGTTCTGAAAGCATTCAGTCCATACAAGTTCATTCCGGGTTCGAACGAAACCGAAGGCATTATCTCGTTACACTCGTTTTGGAATCACCCTCAGAGTTAACGACAATAACCCTTGCACTCTGAATCTTCATCTTCACTTGATTCACGACCTATCGTTAATTTGGATCGATGTGGTATTCGGGTCTCCAGACCTGGAAATCCGGTATACGGAAACCCGATCCCGGTCTCATCGAAATCCAAAGACATATCTTTTAAGGCCAAGTTGTTTTAAAGGTTAAAACAAATCCAATTCATTATCTTTATACACAAAGAAAGATAATTCACAACAGATAATCAACATTATCAGATAATCCATACAATTCAACTAACATCCATATCATACAGCATATATCTCATCAGAGATATCAATCAATGCCAAGTATTCAATACTATCACCCATTCATAAGTAATGATTTATATTATCTTTTAATTAATTTAAAGAATTAAATTAATTACTTCATTTTATAAATCCTTCTTACTTAACCATTAATTAATTACAATTTAATTAATTAATTATCTTCTAATATTTCATTTCAATTAATCATCTTTGATTAATTATCTTTTAATTACATTCAAGTAATTTATCTTTAATTAATTTCTCAAATTAATTATCCTTAACCACTTATAGTAATTAACCTTTAATTACTTCATTAATTAATTAACTAAAATTAATTAACTTAATCAACTATAATTAATTACATTAATCCTTAATTAATTACATTGATTAATTACTTCATTTATTAATTATTACTTAATTAACCAATCTTAATTACATCATTAATTATATTAATTAATGATCCTTAATTACAACTTAATTATTAATTACTTAATTAAATTAATTACATTAAGTAATTAACCTTTAATTAAACAACATTTATTAATCACCCTTGATTAATCTTCAATCAGTAATTAATTACCCTTAATTACTTTCATTAACTAAATTAATTACTCCTTAATTAATTTCTTAATTAATCTCTTGATTAATTATTCAAAGTAATTAACTCAAATTACTTCTATTAATAAAATCATTTATTCAACTAATTACTTCCAGTAATTATCTTATTATTTACTTCCCTAAATAATCTTATCTTAATAATTACATTAAGTAATTATTATCAAATCATCTCTTGATTATTCTAAATTAATTAAACTTAATTAATTAATTTAACTAAATCAAATTAACTTCAATTAATTACAATAAGTAATTAATTCTTAATTACTTCCAATAAGTAATTACATTTAAACAATTTCATAAATGATTATTCTTAAATTAATTTAACTAATTAATTATCAAAATTAATTCTATTAATTCATTATTTAATAACCCATAGTTAATGACCTCATTAACTATTATTTAATTACTTTCCTTAAGTAATTAACTTATATTAATTATTATTAATCCTAAATTAATAAATCTTAATAACCAATTTATTAATCTCTAATTACTAAATTAATTAAGTGTTAACCATAACTAAATTAATATTTAATTACTCTATTAATTAATTCTTAACCATTAATTAATACTCTAATTTATAATCCTCAATTATAAATTAATCATTCCTAATTTATTTATCTTAATCCTAACTAAATTAGTTTAAACCTTTAATTATTTATTTAATTAATCCAAATGATTAATTAATCAAACAATTTAATTATCCATTAAATTTCCTAATTAATTTAATGAACATAAATCTTTAATTACTTTAAGATAAAACATTATTCTTATTGATAAACAAGTTATCATTTATCATTCATATTTGAAACATCCCTTACAAATCTACTTCTAAAATTTCATTTTAAATTCTGTATTTAAAATGAATACCAATTTATTTTTAACTATGTTTTTAAAACCAATTTAAAACTTTTACTTATTAAAAATTCTTATCTCTTATAAAAGAAATTTAAGAAGAGTTTAAACCAATTTCCTTTTTATTTTTAAACATTTAATTAAATCTAACTACCATTTAAAACCTATTTAAAACATATAAATTTATAACTTATTTATTTCATACCTTTAAGATTCAAAACCAACTTGAATCTATATAGTTAAACTTGATTTAAATTCATGTTTAAAAATTTTCTTTACAATTTTAAATCCAGTTTAAATTTTATAAACAGACAGTTTAATAGCCTGTCAACAACAAAAGTACTCGAGCCCAGCCTATTTTGCTTCGAGTCGCAACCCTAATTTCCCCGAGTCTCCCTCGCAAAAACACTCGAAAAACTCGAGTCCTTTCTTATCACTTGAGTTCAATACTCCAGCTCTAAATACTTCGAGTCGCACATCAAAAACCCTGAGACTCCCACGAACAAAACCCGAGAACTCGAGTTGCCTTCTCCAGTAAACCAGACTTCACCCAGATATCCCGTTCGTGTGTACGTGCACATCCACCAGCGGCAACTCCAATCATCTACGACGACGTCACCATCTCGACGATCCTTCCTATGCCAGAATCCCATCACTCGATCAACGAAACTAAGTCGAAATCAAACTCGAGCCTAAAACCAAAACCTGGAACAGTTTCCCCTCTTCAATCTCTAACCTGTCAACGCCACATTCACGGCCCTCCGTCCACCAGGATAGCAGCGACTCCGACCATCATCTCGTCAATGGCCATACTTCCCTCTACCCAAACCTCACATCACTCGATCATTCCTACAGGTAGTTCTGACTCAAACAAGAGGCCTAGTTTAAACTAGGGCTACTGGCAAAATCTCATCACCGCAGCCACCACGATGAACTGCAACGCCACCCAATATTTTTCTCGGCAATACTGACTATTCCTCCACCTACCAGAAGAAACTCGACACTTCAAATTCCCGAGATCACCCAAAAATCCCTTATTTCCATTTTCTGTTCAACACAGAACTGCACCATACCCTCTTAACTAAAAATCCAAATTTTTGTTCTAAAAATCATGTTTTGATTTTAGTTTTTAATTCCTCATACTGAATCTATCTATTTCTCAATTTGAAGTTTTCATATTATTCAACATATTTTGATATCCTGGCTTTACAGCAATACCAGATTTGATTTAACAAATTTTAAGTTTTTAAACTTAATCTACACTATTTTAAACACTCCTGGTTTGTAAATCAAGTCCTAACAAAATCTAGATCAAGTGTTGAGAAATTTCAAATAAAATTTTTAGCCTGGGCAGACAAAACAATAACAGAGTACACTGTCATACATGCACACAATACATCCATATATACAAACAGGAGAATGCACTTATTCATACATCAATACATATATATGTCACAGAGATTCAACATGCAACCCTATTTTACTTTAAGTTTAAAAGTTACTCACCTGTTCAAAGATGAAACAGAGGCAGTTTAGCTTCTGAAGGCTGTAAACTTGCATGCTTGTTTGAATTTGATTTTTAAACTTTAGTTGTTGAAGCTTTAAATTGATTTTAACACATGCATGTTGCTTCCAGTTTGAAGAATGAATGCAGACAGAAGACTTTGATTTGGTTTGAGGCAACTGATTTCTGATTTCAGATTTGAATATGAACACATTTTGCTTGAGAAATAATTACTGATTTTAGATTAGAGAAAGAGTTGAGAAGTGGTATTGATTTCAGATTTTAGTTTTTAGAGAAAGATTTGAGTTTCTCTTGGCTTTGAAAAAGAATGAAGATTAGAAAGAATGAATTGAAGAAATGCAATGTTAATATACATGTATATTTTTGATTTATAAAATAAAAGAAAATGAAAATAATTAAGGACACTTGTCCTATACAATTGTTTATTAAATTACACATGTTATAATGAAGCTTTAGATAATGACACTTGTCATTTAAGTAATTACTCATATTTCTATTTATTTTAAAAGTAAATGAAAAGCCCTTTTCTTATTTATTTAAACACTTATCTATATATATATATTTTTTAAAGAGAAACAAAAACTAATTATATTTTATAAATATAAGTTTATACAAATATTATAATATTCAACAATTTAAATATTTATTCTTTTGAACTTCAACTTTAAATTCAAATTTAAATAAAATTAAATCCTAAGATTCAATTTAAAAGTCAAGTTATATATTTACATACACTATTTATTCAATTTAAAATAACAATTCCTTTTAGTATTAAAGTTCATACATATTAAAAATAATACATTATACTTATTATTTGAAATTAACATATTTTATAATTTAAACAAGAGATTATATTATCAAGAAATATTTAAAAAGAAGTAAAACAAACAATTTTTGTAAATCTTATTTATATTTAAGCTTAAGTAAAAAATATCTTAAACCAATTAAATATTTTCTTAAAGTATTTTAAAACTATAAAATTACTTATTTAAATATCTTTGAAAAGTCCAAATTAAATTAAATATAAATTTCCAATTTACCAAAGCTTCTATTTACAATATATATAAATAAATATATATATTCAAATAGAAAATATCTTATTAACTTTTAAAAAGATAAAATCATCCATTAATACTAATTTAATCAGATTATTAAATTAAATTCAAATCTTATTATCAAAGATTATCCATATCAATTTAATTATTTAACAGATTATTAAATTGATATTGTTAAAATTTCCGGGATATTACATTCCTCCCTCCTTAAAATAATTTCGTCCCCGAAATTTAAACAAAGGTAATTTAATAATCTTATTAAAGATTTTAAATTTAAAACACAAGCATCTACTATCATCCATATGCTAGCAACCATAGCAACCAAATCATTCAATCAAACAATTCTATCTATCTAGACTAAATTCTAGATAAAATACCTCGAGTTTCCCCAAGTATATATATATATACCGGAATACTCGCTCTACAAACAATCTAAACTACTAAGCTATAGATCTCCTACTCATCTAGATCTACAGAACTAAACAGAATATCAGACTACAGATGAGTCTGACTCAACTACCAAGCTTCCCAAAACTGCAGATTCTAAAACCAGAGATAGATCAAATACGTACTTCCTCAGAGATACGTAAAACTCAATGAATTCCAGTTATCCAAACTGACAATTCAATTCAGAAGTCCAAATACTTATCCAAATCAGAACACAGACGAGATCCAAACATAACTCTACTTCACAACATCAGTAGATTCCAAACTTACTTCTCCCATCCAGAGATACACTCCAAACTGCTTTCGCTGCTCAACTCTGATCTGAGGTAGAACACAAGCACAGACTGGACAACTTACTTCTAGAAATAAGGTTCACTGATCCATAAATAAAACTCAGATATTCCAGCAAAACTTGAGCTGCTTCACCAACTCCATCTCTAGGAAACATCCTTCCACTAGACTGAACCACCGGTATCACTCCTGGAATCCAGTCGATAAGAAAACTCAACCTTCAGATGCGGACAAACTTCTGACTTCTCTGAAGACATCCAGAAAAATTCTGACAACCCAAGAGAACACTAAGCAATCGCAAGTCACTTTTGCGATCAACCCATCCTAATTCCAAACAGACTGTTCCTCTTTTAAAAATTAAAAATCAGAACAGCTCAACTTAACTATCCAATCCATCTAAGAAATGGATCCACTCTGCTGCTTCTGAACTTCACTTCCAGAAAAACTGCTCATCCAGAAAACTTCCTGCCATCACGGAATACTCCGAGCTGCACTGCTGACACTGATGCCAAGGACTTCCTATTCCAAAGATCTTCGAGAAACTCGAACTCCAAACCAAACAGAAACACCATGCTGAACTCAGCCACAATACCAAAGCATACACACTTCCTTAATCTTGTTCCAAAGAAAACATCTTCAGGAACATCCATCGTCACTGTATCTCATCATACAGCTACTATTACCTGAGGTATCAAGATACCATCACTCACTTCTGCCTCATCGACAGATCCAACTTTACTCATCCAAACTTCAAAGATAAACTCCGAACCATTACAGTTTCCTTCGGAGATCGATGAAATCCTTCACCACAGCAAAGCTTACTCGAGACAGTATTAGGTCTACAGTCTCGACAGATACACTTCCAACCTCAACATTCAAACTCCAACCATTGGTAGTCGTGTTTCACACACCACCACCCTATCTACCTTTATATCCTATATTGGAAAAACCTGTACGGGTAACCCAACAGATAGGTAGAATATATATATATAGTTATATAAAAATTACAAATACGCTCTCTCACGATAGACACCACTCTAGAGCTTAGGTATTCGCTCAACCTAATGCTCTGATACCACGTGTGACGACCCGACTTTCCACTCCTGGAAAATCGCATCGACAGTAAGAAAGAAAGGGGTGAGAAGTAGAAAAGAAAAGAAAAGAAGAGAAAGAAAACAAACACAAATACTCACAGCGGAATCGGAATAAAATATAATATATCACATAACTATTACATAGTATCATATACATCATCTATCAGAGTTACACAGATTACACATCACATACTAGACAGTTATAAACATCTGTCTAGTTATTACAACTCAATACAAAACAAAGATCTAAACAAGATCAACACAGCGGAAACTACTATCTATATCTACAACGCTGAAGCCTCCTGCTCCATTGCTCCTCCACAATTCGTCAAGGCTAACCTGAATCCCTTGGCTACTCGTAAAAATTTGAGTACCCAAGAGTTTATAAAACAGAAATAAACAACTTTGGTCAGACATGGGTCTGGTGTGAGTAACAGGTTAAACTTGTTTAACTTCAAAACCTTTTGAAAGAAAAAAGTATCACGTAAGACTTCCCACAAATAAACATGGGTAAGTTTTTACCTTACGCTAACCAAAACATTTGATAGGAAATTCGAATGTATTATAATAGGGTCTAGGGTTTTCAAGTAAAATACAGAAATAGCTGAAATGCTTACATCTCACATTCCAACATAGTTGGGCACAACTAATACGTACGGCACTTATTGGAGTTTGGATTCCATACAATGGCAGGGCTACCGGGGTACCGCCCGTCACAGTACGTGGCCTAGATCACCGTACTGAGGATCACTCCCAATCCCCTGCAACACAAGGCCGGAACATCCCTTACTGGATAATTCCCGCACAAGATACCTCACGGTTGGGATCAGCAACCGCACCACTAAGTCGAAAATAGAAAGGGACATCTAGACAGAGGTAATCTTGTCCTACTTGGGTGCTACCCACTAACCTTGCTGCACCTCCCCTGTTTTAGCCATTCCCGGTTTGTGAGGCTTGAGGTCACGATTACCTTAGAAAAGAACACATCACTTAGAATGCTCATCGTCCACCTGACGATGTTCTGAAAGCATTCAGTCCATACAAGTTCGTTCCGGGTTCGAACGAAACCGAAGGCATTATCTCGTTACACTCGTTTTGGAATCACCCTCAGAGTTAACGACAATAACCCTTGCACTCTGAATCTTCATCTTCACTTGATTCACGACCTATCGTTAATTTGGATCGATGTGGTATTCGGGTCTCCAGACCTGGAAATCCGGTATACGGAAACCCGATCCCGGTCTCATCGAAATCCAAAGACGTATCTTTTAAGGCCAAGTTGTTTTAAAGGTTAAAACAAATCCAATTCATTATCTTTATACACAAAGAAAGATAATTCACAACAGATAATCAACATTATCAGATAATCCATACAATTCAACTAACATCCATATCATACAGCATATATCTCATCAGAGATATCAATCAATGCCAAGTATTCAATACTATCACCCATTCATAAGTAATGATTTATATTATCTTTTAATTAATTTAAAGAATTAAATTAATTACTTCATTTTATAAATCCTTCTTACTTAACCATTAATTAATTACAATTTAATTAATTAATTATCTTCTAATATTTCATTTCAATTAATCATCTTTGATTAATTATCTTTTAATTACATTCAAGTAATTTATCTTTAATTAATTTCTCAAATTAATTATCCTTAACCACTTATAGTAATTAACCTTTAATTACTTCATTAATTAATTAACTAAAATTAATTAACTTAATCAACTATAATTAATTACATTAATCCTTAATTAATTACATTGATTAATTACTTCATTTATTAATTATTACTTAATTAACCAATCTTAATTACATCATTAATTATATTAATTAATGATCCTTAATTACAACTTAATTATTAATTACTTAATTAAATTAATTACATTAAGTAATTAACCTTTAATTAAACAACATTTATTAATCACCCTTGATTAATCTTCAATCAGTAATTAATTACCCTTAATTACTTTCATTAACTAAATTAATTACTCCTTAATTAATTTCTTAATTAATACCTTGATTAATTATACAAAGTAATTAACTCAAATTACTTCTATTAATAAAATCATTTATTCAACTAATTACTTCCAGTAATTATCTTATTATTTACTTCCCTAAATAATCTTATCTTAATAATTACATTAAGTAATTATTATCAAATCATCTCTTGATTATTTAATTAAACTTAATTAATTAATTTAACTAAATCAAATTAACTTCAATTAATTACAATAAGTAATTAATTCTTAATTACTTCCAATAAGTAATTACATTTAAACAATTTCATAAATGATTATTCTTAAATTAATTTAACTAATTAATTATCAAAATTAATTCTATTAATTCATTATTTAATAACCCATAGTTAATGACCTCATTAACTATTATTTAATTACTTTCCTTAAGTAATTAACTTATATTAATTATTATTAATCCTAAATTAATAAATCTTAATAACCAATTTATTAATCTCTAATTACTAAATTAATTAAGTGTTAACCATAACTAAATTAATATTTAATTACTCTATTAATTAATTCTTAACCATTAATTAATACTCTAATTTATAATCCTCAATTATAAATTAATCATTCCTAATTTATTTATCTTAATCCTAACTAAATTAGTTTAAACCTTTAATTATTTATTTAATTAATCCAAATGATTAATTAATCAAACAATTTAATTATCCATTAAATTTCCTAATTAATTTAATGAACATAAATCTTTAATTACTTTAAGATAAAACATTATTCTTATTGATAAACAAGTTATCATTTATCATTCATATTTGAAACATCCCTTACAAATCTACTTCTAAAATTTCATTTTAAATTCTGTATTTAAAATGAATACCAATTTATTTTTAACTATGTTTTTAAAACCAATTTAAAACTTTTACTTATTAAAAATTCTTATCTCTTATAAAAGAAATTTAAGAAGAGTTTAAACCAATTTCCTTTCTATTTTTAAACATTTAATTAAATCTAACTACCATTTAAAACCTATTTAAAACATATAAATTTATAACTTATTTATTTCATACCTTTAAGATTCAAAACCAACTTGAATCTATATAGTTAAACTTGATTTAAATTCATGTTTAAAAATTTTCTTTACAATTTTAAATCCAGTTTAAATTTTATAAACAGACAGTTTAATAGCCTGTCAACAACAAAAGTACTCGAGCCCAGCCTATTTTGCTTCGAGTCGCAACCCTAATTTCCCCGAGTCTCCCTCGCAAAAACACTCGAAAAACTCGAGTCCTTTCTTATCACTTGAGTTCAATACTCCAGCTCTAAATACTTCGAGTCGCACATCAAAAACCCTGAGACTCCCACGAACAAAACCCGAGAACTCGAGTTGCCTTCTCCAGTAAACCAGACTTCACCCAGATATCCCGTTCGTGTGTACGTGCACATCCACCAGCGGCAACTCCAATCATCTACGACGACGTCACCATCTCGACGATCCTTCCTATGCCAGAATCCCATCACTCGATCAACGAAACTAAGTCGAAATCAAACTCGAGCCTAAAACCAAAACCTGGAACAGTTTCCCCTCTTCAATCTCTAACCTGTCAACGCCACATTCACGGCCCTCCGTCCACCAGGATAGCAGCGACTCCGACCATCATCTCGTCAATGGCCATACTTCCCTCTACCCAAACCTCACATCACTCGATCATTCCTACAGGTAGTTCTGACTCAAACAAGAGGCCTAGTTTAAACTAGGGCTACTGGCAAAATCTCATCACCGCAGCCACCACGATCAACTGCAACGCCACCCAATATTTTTCTCGGCAATACTGACTATTCCTCCACCTACCAGAAGAAACTCGACACTTCAAATTCCCGAGATCACCCAAAAATCCCTTATTTCCATTTTCTGTTCAACACAGAACTGCACCATACCCTCTTAACTAAAAATCCAAATTTTTGTTCTAAAAATCATGTTTTGATTTTAGTTTTTAATTCCTCATACTGAATCTATCTATTTCTCAATTTGAAGTTTTCATATTATTCAACATATTTTGATATCCTGGCTTTACAGCAATACCAGATTTGATTTAACAAATTTTAAGTTTTTAAACTTAATCTACACTATTTTAAACACTCCTGGTTTGTAAATCAAGTCCTAACAAAATCTAGATCAAGTGTTGAGAAATTTCAAATAAAATTTTTAGCCTGGGCAGACAAAACAATAACAGAGTACACTGTCATACATGCACACAATACATCCATATATACAAACAGGAGAATGCACTTATTCATACATCAATACATATATATGTCACAGAGATTCAACATGCAACCCTATTTTACTTTAAGTTTAAAAGTTACTCACCTGTTCAAAGATGAAACAGAGGCAGTTTAGCTTCTGAAGGCTGTAAACTTGCATGCTTGTTTGAATTTGATTTTTAAACTTTAGTTGTTGAAGCTTTAAATTGATTTTAACACATGCATGTTGCTTCCAGTTTGAAGAATGAATGCAGACAGAAGACTTTGATTTGGTTTGAGGCAACTGATTTCTGATTTCAGATTTGAATATGAACACATTTTGCTTGAGAAATAATTACTGATTTTAGATTAGAGAAAGAGTTGAGAAGTGGTATTGATTTCAGATTTTAGTTTTTAGAGAAAGATTTGAGTTTCTCTTGGCTTTGAAAAAGAATGAAGATTAGAAAGAATGAATTGAAGAAATGCAATGTTAATATACATGTATATTTTTGATTTATAAAATAAAAGAAAATGAAAATAATTAAGGACACTTGTCCTATACAATTGTTTATTAAATTACACATGTTATAATGAAGCTTTAGATAATGACACTTGTCATTTAAGTAATTACTCATATTTCTATTTATTTTAAAAGTAAATGAAAAGCCCTTTTCTTATTTATTTAAACACTTATCTATATATATATATTTTTTAAAGAGAAACAAAAACTAATTATATTTTATAAATATAAGTTTATACAAATATTATAATATTCAACAATTTAAATATTTATTCTTTTGAACTTCAACTTTAAATTCAAATTTAAATAAAATTAAATCCTAAGATTCAATTTAAAAGTCAAGTTATATATTTACATACACTATTTATTCAATTTAAAATAACAATTCCTTTTAGTATTAAAGTTCATACATATTAAAAATAATACATTATACTTATTATTTGAAATTAACATATTTTATAATTTAAACAAGAGATTATATTATCAAGAAATATTTAAAAAGAAGTAAAACAAACCATTTTTGTAAATCTTATTTATATTTAAGCTTAAGTAAAAAATATCTTAAACCAATTAAATATTTTCTTAAAGTATTTTAAAACTATAAAATTACTTATTTAAATATCTTTGAAAAGTCCAGATTAAATTAAATATAAATTTCCAATTTACCAAAGCTTCTATTTACAATATATATAAATAAATATATATATTCAAATAGAAAATATCTTATTAACTTTTAAAAAGATAAAATCATCCATTAATACTAATTTAATCAGATTATTAAATTAAATTCAAATCTTATTATCAAAGATTATCCATATCAATTTAATTATTTAACAGATTATTAAATTGATATTGTTAAAATTTCCGGGATATTACATTCCTCCCTCCTTAAAATAATTTCGTCCCCGAAATTTAAACAAAGGTAATTTAATAATCTTATTAAAGATTTTAAATTTAAAACACAAGCATCTACTATCATCCATATGCTAGCAACCATAGCAACCAAATCATTCAATCAAACAATTCTATCTATCTAGACTAAATTCTAGATAAAATACCTCGAGTTTCCCCAAGTATATATATATACCGGAATACTCGCTCTACAAACAATCTAAACTACTAAGCTATAGATCTCCTACTCATCTAGATCTACAGAACTAAACAGAATATCAGACTACAGATGAGTCTGACTCAACTACCAAGCTTCCCAAAACTGCAGATTCTAAAACCAGAGATAGATCAAATACGTACTTCCTCAGAGATACGTAAAACTCAATGAATTCCAGTTATCCAAACTGACAATTCAATTCAGAAGTCCAAATACTTATCCAAATCAGAACACAGACGAGATCCAAACATAACTCTACTTCACAACATCAGTAGATTCCAAACTTACTTCTCCCATCCAGAGATACACTCCAAACTGCTTTCGCTGCTCAACTCTGATCTGAGGTAGAACACAAGCACAGACTGGACAACTTACTTCTAGAAATAAGGTTCACTGATCCATAAATAAAACTCAGATATTCCAGCAAAACTTGAGCTGCTTCACCAACTCCATCTCTAGGAAACATCCTTCCACTAGACTGAACCACCGGTATCACTCCTGGAATCCAGTCGATAAGAAAACTCAACCTTCAGATGCGGACAAACTTCTGACTTCTCTGAAGACATCCAGAAAAATTCTGACAACCCAAGAGAACACTAAGCAATCGCAAGTCACTTTTGCGATCAACCCATCCTAATTCCAAACAGACTGTTCCTCTTTTAAAAATTAAAAATCAGAACAGCTCAACTTAACTATCCAATCCATCTAAGAAATGGATCCACTCTGCTGCTTCTGAACTTCACTTCCAGAAAAACTGCTCATCCAGAAAACTTCCTGCCATCACGGAATACTCCGAGCTGCACTGCTGACACTGATGCCAAGGACTTCCTATTCCAAAGATCTTCGAGAAACTCGAACTCCAAACCAAACAGAAACACCATGCTGAACTCAGCCACAATACCAAAGCATACACACTTCCTTAATCTTGTTCCAAAGAAAACATCTTCAGGAACATCCATCGTCACTGTATCTCATCATACAGCTACTATTACCTGAGGTATCAAGATACCATCACTCACTTCTGCCTCATCGACAGATCCAACTTTACTCATCCAAACTTCAAAGATAAACTCCGAACCATTACAGTTTCCTTCGGAGATCGATGAAATCCTTCACCACAGCAAAGCTTACTCGAGACAGTATTAGGTCTACAGTCTCGACAGATACACTTCCAACCTCAACATTCAAACTCCAACCATTGGTAGTCGTGTTTCACACACCACCACCCTATCTACCTTTATATCCTATATTGGAAAAACCTGTACGGGTAACCCAACAGATAGGTAGAATATATATATATAGTTATATAAAAATTACAAATACGCTCTCTCACGATAGACACCACTCTAGAGCTTAGGTATTCGCTCAACCTAATGCTCTGATACCACGTGTGACGACCCGACTTTCCACTCCTGGAAAATCGCATCGACAGTAAGAAAGAAAGGGGTGAGAAGTAGAAAAGAAAAGAAAAGAAGAGAAAGAAAACAAACACAAATACTCACAGCGGAATCGGAATAAAATATAATATATCACATAACTATTACATAGTATCATATACATCATCTATCAGAGTTACACAGATTACACATCACATACTAGACAGTTATAAACATCTGTCTAGTTATTACAACTCAATACAAAACAAAGATCTAAACAAGATCAACACAGCGGAAACTACTATCTATATCTACAACGCTGAAGCCTCCTGCTCCATTGCTCCTCCACAATTCGTCAAGGCTAACCTGAATCCCTTGGCTACTCGTAAAAATTTGAGTACCCAAGAGTTTATAAAACAGAAATAAACAACTTTGGTCAGACATGGGTCTGGTGTGAGTAACAGGTTAAACTTGTTTAACTTCAAAACCTTTTGAAAGAAAAAAGTATCACGTAAGACTTCCCACAAATAAACATGGGTAAGTTTTTACCTTACGCTAACCAAAACATTTGATAGGAAATTCGAATGTATTATAATAGGGTCTAGGGTTTTCAAGTAAAATACAGAAATAGCTGAAATGCTTACATCTCACATTCCAACATAGTTGGGCACAACTAATACGTACGGCACTTATTGGAGTTTGGATTCCATACAATGGCAGGGCTACCGGGGTACCGCCCGTCACAGTACGTGGCCTAGATCACCGTACTGAGGATCACTCCCAATCCCCTGCAACACAAGGCCGGAACATCCCTTACTGGATAATTCCCGCACAAGATACCTCACGGTTGGGATCAGCAACCGCACCACTAAGTCGAAAATAGAAAGGGACATCTAGACAGAGGTAATCTTGTCCTACTTGGGTGCTACCCACTAACCTTGCTGCACCTCCCCTGTTTTAGCCATTCCCGGTTTGTGAGGCTTGAGGTCACGATTACCTTAGAAAAGAACACATCACTTAGAATGCTCATCGTCCACCTGACGATGTTCTGAAAGCATTCAGTCCATACAAGTTCGTTCCGGGTTCGAACGAAACCGAAGGCATTATCTCGTTACACTCGTTTTGGAATCACCCTCAGAGTTAACGACAATAACCCTTGCACTCTGAATCTTCATCTTCACTTGATTCACGACCTATCGTTAATTTGGATCGATGTGGTATTCGGGTCTCCAGACCTGGAAATCCGGTATACGGAAACCCGATCCCGGTCTCATCGAAATCCAAAGACGTATCTTTTAAGGCCAAGTTGTTTTAAAGGTTAAAACAAATCCAATTCATTATCTTTATACACAAAGAAAGATAATTCACAACAGATAATCAACATTATCAGATAATCCATACAATTCAACTAACATCCATATCATACAGCATATATCTCATCAGAGATATCAATCAATGCCAAGTATTCAATACTATCACCCATTCATAAGTAATGATTTATATTATCTTTTAATTAATTTAAAGAATTAAATTAATTACTTCATTTTATAAATCCTTCTTACTTAACCATTAATTAATTACAATTTAATTAATTAATTATCTTCTAATATTTCATTTCAATTAATCATCTTTGATTAATTATCTTTTAATTACATTCAAGTAATTTATCTTTAATTAATTTCTCAAATTAATTATCCTTAACCACTTATAGTAATTAACCTTTAATTACTTCATTAATTAATTAACTAAAATTAATTAACTTAATCAACTATAATTAATTACATTAATCCTTAATTAATTACATTGATTAATTACTTCATTTATTAATTATTACTTAATTAACCAATCTTAATTACATCATTAATTATATTAATTAATGATCCTTAATTACAACTTAATTATTAATTACTTAATTAAATTAATTACATTAAGTAATTAACCTTTAATTAAACAACATTTATTAATCACCCTTGATTAATCTTCAATCAGTAATTAATTACCCTTAATTACTTTCATTAACTAAATTAATTACTCCTTAATTAATTTCTTAATTAATACCTTGATTAATTATACAAAGTAATTAACTCAAATTACTTCTATTAATAAAATCATTTATTCAACTAATTACTTCCAGTAATTATCTTATTATTTACTTCCCTAAATAATCTTATCTTAATAATTACATTAAGTAATTATTATCAAATCATCTCTTGATTATTTAATTAAACTTAATTAATTAATTTAACTAAATCAAATTAACTTCAATTAATTACAATAAGTAATTAATTCTTAATTACTTCCAATAAGTAATTACATTTAAACAATTTCATAAATGATTATTCTTAAATTAATTTAACTAATTAATTATCAAAATTAATTCTATTAATTCATTATTTAATAACCCATAGTTAATGACCTCATTAACTATTATTTAATTACTTTCCTTAAGTAATTAACTTATATTAATTATTATTAATCCTAAATTAATAAATCTTAATAACCAATTTATTAATCTCTAATTACTAAATTAATTAAGTGTTAACCATAACTAAATTAATATTTAATTACTCTATTAATTAATTCTTAACCATTAATTAATACTCTAATTTATAATCCTCAATTATAAATTAATCATTCCTAATTTATTTATCTTAATCCTAACTAAATTAGTTTAAACCTTTAATTATTTATTTAATTAATCCAAATGATTAATTAATCAAACAATTTAATTATCCATTAAATTTCCTAATTAATTTAATGAACATAAATCTTTAATTACTTTAAGATAAAACATTATTCTTATTGATAAACAAGTTATCATTTATCATTCATATTTGAAACATCCCTTACAAATCTACTTCTAAAATTTCATTTTAAATTCTGTATTTAAAATGAATACCAATTTATTTTTAACTATGTTTTTAAAACCAATTTAAAACTTTTACTTATTAAAAATTCTTATCTCTTATAAAAGAAATTTAAGAAGAGTTTAAACCAATTTCCTTTTTATTTTTAAACATTTAATTAAATCTAACTACCATTTAAAACCTATTTAAAACATATAAATTTATAACTTATTTATTTCATACCTTTAAGATTCAAAACCAACTTGAATCTATATAGTTAAACTTGATTTAAATTCATGTTTAAAAATTTTCTTTACAATTTTAAATCCAGTTTAAATTTTATAAACAGACAGTTTAATAGCCTGTCAACAACAAAAGTACTCGAGCCCAGCCTATTTTGCTTCGAGTCGCAACCCTAATTTCCCCGAGTCTCCCTCGCAAAAACACTCGAAAAACTCGAGTCCTTTCTTATCACTTGAGTTCAATACTCCAGCTCTAAATACTTCGAGTCGCACATCAAAAACCCTGAGACTCCCACGAACAAAACCCGAGAACTCGAGTTGCCTTCTCCAGTAAACCAGACTTCACCCAGATATCCCGTTCGTGTGTACGTGCACATCCACCAGCGGCAACTCCAATCATCTACGACGACGTCACCATCTCGACGATCCTTCCTATGCCAGAATCCCATCACTCGATCAACGAAACTAAGTCGAAATCAAACTCGAGCCTAAAACCAAAACCTGGAACAGTTTCCCCTCTTCAATCTCTAACCTGTCAACGCCACATTCACGGCCCTCCGTCCACCAGGATAGCAGCGACTCTGACCATCATCTCGTCAATGGCCATACTTCCCTCTACCCAAACCTCACATCACTCGATCATTCCTACAGGTAGTTCTGACTCAAACAAGAGGCCTAGTTTAAACTAGGGCTACTGGCAAAATCTCATCACCGCAGCCACCACGATGAACTGCAACGCCACCCAATATTTTTCTCGGCAATACTGACTATTCCTCCACCTACCAGAAGAATCTCGACACTTCAAATTCCCGAGATCACCCAAAAATCCCTTATTTCCATTTTCTGTTCAACACAGAACTGCACCATACCCTCTTAACTAAAAATCCAAATTTTTGTTCTAAAAATCATGTTTTGATTTTAGTTTTTAATTCCTCATACTGAATCTATCTATTTCTCAATTTGAAGTTTTCATATTATTCAACATATTTTGATATCCTGGCTTTACAGCAATACCAGATTTGATTTAACAAATTTTAAGTTTTTAAACTTAATCTACACTATTTTAAACACTCCTGGTTTGTAAATCAAGTCCTAACAAAATCTAGATCAAGTGTTGAGAAATTTCAAATAAATTTTTTAGCCTGGGCAGACAAAACAATAACAGAGTACACTGTCATACATGCACACAATACATCCATATATACAAACAGGAGAATGCACTTATTCATACATCAATACATATATATGTCACAGAGATTCAACATGCAACCCTATTTTACTTTAAGTTTAAAAGTTACTCACCTGTTCAAAGATGAAACAGAGGCAGTTTAGCTTCTGAAGGCTGTAAACTTGCATGCTTGTTTGAATTTGATTTTTAAACTTTAGTTGTTGAAGCTTTAAATTGATTTTAACACATGCATGTTGCTTCCAGTTTGAAGAATGAATGCAGACAGAAGACTTTGATTTGGTTTGAGGCAACTGATTTCTGATTTCAGATTTGAATATGAACACATTTTGCTTGAGAAATAATTACTGATTTTAGATTAGAGAAAGAGTTGAGAAGTGGTATTGATTTCAGATTTTAGTTTTTAGAGAAAGATTTGAGTTTCTCTTGACTTTGAAAAAGAATGAAGATTAGAAAGAATGAATTGAAGAAATGCAATGTTAATATACATGTATATTTTTGATTTATAAAATAAAAGAAAATGAAAATAATTAAGGACACTTGTCCTATACAATTGTTTATTAAATTACACATGTTATAATGAAGCTTTAGATAATGACACTTGTCATTTAAGTAATTACTCATATTTCTATTTATTTTAAAAGTAAATGAAAAGCCCTTTTCTTATTTATTTAAACACTTATCTATATATATTTCTTTTTAAAGAGAAACAAAAACTAATTATATTTTATAAATATAAGTTTATACAAATATTATAATATTCAACAATTTAAATATTTATTCTTTTGAACTTCAACTTTAAATTCAAATTTAAATAAAATTAAATCCTAAGATTCAATTTAAAAGTCAAGTTATATATTTACATACACTATTTATTCAATTTAAAATAACAATTCCTTTTAGTATTAAAATTCATACATATTAAAAATAATACATTATACTTATTATTTGAAATTAACATATTTTATAATTTAAACAAGAGATTATATTATCAAGAAATATTTAAAAAGAAATAAAACAAACCATTTTTGTAAATCTTATTTATATTTAAGCTTAAGTAAAAAATATCTTAAACCAATTAAATATTTTCTTAAAGTATTTTAAAACTATAAAATTACTTATTTAAATATCTTTGAAAAGTCCAGATTAAATTAAATATAAATTTCCAATTTACCAAAGCTTCTATTTACAATATATATAAATAAATATATATATTCAAATAGAAAATATCTTATTAACTTTTAAAAAGATAAAATCATCCATTAATACTAATTTAATCAGATTATTAAATTAAATTCAAATCTTATTATCAAAGATTATCCATATCAATTTAATTATTTAACAGATTATTAAATTGATATTGTTAAAATTTCCGGGATATTACAAGCATGGTTAAATCCTGCATATACATATATATCTAAACTATAATGTTAGTATTTATATTTTATAATCTTATTCTAAGATTGTTGTCATCAAAACCATCAACTCATGGGCTAACAATCTCTCCATTTTTGATGATGACAACCTTTGTTTATAAAATATTACTTCTATCCTATTGACTCCCCCTAACTCTAATAACTCCCCCTTAATCTATGCCTAACTCTCATATTTTATATTTCTCCCCCTTTGTCAACAACAAAAACAAACTAACTCCTAAACTATATAACTCTTAGTATAGTATCCTCTATGATGATAGTGTTATCATCAATACTTACTCATAAACCTAAAACTTAGTCCTAAATTACAAACTCTCCTAACTAAGAATCTATATAATAATACTTTTAATAGAGCATATATAAGAACACACATTATTTATTAATTATATATTTGTTTATATTTACATTTTCATAGAGAACGTAAAAACAAACAACAAATAGAAAAGAAAGAGAAGAAACTAATGTGTGGTTTGAACATAGGAGATCTATGAACCGAACAATTTGGATAGTGGAAACAGAAATTTCCACGTTGTTCAACAAGATTTCCATCTTTGTCAAAGCACACTTCGCCAACGCAAAAGACTTTGTCGTTATCTTCCGCAATCTCTTCTTCCATCAGTTCTTCTTCTTCTTCTTCACTTTGATCATGATCTGCTGAAGAATCGTCATCAATCATGATTGGGTTAGCATGATTATCCATAAGAAATTTTTGCAAATTCCAAAGGATTTTGCCTTGCCTCTCTTGTTCTTTGGCCATTAGAAGTTGCATCACTTGGATTTCAGTCATTAACTGAAGGGTATCTTTCAGAGAAGCCTCTATTTTCGTTACACGAGCGAGCGTTGATTGTTGACACGGACCAAAAGTAGGTGATGGGAACCAAAAGGTTGATTTTAAGTTTGATTTGGAAGAGGAGGCCATTGATAAACTGATCTCAGAGAATAGAACAGAAAGAGAACAGAGAGAATGAAGAAAATTTTGAAATAGGAGAAATTTATAACCACTTCTTTGAATTTTGGTGGGTAAAATTTTAAAAAATTAAAAACGTTATATGTCGACATGGGTCTTGGGGGGATGTCGACATCGTTCTTCAATTTTTTCCCTTTTTAATTTATTTTGAATTAATTTTTAATTATACTTGTTATTTATATTTTATATTTCAGTTAATGAACAAATACCTAATTCTCTTCTTAATTTAGTAAATGTATATTCATTTAAGGGTTTTGTTAAGATATCAGCAATTTGATTTTCAGAATTGATATAGTCGAGAGTAATTACTTCTCTACTTATATTATCTCTGAGAAAATGGTGTCTGATATCAATATGTTTAGTTCGAGCATGTTGAGTAGTATTTTTGGATAAATTTATTGCACTAGTATTGTCACAATAAATTAGTGATTTTGAGATATTTAGACCAAAATCTTTTAAAGTTTGTTGCATATATATTACTTAAGAACAAGCCAAAGCAGCAGAAATATACTCTACTTCAGTTGTTGATAAAGAAACCGTGTTTTTCTTTTTACTAAACCAGGAAATCAGAGAATGCCCTAAAAAGTGACAAGTTCCACTTGTATTTTTTCGGTCTGATTTACAACCAGCATAATCAGCATCACAGTAAGATATTAAGTCAAACGAATCATTTTTAGGATAAAATAAGACATAATCAAAGGTGTGTTTAACATATCTTATAATACGTTTTACAGCTTTTAAGTGAGTTTCTTTAGGTTGAGATTGATACCTTGCATAGAGACAGACACTATGCATGATATCAGGTCTACTCGCAGTGATATAGAGTAGTGATCCAATCATTCCTCTATATAATTTTTGATCTACATCTTTCGAGAGATCTTCTTTACTAAGGTACTCATTGGTTGCCATGGGAGTGGGTTTTCCACTCGCAGTAGTCAAACCAAAATTTACTAACTAGGTCTTTAGCATATTTTTCTTGACTAATAAAGATACCATTATCTAATTGTTTTATTTGGAATCCTAAAAAGAAGTTTAATTCACCCATATGACTCATCTCAAACTCTTTTGTCATTATTTCAGAAAATTCTTTATTCATTTCAAAATTAGTTGATCCAAAAATGATATCATCTACGTAGACTTGTACTAGTTGAATATCATTTTTATTTCTTTTAATAAAAAGAGTATTATCTACTTTACCTATTTCAAAATTTGATTGTAACAAGTAAGATCTTATTCTATCATACCAGGCTCTAGGAGCTTGCTTTAGACCATATAGAGCTTTCTTAAATTTGTAAACATGATTTGGAAATTTATCATTTTCAAAGAGTGGTGGTTGTTTAACAAATACTTCTTCTTTTACTAAACCATTTAAAAATGCACTTTTAACATCCATTTGAAATAATTTGAAATTATTATGATTTGCGAAAGCAAGTAGAATCCTAATTGCTTCTAATCTTGCTATGGGAGCAAAGGTGTCATCAAAATCTATTCCTTCTTCTTGACAATAACCTTGAGCGACTAACCGAGCTTTATTTCTAACAACCTCTCCTTGTTCATTCATTTTATTTTTATAAACCCATTTAGTTCCAATTATTGTTTTATTTTCAGGTCTAGGAACAAGTTCCCAAACATCATTTCTAGTGAATTGATTTAATTCTTCTTGCATAGCCAAAATCCATGAATCATCAGTTGATGCTTCTTCTGGATTTTTGGGTTCAATAGTCGATATAAAAGCTACATTACTCATTTGACTTAGTTGGTTTCTAATTTTAACAACAGATTGCATATCTCCAAGTATATTTTCTATAGGGTGATCTTTTAAAAGTTTAATCCTTTTATTTGGATGATTTAATTCATTATTAGTTTTAGTTGACTCTTGGTTTTGAATGATTAAATCCTCTTCATCATTTATTTCTTCAAAATTTTTGAAATTTTCATCAAATGAAACATGCATTGTTTCTTCGATGGTATTAGTTCTTAAATTAAATACTCTGTATGCTTTACTTCTATTAGAGTATCCGATAAAGATACCTTTGTCGGATTTAGGATCAAATTTATCTAAGTTATCTTTTGTATTTAAAATAAAACATTTACTTCCAAAAATTCTGAAATAAGATACCTTAGGTTTCTTTGAGAAAATAAGTTCATAAGATGTCTTATCAGTTAAAGGTCTAATTAAAATTCTATTTAAAATATAACAGGCGGTAGCAACTACTTCTGCCCAAAAATACTTTGGTAAATTACAATCAGAAAGCATAGTTCTCGCACACTCTTGAATCGTCCTATTTTTACATTCTACTACTTCGTTTTGTTGTGGAGTTCTTGGAAATGAAAAATTGTGAATTATTCCCTTTTTATTGCAGAATTCTTCAAACTTTTCATTTTCAAATTCACCACCGTGATCACTACGGATGGTTATAATTTTTTGAGAAAATTGATTTTGAACCCTTTTTGAAAAATTCTTAAAATATTCAAAAGTATTACTTTTATGTCTTAAAAATATTGTCCATGTAAATCTAGAATAATCATCTACAATTACAAAAACATATTTACTGTGATTTAATGACTGAATTTGAGATGGACCAAATAAATCAAGATGAAGTAATTCAAGAGGTTTTGAAGTTGAAATCACATCTTTTAATTTAAAAGAGCTTTTTCTAAGTTTTCCTAGTTGACATGCATCACATAGACTATCTACTTTAAAATTCATTTTAGGGAGGCCTCTTACTAGATCATGTTTTGATAGTCTAGATAAGAGTTTGAAATTCAAATGCCCAAATCTCTTATGCCAAATCCAAGGGTCACTTGCATTTGCCAAAAGACACAAGTTATCATTTGAAATTTTCATACTAAGAATATAAATATTCTTTTTCCTAATTCCCTCAAATATTATGGTTGAATTATTATCTTCAACGTGACACTTATCTTTTTCAAATTTAATTTTATATCCTTTATCGCATAGTTGACTTATACTTAGCAGATTGTGTTTCAGATTCTTAACTAGCAAAACATTAGTAATAGTAGGAGTTTCAGAGTTACCGACTTTGCCGATGCCGATCACATATCCTTTTGAATTGTCTCCAAAGTTAACCAGTCCTCCGTCTTTGTATATTATATTATTCAGCATATCTGGATTCCCAGTCACGTGTCTAGAACATCCACTATCGAGTATCCATTTGTTCTTTTTGATGTCCACAATTTGTTTGTTCTGGATTGATTCCTCAATTCCCATAAAGCATGATTCTTGCACATCAAACAATCTTAGTAGACAACTTGTATTTGAATGTTGATTATATGCAGACTCAAGAGATAATAATGATCTGAATATTTCTAAACATGCTTTAACAGATTTCTTAAACATAGCCATTAAAAAAAACTTTTTCAAAAATCAGATTATGAAACTTTTGAAAACCTTGCTCTGATACCAAATGTGAGGAATGCGGATTACGGATCTTAAGGCTAGGAATAACACTAGAGGGAGGGGGTGAATAGTGTTTTTAAGAAATTACTAAATCTTTTTGAGTTTATGTTAATTTGAACACAAATGTATGCAATATTCAGACACAGATATGATCACAGAAACAAACACAGATGCAGAAATAAAGTAAATGCAGTAAAGGAAAGAACACACCGGATTTTATACTAGTTCGGGGTTACCCAACATCTAGTCCCGCACAACTAAGTACGGATTTCCTTTCAAAAGCAATTCAACAATTACAACCCTCGGTTTCAAGGCTACGAGGTACACCCTCCAGAATAGCAATCCTCTAGGTAGAGATACTTGATTTCCTGGGCAACAAGTTCACCCAATTGATTTCCAAGGCTACAATCACACATTTTCTCGCTTGATTGATTTCCAAGGCTACAATCACACCTTTTCTCGCTAGATAGATTACAAAGAAGCCTATAACTTTGAATAGCACTTAGATCTTGTTGAGATAGAGATAGAGAATCAAACCAGAGATAATCTAGTTCAATTCAATGTTGATTTCGGCAGAGTAAGGATAGGATTTTGATTAAGAAAATGTGGAAGAAGAGAAGTGAAAAACCAGAAAAACTAATATAAAATTCATTGAAACTAACCCCTATTTATAGAAGAACAACAGTCATGTCCGTTCGTGAAAGGTTATGGCGAATAGACACTTCTTTTGAAATTCAAATTTTGAATCTAACTGACACTACGTCGACATGGGGTACTAGGGCATGTCGACGTCCCAAAGGAAATTTTGAAGTTTTGTTTTTCTTTGAAAATAATCTTTATCTTATATTAAAACTATTTTAAACTTTATAAATATACTTGACTATAGATAAAATACATAGATGAATATAAAGAATAAAATATATAACATTTTACTATAATTTTATATTTAAATCAAAGTATAAATATATTATAATTAAAAGATAGTTTAAAACAACCGAAGTTTAAAAACAAGAATATTTAAGGCTAAAATATCTTTTTGAAAATCATTTAAAAAGATAATTTTTAAGGCTAAAACATTTTGAAAAACAATTTTGAAAATCATTCTGAAGTAGTTTTGAAAATCATTTTTGAAGTAGTTTTGCAAGCTTCTTCCTGCAGAATATCTCATCATGACAGGACTCAAGAACTTGTACAAAACCAGGATGTTCGTGGGTTTGTAAGCCACTTGTCGTAGGATTGTAAGCTACTTGTCGTGGGTTTGTAAGCCACTAAAAAGGTAGAAATGGGTTCCATCCCAAAATAAAAATGGAGTGAAGATTTCACTGCTATTATGAAGTTTTAACATAATTCTAGACTCAATAATTATCTTGAAATCTTGAACCCTTGATAATCTTGATACTCATGAGTCTTCAATCTTGATATCTTGAATCTCTATACTGTACAGTCTTCATTCTTGGTACCTGCATGGTTAAATCCTGCATATACATATATATCTAAACTATAATGTTAGTATTTATATTTTATAATCTTATTCTAAGGTTGTTGTCATTAAAACCATCAACTCATGGACTAATAATATCCCCCTTAACACATTTTTATATAAATGCTGTAGTCTATACTGTACCGTAATTCCTCCGTTAACTAGAGGGCTATCAGAGGGCACTTCATAGTGTACGACACAAACCAAACTTATAGTGGGTGCGATAAGGCATATGAAAGGCACACGAGGTAATGCCTAGGGTAGGATACTACCATTTTGCAGAACCGGGCTGGTGGTAACGCATAGTAGATACTACCGCCCACCTCGAGACACACTCCCATAATCAAAGGTGCACCCAATCAAATCACAAAGTAATAGATATGGTTTCGAAGAAGCATGCTCGATCGGAGGTGCGACCTCACTTGGCCTAGGTATAGCTTGTTTTTTAGCCATATCTAGCTGACCCGAGGGGGTCAGGGTTGTGTTCATACCTCATACAAACGTTCGCCAAACCATCCTACATCGTTCTGGATTCTCCACCACGTGCATAGCTGTTAAAGTGGTTTTCGGTATTGATAGAGAGTATGACAATATTTGATCCTGGTCTCTTTAACAACCAAACGCTAATTTCACATCGTGGTCATTTTATAAAATAACTTTTATAAACATTTATATAAAATATCACATTGCCAAAATTTCAAATCAAAATCAAAATTAAATATTCAACTTCAAATTTTATTTAAATTTGAAATTATTCACTTAATCACGTTTTATAAACATTTAAATAAAATCTCAAATTATAATTTAAATCAAAATTAAACATTCAACTTCAATTTATTTAATTTTGAAAATATTCACTTTTATAAATATTTAGATAAAGTTTCAAATTACAAATTTTAAATCAAAATTAAATATCTAACTTTAATTATATTTAATTTTGAAAATATTCATTTAATCACTTCTAATTAAATCAAGTTATAAATCCATATCCTTTAAAATCTCAAATCAATAGGTTTCAAATCAAAATTTATTTAACTTCAATTCTTAACAAATTAAACTACAAATCAACTTTAATTTATCTTTCCAACCTTTATTTATTAAAGTTATTACAAAATCTATTTTCAAAATATTAATATAAATTTAAATAAATATTTAAACATATTATATATATATATATTAGTTAAATTAAATTTTTACTGAATTAAATTAAAATAAACCTTATCATTAAATCTCTTTAAAATCTTATTTTATATACTTAAAATAATAAAGTTATAAGTAAAATTTTAAGTTTACATTTTCAAAACTTAACTTATAATTTAAAAATTCCAAAACATATAATTTAAAAAAAATTCACACATATTAAAATAAAATCTTTATACTATATTTTAAAAATCAACATTTATTTAAAACACATATTTCAAAATTTTGGAAATCATTTTAAAAATAGACCAACGGTGTCCATATATAGTTTTCTAACCTATAGTCCAGTGATATGGATATTTATCATTTCAACCCATAATAATTTAAATTTTTACGGGTATATATCATTTCAGCCCATAATCCCAAAATTTAAAATCAATAAAATCGCTTGGGTTTCATTTCAACCTATGATGATTTTCTCCTAATCTATAAGAACGTCCGGGTATGTATCATTTCAACCCATAGGGATTTCCTAAACTAACAGGGAACTTGTAATGTGAGAAAACTAAAATAATAATATAAATTGGCATACATATCAATGACAAGCATATATCAGAATTAATAATTTAAATATAATATATATACAACATGTATGGTGTCATATGTCAATTAACATAGGTAAACAATTTTAAATATTAACATATCAAGCTCAACGATCAAATCACTAATCAAATCAAATTTAACAATATTTTTAAATCGTCATTTCATGTGAATTTTTTTACTAAACATAAGAATGTTAATCGTGAGTGATCGATCACCTTTCGAGATCGGAGAAATTTGACAACGCAATGAGCTCCGAATCCAAGCACAAATTCCAAAGCAAAGCATGATGAACTTGAATCGATGAATTCAAAAAATATATATATAATATATATTTCTCTTTCTTTATATATATATGAGGAGAAGTGGCAAATGGAAAAAAACAATATATATATATATATATCTTCTTCTCTTTTTTTAAGAAGAGGAGGCTGCTCGATTTTGGTTGGCAGAGGCTTCGGGTTCAACGGTCACGACAAGGTGCTTGGGTCTTGTTGCAATGGCGGCTATTGGAGAGGGATTGTGGTGCTCGGGTTGGCTGTGTGAGGGAAGATGGCAGGCCGGCGGCAGGAGTTCGGCGGTTAAGGTATTTAGGTTGGTTGTGGCTGTCAAGAGGGTGGTGTACAGGCATGGCAGAGGCTGTTGGTGCTCGATTTGTTGGTGCAAGGGGTTATCAGGGTGGCTGTGTGTTTGGCTACAAGGTGCAGAGGCTTCACAGGCGGGAGGAAGAAAGAGAGAAGGTGGTTCGGATCTGCTGTGCTCGGTTGGAGGCTAAGGGTGTCTAGGTGCAGGCGGATCAAAGGGTTGCTGGATGGTGATGCGAAAGGCTGTGGGGTAGAGGGAAAACTTGCGGGTTGTGTGCTAGGTAGGCCAACGGTGTGGAAGACAGGAGAGAGGAGGAAGGAAATGGGGTTGGAGGCGGAGGGCACTAATTGGTGTTTAGGCAAGCGGAGGGAGGCTTGTGGGCGGAGATTGGCTGCGAGTGAAGGTGGTTGCGGATCTGGAGTGGAGAGGCGAGGGTTTGAGGGAAGCAAACGGTTGATGGAAAGGTTCTCAGGCAAAAATATAAGCATTTCACTATATATACATTTTTTTAATAATAGAACATAACGAATAAGAGAATGAGGATAAAGGGACGCATAACAATATATATTAAACTAGTGGGAATAACAAAAGTCAAATACTTGAATTTCTAGGAATATTAATAGCTAGCGACTATTAACTTTACCTGATGGATAAACGAAAGGACACGGAAAGCCCAAAAGGCTCAAAATGGGTACCGATACGGCTAATCGTTTCGAAACTTTTGTCGCGTATCGGACGTCGTAATACAAAAATGAATATAATGCGGAGATCAGTGCAATGAGACGAATAAGATGGTACAAAGATATGGGTGACAAGACCCTCCTATCAAAACTCGATATTCGCTGCCAAAAATGCTGCTAAAACATCGAAAATAAGATAAACGGAGCTAGAGCAGTCCAAATTTGGTGAAATGAAATATGACATCTCATTCAGAAAATGTTTTACATTTTCTTATATAAAAATATTCAGATTTCAAAAATAATTTATTTCAACAAATTTTAATTGATTTTAAATTTTAAATTGAAATTTCACAACCAAACGAACTTACATATTTTTCGATGAAAATCTACCACTTTTTATGCTTAAATAGACGCATACTAAATATCAAATTTTAAATGCAAAATTTTATTGTTTATTTTCAGGAATTTTTTTAGTTAATTACGTTATTAAAATCGTTAAAATTCCCTGGTCGTTACTGTCTCATTCACTCAAAACTTTTCGTCCCCAAAAAGGAACGAGATAGGAGAATAGAAGAAACAGAAAGGAAAGATAGATTCGAAATACATAGTACCGTATACAACAATTAATTCAAAACCATATAAATTTCATTTTTGAGTGTTAACATTGTTATCCCGCCTTTTGGCAAGGCCAGGATATCAACAGACTGATTGAAAACCAAGTATCGCTCGTCATGGATATCGATGAATTCTGTCCGAGTCCAGATCGAGCTACAATTGATATGACGTGATGAGCGTCGCCAAAGAGAGCCAACGTCCCAAGTTTCAAGTCAATCCGAGTTCATACGTTCAAGTTATGATCAGTTCAACATAGAGGAAACGGCCCAGCCCTCGTATCCATCTCTATGGTCAATTTCGTATCCACCAAGGGTGCGCTCAGGTCGCATAGATCACATTCGCGTCGACCAGTTCATAGCATTTCGTATCAATCAAAGGTCCTGTGACTTCGTATCCATCATCGAACTCTGGTTTGAATCGATCATGTTCGTATCGATCAGAGGTCCAGCGACTTCGTATCCATCAACGTCTCCTTATTCGAACCCATTAGCATCACCCTACTTCGTATCCATCGGCAGATAGTCTATTTCTCATCCATCAACTGAGGCAACAGTCACTGCTTCGTATCCATCATGGAAGCCTCTCTTCGAATCGATAAGTAAGGTCTTGTTCGAATCCATCAAGTCAACAAGCCTGGATGGCGTGTCATTCCTTGATACGAACGAAGCGATATTCATGGATGCAACACGGTCAACTCGGAGCAAAAGGCGGATCGATGCGAGGAGTGCGCGCCACGTCGCCGCGTTATCACGTGCAACCATCGATTCGAAGGCATGGAGTCGAAACCATGGAGACGAACCAAACAGCCTTCGAGAAGTCTCATTTCGTATCGACCATATCTCGTGATCTACTAATCCAAATCCAATGAAATTTTAAGGGAAGCTTTCATACACACTAAGGAACGTCTTTGCCAAATTTCAGCTCGATTGGACGTTTTCTTGATCGTTTCGAATGGATTTCGAATCGATCCCAAAGTGGGCCCAGATTTCCTAAAGGCGGGCGCGTGGTCTCCCCTCACGGGCCAGAAGTGGTCTCCCAAAGTCTAGGCGAAATATCAGCCTCCTACACCTATAAATAGGACCCCTGGTCATTTAGTAAAGGGGATCTGGATTCTGAAGCGCCCAGACTCTGCCGGATCGAGATTTGCATCTTACTCTTACTGTTGAATCCGAATTCCAAGCTATAATTCGCTGTTGTTCGCTGTAATCACTTGTAATCATTGAAAGAGAATCAATAAAATCATCAAAACTTCATAGTGGACGTAGGCGATACGCCGAACCACTCTAAATTGCTTGTCTGCGTATTTACAATTCTGTTTACTGGAGTTTTTGTTAGATAATCTCTGTTCTACATTTATGTTCTTCATTTTATCTCTTCAAATAACTCCCGAAGAGTGTTGTGCCCATTTTCGGTACAAACACTTTGGTGCTTTCACTGAGAATTGAACGCAGTTTTTTCTCCTGCTCTATGGATCTACTACCGTCGTTGGATTGCAAAAATCTAAGGAGAAGATCCAGATCTGTTCATAAGTGGTTCCTTCTATTCTATTCAGATTGCTCCAGATCTAAGAGGAACTACATTCATCATGAATTCCATACCCATATTTTCGAATCCAGAAAAAATGCAATTTTTTGTATCCATGAAAATATGGTGTTTTTCGTATCCATGAGATGGATGCTCTACTTCGTATCCATGAGATGGATGTTGTACTTCGTATCCATGAGATGGATGCTCTACTTCATATCCATGAGATGGATGCTCTACTTCGTATCCATGAGATGGATGCTCTACTTCGTATCCATCAGGAAGCAATACTTCGTATCCATCCATCTGCCTCCAATTCGTATCGATACTCAACTGCAGTTCGAATCGATCCAACTGCACCCAATTCGTATCGATACTCAGCTGCATTTCGAATCGATCCAACTGCGCCCTATTTGTGTCGATCAACATATACCACTTTCGTATCGATCTAGCCATGCGCATTTCGTATCGATGCTAATGGAGCTAATTCTCTGGATGGATACGAACAGGATGGGTTCGAACAAGAGCGATACGAAGGACCTTTTCAGGTTGCTTGATGGATACGAACAAGGGTGGAACGATATGAAATTTTTTTTTAAAAAAAAATATTTTTCGGGTACGACCCAGATTTCCTAAAAAGAGGCTAAGAGGAACTGCATTCATCAAGTGGTTCCATCTATTCTATTCAGATTGCTCAAGATCTAAGAGGAACTGCATTCATCAATCATTTCGTATCCATATTTTCGTATCCAGAAAAAATGCCAAAGTTCGAATCGATCACTTCAAATCGATCTGCTTATCATCACTCTGTTCGTATCGATCACTTCGAATCGATCTGCTTCTCATCACTCTGTTCGTATCGATCACTTCGAATCGATCTGCTTCTCATTACTCTGTTCGTATCGATCACTTCGGATCGATCAACTTCGCATCGCTCCGTTCGTATCGATTCGATCGATCCCTGTTCGTATCGATCACTTCGAATCGATCTGCTTCTCATCACTCTGTTCGTATCGATCACTTCGAATCGATCTGCTTCTCATCACTTTGTTTGTATCGATCACTTCGCATCGATCAACTTCGCATCGCTCCGTTCGTATCGATTCGATCGATCCCTGTTCGTATCGATCACTTCGAATCAATCTGCTTCTGATCACTCTATTCGTATCGATCACTTCGAATCGATCAACTTCGCATCGCTCCGTTCGTATCGATTCGGTCGATCCCTATTCATATCGATCACTTCGAATTGATCAACTTCGCATCATTATGTTCGAATCGATCATTTCGACTCGATCTGCTTCGCATCGCTCCGTTCGAATCGATCACTTCGACTCGATCTGCCTTGCCTGCGCTCTGTTCGTATCGATCGCAACTACTCCAATTCGTATCGATACTCGCACGCTGCTCGTATCGATCCATCTGTGTCCAATTCGTATCGATACAAAATTTCAAAAAATATTTTTCGGGTACGACCCAAATTTCCTAAAAAGAGGCAAAAAAATATTTTCGGGGGAAACCCCCCGAACCCTAGCCGCAGCGCAGGGCACCCGCATAGCGAATTTAATCACCATTTTAGTGGAGGAACATTCCATCCGTGCTTCTAATTGTTCCATGACTGAACAAGACATAGGAGCTCACAACAACAAATGTTGAGTTGCAATCAAGGAATGGGTAAAGAAATACTACTCAACTAATGCTCCCAGAGGATGGAGAACCTAGCTAATATGCCAAGAGCTAGAGTTGGTTAATATATCATGCTTCTAAGGTGGAATGCAACTTCCTCCAATTGACCAGCTTTCAAACTCCTGAATTGACAACTATGGTACGATGGCTAATATGGCAACTCCCTTACACTGTCTACTCTATCAACTCAAAGCATAACTGGTCACTGCTGAACCATCTTCAAATGCCCGCATCTTAATCATTCTACGTCCACATGACTAAAAGTGTGACATACAACCTCAAGAGGACTTCCTTAATACCCTATATAGGTCTCCTATCTAGATGAAAGTTTGGGATAAACACCAATCTATTAGCCCATTTTAACCAACTCGCCGTCCAATCGGCGTTACCAACCACTCAAACGTTGGACAATCGTGCATACATCATTCACCAGTGTTACAAGACCCCTTGGCAACAAAATGGACTTGATCATAATGTCGATTGGAGAATCTTTCCCAGTCGAGACCTATTCGTTGAAACCATCCTACATGCAGAACTTCCAATGAAAATTCAACATGCTAACTACGTCAGTGCACTTTGGAAATATATAACCCCCGGCACTACCTCATGAAGTGAGAATTGCGCATGGCTTACACCAAGAGTGATGACTGCCATCAAATGTAGCTGTCTTCCCCCATTCCTCAAAGAACATTGTCAATCGTGGTTAGACATACCAGTTCTACTTCTTATGTTGTTAAAGTGAATGAAGAAGCTGGCAGCCAACGAATTTATCCAAAGCCCGCAGCCAGTTGCTGCCGATACCCATAAATGAATTCATCACCAGCGCTTATTTCCAGACTTTGACAAGAGAACTGGTGGACCGCCGCCGACAACTACACCAACATGTCTAGGAAAATTTTGAGTTGATGAATCAGATGAAGGATCAACATAGCAAGATAAGGAGGGGACCTGCTCTACACTCTAAATCGGAAAACTCCTCTTCTCTAAACGGCTACCGTGAGCGCCAACGCCATAAGGCTTCTACGGAAAGGATAGCTCCGACAATATGTGCAAGCCCCATAAAACGAAGGACCGTGAACATCCGACCCCTATCAATCGAGGACTTTGATCTAAACCATTTGCGTTAGACATCCAACTGAAAAGAGTTGGACTGAAGTGCAATAGCGAGCATGCGACGCTGCCTCACTCATCAATGAGATTTGGTAACCGAGTACTTAAGATTGGGTGCAAAAACAACCTCCGCGGACTATGATCAAATCATTGAGGTATCATGGTGACAAGCATGATTCGACCATTCATCGGCTACTATATGCCCCTGACTGGGGGCAAGGCATCAAAGCGAAAGAGACCGACAAGGTCAGGACTCTAGTACAAAGTGGATGCAACCAACCATCCCCTCATCCGCCTATGCAATTTAATTAGAAGATTTAAGAAAGACTTGGAGTTATATGTCCCAAATATGCACTCTCCATCTCGTGTTTGAAGCTCGTCGAAATACTTATGCTTCTTCTGATGCCCGATAAAATCGGAATCACACCAAGGGTGGACGTGATGTCACCATCCATGCATCCAATCCTACATTAAACATTTGGGATTATTTGAGGGAATACATGTTTAAAGGTCCAACCCTCAATTTAAAGTCATCAACGACTGACTGCCTACTCGCTAACCATCACGAGTTGTCATTCAACTCTCTTCCTTAGCTCGATCGAAAGAATTCAAAGTATAAATTGGACATGACTCGACTGTCTGCTCTCCAATTCTTGCACCCGACTTAAGGGAAAATACACAACTCGGAGTGGACGTAGTTCAACCATCCCTTCCTATGCTCGAGCACAAAGCTTGCCAGAACACTAATCTTACTCCTTAGGCCTGGCAAAAGCGGAATCCAAATGAACATGGACGCGATCCAACCGTCCATAAACTAAATCTCATCCTTCGTTGAAGGGCATATAAGTGGAAGTTAATCGGGATCCCACCGATCACTCGCTAAGTGAAACCCCAAGCTCAGGGGAAAGCCATCACATCAAAGTCAAAAAAGGATTGACACACGACAATCCTTCATTAACTCCGTATTCCCAGAGTGCGAAGCGGAGTATAAACATTCAACTCCGTATTCCCAAAGTGCGAAGCGGAGTATAAACATTCAACTACGAACTCCCAGAGCGCGAGTCGGAGTATAAACATCCAACTCCGAGTTCCCAGAATGCGAACCGGAGTATAAACATTCAACTCCGTATTCCCAGAGTGCGAAGCGGAGTATAAACATTCAACTCCGAGTTCCCAGAGTGCGAACCGGAGTATAAACATTCAACTCCGTATTCCCAGAGTGCGAAGCGGAGTATAAACATTCAACTCCGTATTCCCAGAGTGCGAAGCGGAGTATAAACATTCAACTCCGTATTCCTAGAGTGCGAACCGGAGTATAAACATTCAACTCCGTATTCCCAGAGTGCGAACCGGAGTATAAACATTCATCTCCGTATTCCCAGAGTGCGAAGCGGAGTATAAACATTCAACTCCGAGTTCCCATAGTGCGAACCGGAGTATAAACATTCAACTCCGTATTCCCAGAGTGCGAAGCGGAGTATAAACATTCAACTCCAAACTCCCAGAGCGCGAGTCGGAGTATAAACATTCAACTCCGAGCTCCCAGAGCGCGAGTCGGAGTATAAACATTCAACTTCGAAGTCCCAGAGCGCGAGTCGGAGTATAAACATCCAACTCCGAGTTCCTAGAGTGCGAACTGGAGTATAAACATCCACTAACTCCAGATTCCCAGAGTGCGAATTGGAGTATAAACATAAACTTACTTCGGTCCCGAGAGCGCAGACTAGAGTATAAACACCAAATGGGTGTGACTAACAACCCATCAACCAACTCCAGTCCTCAAAGCATGGTTTGGAGTATGAATACCAAAAGGGATGTGATTCGACTATCCATCTATCGACTATGGTTCCTCATCAAGTTCTATAGTACAAAAAGCGGATGTGGTACGACCGTTTGCTTCCCAATCTTCCCCTGACATGGGGGCACACTTAATACACAAAATTGGATGCGATCCGACCATCCAGCACTAAGCGGGCGTGACGCAACCGTCCATGCATCAACACTTGTCCCCGGCATGGGACCCATAACATAAATTTATAGGGATGAACTCCAACCCTACAAGACAAAATTCCTTCCTTGATTCGACAGGGATGCATAGATTCAAAAAACGGAACTGGCTGGATGTCCTACTCTGAATTGATATTCCTACCATCCAACCGCAAATGAACATGGCATGACCGTTCATATGCTAACTTTCGCCTGTGATCCGACGGGTTGTGCATGCAGCATGGACGGATGTGACCTAACCATCCGCCAATCAATTCCTTCCTACAGTTTAGTGGGAGAAGCATCAAACAAAAGTTGTTGTAATTTGACCGGCCACAATTCGACTTTTGCCCTTGACTGGTGGCAGGGGAATTGACCAAGGAAAACACGGTCTGACCTTTTCTAAAAAAAACTTAGTCCCCACAGCATGGACAGGGGTATAAGCATCAAATAGGTATGGTTAATGGCCCTTCAACTTACTTTGATCCCCATAGTGGGCTACAAGATTAGACAAACGGATGAATGTGATTCGACCATTCATTCACCAACTCTGACCTAAACTCGACATAAGGAGTATAAACTCAACACAGGTGCAATTAGACCATCCACGAACTAACTCTGCTAACCCAAGACTGGGGGCAGAAGTACAAATCACCGAAAGAAGAGAAAGGTGACTCGCTACATCTCTAGCTTAGCATCCTTTACAACTTAAGGAAATGACTACAAAGAGACCTTAATGCCAGCCAATCAGAATGCCGCCCGAAGTTCTGGGCAACCAATTATATCGTACCGCTGGATCGATGAGCAATATTGATCTGCACCTTTCACATCGTACCACTGAATCGACGACCAATATCGGTCCTCTTCGTCTACAAGTCGATGTGACCTGAACTTCATCGAAACCTTTGACCAACAAGGCATGGATAAAAGAATAAACCACGAATCAGTGTGACTTGACCATTCATCCTACGTCGCCTTCCTTCGATCCGTCAGGAAGAGCATGAGACCAAATGAGCATGACATGACTGCATTTGAGTTAACTTTATCCCTAAATCTGACAGGAGAACATAAATCGAGATGGATATGGTTGATCACCCAACTCCAAATGAATGCAACGTGACCATTCATTCATTGACTCTTACCATGATCCGACTTAAAGAGCAATTCAAAACAAGTGCAACCTAAACATCTACACACTGATTCTTACCCTGGATTCAACAAGGGAAGCATCAATCCTGCTTTGGATCTGGCTGGACGATTCACTCCTCAGTTTTTGCCTAAAGTATGGCGATATAGACAGCGAAGTGAATGTCATTGACCGTCCAGAATCAAGCTTATGTCCGAATGTTGGCAAAATAACAATGTATTCCGCTAAGAGGAAAGAACTAGAACATAATACAGGATAGGCACGACTCAGCCTTCCATCGGTTAACTCGATTCCATGGTTCAATGGGATAAAATACGAAATTGAAGCGGACATTATCTACCCTACCACTTATCGAGATATTCCCCAGACTTGGGGGCACGATCAAGAAGACAAGATAATATGATTCAACCATTCATCAGTCGACTCTGGTTCTTAAAGCTTGAACTACAATATAGACACAGCTATGACAAGACCAAACCATCCGCGTAATGCATCCGCCAACCCGAGACTGGGGGCAAAAGAGTAATTATCCGAGAAGTTGACTATGACAACTTGAACCTACAACCCATCACGAGTATTGTAGATCAGATCACAACTCTACGCAATGATGAAGAAAGGGTCAACTGTTTTACTTCAGGTGGACCTTGATGTGTTCGCTTGGACTCGATCTCATATATATATATATATATATATATATATGGACTATCGCCAGCCATGAAGAACCCTGTATTGAATGCCGACCCGAGGCATGTCTCGGTGAACAAAAACCATGCGACATGGATCCGGAGAGATCTGTTGCACTTAAAGAGGAGGCGAATCTGCTCAAAACCAGTGGGTTTATCCATGATGCCCTCCAACCAAAGTGAGTATCCAATCCTCTACTTATCAGAAAAACGAACAGAGAGTAGAGGACATACATCAACTACTCAGATTTGCACGGGGAATGACAAAGCGCGGCTTTCCGCTTCCAATGATCGACCAACTGATGGACCTGACCATCATACATGAATTACTCACATCCATGGATGCAAACTCCAGATGCAATCGGATACTGAAGCATGTCATAGACCAGGAATACAACTGTCTCGTTATTGACCTGGGCCTATAGTGCTATGCTGAAATCCCTAAATTCGAGCTTGAGAACGCTTATGCTACTTACCAAAGGACGATTAGCAGATCATTCAAAAATCATATCGGTCGATCGATGAAAGTAGATGTGGTTAATATGCTTGTGAGATCACGGCTATCAAACGACCATATCGATGAATTGAAAGAGGTATTCAGTGCTCTCCAAAAAATGCAGGATGAAACTCGATCCTTTGAAATGCTCTTTCACCATTACATCAGAAAGATTCTTTGTTTTCATCATCAATTCTCATGAAATCAAGACTAATTTCTAGAAAATTACAATAGTTAGAGACACCCATGTACCGAGGACAATCAAGCAGCTCCGATAGGCCGCTTGAAGAGACCTTCCATTTTACCCAAACCTTTGGATCGCGAAGATTTATACATCAATTGGCCCGTGCCAACACGCGTCATAAGCATCGCAATGCTATGTGAAGAGAAACGAATCAAAAGACTAGTATATGATGAAGGCTGGCCATTGACAAGCTCCCGTTAACGTCTATATCGACCAGCCGTTATGATAGATCCAACAGCGGCCTTAGATGGCTGAAAATTACTCAGATAGGGTATCGAGCTAAGCCAATTTGATTTCACATATTTCCCTCGGAGAGCTCTCCATGATCAAACATTAGCATACTTCATATCTGAATCCACCACATCAGACGACTATCCGAAGAACAATGGCGAACCGTCCAACCGATGGAGGACGTACACCGATGAAACTTCCAATAATCGGCTTTCTAACATCGAAGTCGCGATAATGACTCATGAGGAACAAACAATCTACTGCGCCCTGGAACTCAACTACCTTGCAACAAATAATGAAGCTGAGTATGAAGCCTTGGCGCTCAAACTTGCAAGAAAACTATGAGTGGAAACTTTACATGTCTTATGTGATTACTAGTTAGTAGTACGCCAAGTCAGGGAAGATTATCTGACTAGGGGGCAACGTCTTGCACCTTATCTCAACCGGGTCCTAAAGCTACTAGTCGGCTTCGACTATTACACCAGTACACAAATCATCAGAGGACTAAATGAAAAAGCTAAGTCACTGGCCAAGATAGCCAGTTCTGGGGATGCGTGGCAAAAAGACTTTGTCCCAATTGAAATACTTATTATTCCAAGCATTGACATATGAAGATCAACTAGATCTCAGAGATGGATCTAGGAAAGGAGTCATGGATGACTCCTATCGAAGATTATCCACAATCGAGGATTCTTTTTGAATAAACGAATAAGAAATGGCGTATCCTCCGTGAAGCATCACTGCATGATTATGTCTGGATCGTTTGACTCCATCGATACAGAGCATTACTTTTGTATCCATCGATCTGAAACCCAATATTACGTGTCCTCCGATACGGAGCGTAAACTCCAACATCTCACATCGATTCAGGAGAGGATCGATACAAAAGGATAGTCAAAAACAACCATCAAGCGTTGTTTCAACTCGAAATTCAAATCGGTTCAGGAGAGAATCAATACGGAATTCGATAACAAGCTAGACTAGCAACGACTCGCGAACGTGCAACATTAACAAGAGTCAGCTAATCATTATCATACAATAGTCAATTACAGCAGTACAGAGTACAACTATCAACGAAAAATACAATAATTGTTTAGAGAAAAACTGCAACTTTTCAAAGCACGTCATGTTTCCACAAGACGTACTTTGGGGGGCAAATGTTATCCCGCCTTTTGGCAAGGCCAGGATATCAACAGACTGATTGAAAACCAAGTATCGCTCGTCATGGATATCGATGAATTCTGTCCGAGTCCAGATCGAGCTACTATTGATATGACGTGATGAGCGTCGCCAAAGAGAGCCAACGTCCCAAGTTTCAAGTCAATCCGAGTTCATACGTTCAAGTTATGATCAGTTCAACATAGAGGAAACGGCCCAGCCCTCGTATCCATCTCTATGGTCAATTTCGTATCCACTAAGGGTGCGCTCAGGTCGCATCGATCACATTCGCGTCGACCAGTTCATAGCATTTCGTATCAATCAAAGGTCCTGTGACTTCGTATCCATCATCGAACTCTGGTTCGAATCGATCACGTTCGTATCGATCAGAGGTCCAGCGACTTCGTATCCATCAACGTCTCCTTATTCGAAACCATTAGCATCACCCTACTTCGTATTTATCGGCAGATAGTCTATTTCTCATCCATCAACTGAGGCAACAGTCACTGCTTCGTATCCATCATGGAAGCCTCTCTTCGAATCGATAAGTAAGGTCTTGTTCGAATCCATCAAGTCAACAAGCCTGGATGGCGTGTCATTCCTTGATACGAACGAAGCGATATTCATGGATGCAACACGGTCAACTCGAAGCAAAAGGCGGATCGATGCGAGGAGTGTGCGCCACGTCGCCGCGTTATCACGTGCAACCATCGATTCGAAGGCATGGAGTCGAAACCATGGAGACGAACCAAACAGCCTTCGAGAAGTCTCATTTCGTATCGACCATATCTCGTGATCTACTAATCCAAATCCAATGAAATTTTAAGGGAAGCTTTCATACACACTAAGGAACGTCTCTGCCAAATTTCAGCTCGATTGGACGTTTTCTTGATCGATTCGAATGGATTTCGAATCGATCCCAAAGTGGGCCCAGATTTCCTAAAGGCGGGCGCGTGGTCTCCCCTCACGGGCCAGAAGTGGTCTCCCAAAGTCTAGGCAAAATATCAGCCTCCTACACCTATAAATAGGACCCCTGGTCATTCAGTAAAGGGGATCTGGATTCTGAAGCGCCCAGACTCTGCCGGATCGAGATTTGCATCTTATTCTTACTGTTGAATCCGAATTCCAAGCTATAATTCGCTGTTGTTCGCTGTAATCACTTGTAATCATTGAAAGAGAATCAATAAAATCATCAAAACTTCATAGTGGATGTAGGCGATACGCCGAACCACTCTAAATTGCTTGTCTGCGTATTTACAATTCTGTTTACTAGAGTTTTTGTTAGATAATCTCTGTTCTACATTTATGTTCTTCATTTTATCTCTTCAAATAACTCCCGAAGGGTGTTGTGCCCATTTTCGGTACAAACAAACATTATACATCTCATTACTTAGTAACATCCATTTATTATTATCACTCTAATTAACTCACTTTCAATTAATTTACATTCATATCTAATTTATTTACATTCACATTTTCTTTATAACTTAAGTTCATTTTTTTCCAAAACAAATTCTATTTTATTTAACTCATTTATTTAATCCATTTGACTTCACTTAAGTTAATTCCACTTCATAATTCAATTTCAACCATTCTTTGTAATTTACTTTTGTATCACAAATGGTTTACAAAGATATGAATTTATTTATTACCTGTTTAGTATCTTAAGTTCATATTTATTTACTTAAATAGCATTCTCTTGTTATTATTCAATTTATTTCACTTAACATATCTTGCAACATAGATTAAGTGTATAAACATTTATTATAACCACTCACTTTTTATTTATAAATTCCCTTCATCAAAAATTCATTTTTGGTCACCTTATTACTTACATTTATATTGTATACTATTCAATTACATGTTCTTATTACATTCAAATTTTTTCCAGGTAAGTTTTATTGATGTTTCCGAATGTAATTAAGCACCATACAAATTTACCTTTTATTTACAATATTTCTATTAAGCATAGCAATAAAAAATTTAACGATTTTAATAATGTGATTAACTAAAAAAATTCCTAAAAATAAACAATAAAATTTTGTATTTAAAAATTGATATTTGGTATGCGTCTATTTAAGCATAGCAAGTGGCAAATTTTCATCGAAAAATATGTAATTTTGTTTGGTTGTGAAATTTCAATTTTAAATTTAAAATCAGTTAAAATTTGTTGAAATAAATTATTTTTGAAATCTGAATATTTTTATATAAGAAAATGTAAAACATTTTCTGAGTGATACGTCCTATTTCGTTTCGCCAAATTTGGACTACTCTAGCTCCGTTTATCATATTTTCAACGTTTTAGCGGCATTTTTGGTAGCGAATAGAGTTTTGATAGGAGGGTATGTCACTCATATATATGTACCATCTTATTCGTCTCATCGCGCTGATCTCCGTAGTATATTCATTTGTGTATTTCGGTGTTCGATACGTGGCGAAATTTGCGAAATGATAGTTATATCGGTACCAATTTTAGCCCTTTGAGCTTTCTGTGTCCTTTCATTTATCCATCAGGTAAAGTTAATAGCTGCTAGTTATCAATATTCCCAGCAATTCACGTATTTGACTTTTGTTATTCTCACTAGTTTAATATATATTGTTGTGTGTCCCTTCATCCTCATTCTGTTATTCGTTCTGTTCTATTATTAAAAAAATAGTGAAAAGCTTATATTTTTGCCTGAGAACCTTTCCATCAACCGTTTGCTTCCCTCAAACCCTCGCCTCTCCACTTCAGATCCACAACCACCTTCACTCGCAGCCATCCTCCGCCCACGAGCCTCCCTCCGCTTGCCTAAACACCAGCTAGTGCCCTCCACCTCCAAGCCCATTTACTTCCACCTCTCTCCTTTCTTCTACACTGCCGGCCTACCCAGCACACAGCCCACAAGTTTTCCCTCTACCCCACAGCCTTCAGCATCACCACCCAGCAACCCCTTGATCCGCCAACACCCAGACACCTCTAGCCTCCAGCTAAGCACAGTAGATCCGAGCCACCCTCTCTCTTTCTTATTCCCGCCTATGAAGCCTCCGCACCCTGTAGCTGAACACGCAGCCACCCTAACAACCCCTTGCACCAACAACTCGAGCACCATCAGCATCTACCATGCATATACACCACCCTCCTGATAGCCGCAGCCACCCTAAACACCTCATCCGTCGAACTCCTACCGCCAGCCTGCCAATTTCCCTCACACAGCCAACTCGAGCACCACAAACCCTCTCCAATAGCCACCATCGCAAACAGACCCAAGCACCTTGTCGCACCTATTGAACCCGAAGCCTTTGCCAACCAAACTCGAGCAGCCTCCTCTTCTTAAAAAAAGGAAGATATATATATATATATATTATTTTCCATTTTGAACTTCTCCTCCTATTTATATAAAAGAGGAATACATTATATATATATATTGAATTCATCGATTCAAGTTTATCGTGCTTTGCTTTGGAATTTGTGCTTGGATTCTTAGCTCATTGCGTTGTCAAATTTCTCCAACCCCGAAAGTTGAGCGATCACTCGTAATTAACATTCTTATGTTTAGTAAATTTATTTCACATGAAATGACGATTGAAATATGTTGTTAAATTTGAATTGATTAGTGATTTGATCGCTGAGCTTGATATGTTAATATTTAAAATTGTTTACCTATGTTAATTGACATATGACACCATACATGTTGTATATATATTATATAAAAATTGTTAATTGTGATATATGCTTGTCATTGATATGTATGCCAATTTATATTATTATTTTATTGTTCTCACACTACAAGTTCCCTATTAGTTTAGGAAATCCCTATGGGTTGAAATGATACATACCCAAACGATCTTATAGATTAGGGAAAAATCGTTATGGGTTGAAATGATAAACCCAAGTGATTTTATTGATTTTAAATTTTGGAATTATGGGTTGAAATGATATATGTGCGTAAAAATTTAAATTATTATGGGTTGAATTAAATAGTTGTATCACTTGACCATAGGTTAGAAAACTTTATACGGACACTGTTGGTCTATTTTTAAAATGATTTCCATATTATGAAATAGGTGTTTTAAATAAATATTGAGTTTTAAAATATAGTATAAAGATTTTATTTTAATATGTGTGGAAATTTTGATTTTTTTATTAAATTATATGTTTTGAAAATTTTAAAATTATAAGTTAAGTTTTGAAAATGTAAATTTAAAATTTTACTTATAACTTTATTATTTTAAATATATAAAATAAGAATTAAAAGAGATTTAATAATAAGGTTTATTTTAATTTAATTAAATAAAAATTTAATTTAACTAATTTATATATACTATGTTTAAATATTTATTTAAATTTATATTAACATTTTGAAAATAGATTTTTGTAATAACTTTAATAAATAAAGGTTGGAAAGATAAATTAAAGTTGATTTGTAGATTATTTGTTAAGAATTGAATTTAAATAAATTTTAATTTGAAACCTATTGATTTGAGATTTAAAGGATATGGATTTATAACTTGATTTAATTAAAAGTGATTAAATGAATATTTTCAAAATTAAATAAAATTGAACTTAGATATTTGATTTTGATTTAAAATTTGTAATTTGAAACTTTATTTAAATATATATAAAAGTGAATATTTTCAAATATTAAATAAATTGAAGTTGAATATTTAATTTTGATTTAAATTGTAATTTGAGATTTTATTAAATGTTTCTAAAAAGTGATTAAGTGAATAATTTCAAATTTAATTAAAATTTGAAGTTGAATATTTAATTTTTATTTTGATTTGAAATTTTGGTAATTTGAGATTTTATATAAATGTTTATAATAGTGATTTTATAAAATGACCACGGTGTGAAATAAGCATTTGGTTGTTAAAAAGACCGGGATCAGATATTGTCATACTCTCTGTCAATACCAAAAACCATTTTAACAACTATGCACGTGGTGAAGAATCCAGAACGAAGTAGGATGGTTTGGCGAACGTTTATATGAGGTATGAATGCCATCCCGACCCCCTCGAGTCAGCTTAATATGGCTAAAATAGGAGTTATACCTGGGCCAAGTGAGGTCGCACCTCCGATTGAGCATGCTTCTTCGAAACCATATCTATTACTTTGTGATTTGATTAGGTGCACCTTTGATTATGGGAGTGTGTCTCGAGGTAGGCGGTAGTAGCTGCTATGCGTTACCACCAACCCGGTTCTACAAAACGGTAGTGTCATACCCTAGGCATTGCCTCGCGTGCCTTGTCATATGCCTTATCGCGCCCACTAGGAGTTTTGTTTGTGTCCTACACTATGGAGTGCCCTCTAATAGCCCTCCAATTTATGGAGGAATTACGGTACTGTATAGACTACGACATTTATATAAAAATGTGTTAAGGGGGATATGGGTAACACCTTAATGCTAATTTAATATTTTACTTTACTGTAGACATAATATATGTAGCTTATTGTACTATGTATGTAGATAGTTTAACGGATCCTTAAAGGGTGGAATCCCAAACATCCTTTAACTTATATTGCATTTCACTTGACATTTCTCTTGAGTTGATTTACTTGCATAAGAATGTTAATCCTGACTCGAGTGTTTTGTGTTTTTCTTTATACTCGAGTCAGGCTAAGTGTCACCACATTTAAGACTCACCTTTGGAGCTTGGAGATATGTTTGGAGATCTATCTTTATATGTTCAGCTTTTCTGTTATTTCCAGTTATATATGTTCAGACTTGTCATTTTCTTTTGTATTAGAGACTTCTATGTATCTAGGATTTCTATTGTATTTTGTTTTAGACACTGGTGTTCTGTAGTAGCTTCACGAACTACTATTTATCTATTTCCGCTGCTTATTATTGTATTATTCCGTGTCTGTGATTCTGCGATTGATTTATTTACTGTACATGTTAAGTTTTGTCAAATATAAAAATAACAATTTGTTGTTTTGAGCAATTCAAGTCTAACATGCGTGGATTATTGTCGATTTGAATGGTTCGAAATGGTAGGTCATTACAGTTGGTATCTGAGCTCTGGTTTAGGCAAAACTTAGCATATAGAGTAAAAGCTCATTAGAGATAGGGTAGTAATAACCTAGAATGTGTAAAATTAATTATAGAATCATCTACGTTCGAGCTTGAAATTTTGGTTAAGATCCTCTTTGATTTGGATTTCTTTTGAATTTTGGAACTTTACCTTTGTTCTAAAATCCATTCTAGTCTTGTCCTGTTCGTGTTCTTTTTGATACTGGTGTCCTATAGCTCTATTTCTGTTGATCTCTGTAATAAATTTGAGCACATCTTGTAACCTCAATTGGCAACTTCATCCTTATGTATGACTAATCCCATTGGCAGTCCCGCCTGTTATCCCGCCTTTTGGCAAGGCCAAAACACCAAGGAGTTGGACTCCAAATGCCGTTTGTCATGGATATCGTTGAATTTTGACCAAGTCCGGATCAAGCCCCAATCGATGAGACATGATCGGGAAAATAACGCAAACCAACGCTCCAAGTTTCAGATCGATCCGAGTTCATATGCTCAAGTTATGATGGATGCAAGTCGAAGGGGAGAGCACTTTTTCGTATCCATCGGGAAGCAGCAGTTCGTATCGATCGAAGTTAACCATGCTTCGAATCCATCGAATTCGTCTCGATGGACTTCGTATCAATCAGCCTGGCCCAGATATCGTATCCATCGCTATGGATGATTTCGCATCCATCAGATCAGCAGTGATTTCGTATCCATCAGTGGATCTCGGTTCGTATCCAACCAGTCTGTGTCCATCACCCACTTCGCATCCATCAGTTCCCTCAGATTTCGTATCGATCAGGTCGGCAATGCTCGTATCCATCGATTTCGTATCGATAGACTCCGTACCCATTAACGGCTAAGACGACCCGTGTCGATTGGCCAAAATATCTGCTTCGTATCCATCGAGGCACTGTTCTTCGTATCCACCAAAGAACCTTACTTCAAGTCCATGCGCAATGACTTACTCGTATCCATCAGGTCAACCAGCTTGGATAACGTGTCATCTCTCGAAGAAAACGAGGCGAGATACATGGAATCGAAACAGTCAATACGGCGCTGAGACCGGATCGAGGCGAAGCACGCGCACCACGTCATCCCTCGATGCGAATGCGCCGAGATATATGGAGTCGACACGATCGACTCGGAGTAAAGGCCAGATCGAGGCGAAGTGTGCGCTCCACGTCTTCACAAAGGCGCGTGACACCATCGATTCGAAGCCCTCAGCTCGGAAAGATGGATTCGAACCAGACAGCCCAGCAAGGAACATCGCCTCGTATCGATGATATCTCTCAATCCACTGATCCAAATACCATGAAATTTTAACTGAAGGTTGCACACATACCAAGGAACATCTCCATCAAATTTGAGCTCAATTGGAGGTAATCTTGATCGATACGAAATGACTTCGTATCGATCACAGATCGACTTGAAACTCTCTGGAAATGGTCGAATGGGTCCCCTCACGTGTCAGACCAAGTCTCCCGGAGTTTGAGCGAAATCTAAGCCTCCTACGCCTATAAATAGAGCCTCAGAATCAACAGAAAAAGGATCTTTTTTCTCGGAAGCGTCCAGACTCTGCCGGATTGAGATTTGCATCCTACTTTTGCTGTCAATTTCGAATTATAATCTGTAATCCGCTGTTCATTGCTGTAACCGCTTGTAATCATTGAAAGAGAATCAATAAAATCATCAAAACTTCATAGTGGACGTAGGCTATACGCCGAACCACTCTAAATTGCTTGTCTGTGCATTTTACATTTCTGTTTGTTGGAGTTTTTGTTAGATAACCTCTGTTTTACATTTATAATCTTCACTTTATCTCTTCAAACAACTCCCGAAGAGTGTTGTGCCCATTTTTGGTACAAACACTTTGGTGCTTTCACTGAGAAAACCAGCTTTTTCTCCTGCTCATTGGATCTGCCGTCGATACCGGATTGCACAAATCCAAGAGGAAGATACAGATATCCAGTCCGGAATCCTTCCATTCTATTCCGATTTGCTCAAAATCTAGGAGAGGACTCCACCACCGAGAATGGTCAGCACAAGAACTGGCGCTACCGCTGCAGAGCAAGAAGGCAGAGATAGGCAGAATCCCACACAGCCGCCTTCTTCCAATCAAGACAATACCACTCACTCAGACTCAACGGGGCTAGTCACCCGATAGGAGTTTCAAGTATTGCTCCAGGAGCTGACCCAAAGCCGTCAGCAATTGGCGGAACAGTTGCGCGCCAATGTCGAGCTGACCAACCAGCTAAACCGCCGGGGGCACAGAAGGTCCAGGAGAGATGATGCCTCCAGAGCGTCTACCGAAAGCTCAGCTTCATCTGATTATCACCACCGAACTACTCGTCCTCGGCTAGAGGGGAGTCGCGCTCAAACTGCTGAATATCAGCCCGCCTTAACTGTTGGGCAACTGAGGGTAGGACCATCGGCCAGTTTCCAAACGGGTCCCTCAACACGAGGAGGTACTGCCCCACAGTACACTACAGCCCCACAGTACACCATGGATAACCGCGCCACAACGCGCAGCAGAAACGAGGGTTGATACCCGAAATCAATCAGAGCCGATCAATCAACAGCGTGGACATACTCCTGAACCTTATATCCCAGAAGATGCTGAGCCAAGGAGGCGAGATATGGATCGTCGACAGCGCCCGATCCAAACTCGCACCGTGGAACCCGACCACGCCTTAGCTCATCAAGCTCAGAACCTGCCCATGTCGGATATATCAACCATGATACGTCAGATGATCCGCGAGAGTCAGGGGCTCACTAATGATGATTGGGGGATTTCCCGTAGTCATACACCTTTCACAGACGAAGTATTACATGTTGAACCCCCTAGGCGATTCAGAATGCCGACTCTCCCGATGTATGAAGGGAATAGTGACCCCAACCACATATTCTGAAATATGAATGGTCGATGAGCGCTGCAAGGGCCGACGATGCAGTGAAGTGTCGGAGTTTCCCCATCTCTCTGGGGGGAATCGCGACAATGTGGTTTACCCACCTACCACCTATATCGATTTCTTCGTTCGATCAATTGGCCAAGAGGTTTGTGGAGCAATTCCGTATGCATGTTGCTAGGCCAAAAGACGTCAACACCCTGTCCAGCGTCACTCAAGCTCCTGGAGAAACGCTCAGGCGTTACCTGGAGAGGTTCCACGCAGCATGCGTCGAAATCACCAACCCTAATGATAATTCAATCTTGATGGCTCTGACCAAGGGGATTGATCCTGATTCTGAATTCGGGAACTGGCTAGCTGGAAAACCGCCCGCATCGTTGGACCGTTTTTACTCCAAGGCCGCTCAATTCCTGCGGCAGGTGGACACAAAACAGTCTAGGAAGCAGGACGACGCGAGGCCCAGCATTGAGGGAATACAGAGCAATGTGGCAGTTAAACAGTCCGGCGAGAGTTCCGGGAAAGTTCAACTGAATATACAAAACAAGCAAACCCAGCAGAGAGGAAACAATGGCCAGAATAAGAAGAGAGACGAGAACCGAGGTCCACGACGTAGAGCTCAGATGTTTGACAGTTATACGCCGCTAAACACGTCATTGGAAAACGTATACTTACAGACTTGTAACACTGTACAGTATAAGAAGCCTGCTCCGAAGCCCTCGTCGGAGAGACAGGTTCAGACAGGGAAATTCTGTAGGTTCCATGAAAGCTATGGACACAATACCAATGAATGTCGGCACTTACAGGACCTCATCGAGAAGCTGATTAGAGAGAGGAAGCTAGATCAGTTTGTACGGGCGCCGCAGTCTGGCGGAGCGGGCCCCTCGAATCGAAATCGTTCACAAAATCAGGAAAGAGAGGAGGAACCCGCCCGTGCGGGCGGGAGATTAGTTATCAACACAATAAGTGGTGGTCCCCATCCGGCAGACAGAAGCTGGGGAGAAATGGAGTCGTATGCTAGTTCTATCAGGCATGCGGACTTCGAGTGTTATAGTAATTGTGAGGATGGAACCCCGGCGAAGCAACAAGAGATAATGTCCGATGATATCGTGTTCAGGAGCCGAGACGCCGATAAAGTCGAAGCCCCTACAATCGACCCACTAGTCATATCTGCCCAGGTAGGTCCTGCTTGGATGAAGAGGATCCTGGTTGACAGTGGGAGCTCTGTGAACATCTTGCTTAAACGGGCTTACGATCTAATGAAGATGGAGACAAAGGATTTGAAACCCTGTTTATCCAGAATCCATGGTTTCAACGGAAGTTCCACGATACCCATCGGAATAACTGAACTCCCAGTCGAGTTAGGCGTTGGAGAACGCCGGAGGGTCCGAATGTTACAATTTGTTGTGCTAGAAATCGATTCGCCATATAATGCGTTTCTGGGTCGACCAGCCCTAGCTGAGTTAAGGGCGGCGATCGCCCCATGGTGTCTGACTTTGAAATTTCCCACTGATCATGGGATTGGAGTTGTTCAAGGAGACCAGGCCACAGGAAGGGCCTGTTATGTTGCTGAGCTGCGCGGGGCACAGCGTAAAGAGAAGGGAAAGGGCGTAGAGGAATCGATCTGCGTCCGCTCTATTGATAATTGACAATTGATGCCTGGGTCTCGGCCCGGGCACCATGACCAATTCTTGAAAGATCTGGACCCTAGGGACAACGAGGATAAAGACGAATCAATGGAGAGTCAAGCTTCTCCAGCCGAACTGACTGTGGACGTCCCAATCAGTGAGGATGATGATTCAAAGATGTTGAAAGTTGGGTCTCAACTGAATAAGCAGACACAGCAAGAGTTGGTCGAATTTCTTTGGGCGAATCTCGACGTCTTCGCCTGGACACACTCTGACATGTGCGGGATCTCGCCAAGCATTGCAAGTCACTCCCTGAATATAGATCCGCGACATGTCCCAGTAAAGCAGAAAAGGCGCGGTATGGATCCAGAGAGATCTGCCGCCCTTAAGGAGGAAGTTGATAAACTACAATCGACTGGGTTCATTCGAGATGCTTTGTATCCAGAATGGGTGTCCAACCCTGTACTAGTTCGGAAACCAAACGGGAAGTGGAGAACCTGCGTTGATTACTCTGACCTAAACAAGGCCTGTCCAAAAGATAGCTTCCCACTTCTGCGAATCGATCAGCTCGTTGATTCAACGGCCGGACATGAACTACTATCCTTTATGGACGCTTATTCCGGCTACAACCAGATACCCATGCATTTACCTGATCAGGAACATACCAGCTTCGTGACCTATCTGGGACTCTATTGTTACAAAGTCATGCCGTTTGGTCTAAAGAATGCTGGAGCAACATACCAACGCTTAGTCAACCGAATGTTCGCTGATCAGAACGGGAATACCATGGAGGTTTACGTGGATGACATGCTGGTGAAGTCCCGATTCTCCACAGATCACGTCGGAGATTTGAATTCAATGTTCAGCATCCTCCGGGAGTACGGAATGAAGCTCAACCCACTCAAATGTCACTTCGGCGTTGCATCCGGAAAATTCCTTGGGTTCATCGTCAACGCTCGAGGAATAGAGGCGAATCCTGAGAAGATCTGGGCTATTAGAAATTTGCAAACCCCTAGAACTATAAAGCAAGTCCAAAGTCTTAACGGGAAGGTCGCAGCGTTGAGCAGGTTCATTTCAAAGTCCACCGATAAATGCATTCCTTTCTTCGACCTGATCCGGAAGGGCAAATGGAACTTTGAATGGACCACGGAGTGTGAAGGCGCGTTCCGATCATTAGTCCAACATCTCTCCACACCTCCGATCTTATCAAAACCGGTTGACCACGAGCAGCTATATCTCTACCTGGCAGTATCAGAACATGCGATCAGTGTTGCTCTAGTCCGGGAAGAAGACAAAGTGCAAAACCCGGTCTACTATGTTAGTAAGCGGCTAACAGGAGCCGAAAGAAATTATCCGAGACTGGAGAAACTGGCCTATTTCTTGGTCATTGCCTCAAGGAAGCTCCGTCCTTACTTCCAAGCTCATCCTCTTACTGTGTACACCGACCAGTCGTTACGACAGGTCCTCACGCGGCCTGAGACGTCCGGTAGGTTACTCAAGTGGAACATTGAGCTAAGCCAATTTGATATCGCATACGCTCCGCGGAGAGCCATTCAAGGACAAGTCCTGGCAGATTTCATAGCTGAATTCACCGTTCCTGAAGACTTGCCCGAGACTAGTAAATCTCCCGAATACATCTGGAAGCTGTATACTGATGGTGCATCAAATGACCGATGTTCGGGCGCTGGGATTGTACTTGAGACTCCCGAGGGCCGATCCATATGTTATGCTCTTAAATTCGACTTTCGTGCAACTAATAATGAAGCCGAATATGAAGCCCTCCTAACCGGCCTAAAGCTTGCCAGAGACTTGAGAATTATCGCTGTAGAAATTTATTGCGATTCATAGTTAGTGGTATGCCAAGTACGAGGAGAATACCAGGCAAGAGACCGAAGACTGGCTGCTTACTTGGCACGAGTTCAGGAAATACTAAACCAGTTTGATTATTACGCCATCTATTATGTGCCTCGGGAGCACAATCAGAGAGCCGATTCACTGGCAAAGTTAGCCAGCACAGGTGAAGCGCAACAAATGGGACTTGTCCCTGTTGAAGCTTTGGCCTCCCCGAGCATCGACCGAATAGAAATGAACTCTGTGTTTGAAACCGCTCCCAGTAGAGAATCCTGGATGACTCCGTATCGGAATTACATTGAGAATGGGGCGCTGCCTGAACCTAGAAATGAGAAGAGACAAATTCAGTGAAAAGCTTCGCGGTTCGTCATCCAAAACGGAGTCATGTACAGGAGAGGTTATTCCGTTCCTCTCCTCAGGTGTATCGCCCACGAGGAAATCAAACGAGTGTTACATGACGTGCACGAAGGAGAGTGTGGCGATCATACCGGAGGGCAAGCTCTCGCTAAGAAGATACTCCGATATGGGTACTACTGGCCGACAGTGAACCGAGATGCGACAAACTATGCCCGGAAGTGCGATAAATGCCAGATACATGCCCGAATTCCGAGAGCTCCGCCTACTGAAATAACCCAAATGGTCAGTCCCTGGCCATTCGCAATGTGGGGCATCGACATCATCGGCGCTTTACCTTTAGCAAAAGGCGGTGCGAAATACGCCATCGTCGCCGTTGACTACTTCACAAAGTGGGCTGAGGCCGAAGCCCTTGCAACCATTACGACAAAGAAAGTGATAAATTTCGTGGTTCACAACATCATCTGTCGATTTGGACTCCCGCATACTATCATCACTGATAACGGAGCCCAATTCGAGAGTACGGAATTCAAGAATTTCTGTCAACGGTTTCATATCCGCAAAAAGTTCTCGGCTGTCGCACACCCCCAAGCGAATGGACAGGTTGAAGCTGTCAACAAAGTTATAAAATCGATCCTGAAGAAACGATTGGAGAAGGCTGGGGGCAAGTGGGTCGATGAACTTCCTATGGCGTTATGGGCCTATCGAACGACCCACAAAACCGCGACCGGACACACTCCGTTTTCCCTATCTTACGGCTCAGAGGCCGTTATTCCGGTCGAGACAGAAGTGCTCTCTCATCGCGTGACTTATTATGATCCAAAAACAAACGCTATACTCCTGGCCGAGTCTTTGGATCTATTGGATGAAAAACGGGAAGAGGCTGATTTGAGAGTAGCCGCACATCGAAGCCGGGTCGCCCGACTGTACAACACCAAAGTTCGACCTCGAACCTTTGAACTCGGCGACCTCGTACTCAAGAGAATCTACCCGGTTCCTTCACACATGAAGCCGAACTGGGGAGGACCATATGTAATTACACGAAAGCTCGGAGATGGTACATTCAAGCTGTCGACTGTTGACGGTCTCGATTTACCAAGGGCTTGGAACAGTGAAAGTCTCCGCCGCTATTACATATGACAGGCTTTATTTATTTCATTCTATTTAGCAATTTGTTTCTGCATTTCGAAATTTGAATTTTGTAATAAGGCAACTGACTTTGCCGCATTTTCTTATTTCAGCAATAAAATGCCACTTCTTTGAGCCAGAGCTGTGATTCATTAAGTACGATATACAACATCACGATGCACGAAGAGCTAAATCCCATCATGCAATGGGACTTATTCAAATGGAGAGTGGCTGTGATACGATCGACCACTCACTAGGTGAAACCCGAGCTCGGGGACAAGCCATGACACCGATATTGATAGGGTTGACACACGACAATCCTGCAATCAACTCCGTGTTCCCAAAGTGCGAAGCGGAGTATAAACATTCGACTCCGCATTCCCAGAGTGCGAAGAGGAGTATAAACATGTAACTCCATATTCCCAGAGTGCGAAGTGGAGTATAAACATTCAACTCCGTGTTCCCAGAGTGCGAAGCGGAGTATAAACATTCGACTCCGCATTCCCAGAGTGCGAAGCGGAGTATAAACATTTAACTCCATATTCCCAGAGTGCGAAGTGGAGTATAAACATTCGACTCCGCATTCCCAGAGTGCGAAGCGGAGTATAAACATTTAACTCCATATTCCCAGAGTGCGAAGTGGAGTATAAACATTCGACTCCGCATTCCCAGAGTGCGAAGCGGAGTATAAACATTCAACTCCATATTCCCAGAGTGCGAAGTGGAGTATAAACATTCGACTCCGCATTTCCAGAGTGCGAAGCGGAGTATAAACATTCGACTCTGTATTCCCAGAGTGCGAGACAGAGTATAAACATTCAACTCCATATTCCCAGAGTGCGAAGTGGAGTATAAACATTTAACTCCATATTCCCAGAGTGCGAAGTGGAGTATAAACATTCGACTCCACATTCCCAGAGTACGAAGCGGAGTATAAACGACCAACTCTGTGCTCCCAGAGTGCGAGACGGAGTACAAACATCAGTCAACTCCGTGTTCCCAGAGTGCGAACAACCGCTTACGAGATGACATATATCCCCGGAGTGTGGATGAAACGATTCATAAGAGAACAAGTGTAGTTTGGCCACTCGGTCCTCGCTTGATGCAATCACAAGCTGATCATCACAACTTGACCCTGGAACTGGGGGCAGAGGCAAATGTTAGTCATTACCCGAAACTATGCGATGCTCAGCTCCGATGCGATCCCCTATCACCACTCAAGTCCGAGATTTCAAGACTTAACAAGTAAAATGAGCTATTCTTGAAACAATCAAATAATGCAAGTACACTGGACCAGAGTCTGAACACTGCAATATTCAAGCATAGAAAGGAACATGAGCTGAAACTAGGAAACAAAATTTTATTTCAACTAACTCAAAAACAATGGTTCATACATGAGTTTTTTCCAAAATGTTCCTACTAGCAGGGGCCGAACCCGCATCTAAACACGGCCTACGAAAGGGAAAAACAGAGAAAATAACAAAAGTCCCTAACTGCCTATGAAAAGAATGTCTAATCCTTCTGCTTCCTCAACTTCTTCTTCCTCGAGGAGCTACTGGAACCACCAGTACCCTTTCGCTTGGAGCCTTTCTCCCTAGGCGGGCTCCCCTCGGGTGAAGGCATAATGTCGACGTCCTCATCCGAACTGGACTCTATAGGGATGCTTCCCACGGGAGGAGTTGGAGGAACAGACTCCGCAGCCGGAGGAGGGACTGGCACATTAGTATCAGTAAGTGTGCCCCCAGGAGACACAATCATAAGAGGAGTAAGGCACCGTGATGCTGCTCCGCCATCTACATCGCCGCCGTGCGTTGCAACCGCCATCTCGGCATTAATCTCGGCCAACATCGCCGCTTCCCGCTGTGCTCTGGCTTCGCTAGGAGCCGTAGTAGTCTGAGATGAGGTGTTAGAAGTAGCTGTGAATCCACCCAAGCCGAATGGCAAGTCCGCAAAAGGATCACTCTGACGGCCAAGGAGCTCGTTTATCATCTGTTCATCGAAAGAAAGTGAGCTCCCCTGCGTTACTCCAACTGGTGCCATTGCCGCGACGGAGGTCGCCTCAGAGATGATGGCTCCTGGTGCTTGGCCTGATTCTTGGGTGGTAAGAGTCGCGGCTGGTGCAACTTCTGTCACTGATCAAAGGAAAAGGACATGTCATTAGCAACATTTCAACACAGACTCTTCAATCCAAATATACAAGGAGTTAGTTCAGAGTACCTTCCTCGGTTTGGCTCGAGGTCGCCTGAACAACTTCGGAAGGATGTTCCTTAACAGGAGATAGATGTGGTCGGTCTGGATCATATGCCGGAATGTGCTGCGAGTCGATCATCAGAGTTGGCTCAGATTGAGATGACACGACTATCTCAGAACTCATAGCATGATGCTCTGCACCAGAACTTTCTCCGACTTCCTGAGTCTGGGCACCAAGCCTCTCCTTTTCATGGGAAATCATGGAGTCATGGAGAACCTTCTTTTCGTCATCATTAAGGATGCGGTTCTCCAGCTCGAATTCATCAAGGGCTTCATCAGGTTGCCCAGACTTCTCCTCATCGACCAATAAGTTCCAAGCGTTGTAGAGATGCGTGGGGTAATCATCGAGCCTTGTCAAATCTCGATGCCTTAGCACATTGGCGTTGTACGTAACGAGCAGCTCTTCCACCTCGGCCTCAATCCTGGCCTCCGTCTGTCGTACCTTCTTGTCAACCCCAGCCTCAGCTTCGTGAGCTTGTTGTATAACCGCTTCTTTCTCCTTTCGGAGCGTCACTACCTGATTACAGGCCTCCTGCGCAGAGACATTAGCTGCGTCTTTTTCCTTCGCCATCTCAGAAAACTTTGATTTCAGCTCATTAAGCTCCTTGAGAGCTTCATCCCTCTCGGCGGTGATGGTGGTGTTCCTATGACCCATGTCCTCGATGGCGGTATAATGCTCTTGCTTCATCCTGGTCATGGTAGTGTTTACTTCATCAACCTTCTTCAGAGCCTCCATTTCAGATTTACGGGAAGACTCAGCCTCCGAGTTGAGCGCTTTTATGATTTGGTCATTGTGACCCAACTCCTTCTCGAGCTTCTCAATAGTGACGCCCCGATCGAATGCCACTTTGGACGCTTTCCTCGCGGCCCGTCCCCATTCCCTGTACTGGAAAAAGATGTCCGCAACATAATCATGGATAGTGGTTTCAGCGGTTGGCGGAATTCTCTTCAAGTGCGGGGGGAAGACATAACCATCAAAACAGATGTCGGGAAATTCCTTCCTCATCTGTGCCAATTTGAGCGCTCCTTCACTAGACGCTTCAGTCGGGACCGGTACAGTAGCCGAGGAGGTGGCTATTTCAGTCCTGCGCGGAAGATCGAACCTCGAAGCTTGAGAAGGTGGCCTAGGCCGTGAAGTTTCAGGAGGACGAACAACTGCTACCGTAGGAGGTGCAGAGATCCTGGGAGGAGGAGAGCGAGATCGGGATCGGTGAACGTACCCCCTATCTCTATCAGATCTCTCCTGACCAGAATGTCCGGAGTCGTAATCCCTCTCACCCTCTCTCCTGCGTGGCTCGTGATAATGGCGCTTGTTGCGCAAACTACCAAGCACATAACCTTGCCCCGACATCGTACCTGAAAAGAAAACCACGAAGAATCAGTAACCGTCTGCAATATGTTGTTTACGGTTAGGAAAATGTGTTGTGCCGTGAAGAGTGTGTGAATGTGTAACCCCCCGGACCAACCAGAAGTGTCAATCGCACTGGCAGGAAGAGACTCGCTGACATCGACGATATGTCGCGGTCCACCCGATTCAACGTCGTGTTGCTCAGGCTCGATGTCCGGGATTGGAGGGTCAGCAGGCCCCTCGGGTTGATTTTCAGCTTGCAGGGAGGGTGCTTCCATAATTCCAACTCCTGGCAAAGGACGGTGCAAAACCACAGACTTCCGTCTCCCGGACTTAGGCTGTTTTGAGGCCACTGCTTTGCCTTTCCTCTTTGCATCGGATTCCGGGGTTGCATTAGCGGGTCCGACCAACGGTTCCTCGTCAGTATGAGTTCTCTCGGAATCGGGTTCCTCAATTATCACAACCCTGGGTTTCTTCCGCTTGACCTTTTCTCTGGAGACAGTCTTTAATGCACCATGGAGCCTTATGCTCTGCCTCCGGCCGATCAACCCAAGAACTCTAAGATTCCGATCTGTCAGTAACAGTTCAATATTCCTTTCTTCGCTGGGAATCTCTTGGAGGACCCGAACTATCTCTTTATAGTAGCCACCTTCAGGCCGCTGGATGATTGCTGAAAGAAAAAGAGAAGAAGACGTGAGTTTAATTTCACTCCGAAAATTGCCCTGTCAATTACTTGGAAAAAAAAAGACAATACTCACGTCTGAACAGCCATCTTCTGGCAAACCCCGGAGGACATCGGACATAGAACCTCTCCGACTTAAAATAACTTAGCCTAGTCCACGACCCCGCGACAACTTGGCAGTTCCTTACAGACTCCAAGAATGTATAAGATGGGCTGTCAGTCCGACTCTTGAAATTAAACAAGTATCTTATGTCGGTCATACGGGGAGGACGATGGAGGTACTCCATGAATACAATGAACAAGCTGTTGAGTGAAGCATATCCATTTGGATGCAATTGAGACGGAGCGATGTCCAGATAAGCCAACACTTCTCTTATGTAATCATTGAACGGAGGAAGTGTGCCGGCTGCACACGCATGTCGATTAAAAGCAGTATACCCCTCCGGGGGATTATGTGGTCTGTCGTCCGGCTCAGGCAACCGTACTTCATCCAAAGATAAGCCATGCCTTAATCATATTATCCCTAGCATGTCTTCAGAGATATTGGACGGGACAGATTCAGGTGGGCTACTGATGAGAGCCGCCTCAGGTAGTTCATCCGGGGCTGGACCGATCACGTCAGCCTGAATATCCGGAATCTCAAGTCTGGGAGTTTCTTGTTGCTGCGAACTTGATGGTTCCATGGCTAGCTAACTCACGAGAAATCACCATTAGATGATAAAAAGCCCGTGCATTCCCCAGTGTAAAGTGTGTGAATGTGTTGTGCAGTGTGAATGTTATGCGTGGCTTGAGCAAATTCTACAAAGTTAAAGAAAGCATGCAAGCGACGAAATTCTGGAAATCAGACAGGCATGACCGTCATCGCTGACCGTCACGACCGCGCCATCCAGATGACGGCGATCGATTCAAGTTAAAGTTTGCTTATACTCTTATTTTTGTTAAATAGCAGTTCCATCAACGAGCTTCAAGAGGCAGTCAAGTATGCAATGCTGTGATCGAGTTCAATTATGCAAGACAGAAGCTCGTCGGAGTCAAGTGGTCAGGTTTTCAGAATTTCCATAAGTTTGTCAAGATTTAATTTCGAATCGATCACCGCACCTCACTCCCATATCGAGACAGAGGGATCACGTATTTCGGCGTGGCAACGTTCTAATCGATACTTTCGTATCGATCGCACTGGCGAAGGAGTGTTTCGTGTCGATCAGGCTAAAGTGGGAATGCTTCGTATCGATCAGGTTCGACTCGACACATATCGTGTCGATCGAGGGCACCGATTTCGCATCGATCTGGAGGCAGTGGCTTCATGTCGACCACCACCCTCGTCTCCATATCGATGCGAGCATATGCAGTCTGGATCGATTCGAATACTCCCAGTCTAGAACGATACGAAGTGAATTTGAAATGATTTCCTCATTGTCTCCTTCTTCCCCAAAGGATTTTAACTCCATGGCCACACTCCATCCCCAGATCTCGTCTTCTCTCGTCCAGATCTCGAATTTATCAAACTCGGCCGTAGAAGCAAGGAGGGTGATTGGAGTCTCGAGTTTTATCATTATTAACATAATCTTATTTGCTAATCACCTGATTTTAGAAATTAAACTCGAAGGATCGAAGGTTTGGGTCGATTCGAAAATGAACAGTACTTCCTCTCGGTCTATCGATACGGAGATAAAAAAGGAATAGAGAACAGCAGTAAAGAATAAAAGGTAAAAAAGTGAGAAGTGACAAAGTCCAGGGTATTTATATGAAGCCAAGGGCAAAACCGAGTCGTTCTGCCTCCAAGTCCACGCGACCGGTCGCAACCGGTTAACCCCATGAGCCGAGTCGAGCGCCTCGTTTTCGTATCCGCGTGACCAGGGATCCTTATCGATTCGAAACGGACAGCACACTATCGATACAAAGTACACAGAGAAGCCACCTGGGGGCGATAGACTCCATCGGTTCGAAGTATTCATTCCTGTAAGCCTTCAACGTGCAATAGAGCAGATTTATCGATACGAGGTCAGTGTTCGTATCCGTTGAAGCCCATCAATGCGAGTGATTGTTTCGTATCCATCGAAGGTCATCAATACGAAACCAACCTTTCAACCTTCTATACCAATCCAGGAGAAGATCGACACAGAGGAACAGCTCAAAAACAATCGTCAACCCGTGTTTTGACTCAAGTTTCGAATCAGTTCAAGATGGGATTAATTCGAAATTTAGCGACAACTCAGAAATTGGAAGCTTTTCAAAGCACGTCATGTTTTCACAAGACGTACTTTGGGGGGCAAATGTTATCCCGCCTTTTGGCAAGGCCAGGACACCAAGGAGTTGGACTCCAAATGCCGTTTGTCATAGATATCGTTAAATTTTGACCAAGTCCGGATCAAGCCCCAATCGATGAGACATGATCGGGAAAATAACGCAAACCAACGCTCCAAGTTTCAGATCGATCCGAGTTCATATGCTCAAGTTATGATGGATGCAAGTCGAAGGGGAGAGCACTTTTTCGTATCCATCGGGAAGCAGCAGTTCGTATCGATCGAAGTTAACCATGCTTCGAATCCATCGAATTCGTCTCGATGGACTTCGTATCAATCAGCCTGGCCCAGATATCGTATCCATCGCTATGGATGATTTCGCATCCATCAGATCAGCAGTGATTTCGTATCCATCAGTGGATCTCGGTTCGTATCCAACCAGTCTGTGTCCATCACCCACTTCGCATCCATCAGTTCCCTCAGATTTCGTATCGATCAGGTCGGCAATGCTCGTATCCATCGATTTCGTATCGATAGACTCCGTACCCATTAACGGCTAAGACGACCCGTGTCGATTGGCCAAAATATCTGCTTCGTATCCATCGAGGCACTGTTCTTCGTATCCACCAAAGAACCTTACTTCAAGTCCATGCGCAATGACTTACTCGTATCCATCAGGTCAACCAGCTTGGATAACGTGTCATCTCTCGAAGAAAACGAGGCGAGATACATGGAATCGAAACAGTCAATACGGCGCTGAGACCGAATCGAGGCGAAGCACGCGCACCACGTCATCCCTCGATGCGAATGCGCCGAGATATATGGAGTCGACACGGTCGACTCGGAGTAAAGGCCGGATCAAGGCGAAGTGTGCGCTCCACGTCTTCACAAAGGCGCGTGACACCATCGATTCGAAGCCCTCAGCTCGGAAAGATGGATTCGAACCAGACAGCCCAGCAAGGAACATCGCCTCGTATCGATGATATCTCTCAATCCACTGATCCAAATACCATGAAATTTTAACTGAAGGTTGCACACATACCAAGGAACATCTCCATCAAATTTGAGCTCAATTGGAGGTAATCTTGATCGATACGAATGACTTCGTATCGATCACAGATCGACTTGAAACTCTCTGGAAATGGTCGAATGGGTCCCCTCACGTGTCATACCAAGTCTCCCGGAGTTTGAGCGAAATCTAAGCCTCCTACGCCTATAAATAGAGCCCCAGAATCAACAGAAAAAGGATCTTTTTTCTCGGAAGCGTCCAGACTCTGCCGGATTGAGATTTGCATCCTACTTTTGCTGTCAATTTCGAATTATAATCTGTAATCCACTGTTCATTGCTGTAACCGCTTGTAATCATTGAAAGAGAATCAATAAAATCATCAAAACTTCATAGTGGACGTAGGCTATACGCCGAACCACTCTAAATTGCTTGTTTGTGCATTTTACATTTCTGTTTGTTGGAGTTTTTGTTAGATAACCTCTGTTTTACATTTATAATCTTCACTTTATCTCTTCAAACAACTCCCGAAGAGTGTTGTGCCCATTTTTGGTACAAACACCGCCAACTTTGGTATGATTTGTAAAGGGGTGAAACTCCTTTACAGCAGGCATTGATTCACCGGAGATTTCTATGTCCTCGGTTTTAATGCATTTGATATCTTACTTGGAGGTGATTGGTTAAAGCTTTATGATGCTGTTATTTCTAGCAAAGTCCGAATTGTTTCTTTAGTAGACAACCAGGGTAATTCTCCTATGATTGAATGTCGAATGCCTCAGGATTATGCAGGCAGTTTTATCTTTTCGCTGGATGCTCAGCCTAGTGATCTTGACTCCACCCCCGTTGTCCAACTATTTCCGAATGTCTTTGGTGAAGTCACTTCTCTTCCTCCCAAGCGGGAAATTGAATTCCGCATCAATCTTATTCCTGGTGCTCGACCTGTTATCATTCCTCCAAGACGAATGGCACCCAAAGAGAAAGTCGAGTTAAGGAAGCAGATTGAAGACATGTTCACCAAAGGTTTGATTAGGAAGAGTTTTTCTGAATGGGGAGCAGTTGTGGTCTTTGTGACCAAATCTGATGGTTCTTTGAGGATGTGTGTTGACTATAGAAAGCTGAATAAGCTTACTCTTAAGAACAGATATCCTATGACTCGTATCAATGATATATTTGATCAGCTATGTGGAGCTAAAGTATTCTCTCAGCTGGATCTTGCTACCGGTTTTCACCAGCTTTGTGTAGCCAAGGAGAGCATCCGAGGATAGCTTTTCGAAAGTAAGAATGGTTTCTATGAATGGTTAGTCATGCCTTTTGGATTAACCAAAGCTCTTGCCTTCTTCATCGATCTCATGAATCGCGTTTTCCACGATGTTCTCAGCATGTTTGTCCTGGTTTTCGTTGATGATATTCTCGTCTTTTCTAAGTCTGAGAAGGAGCATGAGTCATATTTGGGCTATGTGCTGGAAACTCTTAGGAGTCATTAGTTGAAAGATAAAGTTTTTAAATGCCATTTCTGGAGGGATGAAGTCTGATTCCTTGGACACATTGTTTCTGAAAATGGAGTCTCCGCTGACCCGGTTAAGGTTGCTGCGATTAATATAAGTCTATCCATCTTTCCTCTTTTGTAATTTAATTATCTTATCTTCCTTTCGAGACTATCTTCTTTGTTAGAATTCTCCTTGATTAGGGTCCCTCTAAATTTGAATCTTTATCCTTGTTCTAAAATCCATTCTTGAATCATCCTATGAGGGAGCGTATTTGTAATTGATATAAAAATGTTTTATATTGTGTTGTTTGAGTTGTTAAGTTTGAATTTTGGGTTTTGATCGATTCGTCTGGCTAATGCTATCGATAAAAATACCACAACACTTGAACAGAGCAAACAGACACAGTATTATTTTTGAAATTGGTAAATGAAATAATTTTATGTACGATTATATTTTATATATAAAAGTATAATTTTCTGAAATTAGATAGTTAAATGAATTGTTTGTTAGAAATGATAGCGCTAGATTATCATTTATTGTTTGTCAACATTCCTAAACTGTTAACTATTGTTGTATGTTATATGGAGATGAAATTTTATAAACAAGGTTTATAAATTTGATTTGCCAATGAAATGAATTTAAATTAAGGTTTAAGAATTTAATTTTCGGTGCTTTTCAAAATTTGGTTTTCAAAGTTTTGAAAAGCATATATTATTTAAAAGTATTTTTGAATGGAAATTGTTTCCAAAGAAATTTAACAGAAGTAAGTTAGTACTCTCCTCTTTTGTCACTGGAAAATACTTTCGATGATGACTGCAGCATCATCGACATTCATTTTTGAGTCTCAAAGTGGGGAGACTACTTAGTAGCTTTGTTACACTTTTGTTTTGGAAAATGGATTTGGTTTTAATTTCTTGAGAATGATTTGATGTACAGAATATATATATGTATATATGTATATATTTATTTCAAAATGGTTTGAAGTGCAACCGGAAATTTAACTCTTAAGTTTTATGTTAAGTAATGGTTTTTAATTATTGAAATGAAGCAAAAATTATGAATAATTGGAGTGCAAAAAATGAGAAATGGAATTGAAACTACATGAAACAGTTGAACTAGGATTAAAATTAATTTGTATAATACTCAATTGCATTCTGAAACATAAATAACTTACCTGAAATATTCAAAAAGTTAAAATGTTAATGTGATATGTAATTGAAGGTTATACAAGAGAAAACTTAAGTAATAAAAATGTTCAAACTAAGTTTTGCCAAATATAAAAATAACAATTGGTAATTTTGAGCAATTCAAGTATGACATGTGTGGATTATTGTCGATTTGAATGGTTCGAAATGGCAGGTCATTATATGAAGCCACCATAGGGATCGCTGCCCTAAAATCAACCGATGAAGGGATCAATACCGATCCCTCTTCATTGGGATTTGGGCATAGCAACCCCTCTGGTGGGCCCATATGGATAAGAAGGTCCTATAGCCGAAGTTTCAAAGAGATTGGTGCACATCTTCCCCTATAAATACAGCAGGAATGACATCAGAAAAGGGATTTTCTTTCTGCTTCTCTTCATCTTCTGCCTAGGCTATACTCTGCCATTTTTATTTTTGAATTTCATGAATTCGTAACTGTAATCAGCGTTATAAAATAAATAAAGGAAAATCTTTGGAGTGGACGTAAACCGGAGTTAGCCGAACCACTATAAATTTGTGTCTCTATTTACTTTGTTTCTAATTGTTCTTAATTTTGTTCTTCATTTATTTCTCTTCATATTTTTATGATTGGATTGAATATTGGTGCTTTCACATAATTGGTTGTTGGTGGTCAATTTTGATGCCAACATTTTGGTGCTTTCATTGAGAAAACTAGCACTCGTGGATTTGGAAGCTAGGATCTTAGATTTATAGGCTTGGATACTTGGATCTAGAAAGCAATGGTTAGGCAATCAACAAGGAGAGCGCTACCAGAAAGGATCCACCATGAAGGGAGTCAGGAGGCTTCCTTAGAAGCTAGAGCTAATCAAGCATCTGTCTACATCACCATGGATGAAATGGAAACGATGATGGATATATGCAGGAGAGGATGCTGAAAAGATAGGAGGAGATGATGCAGAATCTACTCCAACAAATCGGATAGGCTGGAGCCATAGAAGTTGTTGGAAGGCAAAATAAAGGAGTTGAATCAGTAGGGATTGCTGGAAATCAGAACCAGGAATATGAAAATGGAGCCAATAGACAAAGGAATAGAACAGACCAGTCGGGGGTAGTCCCCTACCAACCTAGATGGATCGGCACTGGTCCCTCCAGAGGGATCAGTACCGAACCCCAAAGGCTGGGGGCATGCCCCCGGATCTGGTTGATCGTGATGTTGGAGGACCTGCGATCGATCCCATTGAGCTTGGCGCGAATCAGAATTTGGATGCTCGTCCAGAGGAGTACGTTCCGGAATTCCCTTATAGACTCAGGAGGTAGATTGGGATAATGATAGGAGACTACCATTGGAAGACAATGACAGGTTTGCGGAGATGATAAGGCGAGCTATGCATGGAGGATTAGTGAACAGGGATTTGGAGGATGTAAATATAAGTCCATTCGCTCCACATATCAGGTAAGCTAGGAATCTACTGGAGTTCAAACTACCAACGCTTGAGACATATGATGGAAAAACTGATCTCGCTGTTCATTTGACGAGGTACATGAGACACATGGAAGTATTGGGGGCATCGGAGGAAGTCATGGCATGGTGCTTCCCCTTCTACTTAACGGATATAACTGCACTATGGTTCAGACAGTTGGAAAATGACTCTATTAGCACATGGACAGAATTGATCGAGAGGTTTATGAGGTAGTTTAGGGTTCATCTCGAGACCTAATAATGTGATGAGTTTGGCAACACTGAAACAAAGGACCGGAGAGTCCCTAAGGAGTTACTTAACACGGTTTAATGTCGTGGCAGCATCGATAGATCATCTGGATCCATCTATGGTTTTGATGGAAGCTGTGTATGGAATTGCTGATGCCACGGAGTTCAAGGATTCACTGATGTGGGTTCCACCTATGGATCTCGAGGAGTTTTATCATGAAGCATAAAGGTTCCTGGGATAGGAAGACGCACGAGCAAACAAACCAAAGGTGAATGTTGTGCAAAGTAGAGGATCATTAGGAGATGTAAACAAGAATGATAAAGGAAAACGGAAAATGAATGATGGCATTAATGTGTCGAAGAGGCAATTGAGAGAACCAAAATTCTCTTCTTATACAGATTTGACCGAATCTTTGGAAAGGATTTATTTGGATACTCGAGGACGTCTTTAGTACCGAAAGCCGACAAAGAGGGAACCCTCCGAAAGTGAGCGGGCATCAGGAAAGCATTGCCTATTCCATGAGCTAGATGGGCACAATACAAAAGACTAAAGGCATTTAAAGGATACCATTGAGGAACACGCGAGGAATGGTCAGTTACAACAATACATAAGGACTCGGGCTACGACGGTGGAACAGGAGCAGCCACCGTCCACCTCGAACGAAAATGGCAATGGATCAAGGCACCATCATCAACTTGTCATCAATTGATCAGGATGGCACGAAATAAGTAATAAACTTCGCAGTAATACAAGTAAGTCACTTACGCATATACGGGATTGAGGACGGTCCCTAGGCATGCTCTGAGATGACAAAAAATCGTTGTGCTCGGGTTTGTGAAATTCGTTTTATTTCTTCTTATTTGCTTCGAACTTTGATTTATTGGTTGTATGGACTCTTATTTTATGGACTTAGGGATGCTTAAGTCCGGATTAATTTGATAAATAACAAAGGTCACGGTTATGGCCCTGACCGGAGAGACGAGGCAAAAACTGCGAGTCATGAGTCCCTTCGCCGGAAAGCAACATGATGGGTTCGACCATGGATTAAGTCCTCGACTAGGGATCGAGGCCGGAGAAGGATAACCCACGGATTAAGTCCTCAACTAAGGATCGAGGCCGAAGAAGGATACCCCATAGATTAAGTACTCGATTGGGAACCGAGCCCAAAGAAAGATACCCAACGGATTAAGCCCTCGACAGAAGAGTCGAGGCCGGAGAATAAAATCCAACAGGTCGTCGAGTACGGATTTTGCTCAACAGGGATCCGGAGAGATCAAGTTTGTGGGGTATGGATTATGCCTAGCAAGGGGTAGGCCGCTTCGCCGGAGAGTGATAGGATCAGCTTACTTAGGTCGTTGAGTATGGATTGTGCTCAATAAGGATCTGGCGAGATCAAGGATTTGGATTAGGCAAATGACTCGGAGAGGTCTATAGATTTGAATATGGACCCGGAGCGGTCCCGGATTTGGATAAAATGATCTAGAGAGGTCGTGGACTTGGTTAATAAATTTGGAATGGATTCAGAATTGGATATCGACTCAGAACCATCATGAATTTCACTAATGATATGGAGAGATCAAGGAATTGGATCACCAACGGATTGGATTCTAGATTGGATAATATAATAATCAATAGATTATGGACTTCGGATTTTAGATTTATGGCAATTTAAAACATGCCTTCCTATCGCAAGGCATGTTTTAGGGGGCTAAGTGTTAACCCGCCTTTTGTCAAGGCAGTACACAAGCGGATTTAACCCAACAGACTTCACGATTATCAAGGCCGATAAGTGCGGAACAACGACTGTAGAACCCAGAAGCAAACCTCAAATGGATATATGAAGCCGGGATTGTATGAAGTTGATAGATAGAAAATGCAGGGCTCTAGAAATATGGAAGTTAGGTTGGAACCCAAGGGATCGGCATAGCATAGGAGGGATCGACATGGCTTTGTAGCATAGTAGGGATCGACATACCTTCATAGCATAGGAGGGATCGGCATGGATTTGTACCATAGAAGGGATCGACATACCTTCATGGCATAGGAAGGATTGGCATACCTTCATGGAATAGGAGGGATCAACATAGTTTCATGAAGTGGGAAGGATCGACATAGCATTGTGCAGTAGCATGGATTGGCATAGCTTGGTAATATAAAATGGATTAGCATGATTGGTTATACGAGGGATCGACATGGATGAAGTAAAGTGCTGATCGACATGGTTGGTAGTGTATGGATCGGCATGGTCGAGGCAATGTGTGGATCAGCATGGTTGGTTCTAGAGGGATCAACATACTTTAGTAGATTAGCAAGACGGAATGATCGACACCCCAGATGAATCGGCATACTTCGACTCACAGAAAAAGGGTCGTCATGGTTGTTTGCATTGGATTGGCGTACTTCATTGGATAGGGGTCGGCATTCATCAATGCCCAAGTACATTCTTGCATTCAACATTCAATAACTTGAGCTCCTTTGGTCCAAATGATATGAGAATTGAAGGGCTAACATAGTTGAGCGTGCAGAAGCCACCATAGGGATTGCTGCCTAAAAATCAACCAATGAAGGGATCAGTTTCGATCCCTCTTCATTGGGATTTAGGCCTAGCGACCCCTCTGATGGGCCCATATGGATAAGAAGGTCTTATAGCCGAAGTTTCAAAGAGATTGGTGCACGTCTTCTCCTATAAATACAGCAGGTATGGCATCAGAATAGGGATCTTCTTTCTGCTTCTCTTCATCTTCTACCTAGGCTATACTCTACCATTTTTATTCTTGAATTTCATGGATTTGTAACTGTAATCAACAGTATGAACTAATAAATGGAAATTCTTTTGGGTGGACGTAGGCCGGAGTTAGCCGAACCACTATAAATATGTGTCTCTATTTACTTTCTTTCTAATTGTTCTTAATTTTGTTATTCATTTATTTCTCTTCATATTTATGTGATTGGATTGGATATTGGTGTTTCACATAATTGAGTGTTGGTGGTCAATTTTGATGCCAACACATTTGTTGTGCTCGACCAGTTTATGAGTAGTTTTTCCTTTTCACTACATGGGTTAGGTAGATAATAAATTGGGGGAACATTAAAAAGAACACTTAGTGAGTTAAGTTTCACGTACAAACACTAAAGTGATAGTTTTATAAGTAGTGACTTATTTAAGTATGGTTTATAAATCTTGTTTATAAACATGGAAAGGATTTGAATTGAGCATTTGAGAACTTAAATCCCGGTGTTTTAGAAATTGTTTTTATAGGATTTTGGAAAATGATAATAGTATAATTTGGAAGTAAATAATTGGGAAGTTGATTTACGAAATTGATATCATGGTACTTAGTAATATTTACGAAGTATTTGATACCATTTTGAAAATGATTTCGGGTTAAGTTCAGAAGGCATGGTTGGGATGTACTGAACTCACTTCTGTCGCTGGAAAATAATTCTGATGATGACTGCAGCATCTTAGCATTTATTTTCGAGTTTCAAAGTGGGTGAAGCTATAGTAGCAATTTGCTACTAAATTGTTTTGGTAAAAAAATAGATTTTGATTTAAATATTGAAAGTATGATTTGATATACAAAAGTTATAAGTATATATATTTCAAAATGATTTGAAATAAGATCGAGTGTTTAGTTCTTGAGTTTTCTGTTAAGATACTTACGGATTCATATATCTTATGCATTAGGGTAAGTATGGTTGTGCATTTTGTTTAATCTGTTGATCGGTAATTTTCATTTGTTAAAATGAAGAGGAATTTTCAACGATTTTGGACAGTCAAAACTTCAAAATTTGTATAAGTAATTTGAAACTAAGTGTTTTGTGAAAATATAAAGTTAAAAGTTTTATATAATGCTTGGTTTGAAGAGATGGTAGAATTTAAACAAGTTTTAAATCGATTGGATATTCATGTTAAGTAAAATGAATTGGATATTTTGTATATACTAAGGATATAGTGGAGTATTATACGAATAAAAACTTAAGTTATACAATGCTTAATAACTTGGAGTAAGTTTTATGGAATAGTTCATAAGTGGTTTTAGTATTAAGTAAGAAATACTAAATGAAATTGATATGAATAAAAATAAATGAAAAGCAATTGGGGTAAATAAGAAACAAATTGAATAAAGTACGTAAGTTGTACATAGATCATTTTATTCGCATACCAGTTCTTGATTTAGGATTTGAGTACATGGATTTCGAGGTGATTTATATCGGTCCGAGTTTGAAATTTTCACTCGATTCTCGACGGCGAACATTTGATACAGATTTTTGATATGATCCTGGAGTTTTCTATCATAGTATATGGCTATGTAAGGAAAATGGTGATTTCTAATCAAGGACCCGGATCTAAGTTCGCACTAGAGTGGTCGTGTGAATGATATTAGGTCGGAAGTGAAATTGTGTGATTGAGCGAGCGATCAGGTATGGTTTTACGTACGTATGATATATGCACATCGTACGGGCTTCAATAAATTAAATGTTGACACTGGAAAATGTAAATTGATACGGCTATGAATTAATTGGATGAATATCATTGGTTGGATGGTTTTTCTTGTTACCTTTGCTACATTTGCATATGGTTATTGTATTAATACATGTTATATATTGATATTATTTTCCATATACTTGTTCACATTGGTTGTTGAGTGATTAGTAGGTGCGGATGGCATATGCTTCGTGTTTGGAACTTGCTTTCACATTATATTGATTGTATATGCATGCTAATACTAATAAAAGGTACACATCTCGGATTACGTAGTATACTTTTATATGTTTCCCTACGAGATGCCTCGTCCTTGAAGATGAGATTTATATTTGTGATTATATACATATTCTAAATTTTTCCGATGAACCATGCAAAGGGGACGCTGGCAAAAAATTTCGTAAATTTAAGGTGTTAGAGAATTTTGGAATGTTTTTTATGACTAAAGTTTGATTTTTATGTTATAACTTGGAATTGTATTAGTTAGTAACTATGAACGGATTTAGAGATTTAGAAAAAAAAAGTGATAACAAATTTTCAACAAATTGATTTTGGAAAGTTAAAGGCTTAAAAGAATTTGGTAATCCATTTCAACTAATTGCTTTTGATAGGTTAATGAGTTCTGTGCATTTTTCTCACCTTGGCAATTTCAAGGACGAAATTCTTTTAAGGGGAAAAGAACGCAACGACCCGGATTTTTGAACAGTTTATAATTGAATGTTGGAATTATTTAATAACTGAATCTTGGATTTAATTAGAATAAAAATGATTTCAAACGCTTATTTAAATTTAGTTTAAATAATAAAAGGTTATTGTAAATTTTAATTTACGATAAAAATAATTAAAATTGTTTTAATAATAATTCATTTTAAGTATTATGTGAAAATATCATTCCCTTGGCACTGCCTTGGATTTTGACGAAAATAGTGCGATCGGATCCGGAATAATGAATTATTGTACGTCGACGAGTTTCGTGACGATCGAACATACTGTGTGGTCGTGCGAGCTCGAAACGCATAGCAATTGATTTTGGGAATTAATAATAATATAATTTGGTTTAAAAGCTAATTTCTGTAAATGATGGAATTAGGCACCGATACTAGTTCCATTGTGTTCGGAATGGGGTATTTAGTATTGAATGCCAGACGGCACACCTCGTTTGGAGCTCGAGATTTTTAGGAATGAATAGTGTTTGAAAATCTTCTATATAAGGACCTCACTTTCTTTATTTTTCTAGAAATTAAAACCCTAACCCTAATCAGCCGCCAAATCCAACAGCCTTGGTTCATCGACGCCGCTAGAGCCCGATCTAGGCCTAGGTGTCAACTAGAGAATTGTGTAGCTTAGGGAGTCGAGCACGTTGACTGGTGGGATCGCCGTAGTTCGGCCTGAGGCGACGTAGATCTAAGGTTGAACAACGGAAATTTTTGGGTTCGTTCTCGTGATAGGTGCGACGCGGGGAGGAGAGGTCGGTGGCGTAGGGGTGCTAGGGGTATAGGTTGGCTTCGGTGAGCATGTGGCGGTGGCTGAGGGCGTAAGGCGACGGCGGCGAGCAAAAGATGTCGTGACGAGGGTTTTGATGGAGAGCGGCTTGGGTTTGTGAAGGTAATTAGGGTTAATTACCTTATTTAATTTAGCTAATTATTAATTAATTAATCTCGAATGTTCTAACAATCGTATCTTGTTCATACAAGGTCTGATTGCCGTCTTAGCCGTTGCATTCGTATTTGGATTATCTATGCGATAGAGTTGGATTCGTCGTGTTTGGAGTTGGATGGAATTTTAGTCGAAATCGAATGGCATTCGATTTTAGACTATTTAGAAACACAAAAGTGTTAACTAGAGCTTGGATGAGTTTTACATGCTAGTTAATTATATATTGCTGTATAAATAATTGTTATTGTATTGAAAATATAATTGTATAATGAACAATGCAAGTTATTACTTTTGGGCCCCGCCTTGTTTTGTAAAACAGATGAGAACATAATTATTGAGTATAATAATATCCTTTTGATTCTGTAAAACATGTGTCGTGGTCTAGACTACTTGTTTACATGTTTGTTATTGCTTTGTGAAAAGTGATATTATATTATGAATGTTACAGACGATTTAGTCATTATAAATGTGCTTCGAAATCTCTGATAACAGATATATGTTAAATTGGATAAATTATGGTAAATTGTGGTAATATATATACATATACGTTGGGTTGTTCTATACACGGTTTAGTGTGTTAAGCATAAATGGGATTGGTTTGGACATTTGTGGAATTTGAAAATGGAAGTTATAAATGGTAGAGCGAAACAGTCACGATGGATTCACTTTGAAATCGCTGTGATCTGCGATTTTAAAGTTAACTTTGAAAGACATCCTAGGACTTTTTCGTAGCTGATTAATAAGTACTGTTAGTGTACTTATTCTGGGAAATTATCAAGGTTTAAATATATTTCTGAAAATCAATTATGGATTTATAAAGTAATGGTTTTAAATTATAAAACAGGTTTTAGATGGGTTTTAAATAAAAGGTTTTGAAATAAGTATAAGTACTTTAAAGTATGTTTTTATTATATATATATTTTTAAAAGCTATTAAAGATTTTATTTAACAAATAAAAGGAATTTATATTATAATATTTCACAAATGGTTCATAATATTTTATTAAATATCTTGTCCTACAAATAAATTAGTATATGTAAATATCTACCTTTTTAAAGGTACTTCGTATCTAAAGAGGAATTTGGAATAAAGGATATTTATAAAGGATATTTACAAAAGTTATTTACAAAGGATAGTGATAAAGGATTATAACGGAATTTTTTTGTAAAGAGAATTAAAAGGAGTTTTGGATTATAACACTTATGTTATAATGGATTACTTTATAAATTGAGTAAAAAGGTATATTTCCTTGTTTAATAAGTAAAGTTGTACTTAAAGTTTTGAAATGGATATTTCAAAGTTAATGGCAAGTATAAAAGTGGTTTTTGGGTTTATAATATCGATGTTTGTGCAACATCCGTTTTAACTCATAAAACTAAACTTTTTAAATGTAATTGCATCTTTAAAATGGAGTTTTAAAAATAAAGGGTTAGTAAAGTGTTTTGGGGTTTTTCATAAACAATGTTTTAATAACATTCGTTTTTAATCCCATGGATAATAATTTAAAGTGTTAAAATATTGTAAATGAGTTTGGAAAATACTTGGATGTTTAATAATGGAATTTCAAAGATAAATAACAAGTATGATTTGGTTTTGGGTTTGTTGTGGCAATGTGTTTGTAACATTCGCCTTTAACCCGTTTTGGTTATACTTGTGAACGTAAACAAATCTTTGAAAAAGAATTTTTAAAAGATAATCATAAGTGAAATGGTTTTGGGTTTGTAGTGATTGTGTTTGAGTAACATTTGTCTTAAGCCCTTTTGAATTGATTAGTGAATATACTTACACGTTTGGAATAAGTATATGAATACTTTTGGGAAGTGTTGAAATGTGTTGAAAATGAATAGTGATGTTTGAATTAAATAGTTGAGTTTAACTAATAAATGGAGTTTCATTTATAAAAGGTTTATCTAGTAAAAATGGGTCTTACTAATAAAAGAGGTTTTTAATTAATAAATGAAAATTGATTAAAAAAGGGATTAGAAGTCGTTTATATGACTTGATCGTGCTAGTTTATTTCGATCGTGCTTTGTGTGTTACTTGCTTGTGGATAGTACACGGGACTTGGTTTTCCCGTATGCGATTACTCTCATTGTATTGGATTGTTTGTTTATTTGATAGTTAAATAACCGACTATCAAATCTTGGCTAGAATATACTCTAGAAATATCTAGAAGAAACACGAGGATTATATGGTACTGTTATCTTCGGTGATGCTATACTGTACGTATAGGCTCATTTTGCTCTTCTAGGACAAATGATAAGGAAATACGTCCGCTTAAACGGTTAGGAGGTGATCTCCGGTCTTATGTACTATCTGTTTATTTCCCACAGAACCGGGGTTGAGAATCCCAGGGAATCGATCGATTGGTTTTGGAGCACCCGGTAGGCGGGGTAGTGTACTTATATGAGATGACTTGAAACTGTAACCACTCCAAAACCATATACGTCTTTTATGCTTTGGAAGAGGTAGTGATTGCTTCGTGATGGCTTCATGGTTGCTTTGTGTTGCTGAAATCTATGCGCAGATTCGAGATCTGTTTGAGATGCTCGAACACATGTAGTTGTTCGTGATCTATTCAGGATGTGGGAATCCATGTGTGATTCCGGGAGCTTTTGAGGAATCTATATGTGGTTCCGAGATCTTTTTGAGATATGGAAATCCATAAGTGGTTATGTGATCTGTTCGAGTTAGAGCTCGTGTGGAAGATCCGTTTTGGGTGGTGACTCTTGGGCTGGAATGTCGGACGAAGCCTCGTCATCGGTATGGAAAAAACCAGAGATATGACACATAGCCAGTAGGGTTGGAAAACCCCTAGGGTGCATGCGGCTCCATTTTTAGAGATACTTATTGGGATATGCATGCGGGAGCGATGCATCAGGTCTTAGCAAGAATAGTTGTGGTCTTCCTATGGTAAATTTACTGGAGATGTATGATACTTCAGAAGGATATCTCCGATACTTGTGCAGTAGTTTGGATTCGGCTTCCTTGAAGAGATCTACACGGAATCCTACACAATTAGCGAACGCACCTTAGAAGTTCTGATTACATACCTATTATTGTTGTGATGTACACTCACTTGCATAGCAGCTATGTGATTATTTATATTTCATACCTTAGACATTATTATATTATCACTGGATTCTATAATAGAATGGTTTGGTTATCATAAGGGAAAAACCTGTCCGTTTTTTATTGACGATGTAGTCTTACAATATACCCTTGTTTTGAAAGCTTTTAAGGTATAATAAATTCTATGTGATTTGGGTTTTTCACGCTGGTTTACCAGGCTGATCCGGATGTTATTCTCTTATAATGCTCGAGTCAACTCGAGTATGTTTCCAGATTTAGCTGATGTTCGTTGGAGCCTTGGAGAGGAGCTAGATGATTTCTTACCGTACTTTTTTTTCGCTGCATTAGTTGATTGTATCTATCAGAATTTGTGAGGATAGGATGTTATAACTGTCCAGGTTAATGATAGGTTAGTTTTCTCTGATTGATGTATGTATATAAAGGTTTTTTTAGTAAAGACCTTTTGAGATATTATATATTATCGTTCCGCATGTAGGATTCTGATATTGTGTTCTTTTCTTTCTTGTTCTACTTCTTTTTCTTTCTATTTTACCCACACCATCCATCTTTTCGGCACTTGGACGCTCGGCACGTGAATACCGTGGATGTATTAGTGTCGACATCTAAGGGTCAAAAAGTCGGGTCGTTACATTTTTCTTAGACAGTGAATTAGTTTGGGGATGCTCATTTAATTTGTAGTTGGACTTTGGGATTTATATAACATCATGGATCACTACTTTTAGAAATGGGATTCCCATTCGAACTATGGATTTAAATTTGAACATACATTAGTTAGGGCGTTTTATTTGTCTAATAAGCTTTTAGTTATGTTTCTGTGATTATAATTATTTCTCATAGGTTTATGGCTTAATTTCCATTATTTTATTTGAACTAAGCCATTAATAGTTTGGCCTTCCTAGACCAAAATGAGTTCTTCTTTGTATTCACAAGTGGTTCTTAACATGGTTTTACATGATTTTAGTATTATAGGAGTTGAGGCTATAGTTCTAGGCCTTGAAGGCACTTGGGGTTCTCCTCTATAGATGTGTTTTTCATGGGTCATAAAGTACTTAGCAAACAAAATTTCTTTTCCTTTGCCTCCTTCATTTATCGAGTTACTTGAAATCTGTAATCTCAACCCATTTTAGCCTCCACCCATTTTTTATAATGCTCTTTTTTTGTTGAAAGGTATGTACTCAAATAGAGGTTACACGAGTTTGTCTATAGTTGAGATTAACTTTTTATTTCACTTGAAAGACTCAAAATTAGCTACTCTTGTTCTTATGTACTACTTACAAATCTCGATAAGCAGTCTTTGATTATTCCAATCAACAAGATTGCCATATAGAAGTGGTTTATGTTTGATCCACGAATCTCGAGTTATTACTACCTTCCCGTAAGCTAGTAAGTTGGACTTATGCTTACGTGAATTTATTTATTAACAGAAATCCCATTCTAACTAGTTATTTAGTTGTTATTAGGGTGACCTAAAAGGTTTCAACAAATCGACGCTTTCATAACTCATTTTAAGTTTACCAAAAAGGCAAAAGGCAACATCAATGAGTCTTGATCGCAGACAACTTGAAGGATTGCGGTTTCATGCCTCATAATGCCTTGTTTAAGGGGCATTCGCAATGTAGAATTTCAAAAGATTCTCCTAAATTTATAATTGAAAAGGAGAGTTCAAAGAAAAGGATAATTCTCATGACATTATTCATTCTAGTTCATCTAAAACTAATATTGAGGATAAGACCTTGGGCCTAACCCTTATCCTTAGAATATATTGCATTTCGAAAATTTTACCTTTACTCTTCACTTTAGATTTAAGTTGATTATCATTTTACTTAATTTCTTTTTTGTTGACAGATTTGAATCCTAAGTAGATGAAAAAGGATAGGTTCGATCTTGTTGTCTAAGAGAAAACCTACTGCCTTAAAGTCTATTGGGTCGAAGCAAGCCCATCCACCTAAGGGAATTGTGGATCTAACTAGGAAGCGAAAAAGAAATGCGCTCGAATCTCATCTTTCGAACGTCCTCTTAAAAATTTTCTTGAACCGAAAGGTCCTATCCTTCCCTTAAATATTCTCCTCCTATAACAAGCCATCGTGCTCTTAAGGTGCTTGGGTAGGCCTTCGAATCTCGTATTTCTTCCACCATTACCGAAGTCAAAGTTGAGATACATGATTTTCCCTTCAACCTTAGGGGATATTTAGAACTAAGACTTTGGGAGAGTGTTAAGGTACGTTGCTTTCTAACTTTTTTTGTTAACGCATGTATTTTTAATTTAATAATTATATGTTTATATATGCATACAGATCATGGTAGAATTATCAGTTCTCAGCCACCGATGTGAGAGCTTTTAGGAGTCTATTAAAGAAGTTGAGAAGGTTAAGTGGTATCTTTTATCCTTTGGCAGTAGAACGAAACCTTAGATAGGGATGCTAGGGAACCCAATGCTGCATTTGATAAATAACTAAAGGAGTCCAAGGATAACCTCGAGAATGCAAATGCTGAGTTAGCCACACTTAAAGAGGATCACAAAGCCTAGGGAGCGGAGTTGGCCAGAATGAAGGAATAAGCCAAAGGTTTAATGACTGGGGAGTAGGCTCAAGAAAAGGCTAGCATGAAGACGTTGAAGTTTTGTTCAAAGTCTACACCGTAAGCCGAGATAAGGGCTGCTTTCTAGCCTTTGATTCCCTTGGAGAGAGTGACTCTCTAGTTAAGACAAACTTCAACCAGTAATTTGAAGACACGAAGAAGGTCGAAGGTTAATCAGCTACTGCTGCTTTCGTAAATAATGAGGTAGTGAAGGAAGCCAGTCTTTTAAATCTTGAACAATTTTAAGTTTAATTTATTATATTATTTTATGTAACTCTAACATTTATTTTGGTTGTGGTGATGGGTTGGATGTTTTTCGTTTTACACATTACGCATTATATGACACCTCATCTCTATACCCATACCATCCAATAGTATTACAGAGTAATACTATCAAATAATACGGAAAATGAGGTTATATGAGGTACACACATGAATATTCCCTCGGCCTAACACTGGTACGTATTAAAACATCAAATATATAACTAATATATACATACACACTGTTGGTACAAAGCAATAGACACGTGTGCCTCCAGAACAGAATAATACATAATATACAGATTGTACAAAGAACATAAAGTTAGAATTGCACCGATAGCATATAATAAATAATATTCCCTAATATAATATGCAATAATAGTACAACATGATTCAAATGATGTCTATCTCGATATAATGCAATGAATAATATACCAATCAGAGTCAAATAAATAATATTCCCTAATATAATATGAATACAATAATAGTACAACATGATTCAAATGATGTCTATCTTACTATAACAATGAATAATATACCAATCAGAGTCAAATAAACATAGCGAGTTAAAGTTCATAAACAAGCATTCTAGCATCGCATCATCAAAATATCTCAATTCTCATATGAACCCAATTCAACCCTAATATCAAAAGATGTCATCACCCATATAAAAATGCATCAATAGAAATCAAGAAGACTATATCGAATGGGTGAATCATCCATACAATTCAACCTCACCATATAAGATAAAATTATAAAGTGAATAGCGTTAACACACATCACTGCTTAAATATAATAAAACTACAAATCAATAAATAATGCGAGATAGCCTGTCAAATCATCCAAATAATATCCAATAATATACAAACCATACAGATAATCCAACACAATCCAATTCACAATCAGTAGTCCAGGCTATCTCAAAATATCATATCATCTAACAATATGGATATAACACGGACTTACTATACTATACACTCATCCCGTCTCTACTATAACCACCTCATAGGATAGTGAATAATATATGCCAATCCACAACACACTCACAACCCTGAACCAGAAAGGGAGAATGATAGCACACAACACGTTTCCAAGAACCCAGGGTCTACTAGCCTCCCGCTAATGCTCAGATCTCCGTTCCTACAGTCATCAGTTACCATTACCTCTCCCTCTCGGTATCGTGACAATGATCCACCGTAGGCTCTACAACGTGTAGCCTCTTCGGCTACGACTATCGACATGTGCCCCTGTGATAACTGACTACTGACATATGCGACACGAGGGGCAACCAACTTCAATCTCGTGATGCGCATCCAAGTCTGAACATAAATGACTGCTGACCTATGTGACACGAGGGGCAACTCCCATCATATGAATTGGGTTCAATGTCCAATTATGAAACCCTTGGAAGAAGAGGAATGTTTATACTGGGCGAAATATAGCTGCTACACCAAAACTAAGCGCAAAGAACCAACCAGATTGACCCAATGGATAAATCAGGAATACAGAAACAAAAACAGCAATTGGACCTTATAATGCGATTGCATTATAAGGTGTGTGTGTGTGTACATGTATATACATACATACATACATACATACTGTAACGACCCGGTATTTTGAACCGTTCGCATCCGCACATGTCGGACTTGAATTGTTCAAAACAACAGATTGTTAATTTATATTTGGAAAACATAGCATATACAATAAATAAATCAATCATAGAATCAAAGACACAGAGTATTACAACAATAAGCAGCGGAATAGATAAATAGTAGTTCATGAAGCTACTATAAAACATCAGAGTCTGAAACAAAATACAACAGAATCTCAAATACAAATGAATCTCAAATAAATAAGCAACTGACGAGTCTGAACATAAATGACTGGGATAAACTGAAATAACTGAAAGCTGGATAGATAGATGGATCTCCAAGCGAAGCTCCAAACTCCAAAGGTGAGTCTCAAATGTTGTGACACTCGGTCTGACCCGAGCATAAAGCAAAACACAAAACACTCGAGTCAGGATTAACATTCTTATGTAGTAAATTCAACTCAAGTGAAATGTCAACTGAAATACAAATAACTTAAAGGATGTTAGGGATTCCCATCCTCTAAGGATCCGTGGAACTATCTACTATGTAGTAATATACGCTATTATAATATGTCTATCAGTAAAGTAAAGTATTAAAATAGCGTTAAGGCGTTACCCATATCCCCCTTAACACATTTTTATATATTCCCATAGTCTATACAGTACCGTAATTCCTCCGTAAACTGGAGGGCTATCAGAGGGCACTCCATTGGTATGGTACAAACCAAACTCGTAGAAGACGCGATAGGGCATGTGACAAGGCACGCGAGGCAACGCCAGGGTAGATATACCATTTGCACTCCCGGACTGGTGGTAACGCATAGCACCTACTACCGCCCACCTCGTGACACACTCCCAAATTAAAGGTGCACCCAATCAAATCACAAAAGTAATAGAATGGTATCGATGAAATGTGCCCGATAGGGGGAATGACCCCACTTGGCCCGGTATAGCTCCTGTTTTAGCCACATCAAGCTGACTCACGGGAGTAAGGGCTATGTAAATACCATATAGAATCGTCGTAAAACCATCCTACTTCGTTCTGGAATCTCCACCACGTACATAGTTGTTAAAGTGGTTTTCAGTATTGGCAGAGAGTATGACAATATCTTATCCTGGTCTCTTTAACAACCAAACGCTTATTTCACACCGTGATCATTTCATTTCAAATAGTTCATACTTCATGTCAAAATAATATATTCATTTTGAAACCATATCAATTCGATATCATTACTCACTTTATATAATATTCATTTCCAAAATCGTAACACTTTCAAAATTATAACCCTTTCGAAATCATAACACTTTTGAAATCATAACACATTAGAAATCATAACACTTTTGAAATCAGAACACTTTGGAAATTCATAACATTTTTAACTTAAACAGTTTAGATATTGAAAATAGTATATATATATATATATAAAAATAGTTATAAATTAAAATAGTTTATATATTAAAATAGTTTATGTATGTTAAAAATACTTTATATAAAAATAGTTTCCTCCAATTTCACAAATCGACTCAAATCGGCTTAAATTCCAAAATTCAATTTAAATCAATCCCTGTTCAACACTTTCAATTTAAAAGATTAAAGATTCAATTCAAATTCTTAATAAACCATTTCAATCTTTATCAAATTTCAAATCCAGGTTTGAACTATCTCTTCAATTCCAATAAGATTCAAAGTTTAAATATTCAACCTTTTCAATATAAGTTTCATTTATATTTCAACATTTAACTTTACCGTTATTTAGTTTTGAAATATTCACTTAATCAATCCGATAATCATTTAAATAAACTCTCAAATTATAAATTTAAATAAAACTAAATATCCCATTTCAATTTATTCAAATTTGAAGGTATTCATTTAATCACCTTAAATCAACAATCAAGTTATAAAATCGTATCTTTAAAATCTCAAATTCAATAAGTTTCACGCAAATTTTATTTAAGTATAATTCTTAAACATATACCATTTCAAATCAATTTCAGTTTATCTTCCCAACCTTAATTTATTATAGTTATTACAAAATCTATTTTTAAAACATAATTTTAAATAAATACCTAAACATATTACATACTAATTAAATTAATTTTACTAAATTAAATCTTATTATTAAATTTATGTTATATTAAATCTACTTTTATATATATTTTTAAAATAATAAAATTATAAGTAAAATCTTAAAAACTATATTTTCAAAACTAACTTATAAATTCAAAATTTCCAAAACATACAATTTTAAAAATCAAAATTTAGACATATATAAAAATAACATTTATACATATTATATTTAAAAATCAATATTTATTAAAACCCATATATTACTTTTCAAAACTTTGGAAATCATTTTCAAAATATAGTCCGACGGTGTCCGTATATAATTTTCTATTCTATGGTCAAGTGATACGGATATTTATCATTTCAATCCGCAATTTAAATATCTACGGGTATATATCATTTTAACCCGCAATCCCAAAAATTCAAAATCAATGAAAATCGCTTGGGTTTATCATTTCAACCCATAACGATTTTCCCCTATTCTACAAGATCGTTGGGATATGTATCATTTCAACCCATAGGGAATTCTAAACTAACCGGGAATGTAACGACCCGTTTTCAACACCCAGTGAAAATATTTTGGAAAATAATTTTATTGAAAATATAGAAAACGTTTTTGAAAATAGAGGAAATATCTTTGGTGAGAATGCTCTGGAAATCATCACCCCCATCCATGGTCGCAGTTAACCCGATGGTTACGTTGCCGTCCCGGCAAAATCCACAGATAACTGTAGGTCTCCGCGCTCCTCGATTACGCCATGGAACCCGCTACAGATCGCAGTTATACCCGGGCCTTACGTTGCTAGCACAGCACAAACCCATATAACTGTAGGCATCAGCGCCACCGAATTTCGCTGCCAAATAATGAAACTTCTCCCACATAGGTCGCAGTCTACCGATATAAAATCAAACGTAGACAGTTGGCTCTCAGCGGCACACACGACTTTCGCTATGTTACCATAGTGTCACAGTCTACCGATATAAAATCAAACGTAGACAGTTGGCTCTCAACGGCACACATGACTTTTGCTATGGTCTGCAGTAGATCGCAGTGACATCGAGTTAAACTGTCATCACAGAATAACCCAAATGCCTCTGTGGGCACCAGCCCCTCGACTTTCGCTACACAAATAATCCTCAGGAACTAGTTTGTCCGGACTCCTCACAGGATCAACTTTAGAAACCCCCCTTGGGGCTCAAGGCAGTACCACCCAGTGGTACTCCTGAGAAGTTCATTTCAAGGAAGCGCCTTTTTTCCCAGAGCTATTCTCAAAACACTTTATACTATATACTTATAGTATCTTCAAATCATACCCTTTATGATTTATCAAAATCTCCTTTACACAAAATCGATTACCAAAATCGATAATTCTCAAACTAGGCTTTCCAAAATCCAAAATTGATTTCTCAAAAATCAAAAGCCCTTTCCAAAATCCATAGGTTCCCAAAACCTTTTCCAAAATCATTCTCATAAGATCCTTTATATATATATATATAGATATAGATATATATAACTTGAAAATCTTTGGATCATTTTAAACTTTGTATAAAACCTCTTTTATACTTCAAATATTTCAAAACCCTTTTCTTTCTGGCTAGATTCAATAAGGGAAGTTTATCATATTACAAAATATAACTTTATTTATTGTCAAATCAAATATTCAAGTTTGATTTCTTTATAAAGTTATTTACCATTTACTTACCTCCATAAAGTAAATTTCAACCAAAGAAATACCCAATTCCATTATATTTCACATAATATACCTTTCATTTTCGAAATCCATTTCAAATTTCTTATCCTCAAATTTTAAATGCCAATTTCATTCAAACCCGTACGATGAACACATATCATCCGTACGCTATATCAATCTAATCGCTCAATCGATCACACAATTTCACTTCCGAACTAGTATTGTCCACCCGGCTTCCTAGTGCGGACTCAGATCTGGTTTCCTGATCAGAAACCGTCATTCTCCTTGCATAGTCACAACTATGATAGAGAATATCCAGAACCAATCAACAATCCATATCCAGGTTTGCCGTCGAAAATCGAGCGAAAAATCCCAACTCGGATCGATAATACTATCTCGAAATTCTGTGTTCGAATCTGGATCAAATCACTATGAGAATAGAATAATATACGTATATCCTACGTATTTATCTTTGTTGGTTATTAGCCAAATCAATTCTCTTTTCTATTCACATTTCCTTTAATTCCATTCTCTTATTCTCAATTGCTTCCATTTACAATTGAGTTAATACTTCAATTATAAACAGTTTGAACTCTGACCCATTTAAATTTAAAATAGCTTGAAAAAGTTTTAAAATAGATAAGTAGTTGAAAAATAGTTATTAGTTTATAAAATAGCTGTAAAATAGTTAAGTAGGTATAAAATAGTTAGATAATTGCAAAATAGTTTTTAAAATAGTGATTAGATATAAGTAACTGAAAAATAGTAATTAGTTTATAAGACGGTTTCAAATAGTTAAATAGTTCCAAAATAATTGTAAAATAAGTATAAGATAGTTTGGGGTTTAAGAAGAAAGATTGTATAGTAAATAGTTTGGAAAAATATATTATGATTAAAACAATTTATTTTTAAAATAATCCAGAGCCAAACTGTTTAATTTCCCAATCTCCATTTCCAATTAATTTCCCATCAATTCAATTTAAATTTCACTTCCATTTAAATTGACTCAATTCCAATTTAAATAACTTCAATTTCCATTGAAATTGATTTAACCCCAATTCAAGTTGAATTAATCTTAATTCCTTTCCAAATTTCAAATCAAATTCCATTTGATTTTAAACATATTCATTTTAATTACAATTTCAAATTATTCAAATCAAATTCAGTTTGAACTAATTCAATTTAAATCTCAATTTTAAACTATCTCGAATTATATAAATTCGAGTTAAAAATTTTAAATATTGATTTAATTCCTTAAATCACAATTCCTTCACTTTTAAATTAATTCAACCTTTATTTTATTTTATTTTTAACAAATTAAATCTTTAAACCTTTTAATTCTGAATTCAATTTTCAAAATTCCATTTTAAAATTATCTTTACTTAACTTATTACAAAGTTCAAATAAGAATTCAAAAACAATTTAATCTTCAGATTCTAATTTATTATCCATTTTCAATTTCCAGATCTCAAACCCATTTTGAGATCACTCATAACTCCCATTTAAATTAACCATTTAACTACCCAAGTTAAATTTAAATTTCATCTTGAAATTTCCAATTCAAGTTATTTATTCAACTTATTTAACTTCCTTCAAGTTAAATTTACTTAATCCGGTCAACTTTTCACAATTTGAATTCCCATTCAAATTTTAAACTTCAGATTAATAGTCTTTCCCCTTTTAAGTTTAAAAACTTACTTTACTTTGGGTTTTACATCACATTCCAATTTAAAACTCAACACTAAGTGTTTATTTCAAATCATCATTGGTATTATATATATTCCTCATATATACATTTTCTTTACACACCAAGTTATACTTTAAATTTTTAAACCACCTTTGTTTTTAATTCAAAACAACTTCTTTAAAACAATTTCAAGTTTTCTGGATTTAGATTTAAAATTTCACAATTTTAAATTCTCTTCAATTCCAATTTATAAGTTATACTCACTTAAATGTTTACTTCCCTAAACATTTCATTTTGCTAAATCATTAACAACATTCATTATTAAACACAATTACCATTTATGATAATAACCAAGATTATCATATCTGGAAACCAATTCATTATTACCTTTATTCTTGATAACATTTCTACAAATTCAAGATTTTAATTTTAGTTTGAATTCATTTCAAACTTATCTTCATTCAATTTTAATTTGGCTTTATTTCTATTACCACTTAATTTAATTCCAATATTTTAACAACCAATTACCTTAATATTATTAGAAAGAAATATCATTTTATATATCAAAATATATTCTTATATAAAATCATTTAAAATCCTTATATAAGAAAATAACAATTACGCTCTCATATATATATATATATATATATATACACACTCAACTTGTTCTAGGGTACCATTGACCCTATCCTTAACGAGTAATCCCAATAGAGCCAAGGTTCTCGCTTAACCTTCAGCTCTGATACCAAATGTAACGATTCGGGATTTTCGGGGTCGAAAAACCCGGGTCGTTACATGGAACTTGCACAGTGAGAACAAATGTGATAATAACATAACATATCAACAATAGGCATATATCATTAGTGATAAATAAAATAAAATATATACAACAGGATATGGTGTCATATGTCATAGGTGAATAGTTTCAAACAATGGCATATCACATAAAGCAGTAAATAATAAGCATTTCAAAATCTAACAACATATTTCAATTGTCATTTCAATGTGAATTAAATTTATTAAATATAAGAATGTTAATCGTGAGTGATCGCTCACCTTTCGAGGCTAGAAAAGATAGACAACACAACAAGCTACGGTTTGAATCGAAAAATCGACCAATCCAAACGACTAATTCCAAAGCAAAGTACGATGAACAAGAATTTTGACGAACAAGGCTGATAATAAGGAATCGATGAAACAAATCAGGATTAGCTTGATGACTAAAACGAATGTAAATTATATTAATTTATAAGATTTTTTTTCAATATTCAATTTAAAAATACATATTTAAAATAACATATCTGTATATATTATTTTAATTCAAAAAAAAAATCAAAACATATATTGAAAATTATATTGATTTGCAGACAAATATATATATATGAACACAATATATAATTACCACTAAATTTATATATGCAGGCTAGTGTAAATATGCAGACACAGTATATGATTACAACTAAATGTATATATGCAGGCTACAACTAACATATACCCAGACTCTATATGCAACAATGTATACACACGTGCATGCTACAAAATCAAATATACATGCTATAGGAAGTGAAAGCAAACTTAATATACATATATAGTTTTTCAATATTTAACAATATCCATGTATAAACAAAGGAGCATGCTTCTCCAAATAAACAAATGCAAACCATATTGATATGCAAACCAATATATATATATATATATATATATATGCAGGCTTTCACAATTATATATCCAGACTCACATATATATATAAGCTAACTAAAATCATGCAACAACAAAATATATCTATGCAAGCTATTTAACAACATAAATGCAGACCACAGTTTATAAAAATATACAACAAAATATACATATGCAGGTTAATATATACATACATATATGTAGACCATAAAAACAAACACAAAATATGTATACAGGTTAACCAAAACAAAAATATGTATACAGGTTAAACGTGAATGCATGCAGACTAAACATATATGTAGATTTTACATATCCAACAAAATATATATGCAACTTCATATATTTATGTATTATATATAACACGTATGCTCAGATCTTTGTACATATAACATATATATCTGCTGCACACATATATATATTAACTCACGAATAAAATCAAAGGGTTGTGGCGCAAGCAAAGCCGGCCTAGAGGGAAGCCCACTAAGCCCATGGGCTGGGGCAACCCACTGGGTCGGGGCAAAATTTACTAATATTTGAGTTATAAAGTACTTAAATATAAAGAACTTTTTAAAAATACAAATGTTGGAAGTTGTAGTTCAGTGCTAATGCCCATTGTTTGCACCATGATGTGCTGGGTTTGAGCCTTGAAAGGGCAACAAATTTTTGATACAACCGTTTTCTTCACTGAATCTTCATTTTGGGCTGGGATAGTAAATTCTTTGGGTCGGGCCTGGGCGCAAGACTCGAGGGTGGAAGGGAGGTAGGCTGAGGGCTGTCGCGTACAAGGCAGTGTCGGTCGGTGATGGCGGAGAAGGGTGCAAGCGGCCATGGTTTGCTCCGGTTATGGAGTGAGGGGCGGGTCCGAGTTGGCTGTGGAGAAGTTTGGTGGCACAAACATGGAGTGGTCGGATGAAGGTGCCGCGGTAGTGGGAAGGCGAAGGGCTCAGAGGGAGGACGAGGCTGCTGGGTGGCTATTCGGTTGCACGTGGAGGAGAAAGTGGTGGAGGATGCTAAGGCGGACGGGTCGTGAATAAGGAGTTGATGGGTGGAACGATGGAAGAAGGTTCGGTTAGGCAGTGGTGACTTGGAGATGGGCATGGGCTTGGCTGTCGTTTGGGTCTCTGGTGGTGGCGGATGACGCGGGGAAGTGGGGAAGGTCGGATCTGATGGAGGAGCGGTTTCTGGAATAAAGGGAAAGAAGGATAGGTGGAGTGGGTGCTGCGGCTATTGTTAGGGCGAAGCGAAGTGATGAGGCGAAGGCTGACTTGGCTGATGGTCGGAGGCGTGGTGGAGTATTGGTGCGGCTATTGGTGGGGGAAATGGTCACGAGTGAAGGCTGAGCAGGCAAGAAAAATGAGCAGGCATCTATTATAAGCTATATAAAATAATATATTTTCTCTCCTTTCAAAAGTATGAACAGCAAACAAGGAATAGAAAGAGGCAAATGAAAACGTACCAATATAAATAAAGCAATGAGAATGGTTAAAGTCAACCACGAGTTCAAAGTAATATTAAAAGTTACTGCCTATCAATTTTAGGGTGGAAAATGAAAGGTTATGGGAAGTTAAAAGGTCCAAATGTGGAACCGATACGACTGATCGGTTTACCGATTTCGTCGTGTTCCGAACCCCGAAATTCACAACTGGATATACTACGGAGATCAGCACGATGAGACGATCGTAATGGTACACATATATCAGCGATACGACCATGCTATCAAAAGTCGATGGTTCGCTGCTAAACTGCTGCAAATTCATCGAAAATAAGATAAATGGGGCTAGAGAAGTCTGAATTTGATGAAACGAATTATGACGTCTCACTCAGAAAATGATTTACATTTTTATTATATAAAAATATTCAAATTTCAAAAATAGTTTATATTTCATCAATTTAACTAATTTTAAATGAAATTGAAAATTACATTACAGAACTATTTTCATATTATACGGTGAAAATCTGGTATTTGCTACATTTAAATAGACGCATATCAAATATCAAACTTTTATTTCCAAATTCAATTATTTAAATTTCACAAAAATTCATTTAATTACGTTATTAAAACCGTTAAAATTTACGAGTCGTTACACATACACACATACATATCTCTATATATACATACATAGAGATTATATCTATATACATGTATATATATATACATACATACAGATATATATATATATATATATATAGATGTATATATACATACATACATATACATATCTCTATATATATATGTATTTGTATGTATGTATGTGTATATATATATACATACACACACATACATATCTATACACACACATATGTATATATGTATGTATGTATGTAACGACCCGTAAATTTCAACTGTTTTAATAATGTTATTAGTTGAAATTTTGTGAAACTTTAAACGATAAAATTTTGAAATATAAATTTGATATTTGGAATGCGTCTAGTTAAACATAGCAACTGGTAAATTTTCGTCCGAAAATATGAAAGTTTATTTTGCGCGTAAATTCACTCCAATTTAATCAGTTAAAAAGCGATGAAAATAAAATATTTCCGAAACCTAAATATTTTTACATATAAAAATTCTAAACCATCTTCTGAGCAAGATGTCAGTTTGTCATTTTTCCAAATTCGGACATCTTTGGCTCTGTTGATCTTATTTTTCAGCGTTTTTCTTGCATTTTCCACCAGTAGAAAAATTCGAATTTTATAAATTAAATCGTACCACTGATATCTGTAGACCATTTTGATCGTCTCGTCTTGTTGATCTCTACGGTATATTCGGTTGTCAATTTCGATGACCGTTACGTGACGAGAAATCGCAAAACGAATAGTCGTATCGGTGCTTTTTTTTAACTTTGAATTTTTGGTCCATTAAACTTTGCACCGTACAACACAGTAGCCATCAGCCATTAATATTCCAGAAATTAATTGTTGACCTTTACTATTTTCACCGTTTCACTTTTCATTCGCTGGTTTAGTTTCATTTATGGTTCGTGACTTTTATTATTCCTATAGCTTTCCAGCTGTTCTTTTATCCATCTACCGTTTGAAAAATGCAGTCACTACTTTTATTACTTTGGAAGTTTAAGCCATGACCTTTAGAATTCATACGGTTCCAAATATTTTTTTTTTCGTTGCCATTCCATTCTTCAATTTCATTTTATCTTAGTGCCTGTACATCTCACTTCTTTCCCATTCGCTCCTTCCCAGAACCAAAGCCTGCTATTCCCCTGAAGTTGTTCGGCTGCCTACCCATCATCTCTTTCCTTCCCGCCTGCTGCCACCATCGGCCAGGGCCCGCGCCTGGACCCCACCGCATACCCCGCCCATGTCAGCAGCCTTCACCGACCCCACTTGTCTCTCTCTCCACGACATGAAGCCATGCAAGCCTCATGCGCCGCAGCCCAGAGCCTCGCGAGCACGCAACCGTCCACCCCACTTCGAACCCACTCCCCATCACCATTTTCTTCCACCTTCCCTCTCCGACAGTCACCTTCGCCGCATCACCCTCCAAGTACCCGCGACCCATACCACTGAACCCGACCCCACTGCGCAAGCAAATTCCGACCCTCCTCTGCCTTTCACCTCCTCCCCTTGCCTGCATCCGCCACCGTAACCCACAGCGCGAGCCCCCACATCATCGAAACTCCTTGTCGAAGTATGCTCGGCCTCAAAAGCCCATGGCGACAACCACCGCAACTTCCACCTTGCTGCGACTCCCTCCCACTTCCTTCATGCATGAATCTCGCCTCGTCATTTCCTCCGACCAAGTCTGCCCTCGCCCACTGAACCCTCCGGCCTTCGCTCCTGTCGCCGTGCTAACCCTTCCTCCTCGAAGCTGACAGCCTTCCACCACGTAGGCCTTGCTCCGGTCGTGAGCAGCACCGAGACCCGGATCCATTTCCTTAACCTCTTCGGCCTTGTTTCCTCGACTGCCTATCTTCCGTGTCGCATCTTCGAATACTCGAGCCTGCAGCCTTCTTGTCCTTTATAGAAAGGTAAATATATATACTATATATTTAGATTAATGTTTTGTATTAGATTTGGTTTCTGTTTTGTTCATAATAACTTATGTTAAAGGTTTTAGTCTGTTGAGTTTTAAAAGTAAAGTTATAATAGTTTACTTTATCTAACAAGCTATTGTACATGATCCATACATACTTATATAAAGTTGTTTCCACCATATTTATGTAACAGTACTTTATTTTTGGTTGCGTGCATATGTGTGAAAGTGAGTTTAAAATATGTAACTGTTTATAACTTTGCAGTTTTATATACCTGAGATGTCTACGTATATTATGTTTTAAAGTATATGTGTGAGTTAATATATATATATATATATCTAGATATATATTAGTTTTATATATATAATATGATATCGTATATAAAAGTTTATATAAAATGTTATAACCTGTTTATGTATGTATATATGCTTATATGTCAACATTTTGTGTATGTCCAAAGTTTACATTTCGGTTGTCATAGGTGTGTCAGTTTATACTACATTCGCTATTTGCATATATTTATATTAGATTTTACAAATATTAAAGTAAGGTGGCCTGTTATTGCTTATAGTGTATATATATATTATATAAGTGTACGTTGAATCTAAGTCCGGATTTCGAAAGGTGTAGATGTAGTTTGTACATACATATATTTTTCACATATATGGTTACGTTATATTTGAAGGTATGTGTTGTGTAAATTTGCTATTTTGACTGAGAGAACTTAAATATTAATATAATAAATATAGTATTGTATATATCTGAACTGTGTGAATAAGTTATATATTAGTGTTATGTTGGTTTTATAAAGGGTATACAATTTATATAAATCAAGTTGTTATATATTATAAAGTATGACAAGTTATCTATTTTATATCAGGTTATAAGTTGTATTATTTTATAATATGTGTTGATTTTGTAATGGGTTCTGTATGAAGTATATATATATATACTGTTGGGTTTTTGTTGTTATTATAAAGCCAGGTTTGTATAGGATCTGCTTGTTTTATGAATATAAAGGTTACTATATTTAGTATAAGTGCTTTTGATATGTGGTTAATTTAAAACAATAATTTTGAATGCATATACATATTTAATTTATTATGTGTTTAAAATTTAAATATGATTTGTATATAAATAGTATATATAGTTACATATAAGTTCATTCATACCATCTATCTTCATCGATGCCGTTCTAATTGACTTCATAAACTACTATTTATCAGCTTTGTCCGTTGTGCCTGTTTTTCATCGAATCGTGTCCATCTAGCTTTGCTTTGGAATTCGTAGCTCAATTCATCGTCTAATCTCTCTAGCCTCGAAAGGTGAGCAATCACTCACGATTAATGTTCTTTTATTTATTAAATTTGATTTCAATTGAAACGACAATTGAAATATGCTGCTGTTAGATATTTACACTGTTATTACCTGTATCAGTTCACCTGTGACATCTGACACCAATATCTGTTATATATGCAATGATAATCTAGTTTGATTGTTAAATGACTAATTGTTTGATGTTTACAATTGGACGTTAAAATTGTAATGTATAAAGTGATAAATATTATGCAAGTAAATTTGACATAGGATAATTAAAAATTTGAATTGACATATATGTTGAATTTGATTAGTTGAATATGACCCCTTTTATTTGTTAAATTAATTGACATGTAAAATAGTGATAATTACACTTTGAACCATTGAACGTATATTGGATTAATCGTTGTAGTGTTAAAATTGTAAAGGATGACAAGTGAAAACCGTAATGTAATAATCTTTAATCTACTTGAAATGATAGTGTAGATTCTAGAAATAATTATATTAATTCGTAAAAATAACAATGCGAATAAATACAGTTATTTCGGGATTATTTGAATTGATTATTGGATTGTTATTGATTGTTGTTATTGCTTGTTTATTTACTTTGACACCATCACAGTTATCACACTGCAAGTTCCCTTGTTATGCTTTGATTTTGAATTGAATTGGAATCGGGTTGAAATGATAAATACCCAAATTGAACTTTGACCTTAGATATAGAGAATTAAATAAACCCGATTGGTCAATAATTTGATTTAAAGTAAACGAAGATTTTATTTGAATAAATAATATGGTTTTGAAATGAAGTTGAAATTTGAATTTTAAATGAAAGGAAAATGTTAATATTTAATAATCTGAAACAAAATATTAACAATGTAATTGATGAAGAATGTTGTTTAGTTTGAAAAATTAATTAAGTTTGAAATTATTAAACTTTGAAACGATTTAATAATTAAGTTTGAAATTATAATTAAGTTGAAATTATTAAACTTTGAAATTAGTAAATAATTAGGTTTTGAATTATTTAATAATTAAATAATATTGAATTATTTAATGATTAAATTAAATCTGAATTCATTGATAAGAGAAATTGAACCTTTGAATAAGTAAATTTTATTTCGTAAATAATTGAAATTGAATTCTTTATTAATTAAGTTTTGGAAAATTATTTAAGTAAGTAAATAAGTGAAATTGAATTTCTTTAACAAGAGATGAAAATGTGATATTTTGGAATTAATGTAAGACTTGTAATTGAAAGAATTGATTTGACGAATTTGATTTAATTCAAAATTGTAAGTTTTGATTTAATGAAGTTGAACTTAAGAAATTGATTTAATGAATTGGAAATTTAATAGAAATTGTTTTGAATGGCAAATTTACTTAACGAATATTGAATGAAATCGATAAATGAACTTAAATTGATTTGAATATAGATTAAATCATTTAAATGATTTCGGAATGAAACTTTTATACGAACTTGAATCAATATATGAATCGTTTTAAATAAAATTTGAAATTGTATTATAAGATTTTGAAATGGTAAATTTAGAAGTTTTGAAACGTAAATTTTGGAAATGGGTTTAGAAGGACAAATGAAATGTTGGTTTGCAAATTTCTAATTGGAATTGTAATTGATTTGGTTTTGAAATAAATAAACGACCAATCAGTGTAATAATTACGGAAGTTATTAAAGAGACTGGAATCGGTTATGGATATACTCTCTATCTAAACCGAAAACCACTTTAATAACTATACACGGAGTGATGATCCAGGATGAAGTGGTTGGAATGATGTACGTGTTGACTGAAGAAAGAGAACAATAATGGATAGCCTTGACACTTGTGTCAAATTGGAAATGACTAAAACAGGAGCCGTGCCGGGCCAATGGAGGATTTGCTACCTCAAGTGAACACACTTCTTCGAACTTCTCATTACTTGTTGTCGATTGGTGCACCCTTGATTTTGGGAGTGTTGTTTCACGGTGTTGCGGGCACTGCGGCGTTGCGTTCTCACCAGTCCGGATCAGGCAAACGGTAGTATCACTACCTTGGGTATTGCCTCATGTGCCTTGTCATACTTGTATCCCTTTATTCGTGACCACTATGAATTTGTTTTGTACCTTTAGTATATGGATTGCCCTCTGGTGACTTCCGGTTTTGGGGAAACTACGGTCTTGTATATGCTTTTGGGAATAAAAATGTGTTAAGGGTGGAATGGGCCATGACTTAACACTATTTTGATATCTTTATATTACTGATAGACATTATCTACTTATCGTACACTACTACATAGTAGATAGTTTAACGGATCCTTAAAGGATGGTTATTCCAAACATCCTTTGAGTTACTTGTATTTCAATTGCTATTTCACTTGAGTTGGATTTATTGATATAAGAATGTTAATCCTGACTCGAGTGTCTTGTGTTTTTGCTTTACGCTCGGGTCAGACTGAGTGTACCAGTATTCGAGACTCACCTTTGGAGTTGGAGCTTTGCTTGAAGATCCAGCCATCTATTCTGCTTTCAGTATTCGATGATTCCAGTGATGTATTCTGATTTGTATCTGATGTATCGTATTACTCTTCCGTTGTATCTGGTTTAACTCTGATGTAACTTATATATTTATATAGTAGCTTCATGAACTACTATCTCTTTTATTTCCGCTGCAATTATTACTCTATGTCTGTGATCTGTGATTATTTTATTTACTGTATATGTTCAGTTTTGCCAATTTAAATTAACAATGCGGTATTTTGAGCAATTCAATTCCGGCATGAGTGTCTACCTATACACTTATAATGGATGCGAATGGTCCAAAATATCGGGTCGTTACAATGTATGTATGTATATACATATACATAAGGGCATCTCTCTATAAGGTCCAGCATCGCTGCGAATCCTATATATCTGTATACATATACATACACACACACACACATAGAGATATACAGATATATGTATATAGAAAATATATTAACAAGAGTTTAAGTATATTTATTAACACACACATATATATATATACTATAATAAAAAACCTTTGGTCAACCGGTCAAAGTGAAGCCTTTTTGGCTATTCCGAAAATGACCACAGTTCCAAACCAACTTCCATGATCTCGGTAAGGACATAAGAGTCATTCATAATTGTTTTCATTTGCCACGATATCATCTCTCCTCATTTTTCTTGCTCCCTTTGTCCCATTATTTCTCCCATCGTCAACCGCTCCATACCCATTTTCTTCCCTCTTTTTCTCCCTTCTTTCCTCACATTTTTTCGATCCGCATCTCCTTCCATGTCGCTTATTCAAAAACTTCACCGCATCACTTCCTTTCTCCACCTTCACCTAATCGACAACCACATCTACATCACTTTGCTTCTCATCTCCTCCAACAAACTCTCTGCCTCCACACCTGCTTCCCTCAAAAGAGGCCACGGCTTCAAAGTTGTACAAGATTTGGAGATATTCCCCGTATGTTGGTACTGATACTAAAGCGATGGAAACATACATGACGACAACAATCTGAGTGGAGATCGAGTTCGAACTTGATTCGTTCACCAACTCTAGATCTACGGGAACATGCTTGAGCAATTTAATGCAATTTGATGATGTTCTGAAGCTGGAAGGTGATGTTACCGTTCAAGCTGTCACGGGGAGGAAAGTCGCAGGTGCAGGTGATGATACTTTCGATGTTGTCATCGGGAGGAAAGTCATAGGAGCAGGTGATGGTTCTATTGAAGTTGTCAGAAGGAAAGTCACGGCAGCTCAGATGAAAACTAAAGGCAAGGGATTAGAAGACAGAACGAAGTGAGTATGTATTTTTTTTCCCTACATTCAGTAAATATGTTTTTGGATTATTTGGAGTAGTTGCAGCATGTTATGGCTTGCATAGTTCAACCTAAAAAAATATGCTTGATTTCCTATACAACTTATTATCAGTTATTGTCGATGCATTTACTTAATGTTAAGTTTGTATTCTGTATCTTAATATCAGTTCTTACCGACTTCTGATCTTTTCCTTTGCTCTGCTATTTGCACCTTTTCAAATATATACTGCATATGCCTATTTCTCTTTACTAAGTTATTAAACCCGGTACTAATTTCTGCCCTGTTTTTATGTAGCATTCACATACAAAACCTCATCCCACTTCACCACCTTGATACGTTTTTTATTTTTCTTAAACCAGATCAATACAGAGCAATTGATAAAGAAGGAATGCCACATACTCAACAATCATTTATCAAGGGTCCGCTGTATATTCACTTCAATGTAGAATTTCCAACATTCGGCACACTTTCAATCGATCAATGCCATATTGTGGAGAAATTCTTACTAACTAAATAAGTCCATGTCAGCAGTGGAAGTAGATGAATGTGAGGAGACCACTTTACATGATGTTGATGTAAAAGAAGAAATGAGGCGTAAGCAGCACCAGAGGCAACAAGAAGGTTATGATGAAGAATATGAAGATGAAGTTGGCCATTCAGGCATTCAGTGCCCACAGCAATAAGGTATTGATTTAAATTTTCCTTTCACGTTGATGGAAGATACAACAGTTGATGACCGAATTCTCAACAAATACATTATTTTTTCTCTGTTATTATTCCAACAGTTAAAAAAAGAAAATCAGACATACATTGTTTCTACTACTGCTTTCAGATGGCTAAGATCAGAGGTGATTTTTTTTACCCTGCTCATATGTAATCATTTCCTATTACGTAAGTGATATACTCTTATAGAATATAACTCAATTTCTAATGTGAAAAAGGGTTTAGCCTTTGGTGCTGTTGGTATTCTGTCCCATGTCTCAGATAACTACTTCACTTTCATTGTTCTTTTTCTTCCTTCTTGCGATCAAAACTGTGGACAAACCTCAATTTGAGAAAAAATGGTGTGAAAAATGTCAAAAAAAGTATAAAAAATGGCTTTGCAAAAGATTTTAATAATAGGACAATTGATTTAGTTATGACTCTGCAATGGAGTTCTGTTATTTGTAAGTGCATCTGTTCTATGTTGTCGACTGGGTGATCAAACTGAGTTGCTTATGCTTACTGATTGTAAGCCGAAATGTTTAAACTGTGATGTCTAAATAAATTCATTTATATAGTTGCTGACTGATTGATTTCAATTTTTCTTTCAAGTGTATTGAAGATGCAACAAGTTGGGGTAGTACAATAGGCGACTACGATGTTTGTTGAAAGCTGTGAACACAGGTATTTCTTCATTTTAGGTATGCAGTTGCAAAATTCCATAGGTGTAAATATGCATTATGTAGCTTTTTTAATTCAAAATCGTATGAATTCAACTATGTAGTAAGAGCCCTTATGCAACTCACTTTTTCCCCCTTTCAAAATGATGACGGGAAAATCCAAAGCTAAGCACTATTTTCAAAAATATGAACATAGAGTCGAGGACAGTTAATCGTTGTTATCTAAATTAACCAAAAAACTATATTACAGTCCAAATCTGAAATTAGTAAAAGTGATTTCAAGATCTTTATTTATAAGAATGTTAAAATATCAGCAGTAATGTGCTCTAGGTCTGCGAAGCTGAAGTAAGCTTGAAAAAAAGCACTATATTTATTAAGCTTCTTTTAGGTTCTCAACCTATATATTTATTTAATATAAAAGAATGTTACTCAACACTTACATTTTGTAGTTGATATTAACATTTCTTCATGATTTGGATCTAGCCTATTTGTTTTGTTTGTCTTCTCTATGTTTAGACCATAGTTTCATTACTACTTTACACTAGAGAATATTTCTTCTCTTGAAGTAAACACTTAGTAAATCACATTCAACAATTTATTGTATTTTGAATTAGTATGAATGATTTTTCTATTCAGGCTCTTATGGTATCTGGAGCTGTTGGTGATTGTTGAAGATTCATATATGAGACTACCATATCTGATTTGTCGGCTACTGCTGTAGGTACAGATTTATGCTCTGTGTCACGCATTACTTTTGTGAACAAATGAACCATTCTTTCTTTCTCTTGGTGCTAAATAACTGCTTTAAATTTTTGTTTTACTTTACGGTATAATGCATTGAATGCCGCATTTGATATTTAATGTGGTTGCACTAGATTGTCAGTTTTGAATGTTGCTTTATATGGTAATGCTAACTTAATAGCTCATTTAAATGGAAGGTGAAATCGTGACATGTGTAACTTATTTGGATAACTAAATCATCTTGCTTATAGGAACCATGATGTATGCCATACGTTAATTACACTTCTTTGGTATTCTTTCTCTTATTTATACAATCCTTTATGCAAACCATCAAACTTTTTTGAAAAGGGAAATATCCCATGTAATGTTAGTAATCAACCCATACATAAGCCATATACCTCATTCCCTCTATTCCTATAGTAACATCAATATGTTTGACTACTTCTTTCTACTTTATTTTTATGGTGGTTTTTTTGAATTTTGTTGGGGATGTTTCTATTTATTTTCCTTACTTCATAATTGCTTTACTGATTTATATTTAATAATTAAAAGTGGATGCTGATGTGGATGTCGATGCTTTGTATTCACCGGTGGATGCTGATCAATATGTCTTAAATAGTTAAGACAGTTTCATCATTTTTCTTCACACATTTGTTTAACAGTTCATATATGTGCACATTTCTGCTCACTCCCTATAATTTTATCTTCTTCTCCCCTATTTTGTGCACTCACTTCCCAAAACTCATTCGGTCCACTTTCAGATTTTCGTGTTAATCTTCAATAGGCGAGATAATTGGCTTTCAATTGGCAAGGACTAGAACTAGAAAGTGCTAATGGCTAGCCTCTCCTCTGTTCTTCCTTCATGTAAGCAGCTTTTTGAATTATTGGTTACAAAATTTGTTCTTTTAGTTAGATTATTTACTGCATTCATTTCCGATGGTGTTGGAGAATAAAATTTGGTTGATAAGTGCTGATAATGACTTGGGGCAATTTTCATACTTCTCTTTTAAAGATTAAAATTTATTCCTAATTTGAAAAGTTGCCAACTTAAACTTGAATATAGGTTTCGGTAAATAAGAGGTTTGTACTTTATAACAACAAAGATGGTTGATTAAATTTTCTATCTCTTGCTGTGTATTTACCAGATGCTGGAATGCAAACGTGGCATTTGAAGACTACATCAGCAAAGAGATCCTTTTTTAACAACATCATTTTTTCTTTAATTTTTTTAGAGCAATCATTGAAAACCTTAGTTGCTTTGGTTAGCAATGAATTAATCGAGTCTTAAAAGACAACAATCTTTTTCCAACTACACTAAATATTTTGAATTTCTATTCAGGCCCATGCTTAATTATTGGCTTTGGCTTTGTGTTAGATTAACCATGTTAAATTCATAAATATAATATGGCTTTGTCTACTTCTACTTACCAATGATATCATTTCATGTTTGCAAGGTTTGGCGAAAAAATAATTCAACTGGCACACTGACTTAATTATTGGCTTTCTATTACATTAACCATGTTAAAGTCGTGTGTGATATGGGTTTGTTTATGTATGCCTAAACGTTAGCTTTTAGATGGACTTAAGTTTCAAATTGGTATACATTAAACATCATTTTTCTTATTACTATTCATTTAAGTCCAGTAGTGTATGCTGTTCATTATATGGTTGTCTGTCCTGGAAATAGTCAAAAGGCTATTGTACTTTCTCCATGTTGTACGTCCTATAGTAGCAGCGAAAAAGGTAAGGTGGTATATTCTGAGTAAATATTTTTTTGATTGGAAGGAAAAATATTATGGTTACATGCACTTTTACTATCTATCAATACATAATAATTTGGAAAAGCATTACCACGCTGTTTAATGCCAATTATATTGATTAAGCACAAAATTACTGAAGAGTATTTGCTATTTTGTAGATGACATCTCCTTTTTACATGTTATTAAGGTTTTTGGTATATGGTTGTTTAAAATTATTTGTTAAGAAATTTTATGAAACAAATCTTTATTATGCACTATTTATAATGAACTAAAATTATAATATAAATGCATGCTTTGGGACAGTGGCGAAGCTAACATAGGACTTCTGCTACGCTGCAACTAATGAATTTGAGCTTCAATCTCTCTTGCCATGTACTCAAATATGGCTGAAGTGAATGTCAAAATTCAATCATTTATAAATTATAGCCAGGCATGTAATATTTCACCTAGGGAAAATGCCTTAGCTAGCCTATTACCACCTTCCCCCTCCTTAGCTTTGGAAGGCTTTTAAGTTGATTGACAATGCAACTAAAATAATTATATCATATATTTTTTGTATGCTTGCGTTGTCATGGATCAAAGAGTGTATAATGGCCGGTGGAAGTTTCATAAGTTCAACGAGTTGTATATTAAACTGAATATATGATTTTATTCGTGCATTTAAATATGCTTTTTGTGTAGGGAGTTATCAGAAATGATGTTGCTTTTTGTATTGAAAGCGGTTGTTGCATTCTACTGGGGCTCAGAGTGAAATTTCATGGTAAACAGATCTATGCCTTTTTCCATGATGAATGTGAGCATGCTCAAAATTTTCTCTACTTTTATGTGAATATGTTCAAACCATGCTCCATTTTCGAGGCCACTATGTTCGAAATTATATGTTCCATTTAAATTTTAAACAAAAGAAAATTTTGTTGCAAGACTGTGTGTTATTTATCTTCAAAGATATTTCATCTTGATTGTAATACCATAAACCTAAGCTGAGTGTTATTTCATTTTTGTTAAATACAAAGAATTACCATAAACATACCCCATATGCTCAATTTGTTAAAAAGAATTCATTTCATGCAGGAAAATTATTATTTGTCGTATGTGAAGTTTATGTCACTTTATTTATCTTATTATTACTAACTTTGTTATTTTTTTTGTACCATTAGTGTCTGATATTGCTTCTAAATATGCATGCTATTAATGCGTACGCTTACACTACTATTACAGTGTTTTTCTATTCAATTTGCAAGTGTAAGAATTTGCTACTACTAGCTTTGTTCCTTTTTGTTTTCAGCCAAGTATATGTTTACAAAAATTTGTTCTTTTTTTTTGGCATACGTGTAAAACACATGTTTGATTATTTACTAAAATAATCCAGTCTCATTCACATTTTGATAAACAATTAATTTGTGCATGTACAAACATAAAAAATGCAACACGTACACATCAAAGTCATTTTGTACAATTTAGAAAACCTTACAACAAATGTTTTTCCGTAATTAACGAAAACATTACTATAATCTCTCACAATATCATAATTGTAACAAAGACAAAATACGTCACTTCCTTCTTTGCACACGTCCAACGGACGTGCCACCGTACTTGTATATATATAACCACAGTTTAAGTATAGTTATTAAAATATATATTACATTGTTTTGCAATTCACAGAAGCCAGGTTCCTGTTAATTTCCTGATAAAATATATTAAAATATATATATTACTTCTTATCAAAATATAGGAACATGCGCTCTTGCACTAACTCAGGTTACTGTTAATTTCCTGATAACAAATATTACCTCACTCAACACACAGGCATGCATTCATGCTCTAACGCATTAAGCCCAACACATATAAAATTCTGCAAACACACACGGCATATTTATTCACACACACGTTAGTGCACACAAATGAATTACAACACACACACACACACACACACAATACAGTGCGCATATCACTAGGGTTGCACCATCTATAATATATTAATTTGATCGAAGATTTCAAGTCAGTAGAGAGTGGAAAATTTCAACAGAAAATTTATGCCAAGGTTTGCAAATGTGTGTGTATAAAAAACAAAACACATAAAAATTAAGGTCAGGTTGTTTACTGATTCACTGTCTTGAAATATTGAAAACAAAAAAACAAAAAAACAGTTTGCTGCATGTAACAAAAAAAAGTGTCAATGCATAATTCTTTTGCTACAAAACCTTAACCCGATCTTTTTTTTTTGAAAATGGGTAAATGGGCCAAGCCCAGATTGTTACAAATAAAAAAGAAAAGAAGGAAACGGGTAACAGCTAAGAAACCCGAAACCAAGATAACATCACAAAAACAACAAGAGCAAACCCTAGACCTCAGAATACAAACATGAGGCTGGGCCTCCAAAAACACACGAGCTCAAAAATGGCGGAGCAAAATCAAAAGAGGGCAAAAAAAAAACAGCTAAAAAGCTCGAAATAGATCGCTCGCAAGAGCTTAAGGGGGTCTCCACTCCTTGATTTCTTTATCTCGAAGCCTGGAGATAACAGGATCTAGGCTAAAATTGCTTTGTCGAGTAGTTTTAGTCTTAGTATCCTTGTAGTTGTTCTCCTTGCTATTATGGTTGCTACCGAATTTCAGTTTGTCAGAAGCCTCTTTAAGCTTTGTCCTTGGAAGATCTGAGCAGTAATCAGCGCAATAGTCGCTGCTCTCTCCTTTTTCCCAAACAGATAAGTGGTAGATTTTATTATTGAGCTTGCTGATGTAGTGAGAGTCTCCTAATCTTTGCTCGTTATCAGGCAGGGGAAAGTTGTTGTTAGCCTCATCGATCCAGCGAGTCCTCATGCTATAATCAGGTAAAGAAATGTTTTGATTAGTGCAAATACCTATATTAGTCCTAATATAATTAGAATTAAGAGACTTGTTACTTCCCTGACAGGTTGCAGTCTGATTGCTTTTGTTTCTATCCTGATAAGTTGCAAACTGATTGCTAGGAAAGTTGTCAACAGTGTCCTTGCTAGCGGCATTGGAAAGAACCTTATAAGATGAGTGCTTGTAGTTATTGAAGTCCTTGTCTCTATGAACAACAGCATTGGATATGATAATGTTGTTTTGCATTTGACAGTCATAAGGAAGCAGAGGCTCAGAGTTGAATGGACGGCTCTCCCTATGCATATTAGGTAAAGAGTAATTCGAATTATTGTTTAGAAAGCTTTTGAAATACGAATTTTTAAAATTTGGATAACTTCCCTTGCAGGAATTATTCCTGGTATGCAAAGCGGAGTAGCAACCTTCAACAGAGGGACTGCGATTAATGGAACTTGATGGCTTATCCACTATATTATCATCAAAAGCAGGGAATTGAGAACTTTTATTAAAGTTCTCATTCTGTAAGTATTCTTCGACAATGTTCTCATAGTTGTCTTCAATAGAAATATTATGAGGACTGTTGTTATTTCTGCTGAATTTGTGAAGTATGATGTTGGATTCAATTTCGATAGTTTTCCAAAGCTGAATACTGTCAGTTTCAACTTTGTTATGAAGTCTGTTATTTCTTTCTTTCCAAATGAAGTAGATGACAGTAGTAAGCATTACTGTAGCTTTGTTGAAATCTGCTTTCTTTCCTTTGTAAGCAATCTGAAAATAATGAATGCTGTCTCTAATGTTTTGGAGAGCCAAATTTTGATTTATGTTGAGCTTATTTTTGGCAATGAACCAAACATGTCTAGAGAAAGTATAATCAAAGAATAGATGATCAATGTTTTCAATTTCGGTTTTGCAAAATAGGCAATTGATATTTCCAGAGTTTTTGTACCATTTACCACACCTTTCTCTAGTTAGAAGACGATTTAATAATGCAAAGTAGGTGCAGAAAGCCATTTTTGGACAGTTAGCAGAGTTCCAAACTGAGTTGTGCCAATCAACTTCCATTTCCCTACCTTTTAAAAAATCCCAAGTGTTTTTAAAGGAAAATCTGCCCTTAGTAGATAATTTCCAGCACCAAGTATCTTCATATGTGTTTGTGTCTATAACAATTTTATTAATTGAAGAATTAAAGATGTTAGTTGCAGGAAATGCTTGTGAATTCCAAGTAGAGTTTTGAATAATAGTGTCAACTGAAGCCCCTACTTTTCCATAGTAGTATAAGTTGTTCCAGCCTAGAAGGTTGATAAGTGAGTTGCCATTGATCCAAGGGTCAAACCATAGGCTTGTGCATTTTCCATCTTTAAATTTGCGCTCTATAAGCTTGGCACCAATTTCTCTGCAACTAAGAATATTTTTCCAGACATAAGAATAATGACTTTTGATGGGCATAGACCAGAAATTTTTCCTTTTGACATACTTGGCCCTCATCCATTCAGCCCATAATGATTTGCCTTCAATGAATTTCCAAAAAAGTTTAAATTTGCAAGCTTCATGAATATCTGAAAAGTTTCTGATTCCCAGTCCCCCAGCTTCCTTGGTTTTAGTAATGGTGTTCCACGAAATTTTATGAGATTTTCCATTCCATATGAAGTTGGAACATAGTTTTTCAATTTTTTTCAAGGTTTTTGCTGGAATGTTTTGAGATTGCACCCAGTACATAATGACAGCAGTGACTAATGTATGAATAAGTTCAACTCTACCTGCTATAGATAGCATTCTGTTAGACCAGTTAATAATTTTGTTTTGAATGGTTTGATAGAGTTTGACACAGTCTCTTTCCTTAATCTGATTATTACTGAGGGGTAAACCAAGATATCTGACAGGGAGATCACTCAGTTGGAATTTTAAAATGTTGAGAATATCTGACTTGTTCTTGCAATCTTTGCTGAAAAAAAATTTGCTTTTATTTTAATTAATGAGAAGACCAGCTTGATTTTTGAGGTTGTCAAAAAAAATTTTAATGGCAGCTGCAGAGAAAGTATCAGCATTTAAAAAAATTAGTAAATCATCAACATATAAAAGATGAGTTATACAAGGGATAATGGAGTTAATAGGTTTCATGTTTTTATATAACAGATCCATTTCCATTTGAAGGGAGAAATACTCCATAGCAATTGTAAAAAGATAAGGGGATAATGGGTCCCCTTGCCTGATTCCCCTATTGCTGTGAATGAATCCACAGGGAGATCCATTAACAAGAATGGAATAGGAAACATTACAAATACATTCCTTAACTACGTTACAAAATTTCTCATTAAAACCTAGTTGACCCATCATGTAAATAATAAAATTTCTGTTTATTTTATCAAAAGCTTTGTGAAGGTCAATTTTGAGACACATTTTATTTTTACCAGCATGGTTGAAATCCCTTAAGAGTTCATGAGATAAAAGAGTATTATCAACAATAAACCTGTCAGGAATAAAAGCACATTGGTTTTTGGAAATGAGAAATTTTAAAAAGCATTTAATTCTGCTACTAAGAATAGAGGCAATAATTTTGTAAAGGAAATTGCAGCAGGCAATGGGTCTGTATTCTCCCAGACAAGTAGGATTTTTGGTTTTAGGGACAAGGGTTATAAAAGTATGATTAATATTTTTTAAAAGCCTACCAGAAATGAAAAATTCATTTACTGCCTCATATAACATGTTTTTAATATCTTCCCAGTGAGTTTTGTAAAATTTGGCCCCAAACCCATCTGGCCCAGGGCTTTTATCATCTTTGGCAGAAAAAACAATTTTTTTAATATCATCAATACAAATAGGAGCAAGGAGAATATCCTCACTGTTAGGATGAAGAACATACTTAGGAAAAATGGTTGGAAAAGTGTAAGAGTTATTCTCAGTATAAAACAACTCAGTGAAATAGAGAATAGCTTCTTTTTCAAGTAAAGTGGCATCATTGATAATCTTACCATTACTATTGATTAATTTACCAACATTGTTATGATATTTCCTGCCAGACATTTTAGCATAAAAGAATTTAGTAGGCAAATCTCCTTGAGAAAGCCAATTAACTTTGGCTTTCTGCCTAATGTTAGCAGCTTCAACATGAAGGGTGTTGGAGAGATTTTTCTGTAATTGATAGAAATCTTTAATTTTGAATTTATCAGAACTATCAATATCAATGCTGTCTTGTAATTTAGCACAGTCCTCTCTAATTTGATTAATTTCATTATTGTTTTTATTTTTGGTACAATTCCAAGCTTTAAGATTATTTTTAGTAAAATGTAGAAAATTTCTGAAATTAAACTGAGCAGAACCATTTGAGGGGAAATGTAAGCTATTTTGAAAAATCTTTTTATAATCAGAGTCATAAACCCATCCATTCTTGAATCTAAAAGGAAATTTTTCCCTAGTTGCAGAAATTTGAGATAATGTAAGTTGAATGGGGGTATGATCACTAGTGTATTGAGGTAAAGTGTAGCATTTAAAGTCAAAGAAATGATTTATAAAGGAACTGTTGACTAGAATCCTATCAAGTTACAGTGAATGTTTCTAAATTCACCTGATTTCCAAGTGAATTTATTACCATTGATGATAGGCTCAACTAAACCAGTTTTTATAAGAAAATTAGAGAAGAATTCTAGTTTTTTTAGAGGTACTGGAATTCCTCCTCTTTTTTCGTGAACTTTAGTAATAGTATTAAAGTCACCCATAATAACCCATGGGAGGGAAATATTATAGTTAAGCTGAACGAGAGAATTCCAGAGAAGAGTTCTATCCTTTTCAAAGTTGGAGGCATAAATAAAAGAGACAAATAATTGTAAACCACCTTTATTTTTGAAACTACAATGAATGAATTGAATATTGAGGGTAAAGTTACAGAGGTCCCAAATGGTAGGATCCCAAAGAACAATGATCCTGCCATTTCCCCCCATTGAATTATTGTGAATAAGATGCCAATTATTAAGATTATTAATCCTAAACAGATCAATGTTTTTATCCGACAATTTGTGTTCTAAAATGCCTACAAGAGAAGGTTTATGAGAAGACAATAAATTTGAAAGGTCTAATTTCCTCTCAGGAGAGTTAAGACCTCTGACATTCCAAGTAATAATATTCATAATAATAAAAAAAGGGAATAAAAGATACTAAAGGATACAATAACAACTAAATCAGGATTTTGCTGTTAATTCCCAAGCTTTCGGTAGATTTTTCTCCTTTCCTTTTGCAGCCTTTTTTGTTATGAACTTTGAGAAATTCTTCCCATTTTGGGTTTTTAGTAATGTATTTCTTCTCAAAAGAGTTAGTAGTTGGACTGTCTGGATTGCCTTCTGTATTGTTATTTATGATTTCATGTATGTACTTTTTCCTGGTCTTCTTCCTTTTGCTTTTGACAGGAGAGGAGGAGACAGAAGAGAAAAGCAATCCAGCATTCTCCATCAAGGATTCAGGCAGAGCACTACTTACTGAAGAGTTGAATTTTGAGGGAATTTGATAGTTTGAAACAGTATCTAGTTGATTAGAAATCATATTTGTAACTAAAATTGCTTTCTCCTGAAGGGGGGGAGGAGGCAAGAACTGTTCTATCTGGTCCTCTTTGTTGTATGTTTGAATATTATTATCTTTCTGGGAAATGCCATAATGATCTGAAGAGGCAACTGTTTCCATCTTTTGTTGATCAAAATCCATGGCTACATTAAGAATTGCGGTTTTATCCTTATTCTCACTTGAAAAAGCTTGTGGGGTGAAACTCTCTGATTGCTCAGTCAAATTATCAAGATTTTTCCCAACATTTTCTATTGGGGCCTCCGAGCACAAATTGATTTCAGAAATTTGTAAAAGATTTTCAGTATCAAAATTGTTAGAAGCGATATTATTATCAGAAGAGATCTTTTCCAGAACTTGATTTACTTGAATATGATCGCTTTCATTTTCTGAAATGTCCATAGAGTTTTTATCCAAATTATTATTGGAAGAGTTTTTCTCTTTCCAAACTGTTTTCCAAGAGCAAGTATCAGAGAGGTGCCCAAAGCAAGCACATTTTTGACATCTAGGAGGAATAAATTCATATTCTATGATTTGTTTGATGCTTTCTCCATCGTGCATGGAGATTAGCGCTATATCTGGTAGATCATCTGTGGCCTTTATCTCTACTAATATTCTGGCATAGCTAAGACGAGTCTCCTTAGCTGTAGACTCGTCTAGTTTTAGTAGTTTCCCCACTACACTAGCTATGGCGGCAAAAGCCTCCTTATCCCATAAACGGAGGTTTAATTCAGGTAGCCTAATCCAGATTGGATAGGTAGAGAGAAGGTCACGATCAAGAATTAGATTCTTGTCCCATCTTTTCAAGATTATTAATTTGCCATTGATAAAGAAGGGACCATTTTGAGTAACTTTGACACAGTCTTGCTCCATTGAGAATCTAATAATGAAGAAGCCATTGTTTCTTGTAAAGATTTCAAAGTTACCCAAAGGGTTCCAAGTTTTAGAAACAAAATTCCTGAAATGATGATAGTTTGGACGAGTTCCATAAACATAAGCTATGATAGAGTTGCTCCATTTATCCTCACATTTTGCTTATTTCCTCTTTAACGACCACTATTTTCTTGTTACCCAAATTAATGGGGGCAGAGTAACTGAGATCAGTATTATTGCTGAAGCCACCATTCTTGACTAAATCTGCCCAGGATGAGGCTGCCCTTGTTGAAATGGATATGGCAGAAGGTTGAGTTCTTGGTATCTTCGTCAATTGGCTGGATCTTGATTGCCTATTAGACGGATTTGGGTACTTTTCCCGTCCTATTGACAAAGGTCTAGCCGATGATCTATCTGATTGAGCCATTGTTGATCTTTGCGAGGGATTCTGATATTTTGCAGAATTAGCTCTGCGCCGATTCATAACTAATTGGAATCCTTCCTCATCTTGATCAGGTGGTTTATCCTTAGGATTAGAAGGAGGAGAGGAAATGAGAGAAGGATTGAGAAGGTGAGGGGAGCCTCTAGAGATCTGATCAGGGTTTTTTTTCAAAGATTGGGTTATTTTTGATTATCATGGAAGCCATTAAAATTCAGACCTTAACCCGATCTAATTCACAACTTGCATGCACTTCCTTATATTACCGGACCTTCCCACACATATATTTACTCTATTTGTCACTCCCACGTCTCAACCTTTCCCTCACTTAAACTCAACCATCAGTGCATGGAGACACTCATACACTAACACAGCAATATTATGCAAGGCTGCATAAAAACATAAACGTACGGGGTAAAACAAAGCCATAGCAAAGCAGCCAAACATTGTACACTAAAAGTTCACAAACCAATTTAGGAAAAGATATACGCTCGTATATTTAAACACAGCCAAGTAAACTCTTATAAACTAAAACACAAAACACATAAGAGAAGCGCACACACCCTGCAAATACACTAAGACACACATACATATATGCAACTGGAACATCCACACACGCAATAGGGAGAAACTCAGGCAAGCATACATGGCTACCCATTCTAGGATACATACACGCACCGGGGAATTACATTAAGGAGAACCCAGGCATGCACATGCTTACACGAGCTAGTACACACTTACAAATATAGGTTGTGGGTTGCTCATGCAACCCATTCCCCACAGAATCTCCTTTTAAAATTTTATATTATAAACTATACAATCCTTACCAATTATATAAATTCATTTGTTATAATATTTATATACAAAGAATAATTTATTAATCTTTTCAATCTTCTATTTGAATATTACTTATAGCCCCTCTTTATTTATTTTTGAAGCTATAATTCACATTTGCATTTTTGTGCACTCACACATGACCGTAACTCAAAAACACACTAGCGCAAAGACGGGTTCAGGCAATACAAGCTTAAATTAAGACATAGTTGTGAGCATTCTACTCACCCGAATGGAGAATTCACCTTCCACTTCAATGCTCCAACTCACTGGTCCTTCTACCTTGCACTGTAAACGCATTCACCCTAAAACCAGTGAAAGAAATCTTGCTACTTTGATTGTGTATTGGTGTAGAAGTGTTGAGATGCTATGGAAGCGAGCTATTTTAATTTGTAGAATTTTATTTGTTTTTTATTTAAATTAATTTAGGTGGTAGGGTTTGGAGAAGAGCATGGATTTTAAAGTCATTCAACGTACACACTTTGAGTTTATTTAAAGTTGCGGTAGAAACATCAGGAATTGGATAAGTCTAGGTATAGAAGCTTCACGAAACTAGGAAATTAAAGTTTGGTTTGTGCTTTGAATTATTGGGCTTCACTATTTTTATTTTTTATTTTTTTTCAAAAAAGAAAGTATATAAATAGAAGGAGAAAAAACTCCTTTCTCCGGTGGCTTACATAAAAGGCGTGGCATATGAATGACATATACCACCCATACAGAATATAAAAGAATAATGGCAAACAGACCACAACCGAAGCCATAGCAACTGGCGATACGACTGTTAGACCGGAAAATAAAGAAGAAGAAGGATACCACCGATAACCTCCTACCCGCCTTAACTCGAAGGTAAAGGCCAGACCTCCAATCTCAACCAAAATAGAGAACAATCCGAACCGCAACAGATGCAACAAAACAGAAGAGAGCAGACTCCACAAACTGGGCTAATCCATCTCCAAAAAAAAAACAGCCGAACCTCGAGTAGTGATGGACGAAGGATGATGCCAACAATCTGCCAAAGAAACCGAGAAACCAAGCCAGATCACCCCTAGAAGGTGGAAACAAGAACCTCCAGCGATGCCACGGAAGCAAGTAATAGATGCAGTCAACCAATGCGCACTCCCGTAAAGGGGGGAACAGAGAAACCTGGAAAAGAAAACTAGCGACTGCATTAAAACAAAAAACGGGGGGGGGGGGGGGGGGGAGGGGGGAAGGGAGCGATGGGTGAAGGCCAACGCTCGAATGAAGGAATTCAACCAACTCCCTGTCTGGCAGAGGACAGAGAACTAGAAATAGATAAAAGACCCACTAACCGAGTAGATCGGGGGCTTGTGATTCTCCTGTAAGGTCTACCACGGAACGCTAGGAATACGTCATTCCTCACTCGCCAAATAATGGACGGAGGATCCATAGGAGTGTTATCGAATATTGCCTTATTCCGCGCGCACCACAGGTGCCAGCAGATAAGGCAGGGAATTAAGCGGAACACGATAGAACGAAGAGATTTTCCAGATTTTCTAGCCCACCAAGATGTCAGGAGATCAAAAGGAGATCTGGCAATGCGTCGAACCCCGACTAGGTTGTCGAAGTAATTCCAACACGATCTGGCCGAGAAACCACCAAAAAACAAGTGGCTCAAGGATTCCACTTCCCCGTTGCCACAACATCGGCAGCGGGAAACAAGGGGGATGCCGATCTTTTGAATATTAACATCCAGCGGCAACCCATCATGAAGTAGTCGCCACATCAAAATAGAAGCCTTGGGAGGAATATGGGAATCCCAAATGAAAGAAAAAATCGGACGAATTGGACTGGAGGATCTAATTTCATTTTTTTTACTTTATGATACAAAATTTAAAAGCCCAAAGGAATGGGGCATTTCACCAGAAGGACAAACTTTGCAGTCCAATTAGTTTCTAGAACACACATTCAAAGAAATTACTTTCAAGGCCAAAGTTAGCAGAATAATTACTTTCAAGGACAAAGTCAACAGTCCAATTACTTTCAAGGACATAATTTCATAGGTTTTTAGGCCCTAGAAACTAATTATTATGCGTTTTGTCCTTGAAAGTAATTATTTCAATTGTGTGTCCTAGAAACTAATTCCACTTGCTAAAGAGGCCCTTGTGGCTAATTTCCACAAATTTAAAAGCCCAAATAAAATTCAATTTCTTCACTAACTCGCTTCTAATGGATGATAACTTTATATATACAAAATAATTTTTCATAATTTTATTTAATTAATTAATCATTTTATTTAAATCATTTCCTAATATAATTCCAAAACTAAATTTATTCTTTACAATCAGTATTTTGGTTTTAGTTCCAATATTACTACCATAATTCTAACTACTAATCACCTTGTAATAAAACTCAATATTCAAAAAAATAAATTCAAACTGTTTATTTAAATTTCCAACGCATTTTCTTTATTATTTATTTATTTATTATTATTTACCCAAAAGCCAGGTTGGTACACTTTATTTTAATTATTATCTTGTTATTGAAATGCTTATTTTTGTTTAGATTAAATTAAAAAAACCACTCTCGACTTCTATCTCTCATTACAAAATTATATAGATTTGTAGAAGGACAAAAAATTATCAGTTGTTGAAAACCTTTGTTACTCTTAATAACTGCCTTCACGTAAGTAGATTGCATAACGTTGATTTAGCTAATCGTCTTTAAGACATGAAGGACGATTCACATGATAAATATTGTGCTAAACTTATCAAATCTCTTAGGAATTCAAGATTGAGGACTTGGATATTAAGCTTATTCGATCAACTCAAGTATGCTATACAAGACCGAGACAAGGATTTTAGAGAATTTTCAAAGTTATCAAAACAACAGTTAAGAGATTGGAATTTAAAGTAGAAAAGACTACAATTACTTTGCAATTTTTATGGTCCTACACTGAATATAACTTCGGAGGCTATCCCTGGCTTTAAAAACGAAATTTCATCTCCCTTAATGGCTACCAAAAGGGGATCTACTGAAACTGATTCTGAGTACATTCCAAGATGTGTTATGGCTATGATTTCGATGCAAGAACATCTCAACTTTTGGTATGGCAAACCCCTTGGATATTCTTTTGGAAGTTAGAACTAAGGTCTTAAAATAATTTTGAATACCAAATAAAAGTTTGGCCTTCAATATATTTAAATGTTGTGTATAGCTTTTATGTTTTTAGTGTTTTTGATATTTCATTATAGTAATGAAAAGAATTTTATCCTTCTCTTCTTGTTTTTAACTTGTGCTTTATTCAATTCCTTTAAGACTTGTTATGCCTAATTGCCTAAGTAACAAAATAGCCCATGGTTTCATTAGAAACGCTTATGATAGTAAGGTTATCGAGACAAAAATTCTCAACTCATTCAATCTAAGCTAGGGTTCGATGATGTTACTTTGGAGCTTATTAAAAAATAAAATGCTTAAACAACTGGTAAAAGACCTTGAAAAGCACTTTAACTCGGTTCTATAAGTTGTTCCTCTTTTGGATCAGGCTTCGAAAAACCTTATCTCGGATTTGTTTTACTCGTTATCCGATCTTAGGCAATAATTAGATAATATCAACAGGGAGCTCTCAAAAATTAAGCTTAAAGAGATTGAAACTGAAGATAAGTCTCAAGTCATCACTATAGTTACTTCCCCTTCTCTAGTAAGGGTAAGAGGTCGCGGCAAAGGCTCATTTAAACTCCCACATTCTCATACAATTGGAGTTGTTTTACAAGGTCATAATTCTGCACCACTACGCCATAGATGACCTTCTGCAACATTATTGCAAGGTGTTGCCAGCTAAAATGTTGCGATAGCTATAAAATTTTGGTCCTACTGCAACGTTGTATTTTTGGTGTTACCTTAGCCATAAAAATGTGTTGCTTTAGCTAAACAAGTGTAACACGATGAAACATTTTTATATAGTGTTGCAATAGATGTATTCAAATTAAAAAATTAATAAAATTAGCAATCCGCGTGAATAAGATCCAACGATCTACATTTAATCTGGTTGTTAAAATGGATCACCACTGCAATTTGCCCCAAAATTTCGTTTTCCCGCCTAAACTAGTTCAGAGTAGATCCCTTTTGGTTTTCATTTCAATTCGCCTCCTCCCATTCGCCTCCGCCACCAAATTGTCACCCTCCTCTTCTTCTGCTTCCTCATTCCCCTCCGCCACCAAATTGTCACCCTCACCCCCAGCTACCCCTTGACCCATCGCGACCATCTAGCTCCAACCAGAGCCCTGTCACGACACCAAAACCCGAACCCAAACAAAGTTTTCCGTTCAAACCCCTTTTGCCACCGCTGTCGTCACCATCAGCTCTCGCATCCAACAGAAGACTTACTCGCCACCAACCCCTCTACCTTTCTCCTTTAGACTACTTCACCTGAAAACCCTTCTAGCGCCTTAATTTATCCCAAAACCCGAACTGCTCTCGAGATTTAGCTGTCATTCTCGCAACAATTAATCTGCTAATGGTAATAGATTGCAAGATGATGACATTATTAAGGATAAGCATGGGAATGGTACTGGTAATTTCAATAAGGTAGTACGCCCCCCATATGTTTGTGCAAATGCTCCTTTGGAACTATATATCATTTTCTAGTTATATTTTTGCAGGTATCATGTGTATATAATTCACATTATATCATTTTCTTGATGTCGGTTACTAGTTAATACTCACAGACTTGTTTATATACATCCTCCTTATAGATAATTTTTAGTGTTTTATTTTTAAATTGTTGTTAAGGGAAATAGTGTTGAACTTAGGAGCTCCAAGTTAGGTTTTATAATCTAGTGCACGTTTTCATGTAGTACTGCTGTTTGATGGTGAATTGATGATTACAATGTTCAGGTTGTGAGTGGCAGAGGTGATTGTTGGTAGAAGTTTTATTGTGGTGCTGTGAGTGTTCAGCAGGGGTTGTTGACGGTTTGAAGGTGGCTGTTGGTCCAGTTATTACAGTTGCCTCATTTATTGTTGTAGTGCTTGCAATTACCATTTGTGCATCATTTTACGTCGTTTCAAAGAAGGCTCGATCTTCAAAAATCGGATGAATCGGGCGGTTTGAAGGCCGATCCCCACCGGGACTGTGGTGCCCCGGACCCCCGCCGGCGCTGCGCCCGGACCCGCTTCTCGGCTCGCCTTCGGCTCGGCACTCAGCTCGTCATATATTTGTCAGTGTCGGTGTCTGTATAAATTGAAACTGCATATGTAATGAGTGAACTGAGTGATGTAGTGAGGAATATCTGTATATGTGAATATCAGTGTTATATATCATTGAATTGTAAAATAGTGGAGTCAGGAATTTGTACTATTTCAAATGTTGAAATAAAATATTTATTTAAATAAATTACTGTTTAAATATCAAATTCTATGCAATAACATTTTATTAAATAAATATTTATTTTTATTAAAAAATCAAATATGCTCTACATTGTGGGCCCCACAAATTCAGAAAGTTAATATCTATAGCAACATTTTGGAATGTTGCTACAGATACCTATGGGTGTTGCCATAGACCCAAATAGGGTTCTATTGCAACAATATTACTTATGTTGCCTTAGATAGTCAAAATGTTGCCTTTGAGGTCTAAGGCAACGACAAAAATTGCATCATCCTAAAAGTGTTGCCATAGACCTATGGCAACATTTTTCGGGCCTGAGCCAACATTTTTTTTGTATTGCAGAAGGTCATCTATGGCGTAGTGCACGTAGTTCAAAACAATCAAAAGGGAGTTCACTTTCGCCCCACCCCCCCTCAAAGTTCGATCGATTTCATGGTTGAATTTAAATATGGAAGAGTTGTTCCCTTTAAACAATTTAAGAAAACATGGTTTAGGAATATATATGATCGTTTAGATAAGAATTTCAAAAAGCTTTCGAATTAGGCTATTGTTGCAGCCCAAAGTCAAACTAACCAGATAATTGTCTGCTAACTTAGACTCAAAGGCTATTTATGAGCATGTTTTAGAATCTTTAATAGCTTATGGGATTTTATTAGATTTGTACTTTGTTTTGGATGAGGAGGAAACTTGACCATAGTATAAGATAGTATGGAATACAAGTTTACGAATTGCCATATTTCCTACCCTTTATTCAACTATGCATCGTCCCCTAAGGGTGAGCCGAACTACAATCATACAAGATCTAGGGGAGGTCTAGGTTCCATGGTGTTCTCCTTTGGAAGTGCAAGAAGAAGTATTAGGCCGTGGAAAGGCCATAGTAAAAGCATAATTTTTGTATTATTTTGTTCTTGATTATAAGCATGTATTCTTGCAATAACTTTAGTTCATAACTTTGTTATATTGGTCTAGGCATCTTATATTTGCATATAATGTAATGTTTTCAAAATATATCGGTATTATCTTACTATATCGATAGTCTGTATGTTTGATTATGTATCGTTGCTTCATATAATACCGATTGGAGATGTTAAAGGGAACTTTGCCATAAAGTTTTCCCTTTGTTATCATAACGAACTTATATGTCTTCTATCTTGTATTTAGATTAGTATATTTCCAAGGCGTTGTAGCCAATTTTATGGGGTCTAAACGAGACCACTATGTTATCTTTAGAGTGTTTTTGCCCTTGGCATCTAGTTATTTATGATCTTATAACCTAATAAGGCTTCGGGTATTGCCTTATCTGACAACAAGTTCATATGGCAATTGGTATTTCGCATTTTTAGTATCTTAATAAGGTCTCGGGTCTTACCAAGACTTTTCTTGAATGATAATTCAATGCCAGCCTTTATGGCTTGAATCAGGACTATACCTAATACTTTTAGGGACTTAGTGTCGCTACTTAAAGCTTTTCTAGTTCGATGTGGATCTATCCACTAGATACTTGGGTCTATACCTAAGGGTTTGATAGAAAATCTATCCTCTAGGTACTTGGGTTTGTTCCAAGGGTTTGATTGGGAATCTATCTACCAGGTACTGAGGTCTGTGCTCATGGGTTTGAGTGGGAATTTATCCGCTGCATACTTGGGTCTTCCCCTCAAGACTTATCTGAATTCATGGTACTACTTGACCAAGGCTGACTCTTGCATGCATTTTATCGGCTATTTATGAATCAGCCAAGTTATATGGCCTTCTCGTTCCTTTGCGGTTCTGTAAGAGTTTTGCTGAGGGCGCATCATAGTGAGGGTATATGGGAAAGGATCCCTCCATTGGTAGACCCTTTATTTAGTCAGGTCGCTAACTCAATTTACTATATATATAAAAAGTGTGACGATCGCCCGGTAACCATATAACTTGTATAATGCATTATAGTGGTACCCGACCAATGTATGGCGATGATCAAGGGGGTAAACAATCAAATCCAATAAACAACCTATCGTATATCTCACAGTGTAAGGATGAAACGTAATATTGAACACAAATATAAAATAGGTGAGTTAGTATATAACTAAAATAAACCACAGAATCAGAGTTAAGTAGGTTCGTCATAGTTATACAACGCATAATAAAGTTTATACATCAATAAAAAGTCAAATAGGTTGTCTCTGGAAAAATGTATAGCATAGGTAAAAGCTACATATTGTTGCATAACGGAATAAGAAAATAGAGTCAGTTAATAGAATATGTAATAGTGCCAGCCTCCTACTCGCTCTCTGAATAACTCCATGTGCTAATACATGACCTGTTATCTAGGTCTAATCATTTAAGAGTACTTAAGATAATAAGAGACAAACCATAAAACCTTGATTTGCTGTGAGCGATAAATAATCGTAAGATATTATAAAAGCTGATAGAGTACAAGGAAAACTAGGTATAAGGAGCCATACTTGCCATGTCCCTGCACCTAACAAGTTAGCAAATAACATAACATATGCTACACTATCATAATATAAGGGTACTATGCTAAGTATAATGTGGTGTCATGGTATCTATCCCATAAATACCAATGTGATAAGACATCCATCTTAATCACAGAAATTACAGCACATGTAGCAATCAAGAAATCAAAAGATCTAAGTGAAAATCCCATGCTCTCACATCACTACCTCCCAAGTTGATGACATCCTATATTGCAATTGGATTCAGTGATTGATCACATACCTATCCCATAGATACTACCCTCACCTAGTTAGGCTAGACCATCCAATGGTCCAGGGTATACAGGTGAATATCTTGACATACTCTTATCCCACGAAATACACATCATATCCGAAGTCAATTGGCAATCACCTAAGCACATGAATCTAGTGTAGTACACTACCAACATTCCACTCTATCACTTCATTTTGTCGAACGTGCCTCCTTAGACTACCCTAGTTCCATACAAATACTTCCCACTAGAAGTATTCGATCAAATCGATCCACTTTGTTGATTCATATAGGTCAATGCTCCACTTATTTCCTAGGACTTTTCCCAGGTTATTCCGGAATTAGACTCTCCATTTGCCCCAGTCTACTCCAAAGCCGACTTCACAAAACTCCATGTCTACTCTACGACACACCATCGATCTTCCAAAGACCCAAAACTTGACTTCTCCTCCATCGAATCTCACGTGACCCATAGTACATGTCAACCATGGCATCACAACCCTCAATAATCGATCGCCTAAAAATATGACCATGACTGGCCATAGTTGGTGTTAGGTTGGTCATCATGCTTCGGTCTCAAGAAAACCACCCTTTTCCTAAGTTAAAGCTCCAATAACCCGAACCTTTCCATCTCCTAGCCCGATGTACCCTTCCACCAACCCTTAGCAATGCATGCAACCACTCTTCAAAATTGTTAGGAACTCCTATCTACAAGTTTTAATGATGACAAACCACATCATAATAATTATTTACATATATCTCGTATCTTAGTTTTTGCAGATTCTCATGGATACAAATCGAAGTATGGAACATAGATCACAGCAGTGGAAAGTTAAACATTGTATACAAATCCTAGAAATAGAATGTAAAATCTCCTTGGATTTTGTATATAGAAAATTATACATACATTCAAATAGAACAAAATTCAGCATATACCAGACGTCTGGTTTATTACTCCAGACGTTTGGTCTGAGCCTTTGGAATTTTTCTAGACAACACATGACCAGACGTCCGGTCATCATAATCTAGACGTCTGAATTTGGCTCCGGGAATTTTTTAAAACATGCAATTGTCAAAATCTGAAAGGCTACTTTGTGCATCTCTTCTTCAATTCAGTTCTATTCAAACAGAAGCATCTCTAGAAACAAAGAGAAATGGTAGCAACACTTCAAACCAACCTTTTTCACAACTATAAATACTTCACAGATTTTACAATGAAAGTAACTAACTTTCTTATTTCTATTCTATATATTTACTTTGCACTCAAATTCAAGATTACTCATATTTGCTATCAATGTTTCAACCAAAGATCATTAACTTTGGTTCAATTTTCTTCCATATTTCCAAAGCACACACAAATTCATATCTATACATATCCAGTGGAGATTATAGGAAGACTTGTACTTATTATCAATATCAGTGTTAATCAGAGCACATTCTTGATGAAAGATCTCTATTGTAACAAGCCTATTCCTCCGAGCAAACTGAGGGTTATTGATTAGTGAAATTCCGAAGAGGAGCTTCGGGACTGGACGTAGGATGGAAGGTCCGAACCAGTATAAAATTTCTGGTGTGATTACTTTTAATTTTACCTGCATTATTACTCTGTGCAATTTGTATTATCATACACGTACTTGTCATATATTATATACATATACGATCCACATAGACTTTCAATTGGTATCAGAGCAAGGTTCGTTCAAACCACAGTAACACGTATTTGAAAATTTATTAATATGGCAAGTATCTTCAAGAAGGTCAGTCAACTGCACGTCCTCCACTATTCACTGGATCTAATTATGCTTATTGGTCAACCCGGATGAGAATTTTTATGGAAGCAAATGGTTTAGAAATATGGTCAGCAACTCAAATTAAGTATGTAGCACCTGAAACAAATATTAGCACATGGACAGATGCACAAAAAACCGCTGCTTCTAATAATGCTAAAGCTATGAATGTACTATTTTGTTCTCTTGATAAAAATGTATTTTCACGTGTTATGTTATGTACTACTGCATATGATATATGGCATACTTTACAAGTTACACACAAAGGTACAACTAAGGTCAAACAAACAAAAATATCAATATTACAAAATCAATTTTCATCTTTCAAAATGAAACAAAATGAGTCAATTGTTGACATGTATTCAAGATTTCAAACCATACAACACGATCTTATGACACTAGGAGTTAAATTTGCTGATTTTGATTTAGTATCTCAAATTCTCAACTCTTTAACAATTGAGTGGGAAGGAAAAGTATTGGCTATCGAAGAAGCTAATGATCTCTATGTACTCAAAGTTGAAGAGTTGATTGGAAATTTAATGTCATATGAAGCAAATTTGCAGGCCAGAAAGGAACAAAATCATGAAAAGAAGAACATAGCATTTCAAACAAGCAATGAAGATTCTGAATTGGATGAAGATGAAATTGTATTTATTGCCAAGAACTACAACAAATTTAAGAAATTCAAGAAAATGACTAGATTTCAAAATAACGGAAAATCAAACTCATCAAATCAAACTTCGATTAAGTGCTTTGGATGTGATGAGTTCGGCCACATGAAGAAGGATTGCCCAAAACTCAACATCGAGAAAAAGAAAAATAAGTTTGAGAAATTTAAGAAAAAGAGAAAGGCATTCCAAGTCACATGGGATGACTCTGACTCTTCCTTTTCATCCGATACTGACAGTGAAAGTGATACAGAGCAAGCAAATGTATGTTTCATGGCACACACTAATGAGGTATGTCCCAAACTTACTTATGATGAAATTTTAGAAATAAGTATGAAACTCGATGAAAAAATATACAGAAACTAAAAAATTAAATAAGGAATATGTTGCTAAAATAAATCGATTAGAACTTGAAATAGGATTACTAAAAGATGAAAAATCTATTTTAAAAGAAGAATTAGAAAATGCTCAAGAAAAATGTAAGGATCTTTCTATTGAAAATAATGCTTTATCTTGTGAATTAGAAAAAGTTAAACTAGAAAATAATAAAATTAATAATGAGCACATTATCTTAAAAGATAATCTAGAAATTTCAAGATCTGAAAATACTGATCTTAAAAGCAAATTGGATAAAATTACGAATAATGTTACAAAATTTAACAAAGGAAAACAAGGCTTGGAGAATTTAATTAAAATTTCCAAGCCATTCAAAAATAGAAATGGTATAGGATTTGAGAATAAAACAAAAATTACAAAGTATAGTAAGATTTATACTAAGATAAAACCTTCTTTCAAAAATAAGACATTAATCACAAATTCAAAAGTGATTAAAATATGGGTTCCTAAAACAAATAACAACCTAATTAAACAAAAATATATAGGTAATTATATGAAAGAAGTGATTCACAATAATAATTACATTTCTAAAGGAACCAAATCATCTTGGGTATGGTTACCCTCACAAACTAACACTTAGGACCCAAAAATAAAATGGGTACCAATTTAAATATTTTTATTTTTGCAGGTATCAAAATACAAAAATAAAGAGAAATGGATATTGGATAGTGGATGCTCCAGGCATGTAACAACCCGCATATCTATCGATTTTATATTTAAATATTTTATCGTTAGTCGGATGTTAGTCCGAAAAGCTACTTTTTGCATACGGTCAAATTAGGACTCGAGACCACCCCCATTGAGTTTAAAATGACGTTTGCGATCTTTTTGAGTGTAAACTTCGATATGTTTGGAGATAGTGAAATTTTCGTCACTTTTCCCGCTTGAGACTTTGGTTTGGACTGCACCTTCTTAACTCAGCCCAACCCCCTCTTCTCTTCATCACTTCATCAAATACTTCAAGCTTCTTCAAAAATGGTGGAGGGAAAGAGAAATTAAAACTCCCAACTCAAATTCTATTGCAAATCCGAGATTCAACATCAAATTCAAGTAGAAGATTGTGGATTCAAGCTTTGGATTGCTTCCCCTTGCTTTCAATCTTCATCTTCATCAATTTCGTGGAAAAGGTGAGATTTTTAATCTCACATCTTGCCTATATTGTCATTGGGTTGTTGGGAATGATTCCCCATCGCTTTAGCATGCATATTCGCTTTTGGTTTGGATTGAATTGGCGAGAAACCCAATTTTTCAGCATTTTTGGCAAAATCTGGGCTATAGGTTGTTCTGGCCATTTTTAGCTCGCTCGGAGTTAGGTCGCTCACGAGTTAAGTGTTAGGTCGCTCACGAGTTAAGGACTTAGGTCGTTCTGGCCATTTTTAGCTCGCTCGGAGTTAGGTCGCTCACGAGTTAAGTGTTAGGTCGCTCACGAGTTAAGGACTTAAGTCGTTCTGGCCACTTTTAGCTCGTTCGGAGTTAGGTCGCGCGTCCTTAAGTCGTAGGTCGTATTCGCCCTTAAGTCGTAGGTCGTTGCCGACCTATAATCTCCAGGAAAAAGGCATAAGTCGTTCAGGAGCTAAGTGTTAGGTCGTTCGCGAGTTAACTCCTTGAGTCGTTCAAAGCTTAAGTCGTTAGGTCGCGTGCCTTGCTAATTCGTAAGGTCGCATGCCCAGTTAAGTCGTTAGGTCGTGTGCCTAGCCAAGTTGTTAGGTCGTAAGACCTTAAGTCGTGCACCTTTAAGTCGAAGCATTTTAGGTCGCTTCCCCTGGACCTCGTTAGGTCGTTCACCTCTAGGTCGCGTGCCTTTAGGTCGCAAGCCTTTAGGTCGCGTATCCTTAGGTCGCTGGTTCCCATGCCTCTTAAGTCGCTCGACTTTTGTTAAGTCGTAGGTCGTTGCCGACCTATAACTCCCCAGGCAAACTTTAAGTCGCGAGTCTTAGGTCGCGAACCATGTTAGGTCGCGTACCCTTAGGTCGCGAATCACCTTAGGTCGCGCCTCACTGTTAGGTCGCGCACTTCGATAGGTCGCTCGCATTTAGGTCGCAGACCTTAGGTCGCTCGCGAGTTAGTACTTGGTCGTTTGACCTGTTTTTCCCCTAGGTCGTTCGCGAGTTAGTACTTGGTCATTTGACCGGTTTGGCTTCTCGAGACCGCTTGCCTTCACTAGGTATTACTCTGCGTAGGCAATCTCATCTGAAAAACATTTATCAGAATTTCTACTTTGATGGTTTTGGGATTGACTTCATTGGACTTTACTCACGTCTTCGAACGTGAATTGATTTGTTTCTACAGTCGTTTCATGACTTGTCACTTTAAAGATATACGAAGGTTTCAATACTAATAGTAAATATCAAAACTCTTTCATCAAAGCGATTTCAACACTATTTTAAATATCAAAAGTTCGTTTTCTCAAACCGATTTTCAATCTACTAGTATATACAAGCCTTTACTTCACTCGAATGAGAAATCGACTTAAACGACTTAGTAAAACGAGTGGTATGAAACGCTTGCGTTCACTTCGTCGGTTAGCTCTTGGACTTGTTCGATTGAACCCTTTTGTGACAATTTCCTAGTGAAGATCTACAGTTTGTTCGTAAATATTTAAGTTAAGCAAGTGGTTATGGGACATGAAGCTAAACTCATATATTTACTAGCTTAGTGTGATTGACACTTCTTTATGATCAATGATGATCATTTTATGGTTTAGACTAGCAATGTGCGATGTCTCTTCGTCCGTGTGTCGGACTTGCCTTCGGGCCATCCGTGTGTTCGAAAAATTTAAATGGATAGCTTCCATGAGATAACTTCTCGTCCGTGTGTCGGACTTCCCCCTTTTAGTGATTTCTGGATTTCGTGTGTTGATTTCTGGGATTTGTTCTGGATTTCGTGTGTTGATTTCTGGATTTAGTGCTTCACCAACTTTTGTGATTTTCACTGATATGATATCAGGTTTTTGTGTATTGGTGAATTCGTGTGTCATTACCTTTTTATGTGTTTGGATCTTTGAGAAGATTCTTGTGACATTGATTAATCCCTTGTTGATTATCATTTACATACTTATAGTAGTATGCCATCATGGTTATTATATGTTTATGCCATACCCCTTATCCTATATCATGTCATCTGATATTTATAGTTAGACTGATCCGTTTATTATTTTCTTATAAATAATACTCGGGTCAGACCGAGATGTTACAGGTGCTTCTGCTTGACTTCTCTTCCGGATTACTCTGACTTTTGGCTAACTACTTAGATTAGTAGTTTTTGGATGTACACCTTTGAGATATAGACTCTATGTTGTGTACTTATTCTTTTGTATAGCACGTGATGCTATTCTTTTGTATTATCGTGGATCTGTCTGACCACTACTCTGATGTACACTTTTATGTGTTATATATATTTATTCATATCTTCTTCCGCCTTTGTGATATGGATGTCTGTGACTGATTGTCATTATGATTATTTCTATGTTTGTTTCCGAAGATTATATATAGCCACCGTGTGATAGCTTTGTGTTTGTATCGGTATGTCGGATTTCCTCCTTAAAAGATATGCATTCTATTCTATCTGACGTATCGATGCTCGCACAAAGAAGTTACATGGATGGTCGCTCCTCCACAGCCTTATTCTCCGCGCTAATTGACAGCACTACATCGTAGTGTTCTTGGTTAGCGTGGGTATAGAGGTGGGGCGTCACAAGGCACATGACGGGAAATGCTCACATGATGTCAAATATAAAATACATTGATGGTGACACTGTAACTTTTAGCGATAATTCAAAAGGGTTCGTCATTGGCATTGGAGAAGTCATCAATATCGGTATCTCTAACTATCCTATTATTTCAATTGTTTTATTAGTAGAAAACCTAAAACATAATCTTCTTAGTATAAGTCAGTTGTGTGATAAAGGGTTTGAAATAAAATTTGAAAAAGATAAATGTAAAATTTTTGATCAAAGAAAAAATTTACTCTTTGAAGGATTTAGAAATCGTAATATATATATCCTAAATATGAACATTAAAAATAATTTGAATTTATGTCTATCCGCAAATCATGATGATCCTTGGATTTGGCACAAATGTTTTTGTCATATAAATTTTAAATATATCAACAAACTAGAAAAGCATGATCTAGTTAGAGGTCTACCTAAAATTAATTATAAAATTAAAAATTTATGTGATGCTTGTCAAATGGGCAAGTTAAAGAAAAGTTCCTTCAAATCTAAAAATAAAATATCTACTAAGCAACCATTAGAATTACTTCATTTATATTTATTTGGACCAACACAAGTATGCAGTATAAATCATAACAAATAAGTGTTTGTAATTGTAGATGATTTTTCAAGATATACTTGGACATTATTTTTAAAACATAAAGTGACACTTTTGGAATGTTTAAAATCTTTGCAAAATGGATTACTAACTTAATGGATTTAAAAAAAAATATACGTAGTGATCATGGAGGAGAATTCGAAAATGAATTTTTCACTAATTTTTATAAAAAAAAGGAATTAGTCATAATTTTTCGATTCCACGAACACCACAACAAAATGGTGTAGTTGAAAGGGAAAATAGAACTTTATAGGAATGTGCACGAACACTACTAAATAGTAGTAATCTACCCAAATATTTCTGGGCTGAAGCCATTGCCACTGCCTGTTATGTATTAAATCATGTCACACTTCGACCTATGACTAAAAATACATGTTATGAAATATTTTATGGAAGGAAACCAAAAGTTTCGTATTTCAGAATTGTTGGGCGAATTCTCACCACCGGACCAGCATAGCCGGACCAAACCATCTCTATACCATCTAGATGCCGGACCAACTCAACGCCATACCATGCTTCTCCAAGCTCCCACCAGACCACTTGCCTCCGGTCCAACTCCACTGCTTACCGGACCAGACTTGACCGAACCAACTGCAAAGCCTCCCTGCCGAATCGACCTCCAGCGAACCAGAATGCTACCAAACCAGCAACCCTCCATCCACTACCGGTCCAAACACTGCCGAACCAACCACTCCACCAAAGTCCAACCGAACTAAAGTACTACCGGACCAAGACCTCATCTCCAACCAACTACTACCGAACCAAGGCATTGCCGAACCAAATTTGCCAGGCCAGATTGTTTCAGCCCGGGCCCATCAACAGCTGTATACATCCAAGACCCCTACCCCCAGCCTCACTATATAAATAGAGGGGCAAGGGTACAACAATGGGGGACAAGTTTGAGAGCTCAAGCACGGAGAGAACTTTCAAACAACTTTCAGATACTTGTATCAAAGCTTTGTACTTGTAATCTAAACAAGAAAAGAGAAATAATATATAAAGTGGGCGTAGGCACATTCTGGCTGAACCACTATAAATCCACGTGTCTTTTACAGTTTAGTCCCTGCTTTTCATATATTTGCATAAATCACCCAAATCACTAAGAACAACATAAAATCAATTAAAACAAACGACTTTGAGGTGTTTGTCCATTTTTTGTGCAAACATTTTTGGTACTTTCACTGAGAGCTAGAAGCTCGAAGCTTCATCTTCATCCACTTAACATTTTTCCTAACAGCATTGATCGCCACTTGGAAAACATGCCTCCCAAACCAAGAAAAGATGTTAACAAAGAAAAAAACATCGCATCCAGCAGTCTTCCAGATCCAGCTGTCACGAATCAAGTAAATCGTCCTCCTCCAGCAGTAGTAACAAATGAAGGACAGGCTAATCCGACCACTCCCGCCGCAGAACAGCCCGCAGCAATTACTAGGGCAGATTTAGACAGGGTTGTGGTTGAAGTAACTAACCGCTTCACGTCCCAGCAGGAAGCCTTGGTGGATCATCTCATGTCACGCTTAAGGGATGCTGAAGAGTCCAACCGCAACACTGAATCATGGGGCGAGTCCCAGTCTGGAGGATCTCAGAGACAACAATGATCTTCCTTCTTCGAAGGAGCTAACGACAGAAGCAGCCATGGTAGGAGCCGAGATCGAGCACAGCCCGAAGTTAGGCCTGAGGAAACGTTTGGAACCAAACCCAACGAGGGAGGTACCAGGTGAAGGTCAACTGTGGCTGAGCCTGTCATACTGCCTAACCACGGAAACGCCAGTGAATGGGGCCGAGCTAGAGTCCAGCCCGAAGTTGGACCCGAGGAAGTGCTTAGATCAGAACCCAGCAGGGGAAGATCAAGGCAAGGGCCAACTGTAGCTGACCCTAGCATGCTCCCAGAAGACCAAAGGCAGCCACTGGAAAATATGAGGAATGATAGACGGTACCATCCCTATAGGTCATCTGGACGGAATCAATCCCATAGAACAGAACCGAACTCGTTTCTATCTGCTCCAAATTCTGATGAAAGGATGGCACGCTTGTTCAGAGAGTGCATCCAACGGGATCAAAGAGATCGACGGATAGGCGCTAGGGTAACCAGCCCTTTCGCCCGCAATATCGAAATTGCTATCACCCCTTGAGAATGGAAGATGCCAACAATGGAACCTTACAAAGGAACCTCCGACCCCGTTGTACACTTACAGAGATACACACAACATATGCTCATGAGTGGAGCAACAGAGGGAGTACTATGCAAATGCTTTCCACTATTCTTAGCAGATCTAGCTACCTCCTGGTTCTGCCATCTACCCCAAGGATCCATCAGCTCGTGGGAGATGTTGAAAGAAATGTTTATCAGCCAGTTCCGCATTCATGTGGAACAACCAAGGACGCTTATTCCTTATCCAATATCAAATAGAAACCTAGAGAGAAGCTGCAGCAATATTTAACCCGATTCAATGCCGCAGCGGCCGCAGTCCAAGATGCCGATGAGAAGCTTGTCTTAATGGCCCTCTGTAGTGGTGTGCATCCGGATACTAAATTCGCTAGAAGACTAACAAAAGAAAAACCAGCTACTTTACCCGATTTCTTCCATGAAGCCGGGAAATATATGAGGCTTGAAGATGCTTCCACTGAGGGGCAGTCAGGGCAACAAAATAAGGCAACTCACAGCAACGCGCCCGCTGTAGCAAAGGACGTTCGAAGAAATGATTCTAGAGACAATGCTGGGGGCAAGAAGGGAGAAAAGCGCCTATATCGGCCAGGACCGAGATTCGACACTTACACTCCTTTGAATGAAACCGTCGAAAAACATCTTCATTGCCACCCAAGGCGAAGTTAGATACGAACGCCCACCGTACAAGAAGGAATCAGATAACGCACAGAAGTCTGGAAAGTTCTGCCGCTTCCACGAATCTCATGGGCATGATACCAATAAATGCCATCATCTCCGGGACTTGATTGAAGAACACATCAGAAGGAAGAAACTACAACGCTTTCTTGGGAAGGCTAGCCCTGTCTGACTTCCAAATTGTCCTGGCCCCATAGTGCCTAAAGATGAAAATTCCAACGGACAATGGAGTAGGGGAAGTAGAGGGAGACCAGGACATTGCTCGAGACTGCTATGTAACTGAACTTCGCAACAACCATAGGAAGGATAAAGGGAAGAGTGTAGAGGTTGCCCTCTGCAAAAAAAGTTTGGAAGCATAGCGACTAAAGAAAGCCCCTCCTCTTCGATATACCAGCGATCCCTTCAATGAATTAGACCCTAGGGATAAAGAGGAGGGGGCCACCGCCGAGCCTGCCGAGGCTATGGAGTTTGTATCTGTAGACAAGCACGAGCTCTTATCTTTTATGGACGCATACTCAGGATATAACCAAATTCCTATGCATGCTCCCGATCAAGACCACACTAGTTTCATCACTGACCGGGGTTTATACTGCTATAAGGTACGGAGTCCCATTCAAAATCATATCGGACAATGCACTTCAGTTTGACAGCGAGGAGTTCGCCAACTGGTGCCAAGGGCACGGAATTCACAAAAGCTTCTCATCCGTAGCTTATCCCTAGGCAAATGGACAAGTCGAAGCCGTCAACAAAATTCTGAAAACTCTAATAAAAAAGAAGCTTTAAAAGTCAAAAGGCGCTTGGGTGGATGAACTTCCTACGGCACTGTGGGCCTATCGCACATCTTTCAGAACATCAACAGGGCATACTCCTTTCTCTTTGGCATACGGATCGAAGGCTATGCTCCCAGTTGAAACCATCGTGCCTTCCCACCGTAGGATCCACTATAACCCAGAAGAGAACGAAGAACTCCTTTACATGTCTTTGGATCTAATTGAGGAGAGAAGAAATGATGCAGCCCTCAAAGCAGCAGCCCACAAGCAAAAAGTGGCAGCACAATACAATTCCAAAGTCAAGCATCGTACCTTACGAGAAGGGGATCTTGTCCTCAAGCGAATCTTCCCTCGCCTCGGAGCACTAGATCCAATCTGGGATGGTGTAATTCATAAAGATCTCCACAATGGAGCTTATATTTTGTCAACAATGGACGGGGAGGTGTTCCAGAGGGCATGGAACATCCAACACCTTCGTCGATACTTTTCTTAACTTGTACTGCCCATATGAAGTGAATTAACAAAGAGAATCAGTGGACGTAGGCATTTTCATGCCGAACCACTTTAAAAAAACTTGTCTCTTTTTAACTTGTTCCTTCATATCTTGGCTGCTTGTTAACTTTATCCTTTTCTGTTGAACAAAATCCTACGCGTATAGCAATTCCACTCAGAGCACTCCACGGCACAACTTCACATGGACAAGACCTAACAGGTACTATGCGAATCTATGCCCTCGCCAATGAGACACTTTTTCTTCGGCATCCCTCTGCTGCGGGTTAACTCATTGCTCGCGACGGCCCTTAAAGCCAACTGTAATGAGCCGATTATAAGCCACCGTGAAGGCCGACTATAGCCGAGGCAGATCATTATGGCATTCGGCTCGCCGGCAACTGTGAACCGACTATAAGCCCCAACATAAGGTGTGGCCAGCCAGGGGCAGTTCACAGTTGACGATCGGCACCCAAGCTAGCCAGCCACAGTAAATCGAATAATACCCACGATTACGGGCCATAATGGCCCGGGTAGTTACTGTGCGCGATCTCGGCTCCGATGTATCTTAAGTGCGGCTGTGGTAAAAAAGAATAAACTCCCCGCGGAGGCGTAAGATGGGTGACAAATGTCTCCAAGACCCACAGCTAGGGAAAGTGACTACAAAGGCCGTTTTCCACGAACTTAAGCACATCGAAGGCCTTCCGTGATTGGAAGTTTTACTATTTCACATATTTCAATTTTACTTAAGAAACTTTTCTCCTATCCTCTGTAACAATCCCTGAAGTACAGGACACAGAACAAGAGACGCTCGCTAATAGAAGCAGATACTCACAGCAAGATACTGGACCGCGTCCCTTACTCGGTCACACAGGATAGTCAAAGCTGCCATCTACAAGCAAAATATAAAGGGCGGTATTTCCTTCTTTCATATATGACTATAATTTATTCACACCTCACGCTAACATTGCAAGTCATGAAATTATGACATCAAACACAATTTAATTACAAGAATATGCATAGCTATATTTCTCATACGACATGTCAAAATAGCAAAAACATTCAAAAGACAACAAAATCGGCTTAAGTTAAAGAATTACACATCAAGAATAGAGCTATTTATTACAAGTAGCAAAAATTACAACCTAAGAGTTACTCTACTGTTTTAAGACTAACATATACAACCATGTCAAGTCCACAAAAAGAATTTTCCAAGTCCAATCAAGGAGCCGGCTGCGTCGGAGTATCGACCTTATCCTGTTGCCCACCTGTTCGGTCAGAGAATGGAATCATTAGTGATAAGCAAACAGAGTTAACAAAAGAAGAAACTAAAGAAGAAAAGGTTACCAGCAACTTCCCCTTGATCATCTTGGTCGTCATCCCCTACTTCCACGCCTGCCTCCTCAGTTGCAAACAACCGCATCCCCTCCTTCACTGCTATCTTCTCCTCCTTGGTGAACTGAGCGGTTACCGCATCCATCCTAAAGGCCGCTCCACCCTCCTTATCCGCCTCAGCCTTGGCCTCCTCTAAAGCCCTGAGGTAAATCCTAGCCATAACCCGGGGGTAGTCGTCCATCCAAGATAAGCTGCCCTGCTTCCAAATGCGAAAGTACATATCCTGCAGCATATCATCCATCATCCCCTCATTTTCCTCAAACTCCCTCATACGAGCCTCAGAAACCGATAGCCTTGCAATGGAAGCATCCCTCTCCAGTCGGTATCGCGAGCAGTCAGCCTGAAGGGACCTCCTCATCGCCTCCATCTCCTCCTTTAGCCTGACCTGAGCAAGCTCTGCAGCTTCAAGCTTCCCTGACAGCTCCTCTACCTGCTCAAGATCCGCCCTCCGAACCTCGTCCACTGTCGAGATGGCCATATTTATCCGCTCCTTGCAGGCAGCCTCCATCTTCCGCAATTCCGCCTTACTAGCCTCCTCCATAGTCTTCCTCAACCGCCCGGAGGCAGCCTCATGCTGAGAAATCTGAATGGCCTGATCAGCAAGTTGTTTGGCCTGGTCCGAAACCATCAATCATAGTCGGATGTTGGCACTCCCAATCTTCTCTCCAGCCTTAACCAACCAGGCATGATGCCCCATCAGCTTCCTAGTCTCCTCCGCCACCCGATCAATATTAGCCTTGGCCTCGTCTCCCATGGTAACTATCCGAGTAGTAAGTAAATCGAGATCTAAGGACTTGGCCTCATCAAGCACTCGTACCATAGGATTGCGGGGAAGAAGGTGCTCACCGGTAACCTCGTCAAAGGTAATATCATGGGAACTTGGATCCAGATCAGGATGACCCGCAAATGGATTACGAGCCAAGCCAGGACGATCAATCTGAGTAACGGTAGGATTTTCAGACGGGTGCGGAGAGAGTGAGAACTCAGTATCCTCCTCCGTGATATCATGAAGAGGCTGAACTGGGGGCTGAGGACCAAGTGAAGGTTCGGATAAGGGATGACTCCTCTTTCTCTTTTGAATACCCTCTTCAATAACCCCGAGAAGAGGACGGTAGCCGACTACATCCCCGGAACGGTGGGTCGAAGGCTTCGGCTTGGCGGAAGCTTTGGAGAGCTTGTATTGTTCAAGCCTGTGCCGAAGATCTGAGGCCTTGGCCGTTTTACCTGCTCCTGATATGAAGAACAAGTGTCACAAGCTTACATTGATCCATAATTCGAGAAACGCGGTAAATTAAAAGTTAAAAGAAGAAAGGAAACACATTAGTTATACAAACCCTGGGGAGGAGTAGGATACTGCAATGAGTCCTGGATTTCATTCCAGGACGGGAGCGGATCATAAAATATCCCTATCTCCCTATCATTAATGGAGCCTGCAGGAGTCAAAAGTTCACCTTGAGTCATCGGAGCCACCTTGGCTGGAATAGTCTGAGAAGACTCGCTTGCACCGGTCCCGGCCTTGTCAGCTTTCCCGGATTTCTCTACCAAAGCCGGTTCTCCGTCCAGCCCCTTGAAAGCTTGGTGGAATGTGTTAAAACTTGAAAGAGGGAAATCAAACTTTACTTTATTTAAATCTCTCAAATGAAACATTCGGTACAAATCAGCTTATATAGCTGAACAATAAACGGCCCAATAGACTAAGGCCCAAACTAAATTAAGCAAAGAGAGAAAATAACAAACGCAACAACACAGCAAAAGAAATAAAGGAAAAGCACAATGAAAAAGAACAACAATCAAAGAAATATTCGCAACACACCCCCTCAAGTTGATGCATGTAAATCTACCATGCGCAACTTGCTTCTCAAGTACTCCAGCTTCTTTCCATCAATCGCCTTGGTAAACACATCAGCAGTTTGCTCCTTTGTTCCAATATGCTTAGCACACACCAAACCTTGCTGCATCTTTTCTCGTACAAAATGGCAATCCACTTCTATATGTTTGGTCCTCTCGTGAAAAACAGGATTTAAGGCAATGAACACAGCAGCTTGGTTATCACATCCTAAAGCAATCGGCTTCTTCACTTCAAACCCAATTTCTGACATTAAGTGATCTACCCACATAATCTCACACACTACTTTTGCCATAGCCCTGTATTCAGACTCGGCACTAGAACGAGCCACAACATTTTGTTTCTTGCTCTTCCATGATATTAGATTTCCTCCTACAAACACACAAAAACCTGTTGTGGATTTCCTATCAACTTTAGAGCCAGCCCAATCTGCATCAGAGAAACACTCTACCTCCATATGTCCATGGTTCAAATACATAAGACCATATCCAACAGTCCCCTTCAAATACCCTAGAATCTGCTCAACAGCTCTCCATTGTTGCACAGTTGGTTTATTCATATATTGACTCACAATGCTAATAGCATAAGCAAAATCTGGTCTGGTTACAGAAAGGTAATTTAACTTTCCAACCAACCTCCTATATCTTTCAGGTTCATTGAATACTTCTCCTTCTACAGAAAGATCAACATTTGGTGCCATTGGAACTTTGCATGGTTTCATTCCAAGTTTTCCTGTTTCATTCAACAGGTCCAAAATATACTTCCTTTGAGATAAAAATATTCCTTTCTCATTTCTGATAACCTCAACACCCAGAAAATATCTCAATTCTCCCAATTCTTTAGTATGAAAGTGCTCATGAATAAACTGTTTCAGAGAACGAATTCCTGCTTCATCACTCCCTGTAATAACAATGTCATCAACATAAACAACTAAGAGTATAATACCTGCACCAGACTTCTTATAGAAAACAGAATGATCAAACTTGCTTTTGATAATGCCAAATGACTCCACTACACTACTAAACTTCCCAAACCATGCTCTTGGACTCTGTTTAAGTCCATACAAGGTCTTGTTCAGCCTGCACACCAATCCATTTCCAGCTTCAACTTGAAAACCAGGAGGTTGACACATGTACATTTCTTCTTGTAAGTCACCATGTAAGAAGGCGTTTTTGATGTCTAACTGGTGTAATTTCCAGTTGTTTATGGTTGCTAGAGAAATGAGTAATCTGATTGAAGTTACCTTAGCCACTGGAGAAAATGTCTCCAAATAGTCTACTCCATATACTTGTGCATAACCCTTTGCCACAAGTCTAGCTTTGTACCTTGCAATACTTCCATCTGGATTGACCTTGACAGAATAAACCCATTTACACCCAATAGCTTCCTTATCTTGAGGTAATTTAACCAAATCCCATGTTTTGTTTGCCTTCAAAGCATTCATTTCTTCCACCATAGCACCATACCATTTGATATCAGATAAAGCTTCAGAAATACCCTTTGGTGTAGTTACATTATCAAGAGATTTGAGAAGTAAACATGTTTGAGATGGTAAATGATCATATGCCACATATGATGCTATAGGGTATGTACATTGTCTTCTACCTTTCCTTAGGGCAATAGGAAGATTTAGTTCAGGATCACTCGTAGGAATTGGTTCATGAATAGGAATTTCTGGTTGAGCAACAGTTATTTCTTCTTCTGTGCTATCACTCAAAGTATATATAAGAAAGTCATCAACCTCATCATCCTTCTGCAGAACAATTTCTACTGAATTCTGTGGTGCTTGAAAATAAGGTATGTCTTCATGAAACGTTACATCAATGGACACAAGATACTTTCCAAGGCTTGGACAGTAACATCTATATCCCTTTTGAACACGTGAATATCCCACAAATACACACTTAACAGATTTAGGGTCAAGTTTAGACAAGTTTGGTCTAACATCTCTAGCAAAACAAGTGCACCCAAATACTCTGGGTTTAACTGGATACAATGGTTTATCTGGAAGCAAAAGCTTATACGGTATCTCACCATTTAGCACAGAAGATGGCATTCTATTTATGAGGAAGCAAGCAGTGGAAACAGCATCAGCCCAAAAATACTTTGGCATATTTGTTTGAAACATTAAAGCTCTTGCTGTTTCCAGTAGGTGTCTGTTTTTACGTTCTGCAACACCATTTTGAGAAGCAGTATATACACATGAAGTCTCATGAATTATGCCTCTATCACTCAGGAATTTTTGAAACAATTCAGATGTATACTCCTTAGCATTATCACTCCTTAGAGTTTTAATCACAGTATTAAACTGGTTTTCTACTTCAGCATAAAATTTGCAAAACACATAATATAATTCAGATCTACTCTTCATAAGAAACAGCCATGTTGTACGTGTATAATCATCCACAAATGTGACAAAATATTTAAAACCAGGTTTAGAAATGACAGCAGAAGGTCCCCATATATCAGTATGAACAAGCTCAAACATAGTGTTACTTCTTCTATTTATTCTTGGATTTGAAGACAATCTATGATGTTTAGCATATTGACATGAATCACAATCTAGAACTTGTAGTGAATTATATTTAGGGCATAATTTTCTGAAATTAAGTAAAGATGGGTGACCCAATTGACAATGAACCTTGAGTGCTTCATCTTTATTTATACAAGTTGCAGCAATAGATTGATCTTCCTTCAGCACATATAATCCATTTTGCTCATGACCTCTACCAATAATCTTCATGCTCTTTAACTCCTGGAATACACAATGATTGGGGTAAAAGGATATGCAGCAGTTCATCTTCCTGGTTAACTGACTAACAGATAACAGATCAAAGGCTAATTTTGGAGTATGTAGAACTGGGGTTAAAGACAATTGTGGAGTAAGGGTAACTAACCCAGATCCACTTGTGTTTGCTACTGAGCCATCAGCTAAAGTAATACATTGAGCAGATCTATTATTCTCTTGAAATTCAGTGAATAAATGTGAGTTACCTGACATATGATCGGTTGCCCCTGAGTCAATTATCCACTTGTTAGATTTAGCCACTGTTGACACAGAATTTGATACACTCTTCAGCCCTTCTTTGTACTCAGTGAATTTCATGTATTCTTCTACATTAACTAACACAGAACCATCCTCAGCCTTCTGAACAACATTAGCAGTCTGATTTGATGAGTTTTGCCACTTATTATTATTTGATCCACTATTTCCATTATTCTGCCTCTGTCTAGCAAGTTTCCAGCAATTTTGATATCTATGTCCAATCTTCTTACAATAAGAACATGAGTTTGAGGAATTCATAGCTCTATTTTCAGATCCAGAATTTCTTTGACTAATTAGAGCACTATTGTTAGATGCAGCCGGAGTTCGGTTACTTGAACTATCTGCTCTTAAAATTCGGCTAAATACCTCTTGTAAAGATTTAACATCAGATCCAGATAATACTTGCGCTTTAGCTGACTCAAATTCAGATGGTAAACCTCCAAGGAAGCTCATAATCGCCATTTGCTCCCTTTGTTGTTGTTGAATTTTCACATCCGGACTTATAGGTAATAGCAGATTAAATTCTTCATAAATCTTTTTAAAATTCATGAAATAATTCATTAATGTCTGATCCTGCTTCTCAACACGATAAAATGACTTACATACATCATACATCCTACTTAGATTCCCTTTTCCAGAATACAGAAATTCCAAATAATCCATCAGCTCTTTCACAAACTCACAATGATTAATCAAGCTAATAATATTGCCGTCAATAGTATTTCTAATCTAAAGAAATAGCCTAGCATCATCCCTAAGCCATACCTGATCCTCTTTAGCATCCGAGTCTTCAGCAGGAAGGTCTTTACGAAGATGATCATCTTTCTCAATACTCCAGAGATAAAGCCGAATAATCTTGCTCCAATCAAAATAATTCGATTCCCCCAATTTATGCTCAGTAATTCTTGACATTACTGGCATGACATCCATGATCGACTTGCCTTCCGCCATGATGAAGATTGATCAGGAAACAGGAGGGAAAAATGAAAACGAGAGATTATAGATCGAGGTGCTCTGATACCATGTTAAAACTTGAAAGAGGGAAATCAAACTTTACTTTATTTAAATCTCTCAAATGAAACATTCGGTACAAATCAGCTTATATAGCTGAACAATAAACGCCCAATAGACTAAGGCCCAAAGTAAATTAAGAAAAGAGAGAAAATAACAAACGCAACAACACAGCAAAAGAAATAAAGGAAAAGCACAATGAAAAAGAACAACAATCAAAGAAATATTCGCAACAGCATCATCCGTCCACTCCTGAATCTCGCCTGCTTGCCCAGGAAGCAAGGCCCCGATGCCATCGCCACCATCACCACCTTCCCGGTCATCTCCACCCTCACCTCTCTCCTCCTCCACATCTTCCTTCCCCGGAGTAAGTGGACAAGTGCTGGGGGAAGGACCATCCGACTTCTTAAGCTTCTTACCTCCGACCATTGGAGATTTTGAGAAAGGTTTCCTCTTGCCACTCTCTACTGTGACACCTCCCTTAGCTTGAGCAGCCGCCCTCTCCTCCGCCATTTCCCTCTGCTTGACTACTGACTGCTGTGGAAGGATCAAATTATACTCCAGAAGAGTCGCATTTCTGATCAGGTAAGCAGCCGATCTATCTCTCCCGGGGATAGCTTCTATCTCAGCCACCTTCTGAACCAGGCGATCAGTCTCCACAACCGCAAAGCCACCTGTTGCTAGCAAGAAATGAAAACGTATGAGAAGAAGCATCGCAACCAGAATGGAAATTATAAATAAAGCATCGACTTACATCCAGAGGTGAAACGCCGAATAGAAACAGAGTCGTCCCTGACGAAGAACCATTCCTTCTTGAACATGCTGTACTTAGAATACAGATCCAAGACCGGCTTGAAGGTTACAGCTGACTCCAAGCTGATGTATGGGGACCCCTTCTTATAGCCCCTCAGATTATATAAGTACCGGATCTCCCGGTTGGAAGGAGCACGCCCGTGCTTCCTCTGAAAGATGACGAAGAGGCTCACCAGTATAGTATAAGAGTTGGGTTGAAGTTGGAATGGGGCCACCTTTAGATATGTAAGAAAGCTGAGTACCCAAGCATTAAGAGGCGGGATGGCACCACACATACAGTGGTATCTGCTATAGGCAAAGTACCCTTCGAGAGGGTCGTATGGCATAACTTCTCTCCCTGGCAACAGCATGCGCGCCCTATCAATTCCGAAAGAACGGGAGATGACATCAAGCTGCTCTTCCTTAAGGGAGCTGGGAAAGCAATCGGGCGGGGAGTTCAGAAGTTCCTGAGGGTCGTACCCGTCCACCAATGATCTCGGGGCAGTTCCGTGATGTTCCGGTCCTGGCTGAGCAGGGGGCACTGCGGAAGATTCTCCTTCGCCCTGGGATTTCTTTTTATCTGATCGAGTTTCTGCTTTACGAGACATTATCTACAACATCGGAAGAACATGTTGTTAAAACAGAGGAAATAAACAAACAAGTACATGTAGTCCGGAATTTCGCTCGTGATATGAAAAATGAAAAAATCAAGTGTATAAGGCTCATTCGGTATTAAAACTTCAAGCCCATTCGGTAAAAAAAATTCATGCGGTAGCAAAGAATTCTCACCTGGTTCGGCTAGCACTTTGATCAGGAGAAAACAAGGGTTTGATTCGGCAAATGATTTGGCTCGGTTTGTGAAGAATGACGAAGGCCTAACACCTCTACTTATAGGCAAATAAAGGACACCGGACCAACTGGACCGGCACTCAGAGACCGAATGAAGATGACCAAGAAAACAAAGTAGGTCGTATGCCAGCATACACCCCACTTTGGGGGGCAAATGTTGGGCGAATTCTCACCACCGGACCAGCATAGCCGGACCAAACCATCTCCATACCATCTAGATGCCGGACCAACTCAACGCCATACCATGCTTCTCCAAGCTCCCACCGGACCACTTGCCTCCTGTCCAACTCCACTGCCTACCGGACCAGACTTGACCGAACCAACTGCAAAGCCTCCCTGCCGAATCGACCTCCACCGAACCAGAATGCTACCAAACCAGCAACCCTTCATCCACTACCGGTCCAAACACTGCCGAACCAACCACTCCACCAAAGTCCCACCGAACCAAAGTACTACCGGACCAAGACCTCATCTCCAACCAACTATTACTGAACCAAGGCATTGCCGAACCAAATTTGCCAGGCCAGATTGTTTCAGCCCGGGACCATCAGCAGCTGTATACATCCAAGACCCCTACCCCCAGCCTCACTCTATAAATAGAGGGGCAAGGGTACAACAATGGGGGACAAGTTTGAGAGCTCAAGCACGGAGAGAACTTTCAAACAACTTTCAGATACTTGTATCAAAGCTTTGTACTTGTAATCTAAACAAGAAAAGAGAAATAATATATAAAGTGGACGTAGGCACATTCTGGCTGAACCACTATAAATCCGCGTGTCTTTTACAGTTTAGTCCCTGCTTTTCATATATTTGCATAAATCACCCAAATCACTAAGAACAACATAAAATCAATTAAAACAAACGACTTTGAGGTGTTTGTCCATTTTTTGTGCAAACAAGAACTTTTGGGTCAAAATGTTTCATTTTAAATACTAAAGATAATCTTGCTAAATTTGATCCTCAAGCCGACGAAGGAATTTCATTTTTTATTTAGAACGTAGTAAAGCTTATAGAATTTATAATAAAAGAACAAATATTATAGAAGAAAGCTTACATGTGTCTTTTGATGAAAATTTCCAACAAACTATTAAAGAAGAAGATGATGAAATTTTAACTCAAAATCAAACTGAAAAAACAAATAATATGAGTAATTCATCCTTTGATAATAATGAAAATGTTTTAAGATCACCCACACGAACATTAAAAAATCATCCTTTGGATAATATAATTGGAGACTTAAATTCTCGAGTCACTAGAAATAACTTAAATCAAATGAGTCATGTTGATTTTATCTCAAATATAGAACCTAAAAATTATAAAGAAGCATCTAAAGATGATTCTTGGATCTTAGCAATGCAAGAAGAATTAAATCAATTTGAACGTAATAATGTATGGGAACTCGTTCCTAGACCATCAGATCAATCTGTAATAGGAACAAAATGGGTTTTCAAAAACAAAGCATATGAAAATGGAAATATTATTCGTAACAAAGCAAGATTAGGGGCTCAAGGCTACAACCAAGAAGAGGGAATTGATTATGAAGAGACGTTTGCTCCCGTAGCTCGTCTCGAAGCAATTCGTACTCTACTTGCTTTTGCGTGTCATCACAACTTTAAATTATTTCAAATGGATGTTAAGAGTTCCTTCTTAAATGGTTTTATTAAAGAAAAAGTTTTTGTAGAACAACCACCATTATTTATTCATGAAAAATATCCAGATCATGTTTTTAAACTCAAAAAGGCTCTATACGGTTTAAAACAAGCACCACGTGCTTGGTACGATCGACTAAAAACTCATCTGCAAAATTCAGGATTTCAAATAGGCAAAATAGACACTACACTATTTATAAAATATAAAAATAATGATATATTAGTTGTACAAATATATGTTGATGACATTATATTTGGATCAACTAATGAAAGTTTATGTAATGAATTTTCTGAAATAATGAAAAATGAGTTTGAAATGTCACACATGGGCGAATTAATTTTTTTCCTAGGATTACAAATAAAATAATTGGACAATGGTATTTTTATAAATCAAGAAAAGTATTCTAAAGATTTACTTAAACGTTTCGGAATGGAGAACACCACTAGTAAACCAACTCCTATGAGCACAACTTTATATTTAGACAAAGATGAAAAGGCAAAAGACTATGATCAAAAATCTTATTGTAGTATGATCGGCTCTCTATTATATTTAACAGCTAGTAGACCCGATATAATGATGAGTGTCTGTCTATGCGCTTGCAAGCTCAACCTAAGGAATCACATCATCGAGCAGTCAAACGAATTTTATGGTACTTAACTAACACTACAGATTACGGCTTATTTTATCCTAAAGGTACGGCTTTCCAACTCATATCATATAGCGATGTAGACTTCAGAGGATGTAAAACAGACAGAAAAAGCACAAGTGGTACCTGTCATTTTATCGGCCAATCTTTAGTTTCATGGTTTAGCAAAAAGAAAAATTGTGTTTCCCTTTCGACGTGTGAAGCAGAATATATCTCTGCCGCCTTAGCTTGTGCTCAAGTCATCTATATGCAACAAACACTTAGAGATTTTGATAAAATAATTGAAAAATCTCCAATATACTGCGACAATACTAGTGCTATCAATTTATCTAAAAATCCAGTTAACCATTCTCGAACAAAACATATAGAAATACGACACCATTTTCTTATAGATAACGTAGAAAAAGGAGTAATATCTTTAGAATTCATTAACACCGACAACCGGATAGCAGACATTTTTACAAAACCATTATGTGAAAAATCATTTATAAGACTTAGAAGAGAACTCAGAATATGCTCCTTATCTAAATTTTAAGAAACACAAGAAAAAAAATTCAGAATTCTTTTTACCTCTCAACATTAGTGGCTAACAGGTCATCTAATTTCTATACCAAGTTTTTCTGCAAACCACTAATATTTTATCAAATAAAACAAATAAATGTTTAAAATAGAAAATCCTACTCTTATATATATATATATCAATTTTTTTAACCAAATCACAGTAAAATTTTTATTAATACATACCTTTGTAAATAAATATTGAAGTTTTTCAACATGTCATCTGACCACGACTCCACTTACTCTACCATTGTGTCATATAACCCATTCCGAATAATGATACGACATTATGGGTAGCGTTTGAAGACCGGTGGTGAAGACCGGGTATTTGTGAGAACGATAGGATAACCAATCAATTGTCTCTTTACTGAGTGGCTCCAGTATAGAGACCTCCATATGTGATGGGAAGTCCGATCGGGATTGTGAATACCCGGATTGCAAGGGCTTCTTTGGAAGTGCCTTCGATTCTGTTCGAACCCGGAACAGATTTGTATGGTTGTATGTCTGACATTACACTTTGAGATATAAAGCAGATTTCTTTCAAATACATTTCTGTTTGGTGGCGGAGAATTTATTCTCTTAGCTTAACACCCTTCTCTGAGACGTACGAGCTCAGAGGTTATGTAGTTGAAGGTTATCAGTGATATACTCCTAATTTGGTAATGTGGCATGCTGAGTGCTGCTGTGTGTTGCTGATCATTTGTTGATCAAAGCATGGCTTTGTGAAGAAGCGTAGCTTTGTGGACGAGACCTCATCGAGCCTCACAAACCGGTAATGGTCGAAACAGGAAAAATGCGGCAAGGTTTCAGGGGTAGCTCCCCTAGGGTATGTCCATTCCTTCTGGAAGAGGGTGTTATCATGGTATGGAGCCCAGATACTTACTCATGTGGACACTGTAGTATATTTATTACCGTGTGATGTTGTTGGTGTAGAGGATCCTCGGATAAAGGTCGCAAACGACCGGGGGTGGCATATCTTAGGTTTACTTCCCGGGAAGGGGGTAACCGGCCTTGTGTTGGCAGAGAGCCGGGTAGGTTCTCGGGGCGTCCCTCCAGAGGCGTTCCCATGTGGCAATAGGAAGTTCCTTAGCCTGACCATTTGTTGAAAATCCAATCAAACAATACAAACCCAGTACAGTTTTAGTTGTAGAACCTGCCATTTAAAATGGTAGCTATAGTAGGCATAGTATAATGGTACCTATGCTGGCTAAGATTAATATTATATTTTCGAAATGTTTCCTACACTATGCACTAGTAATAATATCAAAAGAGTTTTTTTTGCGTAGTAAGCATGTTTGACTATCATAAGGAGAAATCTCCCCCATGTGTGCGATTGCATTGTGTGTGTGCCGGGAGGCCTTATGGTAGTTTCATTTTCCAAAATGCATTGCGGATTTCAATGTTTAAAATTCTTTTGTTGTTTGTTTTAAAGATAAATTATTTTTGTTTGCTCATACCAGTCCCATGACTGACCTGGAGTTTATTGTTCCCTTCCTAAACTCTGGGTGACCATAATTTTCCACACGGGAAGTCTAGAGTTGGGTTTTTCAGATAGTTAGGTTTAGGAGATTATCGGGAGCTAGTTCAGTTTTTAGAGTTCACGGACGACCGACCTTACTTATCTTTGGGCATCGTAATAGAGATTCGTGCTTGGAGTTTAGAGCTTTAGCCTTGGAGTTTTAGATTAGGGTTGCGGTATTAGATTCTGTGAAGACTCATCTCATATTGTGTCGAGTTTCGCTGTATTTTTGGTGTATTTTCTCTGATGTTGATGATTATCATTGTACCAAATTGATGTATCGGATATTGTATTCATGTTGTATCAATGATATCATCTTTTATTTCCGCTGTGTTATCTATCATCTAATGTTGTTGCAAGCTCCGGCGATACGAATTTGATGTTGTTTGTCGGGCATCGAGTTCGGGTCATTACCAGTGGTATCAGAGCTAAGGTTAAACTTTAGCTATGCAGTGTAACACATTAGATGGCTCATTAGAGATAGGGTGAAGTATACCCTAGAATGAGTACAACCAGTGGAACCGAAACCCAAATTACTTAGTCCATTCTCTTCATCTGTTGTTATTATCTAAGATATTTCATCTGAATGCCTAAATTGGTCTTCTTACTATTTACAGATAGTAAGAATGAGTGGAAGAAGAGGACGAGATTTTGGACAGGGAAGTACCACTTCAGCTGGTCAAAGCCCTACAACGACAGATATTCCCATTCAATCTCAACCAAATCTGGTTGATCTATATCGAAGCTTTTCTAAACTGGGTGGAAAGCCATTCACAGGCAAGGAAACTGTTATCGAAGCACAAGCCTGGATTCGATCGTGCGAAAGGATTTTCAAAGGACTAAAATTGGAAGATGATCATATGCGATTGATAGCTTCCTGGCAACTCCAGGAAAAGGCTTTAGCTTGGTAGGAAACAGTTATATTGGATGAGCCGACAGATGAATTTACTTGGAGTCGTTTCAAGGAAGTGTTTGAGCAGCGATATATGTCGTCTGCTGGTATCTCTAGAATGTACCAGGAGTTCATGGATTTGAAGAAAGGAAGTTTATCATTTGAGGAATACTTGAACAAATTCAATGAATTATCTTGATTTGGTCCAGAATTAGTGAATACACTGTTAAAGAAGAATGAAAATTTTATTCGGGGAATGAACAAGGAGTTTCAGGAAAGGATGACCACTCACGTAAAGGAATTTTTCTGAATTGATTAATATGGGTTATAGATACGATACTCTGGATAAGCAGGGAGTTCTGGAGGAAAAAGGGAATAATAGTAATCTGAATTGGAGGAAAAAGAAGTTTGGTGGAAAGAAACCGAGGAAGGATAAAGGAAAGAAGAATATACAGAAGAAAAAGGTGAAAGAAGTTACTTTTCTCAATTGCTTGGAGAAAGGCCACTACTCGGATAAATGCAAGAATCCTTGGAAGCCAGGAATGAGAGAGCCATTTATGAGGCCAAATCAGGAATCTACGGGATGCTATTACGGCCGCAAGCCAGGACATAGGATCAAAGATTGTCCAGCAAAGAAGCAAGCTCTAGTAGCAAAGGTGTATGCAATCAGAGACGATTCTTCAACCTCAAAAGCTGATTAAGGAAAAGAAATTTTACAAGGTAACCTTCTCGTTTACGATTAAATTGTTCGAATTTTGATCGACACAGGAACTACACATTTTTATTCCTCAGCAAATCATAAATGAGTTAAATCTTGAATCTGAGATCGTAATCGAATCTATTGTTGTCTATTTCATTGGGTGTCGATAAAAATCTACGAACGATTAGTTATCCCTTCGAACTAACCGATGCCCCTGCATATTTCATAGATATGGATAACCCGAGTATCTTGTAAAACATTAAAAAGATCCGTTCTCATATCTATTATTGATATTCTGATTTGGTAAGCCAAATGCAGAATAGATGTTCAGTTAATTTGATGAAACATTCTTCATCTATTCTTTGGTTGTCTCCCTACTTTCAAATTTCGAGGACGAAATTTCTTAAGGGGGGAACCTGTAAAGATCCCGAATTTTAACTAAGTTTAAATTGATAATTAATTTAATTTTTGAATGAAAATTGTGAAATTAATTAGTAAATTTATTTGAGTTTCTCCAAATTCAAATAAAATATGTGTTGAATCATTTGAATTTAAATCTTGTATATATATGTGAATATATATGTATATGTGCATATATGAGTAGATTTGAATATATATATATATATATATATATATTGGATTTGAATTTGAATTTTAAGTAAATGGTTATAAAATCATCTATGAAAAATATAAAGTAAACAAATTAGCTAGATTTAAACAACATGTTAAAAATAGAACTTCATTTATATTACAAAGCATAAGACTAAAGAAAGAAGAAATACACTCAAATATGAAACAAGTAATATATATTCAAATATGAAAAAATAAATATATGTGTACACTTGTAAAGGAAAATATATATGTAATAGCTTGCAAAAGAAGATACTAGTATATATATTCAACTATGTACAAGCAAATGAAGATAAGTATGTAAGTATAAAACCAGACAACAAGATATAAATATCTATGAACATGGAAATTGTATAGGATAAGTATGTACACTTGAAAAGAAAAAAAAGACAATAGTAATTAATGCTAGTATCTCTAGCACACAAAAGGAAGATTATATCAGCCACTAAAGTAAAAAATCAGCCTGGTCAAACAAAGAACAAAAGAAAAATCTCTTACCTATTGTACAAAAATAAATAATATCACCTGTAACTCATTTTATATATCAGCCTTCTCATCTCAGTTTCGTCCATCAAAGCTGAGAAAAATCTGAAGTAAATATCATTTCAAACTTAAACAATAATTCAACCTAAACAACACTCCAGCTCAACTCAAATCAGAGAATTAAAGAGAAAGATTTCAGCTTGCAACTTTCACAGCCTGTTTCAACATAAATGAGACTGTTCATTTTTCTGAAATCCAGGTGAGTAAACACCATTTTAAAAGCTTGAATCTGGGTTGAACTTTTGATGCATGTGTTAAATGATGTATATATATGGTTGTTGGAAAGGCTTGCATGTATATTATATTCAGATATTTGTATGTGCATGTCAGTTACAAGCAGAGAAGCTTTTGTTCCAGGTTTACAGAGTAAACCTATTCTAAAATCCAAATCTCTCTCTGTTTTTCTTTAGGGGTTAGAATCTAAACAAAACTTGTTTGTTGAATCAAGATCTAGATCCTAAAAATAATTTTTTGTAAAATTGATTTAAGTTTTTCTGGAAATCAGAAAAAAATAGGAAAACCCAATATATATGGAAAATTCAAACATCATGATTTCGGGTTTTAATTTTATCATGTATAATGTCTTTGAAAAAAATGATTTTTGAAAGTGAAATCAGGATTTCTAAGTTAGTAAACCTGGAGAAATCTTGGGTTGATCGTTTTGGGGTTTCCTGGTGTTTCTAGGCAATCAAAGTAAAATGGAGGAAGGGGATCGCTACTGGAGGTAGCTGGGTGATGTTCGAGCTGAGGAAAAATGATTAGAAAAGTTTCTGATCATCGTGGAGTAGAGACGAGATAGATTTAGGGTTTGAAACCCATATTTGGTCTTGGTCGAAATAGGTGTCACTGCATCATTGTTGATGGACCGGAGCCGTTCGCACCGGTGGGATTCGAAGCGTAGGAGTTCGTCATTGTTCTGGCCGGCGTCGCGTGACCTCTGATGGTCGGGGGTGGAAGTACGAGGCGTTCGTCTGGCGATCGTGTTCGTTCCAGGATGAGTCAGATTGCTCTTTTGCAAATTCGTTGTTGTTTTGGGTTCTTGGATGGTCTGGTGGTTAGGGCGGGTGGTCGATGACTTGATGATGGTCGGAGTTTGGGTCGGAGGTGGCCGTTCCTTCTGTGCGTGTGCACGAGGCCTGGTTTGTATCAGGTAGCCTGGTAGAGGAATGAGGGGTGGATGTCTCGAAGAAAACTTCGAGGAGTTCGTGCGTGGGCTCGTGTTTGGAATCGGGTATTTACAAGTTAATCCTGGGTATAAAAAGACTTAACCAAAATTTAAGTTAAAAAGGAAAATTAGGGTTTGATTCGGGGGGAACTCGAAGTAAACAGGCGATTTCCTCGGGGAACACTCGGGGTTGACTCGAGTATTAGCATTTCCAGTTTTTAAAAACTTTAACAATTTAAGCCAATTAAATTTCTAGATCTATTCTTTTTAAAATGAAGATTGTTTGTTAAATTGGAATGTGTAGATAAAGGTTTTGAAAGTAAAATATTTCAAATTAATTAAGTTTAAGATGTTTTAAACATATATTTTTAAAAGAGTTTATTTTAAATGAAAAAAACTTAATTAAGTAATTAAGGAATTAATCAAATGTGTTTTAATTTGTTAACTTAAAAGTTAAGTTAATTTATATTGTTAATGATAATTAATTAATTAATGATTTATAATTATTAAATAATTAAAGAATGATTTATTAAAGGTCAATTAATTATTAAATAAAGTTAATTAATTTATAATTAAGGATTAATTAATTAAGGTAATTAATTAAGAAGTAATTAATTAATGAAGGTGATTAAGATTTAATTAATTAATAATTAAGGATAATTAATCATTGATTAAAGATATTTAATAAAAGTAATTATGTGATTAATTAGTTATAATTACACAATTAATTCATCTTAATTGTAGATGATTGATTATTATCGAATGCTTTGTATTGATTGATATCCCTGATATGTGATTGTGATACTATGTGAGATGAATTGCTTTGTGCTCAGTTGTGATATCTGTGATGAATATATTACTGTGTGAATGTGAAAACCCCTTGGCCCGTAAAAGGGCACTTGAATTTCGATGCGACAGGGAGTCGGATTCCAGTTTGTTATCCGAAACCCACATCGAATCGTAATGATGAATCCTTGTGATTGATAAATTGACTTTATTTGTGAATCTGTGAATGAGGATAAGCGTTATAGTTTATAGCACTTATCAAATATATTGTTGTCTTTGAATCTGTGATGATTGAATGATGTTGCACTATTGTGTTAAACCCCTGGACTACACCATACACACACAAATATGGACTTCACGAGCAAATCGATTAAGTCACAGATTTTTGAAATGGTTTCAAAAAAAAAATTGAATTCAAATGGTTTGGACATGGAATCGGGTTAAATGTGAATAGCTTTGGAAAAGGAGTTTTGAGGATAAAGTTATTTTGGATAACTTCATAAAGTTTTGAAATTTAAAATGGTTGAACCTTGTTTTGAAATTGAAGAGGATTTTAAATGGTGTATCTTATATATATAAAAGATTTGAAATGAAAATGGTTTTCCAAGTTATGAATAAATCTTTGGAAACGTGTTTTGAAAGCTATAAGTTAAATCTTTGATTTAAAGATTTAATGACTTAATCCAATTGAAATGGAAATCGATTTGAAAATCTATGAATAGATCTTTGTGAAACTGGGTGAACTTTGTGAAATGGATCTTTTTGTGTAAAAGATTAAAATGGTAATTTGTTTAAACCATTTGAAAGAGAAGTTTTGGGTAATAAGTTGTGACTTAATTGAAATCCCCATATCCATACGTTTTTAAATATTACGCTCATTATTCGGTTTAGCCGGGAGAGGACCCTGTGTCATATAAACCATTCCGAATAATGATACGACATTATGGGTAGCGTTTGAAGACCGGTGGTGAAGACCGGGTATTTGTGAGAACGATAGGATAACCAATCAATTGTCTCTTTACTGAGTGGCTCCAGTATAGAGACCTCCATATGTGATGGGAAGTCCGATCGGGATTGTGAATACCCGGATTGCAAGGGCTTCTTTGGAAGTGCCTTCGATTCTGTTCGAACCCGGAACAGATTTGTATGGTTGTATGTCTGACATTACACTTTGAGATATAAAGCAGATTTCTTTCAAATACATTTCTGTTTGGTGGCGGAGAATTTATTCTCTTAGCTTAACACCCTTCTCTGAGACGTACGAGCTCAGAGGTTATGTAGTTGAAGGTTATCAGTGATATACTCCTAATTTGGTAATGTGGCATGCTGAGTGCTGCTGTGTGTTGCTGATCATTTGTTGATCAAAGCATGGCTTTGTGAAGAAGCGTAGCTTTGTGGACGAGACCTCATCGAGCCTCACAAACCGGTAATGGTCGAAACAGGAAAAATGCGGCAAGGTTTCAGGGGTAGCTCCCCTAGGGTATGTCCATTCCTTCTGGAAGAGGGTGTTATCATGGTATGGAGCCCAGATACTTACTCATGTGGACACTGTAGTATATTTATTACCGTGTGATGTTGTTGGTGTAGAGGATCCTCGGATAAAGGTCGCAAACGACCGGGGGTGGCATATCTTAGGTTTACTTCCCGGGAAGGGGGTAACCGGCCTTGTGTTGGCAGAGAGCCGGGTAGGTTCTCGGGGCGTCCCTCCAGAGGCGTTCCCATGTGGCAATAGGAAGTTCCTTAGCCTGACCATTTGTTGAAAATCCAATCAAACAATACAAACCCAGTACGGTTTTAGTTGTAGAACCTGCCATTTAAAATGGTAGCTATAGTAGGCATAGTATAATGGTACATATGCTGGCTAAGATTAATATTATATTTTTGAAATGTTTCCTACACTATGCACTAGTAATAATATCAAAAGAGTTTTTTTGCGTAGTAAGCATGTTTGACTATAATAAGGAGAAATCTCCCCCATGTGTGCGATTGCATTGTGTGTGTGTCGGGAGTCCTTATGGTAGTTTCATTTTCCAAAAAGCATTGCGGATTTCAATGTTTAAAATTCTTTTGTTGTTTGTTTTAAAGATAAACTATTTTTGTTTGCTCATACCAGTCCCATGACTGACCTGGAGTTTATTGTTCCCTTCCTAAACTCTGGGTGCCCACAATTTTCCACACGGGCAGTCTAGATGGGGTTTTTCAGATAGTCAGGTTTAGTAGATTATCGGGAGCTAGTTCAGTTTTTGGAGTTCACGGATGACCGACCTTGCTTATCTTGGGAATCGTGATGGAGATTCATGCTTGGAGTTTAGTGCTTTAGCCTTGGAGTTTTAGATTAGGGTTGCAGTATTAGATTCTGTGAAGACTCATCTCATATTGTGTCGAGTTCCGCTGTATTTTTGTTGAATTTTCTCTGATGTTGATGATTATCGTTGTACCAAATTGATGTATCGGATATTGTAGTCATGTTGTATCAATGATATCATCTTTTATTTCCGCTGGGTTATCTATCATCTAATGTTGTTGCAAGCTCCGGTGATACGAATTTGATGTTGTTTGTCGGGCATCGAGTTCGGGTCGTTACAGTACGTTTTCGGATTACGGTTTTATAGCGATATTATATTGTTTTTCCGTGGTTTGGGATATTTTATTTTTGAAATATGTTATATATATATATATGTTATTATTGATATTATTATTTCTCTTGGACCTCTCCGTACAAAGGAGACTCTGCCAAAATTTTCCATGAATTTTGGACTTAGAAAGTTTTTGAGAAAGTGGAAATGTTTTCAAACTTTGTTGAACTTGAACATGAAAAGATTTAATTGTTTATAAATTGATATATTTTATTTAAATTATTTAATTATGTAAATTAATTATTTATAAATTGAATACTTTGAATAAGATATATTAATTCCTTTTTTCCCTTTTCGAGGACGAAAAGTTTTGAGTAGGGGAGAGTGTAACGACCCGTAATTTTTCGATAATTAAATATTGAATTAAATAAGATTTTATAATTTAATATTGGAAGAGTAATTTAATGATGTTAATTTAAAGTAATTGACGACTACTAAAATGCAATTTCAATTAATTGAAATGATTGTAAACATAAAATTTGGTTATAAATTGTAAATAAGGAGTTAAACCAAATGTTGTATTAATTGGTGAAATAATATGAAATTAATTGTAATTGGATAAAACCAATGTTGTGTAAGTAGTTATAACATTTGTTTGTAGATAATAAACTTATAAATGTGATTAAATTAAATAAAAGGTGACAATTGTTATTTGTTACCTATATATTTAATCTGTCAAATTAAATTGGAAAATCAATTACAATTAAATGTAATTAAATATTACGTTAACATGAGTTAAGACGATAAATGTAAAATGTGAATTTACTAGTTTGTTGTTAACGATAACCATAGGAATGGGTTTGAAATTGTAAGTATAATAATTTGTTTAGTTACCATTTCATTTATTTATCTATTGAAATTGATTTGGAAATCAACTGAAATTAATGTAGTTAATTATTGCAGTTAATATAAATAAAAGATGGTAACTGTAGAATATTTATATAGTAAGATGTAAACCAATGTTAATTATATCTATTACATAATGATTGATTGAATAAAAAAAAGATTGAAATCAAAGTTAATCAATTTATTGGAATTTAAATCATAATTAAGGGATTTGTTGCGATTGAAATTAAACACTGTAATTAGTGCAATAATTTATATGGAATTGGACATGGGAATGGGTTTTAAAAAGATTGTTAATTTTCGTGTAATTAGAAATGATGAAATTTGAAATTTATAAAATTTGAATTGAAAGGGCGATTTATTTAATTAATTTAATAATAAATTATTTAATTAACGCGAAAATAGCCATTTTGGCCACTATCTCGGATTTCGACGAAACTAGTTTCATCAGATCCATAATGGTGAATTATTGTGCGATTTTGAGTTTCGTAGCGATCAGACTTGTCGTTTGATCGTACGGGCTCGAAATGCGTAGAAATCAATTTAATTTAATTCATTTTGAAATAAGCTAATCTTAAATGCTAACTTCTTCATACAATGGAATTAGGACTTGAAACATGTTCCATTAAATTTAGAAATAACGAAAACATCTATTTTGATATATGGGATGACCCACTTTCGTTTCGGGAACGAAACGGTCTTTTTCGGGTCGTTGTTATCGTTTCAATCCAAATCGATCTGGTCCATCCTTTTTATTTTCAGCTCTGCCTATATATAGGTCGTTATAAACCCTAATTGTTTATCATTTCTTATTTCTATACGTACTATTACTTCTACCAGTTCCTCCTTCTCAAAGGAGAGAATATGAAACCCTAAATCCCAATTCGATTTTAAATCAAAATCAATTTCAAAAATTTCAAACTCTCCAAATCCTATCATATTGTATACCGATTCGAAGCTCCCGACGAGCGCAATTCAAGTATGCAGTTTTTTTTCGATTTGGGTCTCTATGTGTCCAGAATTTAGCGATTAAATCACGTTCGCTCATTGGGGTTTGATCATAGTCGACGGATCGTCGATTCAAGAGCATGGGCGGGTGGAGAATGATGAGAGGAGTTCATCCATGTGGCTCGTTCATCAACGACCAGATCGTCGGCTAAAATTGAACTAGGCTTTAACATTTACACGGTGGCTGCGCTTTCTAGTCGAACGGAGGCGAACGTCTGGCCATGCTTGGGGTCGGCGAGCGTGGAGACAGAGTCTCTGGGTCGCGGCGATGTTCGATGGGTGGCGTGGGCACGCTCGATCAACAGCGTGGGGTGCGACACAGTCTGTAAGGTTTTGGAGATGATCGCATTTTCTCTGAGGCAAGGGCTCGAGCAAGTGAGTGATGATTCATGTACGATGGCGTGTGTAACAACCCGCATATTTTACGATTTAATATTTAAATATAGAATCGTTAATCGGATTAAAGTCCGAAAAGCTACTTTTTGTAAATAGTCGAATTGGGACTCGAGACCACCTCCATTGAGTCCAAAATGGCGTTTACAACTTTTTTGAGTACAAACATCGATATGTTTGGAGTTGAGTAAAAATTATGACCTTTCACTTTGGGTTTGGGTTTAGGTTTCAGCCCATCAACCTTCTAATAACCTAACCCTTCATCCAACTCCTCTTCACTCCTTCATATTATTTTCCTAACACTCAAGCTTTTAGAAAAATGGGGGAAGAGAAAAAGAATTAGAATTCCTAAGCCCTAATCTTTTTTGCAAATTCTAGTTCTAGCTCCAACATCAAAGAAAAGCTTAGGTAAGCTCCCTCTTCATCTTCTCCAACTCATTCCCTCTTCAATTTCAGAAAATTTCCTAAACCCTAACTTTGGAAATGTTTTCCTTTTGAGCTTAGATTGAAGCTCCTTGGGTTAATATTGAAGAGAGACCAACCTATTGCTTGTTCTAGAGCTTATCATTTGTGTTTGGGTTTAAAAAGGTGAGTTTTTGAACTCCCAACTTTGTCTATACTATCATTGTTGTTAGGTATGAATTCCTAGCTTCTATTCATGTTCATTTTCTTTTGATTTGAATTGATTTGGTGAACATTTCAATTTTTGGTGTTTTGAAGTCAAAACTTTGAAAATCCTAGCTTTGATTTGTGAACATGTTTTTGGTGGTGTATCGGAGAACCTATAGGGTTGGGTTGTCGATTGGCAAAAACCCCTAAAGCCCATTGCTCGACTGGTTGCAAATGGTGATTGTTTGCTCTCCATTTGATAGGCTGGAAAACAGTTTCAGCTCCAGCCAGTCGACTGGCCCCCTGCAGTCTGTCGACTGACTGTAGAAACTGAAACTTTCGGGTTTCCGGTTCAGTCGACTGACTGCAGAGGCCAGTCGACTGACCTGCTTATTTTTGCCTATTTTGCCTATTTTGCTTGAGACTCCAATTTTTATCGATCCGTGGTTATCCGATTTATTGTTATCATTTATTATGGACTTTGATGAATTCTTTTTCGGGATTTTTGAGAATATCCATTTTGATGGATTCGGTATCGATTTCTTTGGATTGGATTCACGTCTTCGAATGTGGATTTTGGTGATTGATTGTTTCTACAATCATTTCTGTGAATTGTCACTTTAAAATATAAAGGTTTTCTATACTAGTAGTAAATATTCAAACTCTTTTTCCAAAGATGATTTCAACTCTATTTTTAAATATAAAGCTTGTTTTCAAAACCGTTTTCCAATCTATTAGTATATACAAACCCTTATCTCATTCGTATGAGAAAATATAATTAAACGGCTTAGCAAAACAAGTGGTATGAAACGCTTGCGTTTACTTTGTCGGTTAATTTTTGGACTTGTTCGATTGAAATTCTTGTGACAGTTTTCGAGTGGGAATCTACAATTTGTTCGTAAATATTTAAGTTAAGCTAGTGGTTATGGGACATGAAGCTAAACTCATATATTTACTAGCCTAGTGTAATCGACACTTTTATTGATCGATGATGATCATTTGTGATATAGACTAGCGATGTGCGATGTCTATTTGTTTGTTTGGGGATTACAATCCTCATTTGTGGAACTTCGGTTCAATTTGACGGGTAGCGACCCGTGGTCTTCGGGCCGTTTGTGGAGCTTCGGCTCAAAATTTATGGTTAGCGACCATGGAATAGCGTTCCGTTTGTGATGCACGTGTTGAGGTTTCATGCTCCGTTTGTGATAGGCCTTCCCCCTTTGTGATTTCTGGATTTCTAATTGATGATTTCTAGAATTTGTGTTTCACCAACCTTTGCGATTGGCATTAATTTGTTTGTCAATATTTGTAGTTCGGTGAATAAAATAAAGAATATGATATTCTTTTTGGTGCTTTGAGATTCTTGAGATATTGTATGATTTTGTTATTGTTTAAATCACACTTGTCCTAGTATGACATTATTGTTATCATACGTTTTTATTATATCTCTTCTTTTATCTCATTTCTTTAATGATAATTATAGCTAGACTGATCCGTTTATTATTTTCTTTTTAAATAATACTTGGGTCAGACCGAGATGTTACAAATGCTTCTGCTTGACTCCTTATCTGAGTTCATCTTCTGACTTTTGTCTAACTACAATAGATTGGTAGTTTTTGTTGTCATACATTAGAGATAGAGACTCCATGATGTATACATATTCTTTTGTCTTGCACATGTATATATTCTTTTATGATATTGTGGATCTTGTTTGACCACTACTCTGATGTACACTTTTATGTGTTATATTCATATCTATTTCCGCCTTTGAGATATGAACATCTGTGACTGATTTATGTTATGCTTATTTCTATATTTGTTTCCGAAGGTCCACTTAGCCACTGTGTGGTAGCTTTGAGTTTGTATTTGATATGTCGGATTTCCTCTTGAAATTAAATGCATGTTATACTATCTGACATGTCGGTACTCGCACAAGGCAATTACACGGATGGTCGCTCCTCAACAGCCTTATTCTTCGCGCTAGTCGACGATATAACTTAGTAATGTTCTTGGCTAGCGTGAGTATAGAGGTGGGGCGCCACAGCTTGGTATCAGAGCCAAACTTCGGAACAATGTAGAATAATCTAGCAAGGATCATTGTCCTAAGTCTTTCTTAGGAGTCATGCCTTAGGATTAATTCGAGTCATTGAACCCGTTCTATCCTATTTCTTTTTATGATGCCTTGTTTTCTCAATCTAGTTTGTTTGATATTCATTCTGAGATTAACATTTTTCTCTTTTCTTTCTTTCTTAAAAGAAGAGAAATGGTTAGACCAGGCCGTCCCAGCGCCGGTCAATCTAGTGCTACTCCCCAAGATGGAGTATTTATGTCTGCTCAGCAACTTCTAGATCTTGTAAGGAATGCTCAAGCTACCAGAACCACTCCAGAGCCCACCCATCCTAAATCTGGGTTTGCACGCTTGTGCAGTGATTACACCAATTTGGGGGGAAAGCCATTCAAGGGTTCCGAGAGCGTTATAGAAGTCCAGGCTTGGCTTCGAACATGCGACCGCATCTTTTCTCACATGAATCTTATTGGTCTCCATCGAGTCCAAGTGGCTTCTAGCATGCTCCAAGAAAGAGCATTAGACTGGTATGAGCTTTTGATCTCTGAAATTAGTGAAGCAGATCTTACTTGGGAGCAATTCCGGGAAAGATTCGAATTGAAATTTGTGCCGGAGGCTGAAATAGTAACTTTAGCTCGGCGCTTTATCGACCTTGTTCAAGGTGAATCTTCCATGACCGACTACGTCGCATCTTTTGAATCTGTCTCTAAATATGGGGTTGAATACATTAATACCCCATTGAAGAAAAATCAGAGATTTGTGTATGGCTTGAACAAGAGCCTCAAAAAGCCATTACTTCTGAAATTAGAAGTTTCTTTTGACCAACTTGTTGATATTGCTCTTCGACTCGAAGAGGCTGATAAAGATAGTGATGCTGAGGTCAAACAAAACATCAACAAGAAGAGACCTTTTAAATTCAAGCCTAATCCTAACAAGAAGGGAAAGCAAACAACTTCGGTAGCAATTACTCCAACTATCGTCGTGGAGAATGTTACAATTGTGGTTCTAAGGACCACTATGCAAACAAGTGCCCGAAGTCTCTTTCTTGCCGCTATTGCAAGAGTCCGGGTCATACTATATCTTTGTGTCCCAAACTTCAAGGCAAGAAGGAGGGCAAGATAAATGTTGTACAAGTCCCTGCTAACACTTCTCGTGGTTAAGGTATTTCTCATTCTATCCTTGATGGCATTATTATATTTCGTGATCTTCCTATTCGAGTTCTTTTTGATACGGGTGCATCTCACTCTTTTATATCAAAAGAACTTGTTGATGCTTTATCTTTGGATGTTATTGGCTTGATGACTTCTTTGAGAATTGAGAATCTGGTTGGTGGATCCGCAACACTCAGTTTATTATGTAAAGATGTCAAAATTATTTTGTGGGATTACTCTTTCCGTGCCGATTTGCATGTTATGCGTTACCTTGGTTTCGGAATGATTTTGGGAATGGATTGGCTTAACCGTTATAAAGCCCATATTCTATGTCCTGGACGGAGTATATATCTTCGGCATCCTCAATCTGTTAAGCAGATTTATCTTATTCTGAAAGATTCAGATTCCAATTCGAAAGCATCCTTATATTCTCTAAATCTTCATGATGACGATAATGATGATGAGGAATATGTCATTTCTCTTATTCACATCATTCGTGAATTTCCCGACATATTTGAGCACATTCTAGGATTACCACCTAAGCGAGCAATTGAGTTCAGAATTAATATAATCCCTGGAGCTCTACCTATTACTCATCCTCCTTATCGTATGTCCAATAAAGAAAATGAGGAGATGCGCAAACAATTATCCGAATTGGAAGCGTAGCAATTTATTCAATCTAGTTCCTCTCCATGGGGAGCTTCAGCTATTTTTGTGAAGAAATCTGATGGTACACTTAGGCTTTGCGTTGACTACCGCAAGCTTAATGATCTCACCATCAAGAATAAATATCCCTTGCCTCGGATTGATGATTTATTCGATCAGCTTAGTGGTGCTAAAGCCTTTTCACAGTTAGACTTAGCAACTGGTTTTCATCAGCTCCGTATTGCAGAGGATAGCATTCCTTTGACATCGTTCCGTACACATTATGGATCTTATGAATGGCTTGTTATGCCATTTGGTTTGACGAATGCTCCAGCTTATTTCGTTGACCTTATGAATCGAGTTTTCAAAGACTTCCTCGAACGATTTGTTCTCATCTTTATAGATGATATTCTTATTTATTCTAAAACCGAGGAGGAGCATGAAAATCATCTTCGGATTGTGTTGGAAACTCTTAATAGCAACCAATTGAAAGCAAAATTTTCTAAATGCCACTTTTGGCAATCTCGTGTGAAAATTTTGGAGCATATTATTTCTGAATCCGAAATATCCGTGGATCCTTCAAAGATTGAAGCGATTCAAAATTGGAAGATACCGGAGAGTGTGATGGAAATTCGTAGCTTTCTCGGATTGGCGGGCTATTACCGTCGGTTCATAAAAGACTTTTCTAAAATTTCCGTGCCTCTTACTAGTTTGACAAAGACGGGAGTTAAATACATTTGGTCGAACAAATGCGAATCTTCATTTCAAAAGTTAAAAGAACTCCTTTCCGATGCTCCTATTCTTGTGATTCCCGATGGGAACCAAAATTTTATTGTTTACACCGATGCTAGTCGTGTTGGTTTGGGAGCCATTCTCATGCAAAGGGAACGTGTTATCGCTTATGCTTCTAGGCAATTAAAGCCTGCCGAGACTAGATATGCCACTCATGATTTAGAGCTCGCGGCTATTGTATTCGCCCCTAGAATTTGGCGTCATTATCTTTTGGGAGAGAAATTTGTTCTCTACACCGATCATAAATCTTTGAAGTAATTATTTTCTCAAAAGGAACTTAATTTGCATCAACAATGTTGGCTCGAGTTCCTTGCATCTTATGATCCTGATATTCTTTATACTCCCGGAAAGGGAAATCATGTTGCCGATGCCCTTAGTCGTAAGCAACAAGTGGTTGTTTCCATGATGGTATCCGAATGGAATGATTTCGAGACTTTTTCCACTTGTGAGATTCGAGATCGTGAATCCGATTTATGTTCATCTCTTGTATTATGTAGCCTTGAAGCTCATACTTCTCTTTTAGACCGCATTCTTGAAGCTCAAAAGCATGATCCCGAATTGGTTCTTCTTAGCCAAAGTTGTAGGGATAAAATTGATATTGAAGGTTTGGAAGACTTTGATATTGATGCTCGTGGCGGTATTCGAATATTTGGTAGACTTATTGTGCCAAATATTATTGATCTTCGTAAAGATATATTAGAAGATTCTCATCGTTCCAAATTTACCATTCATCCCGGTAGTTGTAAAATGTACGCGGATATGAAGCGACTTTATTACTGGGAGGGAATGAAATCTGATATTGCTAACTTTATTAAACGTTGCATGACTTGCCAACTCGTGAAGGCCGAGCATCAAAGGCCCGGTGGGTTATTGCAACCTTTGGAAATTCCAATATGGAAGTGGGATCAAATTTCCATGGACTTTATTGACGGTCTTCCCCGTTCTCGTTCAGGCCATGATAGCCTATGGGTGATAGTAGATAGACTTACAAAATCCACCCATTTTATTCCCGTTCGGTCCAATCGGACCGTACCTATTTTGGCTAAACTCTTTGTCAAGGAAATTGTTAGATTGCATGGATTCCTACTTCTATTGTTAGCAATCGTGATCCATTGTTTACTAGTGAATTTTGGAAAGGTCTTCAAAAAGCTTTGGGAACAAAGCTTAATTTTAGCACCGCTTATCATCCTCAGTCCGATGGACAAACCGAGCGTGTGAATCATACTCTTGAAGATCTTCTTCGTGCATGTGTTCTTGATTTTGGTGGAAGTTGGGAAGATCATATTTCTCTTGTTGAATTTTCCTATAATAATAGCTTCCAATTTAGTATTAGTATGGCACCTTTCGAGGCACTATACGGAAGGCCATGCCGATCTCCTTCGTGTTGGCTTGAAGCCGGTGAGAAGCTGGTTTTAGGTCCAGATTTTATCCGTGATGCCACAAAAAAGATTGACCTTATTCGTCATAGGATGAAAGAAGCTTAAAGTAGACAAAAATCCTATGCTGATAATCAAAGAAGGAAATTAGAATTTTCTATGGGAGATTTTGTATTTATTCGTGTTTCACCTATGAAGGGTGTTGTCCATTTCAGTCGATCGGGAAAATTAGCACCTCGATATATTGGCCCATTCCCCATCACCGAACGCATTGGTTCCATGGCTTATCGCCTTCTATTACCGGCTCAATTTTCTGCTATTCATGACGATTTCCACGTCTCTCAACTACGAAAATGCCTTCGAGATTCTGATTCTATTCTTGAGCCCGGTGTTATTGAAGAAATTGAAGTTTCGCCTAATTTGACTTATGAGCAACATCCTATTCGTATCATTGCTTCGGAAGTTAAACGCCTTCGAAATAAAGATGTTCCTCTTGTGAAAGTTCAATGGTCCTCAAATCCTAAGGATTGCTCTTGGGAATCCAGAGAATTCATTGAGCGAACACATCCAGACTTGCTCTCTCGTGCTCCTTAAGGTGAACTTTTTATTTCAAATTTCTTCTTTTTGTGTCGATATGCTTTCATTGTTGTTGCTTCTTATTTATTTCTTAAAGATTGCGAGGGCGCAATTTCTTTAAGGAGGAGAGTCTGTAATAACCCACATATTTTACGATTTAATATTTAAATGTTTTATTTAAATATAGAATCGTTAATCGGATTGAAGTCCGAAAAACTACTTTTTGTAAACAGTCGAATTGGGACTCGAGACCACCTCCATTGAGTCCAAAATGGCGTTTACAACTTTTCTGAGTATAAACATCGATATGTTTGGAGTTGAGTAAAAATTATGACCTTTTCACATTGGGTTTGAGTTTGGGTTTCAGCCCATCAACCTTCTAATAACCTAACCCTTCATCCAACTCCACTTCACTCCTTCATATTATTTTCCTAACACTCAAGCTTTTAGAAAAATGGGGGAAGAGAAAAAGAATTAGAATTCCTAAGCCCTAATCTTCTTTGCAAATTCAAGTTCTAGCTCCAACATCAAAGAAAAGCTTGGGTAAGCTCCCTCTTCATCTTCTCCAACTCATTCGCTCTTCAATTTCAGAAAATTTCCTAAACCCTAACTTAGGAAATGTTTTCCTTTTGAGCTTAGATTGAAGCTCCTTGGGTTAATATTGAAGAGAGACCAACCTATTGCTTGTTCTAGAGCTTATCATTTGTGTTTGGGTTTAAAAAGGTGAGTTTTTGAACTAACATCTTTGTCTATACTATCATTGTTGTTAGGTATGAATTCCTAGCTTCTATTCATGTTTATTTGCTTTTGATTTGAATTGATTTGGTGAACATTTCAATTTTTGGTGTTTTGAAGTCAAAACTTTGAAAATCCTAGCTTTGATTTGTGAACATGTTTTTGATGGTGTATCGGAGAGCCTATAGGGCTGGGTTGTCGATTGGCAAAAACCCCTAAAGCCCATTGCTCGACCGGTTGCAAATGGTGAGAGTTTGCTCTCCATTTGATAGGCTGGAAAACAGTTTCAGCTCCAACCAGTCGACTGGCCCCCTGCAGTCAGTCGACTGACTGCAGGAACTTAAACTTTCGGGTTTTCGGTTCAGTCGACTGACTGTAGAGGCCAGTCGACTGACCTGCTTGTTTTTGCCTATTTTGCTTGAGACTCCAATTTTTATCGATCCGTGGTTATCCGATTTATTGTTATCATTTATTATGGACTTTGTGAATTCTTTTCCGGGATTTTTTAGAATATCCATTTTGATGGATTCAGTATCGATTTCTATGGATTGGATTCACGTCTTCGAATGTGGATTTTGGTGATTGATTGTTTCTACAATCATTTCTGTGAATTGTCGCTTTAAAATATATAGGTTTTCTATACTAGTAGTAAATATTCAAACTCTTTTTCCAAAGATGATTTCAACTCTATTTTTAAATATAAAGCTTGTTTTCAAAACCGTTTTCCAATCTATTAGTATATACAAACCCTTATCTCATTCGTATGAGAAAATATAATTAAACGGCTTAGCAAAACAAGTGGTATGAAACGCTTGCGTTTACTTCGTCGGTTAATTTTTGGACTTGTTCGATTGAAATTCTTGTGACAATTTTCTAGTGGGAATCTACAATTTGTTCGTAAATATTTAAGTTAAGCTAGTGGTTATGGGACATGAAGCTAAACTCATATATTTACTAGCTTAGTGTAATCGACACTTTTATTGATCGATGATGATTTGTGATTTAGACTAGCGATGTGCGATGTCTATTTGTTTGTTTGGCGATTACAATCCCCGTTTGTGGAACTTCGGTTCAATTTGGCGGGGTAGCGACCCGTGGTCTTCGGGCCGTTTGTGGAGCTTCGGCTCAAAATTTATGGTTAGCGACCATGGAATAGCGTTCCGTTTGTGATGCACGTGTTGGTGAGTTTTCATGCTCCCGTTTGTGATAGGCCTCCCCCCTTTGTGATTTCTGGATTTCTAATTGATGATTTCTAGAATTTGTGTTTCACCAACCTTTGCGATTGGCATTAATATGTTTGTCAATATTTGTAGTTCGGTGAATAAAATAAAGAATATGATATTCTTTTTGGTGCTTTGAGATTCTTGAGATATTGTATGATTTTGTTGTTGTTTAAATCACACTTGTCCTAGTATGACATTATTGTTATCATACGTTTTTATTATATCTCTGCTTTTATCTCATTTCTTTAATGATAATTATAGCTAGACTGATCCGTTTATTATTTTCTTTTTAAATAATACTCGGGTCATAACGAGATGTTACAGATGCTTCTGCTTGACTCCTTATCTGGGATCATCTTCTGACTTTTGTCTAACTACATTAGATTGGTAGTTTTTGTTGTTATACATTAGAGATAGAGACTCCATGATGTATACTTATTCTTTTGTCTTGCACTTGTATCTATTCTTTTGTGATATTGTGGATCTTGTTTGACCACTACTCTAATGTACTTTTATGTGTTATATTCATATTTGTTTCCGCCTTTGAGATATGAACATCTGTGACTAATTTATGTTATGCTTATTTCTATATTTGTTTCCGAAGGTCCACTTAGCCACTGTGTGGTAGCTTTGAGTTTGTATTTGATATGTCGGATTTCAACTTGAAATGAAATGCATGTTATACTATCTAACATGTCGGTACTCGCACAAGGCAATTACACGGATGGTCGCTCCTCAATAGCCTTATTCTTTGCGCTAGTCGACAACATTACTTAGTTGTGTTCTTGGCTAGCGTGAGTATAGAGGTGGGGTGCCACAACGTGGAAAATCAATGTGTTAATTTAATTGTTTTATATTCTAAATCGTGTAACTTCTAATGATCATAACTTTTAAATATGAGGTTGGATTTACGCGCGGTTTGTTCCGCTGCGATCGTATCGAAATTCTAGATATTATGGAACAAGTTTGGATGAATTCTAAGACTATTGAAATTCGGACCTTTATTTGGATTTCAAATCGATTTGAAATTAAAGTTGAGTGCTTTGAGACCCTCCCAACTACTAGATTTTCTTATGTTAGTTAAATTGAATTTAAGATGCAATTAAAAATTGATTGGTTGATGTTTGCTATATTTAAATTGTCATTCCAATTAAATCTGACTTTTATTGAATATTATCGCCATTAATTTAATATTAAATTCTAAATTGCCAGTTAATACCTGTTATTGATAATCGGTCACTTGTTATTGTTTATGATTGGTTTGAATGGTGTTTGTGATGGATGTTTGATTGTTGATATTGGATGACTGGATGTTATATTTTTATATTTTTATAATACTGCAAGTTCCATATGGGTTGAAATGATACATACCTGAACAATTTGATAGATTAGGGAGACATCGTTATGAGTTGAAATGATAGACTCGAGCGATTTTATGGATTTGAAGTAAAATTTAGGATTGCGAGTTGAAATGATATACCCATAAATTTAAATTTATTACGGACCGAAATGATATATGTCTGTATCACTGACCATAGGGTAGAAAATTATATACGGACACCGGATTGGTTAAATCAAATGATTTTAAATCCTTAAATATGAATTTGGTTAAATGATATTTTGAAATATAATTTGATTTATATAAACTGAATTATTTTCGAAAATTCAAGCTTTAAATGTTGAAATCGGAATTGGTTTAAAAGAATTGTTTAAAGAAATTAAATTGAAATTTTAAAGTTAAATTTGAAGTGTAAATGAAATTTATCGGAATTGAGTTATTGAAACGTTTGAAAATGTAACATTGAAATCTACTAAATTTGAAATAGTTGAATTTATTGTTCGAACATGGGTTTGAAATCGATATTGATTAAATGGTTTTAACTGAGAATTTGAATTGAAAGACAAATTTAGTATGTTGATTTGAAAGCTGGACATGGTCCAGATGTGTTGAATGAGAGAAATAGTTTAATTTGATATTAATTTTAAATTTATTATTTTAATATAAACCGTTTAAAAATATATTATTTTAAAAATCCTGATTAGTAAGATTTTCAAACCATTAAACTAATTTAATCTATTTTAACTATTTTAAACTACTTAATCAATTTTAAACTATACCAATTTATTTTAATCTATTTAATCCAATTTAATCTATTTTAACTTATTTTAAACTAATTCATCAATTTAATCTATTTTAAATCTATTTAAATCTATTTAAACTATCTTAAATCTATTTTAACTATTTTTAAATCTATTTTTAAAACTATTTTAGAGTATTTTAACTATTTGAAAATTTATTCTAAACTATGCTAAACTATTTAAACTATTTATAACTATCTAAACTATTTTCTAAATTTTAGACAGTGTAAAGAGGAAGTGGTTATATTTAATCCTTGATTTTTTTTAAAGCGAATATGGTTAAATGATGTTATAACCTAAGTTGGGATTTGAAATGATAATTGCCAATGAAATGACATATTTGAGTAAATATGATGATTTTGAAATGAAGATTTAATTAACCTATCGTATCGATAATTTCAAAAGTGAATATGATTTCGGAAGTGAATATGATTTCGAAAGTGATATGGTTTGAATTGAATATGATATTTTGATTTCAAATATGAATTGATTTTGGAATGTAAAAGAACCATCCGGTGTGAAATAAACGTTTGGTTGTTAAAGAGACTGGAATCAGGTATTGTTATACACTCTACCAATGCCGAAAACCACTTTAACAACTATATACCTGGTGGAGATTCCAGAATGAAGTAGGATGGTTTGATGAACGATTCTTTATGAGGTATTTACGTAGCCCTGACTCCCGTGAGTCAGCATGATGTGACTAAAACAGGAGCCATGCCAGGCCATGTGAGGTCGCACCTCCGATCGGACATGCTTCTTCGATACCATATTATGACTTTGTGATTGATTTGGAGGCCACCCATCGATTTTGATTATGGGAGTGTGTTTCGAGGTGGGCGGTAGTAGCTACTATGCGTTAGCACCAGTCCGGATCCGCAAAACGGTAGTATCCTACCCTGGGCATTGCCTAGCGTGCCTTGTCACATGCCTTATCGCGCCTTCTTCAAGTTTGGTTTGTACCGTACCTATGGAGTGCCCTTTGATAGCCCTCCAGCTTACAGAGGAATTACGGTACGGTATAGACTACGGGAATATATAAAAATGAATTAAGGGGGATATGGGTAATGCCTTAATGCTATTTTAATACTTTACTTTACTGTAGACACTATGGTAATAGCGTATTGTACTATGTATGTAGATAGTTTAACAGATCCTTAGGAGATGGAAATCTCGAACATCTCTTAAGTTATTGCACTCACATTAGACACTGGATAGGAGATGTCAAACCCCATAGACATCTCTGACGCCGTCACACTCATATTTATTTACTGTTGATTTGACTTACATAAGATCTTTTAGTTCTGACTCGAGTGTTTTGTCTTTTCAATTTGCTCGGGTTAGTCTGAGCTTTTCAGTGTATCGAAGACTGCTGTTGGAGGACTAAGACGGAGATTTAGTACTATTGTTATTTATTATATTTATCCCACTGCATCATGTTGTTACGCTGCATTATTTATTTATTACTTCTGTATGTACTCTTATTTGTATTGTAAAAGTGTAATCAAATGTTATTTGTAAAATAGCTTCATGAACTGTTTATTTGATTATTATATTTTGTCATTCCACTGTGAGATTCCGTGTTTTGTTTTCTTTCTCTGTTTTTTAATTTACCCCATAACAATCCTCCCTTTTGAATGGTTTGTGTTTGACATGTGTGGTTTATTGTCGATTTAAACCGTCCAAAAAGGTGGGTCGTTACAATATTTCAATGGTAAAATCATTCGATAAAATTCCTAAAAGTCAAAAATTTTAAAACTCAATGCTTCCTAAAGTTACAGCTTATTTGGAAATCATTTGAGTATATATTTCTACAACCGGTCGATATATAGAAATGTATAGTGAAAGTAGGTCGTTACAAAAGGGTTGGGATCTAGAAATACTTATGAAAATATTGTTATTAACGAAATACTTCCACTTATGGCAGGATTAACCTTTGAAATAATTTGTATTTATTATACAGTAGGTTCCAACATAGTAACACACTTTTCATCATGCTACCGCGAAACCGAAAAGATTTTTATTTCTGAAGAAATATTCCTTCAGTAGAGAAGTTGTATTCTAGTTTTTCCTTTTCTTTTGAAAATTTCTACAAGGTAGTACTATTGAACAATACCAATTTTTTGAAAACATTTTATTTTGATTTGAATTTTTTTGGGTTTGGTTATTTTGCCGTACGTCTTGTAAACAAGAACTAAGCTTTCATTTTATAAGAAGATTTGCTTAACATTTGCATAAAACAAATCTCATGGCAAACCACAAAGAGAAAAGAAGGGAGGATGAGATGAGACAAAGTACATTCAAAATTTTGAAATATGAACTTCAAGAAATCTGAAGGTTTTATGAAGAATATCCAATAAGAGCTCCCCATGTATGAACCTGGTAGAAAGAACAATCACCAAAGATAACATATAAAAAAGAAATCCAAGGATAATGAAGACCGAATAGAAATTCCAATAAACGCTATCCCCCCAAAGTATAAACTTGGTAGAAAGGGAAACATTGATGGGCATATATATAGAAATCCAAGAATAACAAAGATTGAATAACAAGTTCAATAAATGCCTCCTAGGTATAAACTTGATAGAAAAGTCAATTTCCGAAGGCATATATAAATCCAGGAATATTCAAGGTCGTTAAGTGAATTATTATGAAATCTGAAGAAGATTAAGATGCCGAAATTAGGTTACCATCATTCGTATGTATAGGACTTCCTTAGGGATCTCATTAATTAGCCTTTGCTTTGCGCTTAAGTATAGAAAACTAGAAGTAAGCCTCACATTTGATGAAATACGGATATATATTCGATGTTAAAATCATTTTTTATTAAATTGTAAGAGTTTCCCTTTTTTTAATCATCCTTTCTATAACATAAGAAAGCTTTGTTCATTCGTTAGTTTTATGTCTATTTGCTAGATAGTAAATATGGTACTTCTTACTCTTTGGACTTTATGTATATAATGGAGGATAGTTCAGGTAAGGGAGCTTGTCATAGGTTTTCTTAAAGATTTGGGCCAAAGTATCATTTAGCGGAGTGAGGATTCTCTCCCTTTTCAAATTCTTTCAGGTTTTCTTGTTTTAGTTTTCAGGAAAAGGCTTTTAGTATCCTTGAATGGTTGAGCTTGGTCTTTATAGGCCATTAATCCAACTCTTAAGTCTCTTATTTCATCATTTATGACCATGGCTATTTTCCTAAGTTAGGCGGATTCCTTAAGTTAGCCCCGAAGGTTTCCCGAAAGTTTCCTTATCTAAAAATCCTAAAGTTCATAGATAGTGTTTTATAATTCATCCTTCTCATTTGTCCAAAAATGAGGTTCTAAGCGTTTATCACTTTCTTCATTTATGAGTTGAAAAGGTTAAGAGGTATTTTTAAACTTAAGCTTACATTGTTACTTTTGTTGCTAGAGTTAAACAATGATGGTTGGTGAAGGTTGTTGGTTTATGAGAGAAGGAAATAAAGGAACGAAGGTTAGATCCATCCTTCAACCGTCAAAATGATTGTGGGATTTTTATCAAAAGTCATCACCCCAAGATCGAAGAGTGAGCGTCGATCAATTTCTTTGATTAAAAATTTAGTAGGTGATCATCGAAGGTGTAAGATAATTGTCGGAAGTCAAGTTAAGTCTTTTGAGTGAGTGCCAAAGGGAATAGTGGTAGAATGGACCAAGAACGCTGTTACCGGTATCCTGACCCGGCTACATCGAACTGGTTTCACAAGATAGATTCGACTATTATCAAGAACGGTGACCATGGAGCAATGGTTGAAGGACCAGGACATAAAGTACAGATGGTTGTATGAAGCCAGAGTTGGATGGAACTGGTAGATGAACAATGCAAGATGCTTGAAATATGGATATTAGATTGGACAAGCAAGGGATCGGCATAACTTGGTAGTATCAGAGGGATCGGCATGACTTGGTGGAACCCTAGGTGTCGGCATTGTTGGTTATACGAGGGATCGGCATGGTCGAAGCAAAGGAGGGGTCGACATAGATGGAAATGTATAGATCAACATAGATGGAAATGTATGGATCGGCATAGATGGAAGTGCATGGATCGGAATGGTCGAGGCAAGATGGATCGGCATGCTGGAGTCTACTATGAGCGATCGGCACATAGCTGCTTGAAGGGTTCGACAAAAAATAGCATACAAGGAAAGTTGAGCCAAAGATCAATCAAAAGCATGAGCTCCCCTATTCCAAATGACTTGATATTTGAAGATCCAACTTGTCTAAGAATGAAGAAGCCACTAAAGGGATCCCTGCCCAAGAATCGACCAATGAAGGGATCGGTATCGATCCCTCTTTATTGAGATTTTGGCCTAACGACCCATATGGTGGGCCCATATGGATAAGAAGGTCATATAGCCGAAGTTTCAGAGAGATTGATGGTTACCTTCACCTATAAATACTGGCCAGGGGGTCATTTTGAGGATCTATACGCTACTGGTTACATTAGTCTTTATTGTAATCAAGTTTTCTCCTTATTTCATGCTGTTTACTGCTGTAATCAAACTATTTGTGAATCAATAAAGATAATCTTCAGAGTGGACGTAGGCATACAACGTCGAACCACTATAAATTCTCGTGTTCTTTGTTATTGCTTTGATTTGCTTGTTAGTTATTCTATTCCTCTGTTTTAATTTTACTTTCTTCATTTACTTATCTACATAAATCTATTCTTGGGTGTTTGTGACCAATTTGGTTATGAACATTTTGCTACTTTCATTGAGAAACTGATTCTCAGCCTGTTCGGATACCCATTGTTGCTACTAGATTGGGCAAATCCCCCGAAGGTAGCTATCTTCATAAAGTTACCTACACTACTCAGGTTTGAAAAAATCTAAACAAGATGATTGATAGTGGTGAGACATACCAGATCTACTTCTCAGAATGTTGATGGAAATGAGACTGCTAGCATTCAACAAGGAGGCCCAAACAACCAACCTGCAAATTTGAATGCTGATCCGGTTGAAGTTCAGAACCCTGCTGATTCTATAACCCGAGCTGAATTTCATAATCTAATGAGAGAGTTGATGGAAAGCCGAAGACAACTAAATGAGCAGATTCAGACCAATATTAGCCTGACAAACCAGATTACTCAACAACATCGTGGGAAGGCCAGAAGGGATCCCACTCCTTACTTAGCATCGGAAAGTTCAAGCTCACTGGATGAATACCAGAGGCTTAGGCGTTTTAGGCTTGAAGGAGATCATGCAAAAACATCGGAGCGCCGCTTGGCAAACCAATATGGTCTTTCAAAACCGATCGGTGTCGATCCCTCCTTCAGATGAGGGTTTCGCCAGCTACACTTAGGTAATCGTGCTGGAGTTCTTCCCGGAATCTTGGATACTGGAGTTCGATCGAATGCTGTCCAAGTACTCCGCCGGAATGACAACGAGATAAATGTTCAACGTGCACATCAAGAGGATGGTGAACCAAGAAGGCGTGAAATGGCACGTAGACATTGACCACACCATTCACATGAGGTGGAGCACGACCACCGCTTGGCACCACCCATCCAGACGCTAGACTTATCAGCAATGGTCAAATAGTTAGTGAGAGAGAACCAAGGCTTGACTAATGATGACTGGGGAATCTCGAGAAGCCATACCTCGTTTACTGACAACGTTCTGCATGCGGAACACCCGAGAAGGTTCAACATGCCATCAATGCCTGCCTACGAAGGAAAACCAACCCCAGGTAGCATATCAGAAGATACGAATGGCTGATGGATTTTGAGAGATCTAACGACGCAACCAAGTGAAGATGCTTTCCCATAACCCTTTTCAGGATAGCAATGATGTGGTTCACGAGATTACCTCCATGGTCAATTTCGAGATTCAACGAGTTGGCAACCAAGTTTGTAGATCAATTCCGAATGCACGTGACTCATCCTACAAACATGATGTCCCTTTCCAGCATGATTCAAGGCCTAGGGGAGTCGTTGAAAGATTACTTGGAGATATTTCATACCACCCGGAGGTTATTAACCCAAATGATCATGCTATACTTATGGATGTGACGAGAGGGATTGATCCGGAATCCGAGTTTGGTGACTGGCTGGCTGAAAAACCGCCTGCCATGTTGGAGCATTTCTATTCAAAGGCAGCTCAATTTCTGAGGAAGGAGGAAGCTAGGTCCTCTAGGAAAAAGAACGTTGCAGGACCGAGTGGAGAAGCAGTACAAAGTAATATTGCAATAAAACAGTCTGATGACAGTTCTAGGAAAATTCAGGTGAATGTTTAGAACAAGCCAAATCAACAAAAGAAAGACGAAGATAGAAATCGAGAGCGGAAGATGGATATAGGGAGACTAAAGCCTAGGATTCCAATGTATGAAAATTACACACCGCTAAACACGTCCCTGGAGGACATTTATCTATCCACTTGCAATACCATGCAGTACAGGAAGCCGCCCCCAAAAGAGTCGTCAGAGAGACAGAAGCAGACCGGGAAATATTGTCGGTTTCACGAATGTTATGGGCATATTACAAATGTATGTATTCATTTCCAAGATGTTGTAGAAAAATTGATTAGAGAAAAAAAGCTGCAGAAGTTTGTGAAAACTCTGTAGGATGGTGGACAGGGGATCTGACCCCAATCGAGGACAAGCTCCACGTAGGGCTGAGGAGCTTGTAGAGACCAGCGGAAGACTGGTGATAAATATGATAGTTAGGGAACCGCACCCTTCGGACATGAGTTTGCAAGAGATGGAGCGCTATGCTAGCGCGATAAGGCATGTGGATTTTGAATGCTGTTCGAATATGGAAGATGGAACTTCGGCAAAATAGTAGCGCACCATGGCGAATGATCTTGTGTTTAGAAACATGGATGTAGACAAAGTAGAGGCTCCAAAAATTGACCTAATGGTCATTTCAGCTATGATTGGTCCTGCGTTGGTAAGAATGATTTTGATTTATTATGGAAGTTTAGTGAATATAATCTTCAAAAATGATTATGATCAGATGAGAATGGAAGCTAAAGACTTAAAACCATCTACAACTTATATTCATGGTTTTAATGGCATTACAACTGATGCTGTAGGATACGTGGAATTACCTATTTAATTGAGAGAAGGTGAACGAAGGAGAGTGCAAATCTTACCGTTTATGTTTTGGATGGTGACACTCCGTTCAATTTTTTTAGGCCGACCGACCCTGGCTAAATTTCGGCTAGCTCTTGCCCCATGGTGTTTAACTCTGAAATTTCCGACGGATAATGGTGTAGGAGTTGTTCATGGAGATCAGGCGACTAGATGTGCCTAATATGTAGCTGAGTTGAGGAAAGCTAAGCATAAGGAGAAGGGAAAGGGTGTGGACAAAGCCGTCCATATCCAAACCACCGAAGATTGACAACCACCACCTGAGCCTTGGCTCGGGCACCACAGTCGGTTATATAGAGATATAGATCCGAGAGATGATAAAGAGGAGCCCAAAGAGACCAAGGCTACACCGGCTGAGCTGACGATTGATATCACGGTCAGCCACGACGACCCATCACGAGTCTTAAAGATTGGGTCACAGCTCAGCCCCCCGATGATGAAAGAACTTGCTGGTTTTGTCTAATCGAATCTAGATGTATTCGCTTGGACTCACTCTGAATGTGTGGAATCTCACCTGTCATTATGAGCCATGCATTGAATATTGATCCGAAGTATGTTCCGGTGAAGCAAAAAAGACGAGGCATGGATCCGGAGAGATCTGCCGCTCTTAAAAAGGAGGTGGATAAACTAAAAGTCAACGGGTTTATCCGCGAAGCCCTCTATCATAAATAGGTATCTATTCCCATACTTGTGAAGAAGGCAAATGGAAAATGGAGAACATGCATTGATTATTCAGATTAGAACAAAGCATGTCCAAAAGAAATTTTTATCCTTCCAAGGATTGACCAGCTAGTTGATTCAACTACAGGACACGAATTGCTATCGTGTATGGATGCGTATTCGGGATATAACCAAATCCCGATGCATATCCCCGATCAGAAGCACACCAGTTTTGTTACAGATGTTAGGTTATATTGTTATGTAGTAATATCGTTTGGATTGAAGAATGGCGGAGCTAATTATCAGCGCTTTGTTAACAGGATGTTTACGGATCAGATTGGAAAGACAATGGAAGTGTATATGGATGATATGCTCGTGAATTCACGACAATCAAGCGACGACATCAGAGACTTGGCAGAAATGTTTAATATCCTCCGATATTACAAGATGAAAATCAATCCTTCGAAATGTTCGTTTGGTGTTGCATCAGAAAAATTTTTGGGCTTTATTGTCAATGCTCATGGAATAGAAGCTAATCCAGAGAAGATTCAAGCTACCCGTGATATCCAGGCACCAAGAACTATTAAACAAGTTCAGAGTCTAAATGGGAAGGTTTCCGCTTTAAGTCGATTTTTATCCAGAGCTATCGACAAATGCATTCCTTTCTTTGATTTGATTAGGAAGGTAAAAAGAAACTTCTAATGGACGTAGGATTGTAAAGACATGTTCCAAGCTCTGGTGAATCATTTGGAGAGACCCCCTATCTTGTAAAAGTTGGTAGAACATGAGGTGTTGTTTATTTATCTAGCTGTATCAACAAACGCTATAAGTGCTGCCTTGGTTCGTGAGGAGAATCAGATCCAGAGGCCGGTGTATTATGTCAATAAACGATGGACGGGAGCAGAAAGGAATTATCCGAAAATAGAGGAATTGGCATGTTGCTTGCTAATTGCATCACGAAAGCTTCGTCCGTACTTTTAGGCACATCCGATCAATATTTACACCGACCTACCATTATGACAGGGCTTACAGCAACTTGAGACGTCTGGGAGGTTACTCAAATTGAACATTGAGCTCAGCCAATTCGACATTACTTATCTCCCTCGAATAGCTATCCGGGGACAGGCTTTGGCGGACTTTATAGCAGAGTTTACCGTGCAGGATGATCTTCCAGAAGGAAGTAAAATCCTTACTGTACGATGGAAGTTATATACTCATGGAGCATCTAACGATCATTGTTTTGGGGCTGGGATTGTGCTTGTAACTCTTGAAAACCGGTCAATTTGTTATGCTTTGAAGCTTGATTTCCCAGCAACAAACAACGAGGCTGAGTATGAAGCTTTGATTGCTGGACTTAAACACGCTAAAGAACTTGGAGCTAATTCTCTTAAAATCCTTTGTGATTCGCAATTGGTGGTGTATCAAGTTAGAGGAGACTATCAGGCTAAGGGACAACGGCTTGCCCCTTATCTTACCCAAGTTCATGAGTTGTTGAATAATTTGAATACTTTGACATTTCACATATTCCACGTGATCAAAACAAAGAGGCCGATTCATTGGCAAAGTTCACTAGTACCGGCGATACAAAGTAGATGGGTTTGGTGCCGGTCGAAGTATTGGATACCCCAAGTATAAACATGATGGAAATCGATCAAGTACTGGAGGTGGAATCTGAAAGAGAATCGTGGATGACTCCAATTAAAGTCTATTTACTGCACAGGGTCCTACCTGATAAAAGAAATGAAAAGCGACAGGTCCTTCGCAAAGCTTCATGATATACTATGCAAGAAGGAGTCATGTACAGGAGAGGTTTCTCAGTCCCTCTACTCCAGTTTATTGCTCATGATGAGATAAATGTTTTAAGAGAAGTTCATGAAGGAGAATGTGACGATCACACTAGGGTGCAAACTCTGGCAAAGAAGATACTCTGTTTTGGGTATTATTGGCCAACCATAAATCGAGACACAGCTAATTAAGTAAGACGATGTGATAAATGCCAGATAAATGCAAAAGTCCCGAGAGCTCCGCCAACAGAAATCATGCAAATGGTCAACCTATGGCCGTTCTCCATGTGGGGTATAGATATTATCGGTTCATTACCAATCTCTAAAGGTGGCACGAAGTATGCTATTGTGGCAGTTGATTACTTCACCAAATGGGCCGAGGCGGAACCTTTAGCTACAATCAAGACCAAGAAAGTAATCAACTTTATTGTCTGAAACATCATATGTCATTTTGGTCTTCCATTGACTATTATAACATATAACGGGACTCAATTCGATAGTACTGAGTTTAAAGACTTCCATCGAAGATACCACATTGAAAAAAGATTTGCAGCGGTCGCTCACCCTTAGGCAAATGGACAGGTTGAAGCTATAAATAAAATCATCAAGTCAATTCTGAAGAAGATTTTGGAGAAGGCTAGAGGCAAGTGGGTGGATGAACTCCCTACGGCACTTTGGGCTTACAGAACCATTCACAAGTCTGCGACTGGCCATACTGCATTCGCCCTCGCTTATAGTTCAGAAGCCGTTATTCCTGTTGAGCTCGAAGTCCCATCTCATCGAGTGACTTACTACAGTCCCAAAACAAATCAAGATCTCCTCTTGGAATATTTGGACTTTATAGACAAGAAGCGCAAGGAAGCTGATCTGAGGGCAGCTGCACACCAACATCGATTTGCCCGGTATTACAACACTAAAGTTCACCCGAGAACCTTCGAAATTGGCGATCTCGTCCTGAAACGGGTTTTTCCTACCCCGTCACACATGAATCCGATTTGGGAAGGATCATATGTCATTTAATAGAGGCTTGGACAAGGAAATTTCAAGCTAGCGACTGTCGATGGCGTTACACTTCCAAGTGTATGGAATAGCGAACATTTACGAGGCTATTTCACTTAGCTTATTTCCTTTACATTTCAGTTGTATTTATTTTCAGAATTTACTTTAGCATTTGATTTTCTGAATATGTAATAAGACAGTTTATGTTGTTCCCTTCCATTTAATGAATAAAGTTTCAGGCTACCTCTGTATTTATGTTTGCTATTGCATTGGATGATAATTATATAGCGAAATTGATTGATATCGATGTGTATGAACTGGCTTCCAGAGTTTGGAATCGATCACTTGTGCTAACTACCACCGGGATCAAACAAGATGAGCTTAGTCAACTTGTTCGTTTAATAATTCCTTCCCAGACTGCGGGACTGAAACAAAACTCAAAGCGACCGAGATTCGACCGATCGCTCGCTAAATCAAAACCCTAATTTCTGGGGGGTAAATTAATCAACAAAAAAAGAGTGCGAACTGACTGCTCTCTGAAACAACTCTAAGTCCCCAGAGTGCGCACTGGAGTATAAACATAAATCAAGTGGAGACCGATTGCGCGTGAAACAACTCCGAGTTCCCAGAGTGCGGACTTGAGTATAAACATAAATCGGATGGAGATCGGTTGCCAGCGAAACAAATCCGAGGCCCCAAAGTGTGGACTGGAGTATGAACATAAATCAGGCGAAGACCGGCTACCCATGAAACAACTCCGAGTCCCTAAAGTGCGGACTGGAGTATAAACATAAATCATTTGGAGACCGACTGCCCACGAAACAACTCTAATTCCCCAAAGTGTGAACTGGAGTATAAACTTAAATCGGGTGGAGACCGATTGCCCGCGAAATAACTCTGAGTCCCCAGAGTGCGGACTGGAGTATAAACATAAACTGGGTGCAAACTGACCACCCATCAACTAAACGTTATCCCTAAAGTGTAGATATAATCATGAATGAATAGACGAGTGGATTTCGACCGTTCTCTATTTCATAAACTCTGGCCTGAAACCGACAGGAAGAGTATAAACTCGCTAAAGATGGAATTCAACTTCTGGCCTCGCCAAATCAATGCTAGGGGCATAAGCGCAGTCATTCAAAAAACAGCTGAATCCAACAGCGTAACACTAAGGCCCAAGCTTGGTGTTTGATATGACTCGAGGCTATGACTAAGATCTTAAACCCTAACTTGTAGAAAACTAGCTGTTATCTAAAGACATACAACATCAAAGAGAGAATGCTCGAAATCGAGCAGCTAAACCATTGATTACTGAAGATTGGAACCAACAAATAAGGATGATATCCGTAATAATGCTATCAGCCCAACATAACCGATATGGCCTGAATAAAGTAAGGTTAAGTGTTATAGATTCAAGACAAATACTACTGAACTCTACCGGTCCGTGATCAGGATAGAAATGAGTGCGGTTGTACCAGAGACAATGTGATGACTCGCTCCACAATTTCTAATTTTCTATAAGAACCTGGAATTTGACACCTAGAAATGAAGGGTTCCGCAGATAGAAGTTAGATCATAACAAAAACCAGTTGAAGGAAATTCGATTTTTTATGAATAAGAATAACCTTGGAATTGGTTAAGAAATAACCTTGCATTTCCAAAGGTAACACTTGACGGTGATAAACAATGTTAAGCAACAGAAACGCCTGGGACTCCCATCCTTCCAGAACATGGTGTTTTCGAAGTTAAGCAACGTTGAGAAAAACAACCACATTGGGTTTAAAAGGATCGACTCAACTATACAAGATCAGATGAATGATTCAATCCTAACCAACATGACTTTAACATTGCCCGAAGAAAGGCATCACTAAGAAAAGACTTCTACAATCCAATCATCGAAGTGCAAGTTTTCGAAGACCGAAACTAGTGCCCGTCTGGATTAAAAGCATTGCCGGATCGGTAGAGAAAATCGATCCCAACCTTCTGAGTGTCGGTGTTGCCCCAACAATGCTAAGTCCTTTTCTCATTTCCTAAGTACTGGTGTTGCCCCGGCAACGTCGAGAAACTTTCTATTTCATAAGTATCGGTATTCCCCCGGCAACACCAGAAAACCCTCTATTTCCTAAGTACCGACATTGCCGGGAAATTTGCAATTCACTATGTACCGGTATTGCCTCGGCAATGCCAGGAAAACTTTAATCTACAGATTCGATGAGAAACAGTCACTGTAATAAACCATCAATGCACTAGCTTCCGGAGATAGAAGTTGGTCCTCAACTAAGATTCTACCCTTGTCTTCAAAAAACTATCGTTGCCCGAAAATGGGTAACAACAGGAAGACATAACCTTTCATAGGTCAGCCGGATGGTTTGACCTTTCATCACAAGAATCAGCCACTGCATAGGAAAAAAGCAACGTCGAAGGAAAATCCTAGGATTTAATTGCTCATGTGCTAATTTCTAGAGATGAAAGCTGTTGCACAACCGAATTTCCTGAAGTCAGTTTAGAAAGAATTTAGATACATCCAAAAGATAGGCAGCCTCGAGGAAGTGTTGCTTGGAACCAAGCAGCTAGGTTATCAATTCCCGAAGATAGGAATTGGCGTATGAACATAACTTCTGTAATGACAACAATAAGGCAAAGCATGCATAGCTATGGACATGTAGGGACAATCACGGAAGGTCGAAACTAAAACCATTAGACTTCCTCAATCCTAGAATTGGATTGAGAGCCAGACTAGGGGCAATCGAATCATTTGTCCCAAACCTCTCCACTTCTCACAATCGCCCATACGTTGGCATTCGAAATAGCTAGTCCCTCGAGCAGTGATAGACATATAGAAATTTGATCCAAAGAAATTTTGCAAAGTCCAAACATAAATAACTGCAAGGTTGGTCAGATAACGGTTCTGTATAGCAAAACAGAACATTCTGGCAACAAAATCACCAACAAAGGAAATGAAGGATTTAACCTTCAAAAATCAACCTTTGCTCATAGTTTGGAAATGACGAGAAAGATCGATGACCTACATACGGTCTACCTAGATCATTTGGTTCCAACTTGCAAGAATATGCCATTACCCGAAGTTTGGTGATGCTAAATAGAAACTCCCAGAACGAAACTATCGATACATGGGCTTTCATAAACAGAAGTAAGAGTTTGATTGAATCTTCAGCCCTACCATTTGGCATCTCATACTATCTGAAGATTTAAAACATCAAGGAAAAATCCATAGTGTTGAGTCATCCACGCACGAGTTTCCAAAGATAGAAACTGATACATGATTAGGGTCTCAACACTAGACTTGGAAGAATTCACTCTAGCAAAAGATGGGCGCAACGCGTCTTTGCAGCACATGTACCCAGAATGACATTGGATGAGGATGTCAACTTAGAGGAATTCAATTACAGTCAGGATAGACATCATTGAAAAAATCAGAGCTTGGAATCAAGTAGCAAAGTCCCTAGTTCATGGAGATAGGAGTTATCGTGTCAACCAAACTGGGGTAATCGAACGTATTGCCCAGGAGACCTAGTCTCCCGAAAACATACAGACCTAGTATTAAGAGAAATCAGCCCTATGGACAAGGGCAGGTACACCAACACTTTGCTGAAATGAACTCAATTAAGCATAAGTAGGGATTACCTATAGAACCGTCTAGACCAAGCAACCTCATAGTTCTAAACAAAGCTATGAAATAGAAATGCCAAAATGACCGCAAAAGTATTACTTACATGTATAGAACTACAGTAAACGAGTATGCTACACATGAACACAAGAGGTGCAGTAGCGAGAAAAAGCAATGCTTGGAAAGAGCAATTAAACCAACAGTCCCTAAAGAAAGAGGCCGGCGTGCAGGTTGAATTTCGAAAAACAAAAAAGAAGGATAATTGCAATCGAAGTCATGCGCTAGTTTCTAAAGACTGAAATTATGCCTGATCGAACTTTAACCACAACCCTACAAGAGCAGCCGTGCCTTGTAATTTAACTATAATCAATCATCCCAATATGACAAGAATAATAAGAAAAGCCTAAGTTGCGAAGGACCTAGCTTCTGTAGGAATGGAAGTTCCTCCGCCAGATTAAATATTGGATGACCAGAAAGTAAACTTGGCATTCAACCCTATCGGATATGTTTTACTCTAAATAATATCCTCGTATAACCAATGCCCGGAATCCAAGGGAAGTCGATGTATGTTGACATGCTGGGTTCTAAGCATTAACCGTGGCAGATGCAGTGTGTTATCTATATGAGAAGGGTCCAGTTTCCTGAATACTACAAACGAACAATCTAGTGTAGATAACTTGCTTACATTTGAAAAGCAATCCATATCATCCTTTGAAATGATCTTTTCCACACATACTCGTTATCGATCAACGATTGATAATGGAGCTGATGTCCGAAGCGACGCGGGAAGCTTTTCTTTTTAGGACACTGGAGTATAGAAATGGGAAGAGCAATACAATTGAATCATCCACTATATCCGATTTTGGAATAAATCATTGCATTAGAATTCAAAACGGCGACAGGTACTTAACCTAGTCCTCAAAAAGAAATGGTACAATCGTTCGAGACAAAACTTAGCTTCATCGCTGGTCGAGTTAAAACTATATAGGTCGACTCCAAACCAACGTCATGCACCCACTTACCGACCTAAATCCTTGTGTAAACTACGGAGCAAAGATTGCATCGTCATTACTAGGAATTGAAATTCAGATCGAAATCAAAAAATGAACGGCTATCAGAAGTCAATCAATTGAAACCAACATCTTGAAATGGACTCCGACGATTCACTAAAATTCACAGAATAGTAATCTGAAACTTGTCCTGTTCCAGAGCACACTTTGTTTTGAACGAAAGCAAACTCTAGGGGGCAAAGTTATTCGAGTTTTTAACACAGCAGAATTCAAAGGAAGTCGGAATAGCTTCTCGAGTCAGAGAAACTTAAAAGTCAATAAAAAGGAATAAAAGAACCAACTAAGAAAAATTAGAGTAAAAGAAAGCAAAAATATGATAAGGTGATGGATCACTAGCAATGCATCTCCTATGGATCGCTATCAATCTATAAGGTTAGCTCATAGTTCCACCAATCCTCTTGCATCATGATCCAATAGGTATTCTAGGAATGATTACTAAGTTTGATGGAGTACCAAAATAGATAGATCGAGAAGTGAGCATTCGTCTAATTCAATCAGCAGTCCAATGCAACCAGTGTATGGATCATCATTAAAACAAGGCAACAAGCTACGAATTTACATGGAGAACACCAACACGAGACAACAAATGCAATTCAAAAGACGGAGTCCAAAAATCGATGGATCGCTTGAGATCCATATGATTATGCTAGATTGCCATGAAGTTTAAAGGAAAGGATGAAGGAGAGCATCCCAATCAGTTGAATCGTCAACGACCCAAAAACTATGGATCGCTAGTGATCCATCGCCTATGGATCGCTAGCGATCCATCAAATTGACTTGGTTAGCTATGGAACTCTCAATGTACCTTTGTACTTCCAAAGGCAAACTTCTGGCATGGAGACCTAGCCTAATAGCTCTCCAATCCCTATAAATATAATTCTATCTGCAACATAAACATGATCTTCTGAACTGGCTGCTGGAACTCTATAGAGATTATTCTTCACTCTTCTTCTCCCATACAATAGTCATATAGGGGTTCACTGTGATTCTTCAGTGAACTCTTGTACCTGTGACTTGATCTAACTTAAAAGATTCAATCATATTGTAATGTGATTCAACTTGTAACAACAGTCAGTTAATAGAAAGTTATAAAGTTGACGTAGCCTTCATTAACAGTTGAACCACTGTAAAAATCTTCTTGTCTTTTTACTATTTCTGCTCATTCTACATTTATTCTCTATTTTATTGTTTTGTAAGAATAGGGCTAGTGCTTTCATACTCAATCCAGGGTGTTGATCCATTTTTTGGGTTAACAATTACTCTATATATGTTTTATTTATATTTACCCCTGCGTGGGCAACGATTTGGGTTAAAATGATGTAATGAATTATGTAATTCAAATTGATGAAGTGAAAAAGTTATTTAGTTGCTCTCTTTACTTATTGTACAAGATAATATTGAGCTCACTTTGTTGTTGGAAAATGATTTTAGTGACGACTATGGGTCATTGGCGTCTATTTTTGAGTCTCAAAATGAGGGGTGCTACAAATTGGCATCAGAGCTTAGGTTAGGGGCAATACCCAAGTAAAACATGGCTAACTAGAAACTTGTTAGTAAAAAATGAACACCTTGGGGAAGGTATACGCTATATGTATAACGTATTTGTATTTTGATATAAATCTATAAGAGAATATATCTACCCCTCTATAATTGATCTCACTCTCTTTACTTCTGTTCCTTACGAACCCTTGCTTATGTAGAAGGGTAGAATGGATCTACATAACTGACATTTGATCATAGGAAGTACAAGAATGAATGCTAGTAGAGGCCGTATGCAAACTAATGGCCAAGCATGTGAGGAGAAGCTAGAAGTTCGTACTGAAACTGGTACTGAAGTGCCTGCTTGGTCGAAGGAGGAATGGATGTGAATGTTTTGTTCCGCTAATTTATGATGAAGATGATGAGGAAACAGTTAACTGGTGTTGTTGAGCTGAGACAGGAAGTAGCAAGAGAAGCAGACTTCTCTAAGATGAACAAAGATTTCAAGAGTTGTGAAGGAAAGGAGTTCACTGGAAAGGAATCTGCCTTAGAAGTGTTGAGTTGGTAGAAAGTAAGTGAATATATTTTTAGAGACTTGGGATATAATAATGATCAGAAAAGGAGGTTGGCTTCTCATCAGTTATACGAAGATGCATTGGACTAGTGGGAGGTAGTAAGAGATAACGTCCCAAAGGAAGAGATAAACTAGGAGTTATTTAAGGAGTGGTACGAGGCTCAGTTTATGCTCGAATCCCAGAAGAGTAATTTTGTAGGGAGTTCCTTGACTTGAAGCAGGTAGAGAAGACTATGGTAGAGTATATTCTGCGCTTTAATGCTTTGTCGAAGTATGGAAGGGATCATATGAATACCCCAATTAAAAAGAATGAGAAGTTCATTGAAGGTCTTAGGAAGAGTCTGTATCATCAGGTGATGGCTCATCGTTTGGTTCCATTCGATATGGTGGTGGAAATGGCAAGGAGGTATGAATGTTTGTTTCAAGAAGAAAGGAAAGCTAATGTTAGACCCAAGGATGGCAAGAAGAAAAGATTCAATTCGGATTAGAATGGTGGAATGAATCAGAAGGGAGGAAAGACTTTTAGAGGGCGGCTTAGAAGCTGAATATAACTTATGTCAATTGTTTTAATTGCATCCAGAAGGGGTACTATTCCACGAAGTGTACCCAGCTGAAGAACGAGGACAAGGCCAAGTGATTTATCTGTAATAGGTCAGGCTACAAGAAGAGGGATTGATAGGAAGCAAAGTAGGCAAAATTTTATGCTTCGGAAGGACCTTCGCGTTGACTGACTACTGACGAGAAAGGAAAAGATGTGCTTGGGGTTACGATTTTGATTTCTAGTACATCAATTAGAGTTCTGTTTGATACTGGTGTTCCTCACTCTTTCATTTCATGAGATTTGGTTGATAGATTAGAATTAGATACACCTATTTGATTATGTTCTTATATGTGATTAATCTGCTCGGTGGGAATGCCACTCTTGGGTTGGGGTGGACTAACCTAGAGTTTGACTTGTGTGGACATTTGATTGTTTATGACCCATATGTGTTTGATTTTAGAGGGCACAGAGTGTTTTTATGCATGGTCTGTTTAGTACGTAATGATGCTAGGATTTATTATATGGATAGGATTATCGCTGTATGAGATCCAAGGGGAGGAAAAAGAATTATGATAGTATTAGAATAATAAAGGAGAAGTCGGATTTGATGCTATGTGCTATGGAAGATCAAGAAGATGAGATCAGTAGAGTATGTGTGTCTAAGAATTTGCAAACTCTTTTGAACCTATAACAGGATTACCGTGAGGAAGGGCAATCGAATTCCAAATAGATTTAACAATGGGGCACAACCCATTAGTAGACCACATAGCAGAACGCCTTCAAAAGAGATGGAGGAATTCAAGAAGCAGCTAGTGGAACATGAGGATAAAATTTTGATTAGCCTGAGTAGCTCGCCGTGGGGAGCATCTGCGGTATTCGTAAAGAAATCGGATGGATCTTTATGGATGTGTATTGATTATAGGAAGCTAAATGAGCTAACGGTAAAGAATTGTTATTAATTTCCCAGGATAGACAACTTGTTTAAATAGTTGAGTGTAGCTCGAGTGTTCTCACAGCTGGATTTAGAAACGGGTTTTCATCAGCTAAGAGTAGCATAAGATACTGTTCTATTGACCGCATTTTGAACAAGGTACGACTCATATAAGTGGTTAGTGATGTCGTTTGGACCAACCAACACCCTTGCATTTTTCTATGATCTTATAAACCAAATCTTTCACAGTCAATTAGATAGATTTGTTTTCGTCTTGGTCAATGATATTCTGGTATACTTTAAGGATGAGAAAATTTATGAAGTCCATCTAAGATTAGTGTTGGAGATGTTGAGACAACAAAAGTTGAAGCGAAGTTTTCGAAGTGCCATTTTTGAAAATGGGAGATGAAATTTCTTGGGCATATTGTTTCAGAAATGAAATAGCTATAGATCCATCGAAGATAGAGAATGTTAATGGTTGGACAAGGCCAGAGACAGTCACAGAGATGAGAAGTTTCTTGGAATTAGCTGGCTATTACTACAGATCCATTAAGGATTTCTCATGTATAGTAGCACCCTTGACTAAGTTGACTAAGAAGAGTGAGAATTTCGTGTGGACTGATAAGTGTGAAGGTTCATTTTAGGATTTGAAGAAATTATTGACAAATGCTCCTGTCTTGATCGTGCCTGAAGCAGGATCTGGTAGTGTACAATGATGCTTATGGAATAGGTTTGGGTTGGTTGCGATGCAAAGAAGGAGAGTGATAGCTTATGCATCAAGACAATTGAGACTACATGAGACTAGATATCTGACTCATGGCTTTTAGTTTACAACAGTGATGTTCGCATTGAAGATATAGAGACATTACTTGTTGGGAGAACGGTTCGAGTTGTATACAGACCATTAGTCCCTCAAGTACATATTCTCTCGGAAGGAGTTGAATATGAGGCAGCAGAGATGGCTGGAATTCTTGACGGTATATGATTTCGGGATAGAATATACACTAGCAAACGGGAAAATGATTGCTAATGCTTTAAGTAGGAAGCATTAGAATGGAGTGTTAGCCTAGATGTTGGAGACGTTAGCTACTTGTAGAATGCATTATAGACATAATACGACATCAAGTAGAGATCTTGGCCTGTTAGCAAGTTTAGAGGTACATCTAATACTTGCGAATAAGATTACTTCGAAGTAGAAAGAGGACCCACTAATGGCCATAAGGATTAAGTAGTTATAGATGAGGGCAAATATAGAGGATCTGAAAGGATTTGAGTTGGACCTGAAGGGATGACTTAAGAAGAAAGGAAGAATGTGAATTTCGGATGTAAGAGATCTTCAGAAGGAAGCCTTGGATGAAAGTAATTAGTTGAAGTTTATTATTCATCTCGGAGGCACAAACATGCATCATGATATGAAAAGAGTCTTCTTTTGGGAAAAGATGAAGAGAGATATTGGAGAATGTGTTAAGAAGTGCTCCACCTATCAGCAAGTGAAAGCTGAATATTAGAAGCCGTGTAGATTACTTCAACCCTTGGAAGTTCCAACTTGAAATTGGGATCCAGTGTCTATGGATTTTGTTGATGGATTGTGTATGTCGAGGATGGGAAATGATAGCTTTTGAATGATAGCCGATAAACTGACTAAGAGTGCCCATTTTATCTTGGTGAAGTCGATAAGAACAGCAACTAGCTTAGCAAAGCTATATATAAAGAATGTAGTGAGACTAATGGGATACCGAGTAGTATAGTTAGCGATAGAGACCCATTGTTTACCAGTGAGTTTTGGAGAAGTTTGTAGAGTGTATTGGGTACAGAGTTGAGCTTGAGCATGGCTTACCACTCATAGACTGATGGACAAACCAAGAGGGTGAACTGTGTACTCGAGGATTCGCTAAGAGCCTGTGTTTTAGATTTCGGAGCATCTTGGAAAGATCAGTTGCATTAGGTAGAGTTTTCCTACAATAATAGTTACTAGTCGAATATTGAGATGGCACCATTTGAGGTGCTGTTTGGTAGACCAATAGATCACATGTTTACTGGTTGGACATAGGAGATAGACTCGTGTTAGGACCCAATCTGGTAAGAGAAGCTACTGAGAAGGTAGAATTGGTTCGTCCATGGATGAAAGCAACGCAATCGAAGCAGAAGAGTTATGCTGACAAGTGAAGGACAGAGCTTGAGTTCGCAGTAGGTGATAATGTATTCATGAAGGTTTCTCTAACGCGAGGAGTTATGCGCTTTGGGAAGGTAGGGAAGTTGGCACCCAGATTTGTGGGACCAATTCCAATGATTGAGCGGATTGGTAAGCTCGCCTAGCAAGTCAAATTATTAAGTAGTTTGGTGAGTGTGCATAATATTTTTCATATATCGCATTTGAGGAAGTGTGTGCATGACCTAAGTTAGGTAGTGTAACCAAGGGCGATAGAAGACATATCTAAAGAGCAAGATTTGACATATGTGAGATGACCTGAAGGAATAGTAAGCTGTGATACGAAGAAATTAAGGAACAATTTATTAGACTTGTTCGCGTTCAGTGGAGTGACGACAAGGAAGACTACACCTAGGAGGTAGAGGATAGGATAGGGACATCTATCCCGAGTTGTTTTAGACATTTATGTATATAGCAAGATGCTTTGTTTGTCTATTTTGTGAACTAGCAGGGTACTAGTATATTCATATATGATATGACTATGTATTAGTAGTTGAACCGATACATTTTGATTTATGATTGATGATTTTCATTAGTAGGGTACTAGTGTAATATTTATGGGTTGCAGAATTATGGATATCAAGACTAATTTAACACTAGAGAGGGGGTGAATAGTGTTTTCTAACTTATGTAAATCTTTTTTGTTTTCTTTCAAGATTAATACTAAATATAATATTAACAATACAAAATTATACTAACAATCAATCACAGATAAAAATAAAAGCAATAAAGTAAAGTAAGAGCTAGGGAGATGACACTAGGGATATTCATACTAGTTCGGATTTCTCATACATCCAGCCCCGTACAATTGCTTGTACTGATTTCTTTTCAAATGCCAACCTTTGCAAACCCAAATACAATCTCAATTTCAAGGCTATGAAACACACCCTCCTATATTCCGAGTCCGAAATAAACTCACTTGATTTGATCGGATTACAAGCACATCAATTAAATTTGAATGTGATACTAAGCACACCCACTTGATTTAAATAGGCTACAAGCACACCCACCTGATTTGAACGGGCTACAAGCAACCCAAACAAACACGAGTATAGTTAATAGTTTTTCCAAAGACAAATCTTGTATTGGGTAAAATGGATCTTATAGCCTTTTGGATAGCACTTTAATCTATGAAATGATATAGGGAGATGTTTCCAAAATAGCATGAAAATAGTATTGAATCAATACAATGAAGTAAAAATTGATTCTATATGATTTTGAAGAGAATAGAGTATATTTTTCAAGAGAATTTTCAAGAGAGTAAGGAGTGAGAAGAAAGTAAGTAATTATTTATTAAAAAAATTCATTTCCACTCCCCTTTATATAGTAAACTAATAGATGTGTCCATTTGTGAAGAGTTGTGTGAATAGACACTTCCATTCAAAATTTGAAAAACAATTTGGCGGCATGTTTGTTGACATATGCTAGTGAAAAATAAAAATTGTTTTCTTTAAAATGATTTGAAATTTTTGTACTTTTGTAAAATAATTTGAACATGGTTTTTAAATTTCTTTATCTTAAAAAACTTTTGTAAAATATTTAAAAAATATATTTTGTAATTAAAATAATTTATTTTTGTTTAAAATATCAAAGATTACAAACTGAATATAGAGATCAGAAATTTCTATCAACGACTTTAACAATATATACTAATGACTCTATATACTAAATTATAACCATAAGATCTTAATTTCTTTATCTTTTAACTCATGGGTCTTCATAGCTTTATCATGTACAGTCTTTGATTCAGCACCTATGTAATATTTTCCACTATATACAGTATAACTTGACAAAACATTAGTGTCTATATTTTATATGGTTGGTTTCATCAAAATAAATAACTAACGTATTACCAATCTTTTGTACTTGTGTGCATTTATATGATGATGACTTCATTTTCAAGGTGTTAGTATAAATTTTTTGTATTCTTTCTTATTGAAATTTTAGGGACGAAATTTTTGTAAAGAGGGAAGACTGTAACACCCCATATTTTGGAGGGTCAATGGAAAAGGGAATAAAATTAAAATTAATAATAAAAAGATATTATTAAAGAGATTGATAAAATGATTTAATTGTAAGAATTTCCGAAAGAGATTTATAAAGTTAATTGAATGGATCGGGGGTAATTAGAGCAATTAAGGGTGATCTTGTTAATGAAAATAAATTTAAAATTTTGAATGGCAAGGTTTGTGCTAAGGGAAATGTAATGGTGTGATTGGGCTAGAATGAGATATTAGCCCAAGCCAAAAACACTAGCCCACTTTCCGTAGCTCTAACCCCTCGTTTCACTTTTTCATTTTTACAAAACAAAACTCTTAAACTCAAGAACCAAGGTCGGCCATTATTCCCAAAGAAAGAAGAAGAAGATTTCAAAGCTAGAAGATTAAAGCTTTCTAATTTAAGGAAAAGTAGGATTAACATAAGGTTTCTTAAATCAAGAGGAGTAAAATCTTTCCCTAAAAACATACCTTAACACCTTGGGTTCAGATTTGATTCTTAAATGAATGTTTTTATGATGTGAAACATGTTTTGATGATCAAACATTATTTGGTTCTGTTTAGAAATTAAAATGAAATAAATTTGTTCATGTTTTACGGTAAAACTTGATTAAATCATATTAAAATGTCACGAACATTTTATGATGCTTATAGTGATGATATTGAGATGTTTTAGGGAAATTAGTTATTAAAAATAATTAAAATAATTATTTTGGCCTAAAATTTTAGAAAGATATAAAATATGATAAAATTAATTCTTGATGAATTGTTGAGATTTTTCCTATTTATTTTCAATTTTATATGAATTAATTGGCAAAGGAAAGAACTAATTAATTAATGATAATTAATTAACTAATGGAAGTTGTAGTTTGGCATTTCTGAAAAGTAAACTGTAATGATAAATAATAGCCAATGAGAATTTGGCACCAAATGCGATTTGGTGTAAAGTTAATACTTATTAAGGATAAGAATTAGTTTTCCATATAACTACAAAACCTTCACTTAACCTACGTTCGCACTCGAATAACCCAAGAGAGCAATAGATACATTAACTTGTGATGGCATTAAGCCAATCAATGCACAAAAGCTTTGATGGAGTCATCTCATAATGACCTATGAAAAGTTGATTAACGTTAGCTCTATTGAGCTTAACCCACCATGGCTATGGATAAATTAAGGCATGATGGCTTTGAATGGCATAGCACACGATGGCTTGAATGAAGTTAGCATGCGATGGCTTTAGTGGAAATAGCACATGACGATTTAAGTTGGAATAATGCACGATGACTATATAACAAGTGATGACTTCGAGTGAGTTAACCCACGATGGTTATGAGAAAGATTACCCTCGATCGCTCTTTGGAGTTCAATATAAGTCAGCTTAGGAAGCGATCTACCTGCAAATGCTTTTAAGAAGGTTACTCATGATAAACAAATAATATCACTATGTAATGGCCTATGATAATTAACCCACGATGGCTACAGGATAGTAATTCCATGATAGCTAGGCTAAAATGTTTGAAAGATATGGATAGATAATTCATGACGACTAATCCTAACTCACTAAAGCATGGGATGCTATATTTTGTAAGTAAAATGAGAAAATGCTTAATGCACTTTGGAAACCAGTTTCCAAGTGTTATTGAACTATTTCACAGGGATGAAATAAGGGAAGCTTTATATAAATTAAAATGGTGTTAACTTATTTTTAAATGAAAGAAAGCTTAGAAAAGCTAACAAAAGATAGGGTTTCATTTAAATTAAAGATAAAAAACATTTATCTAAAGGAAATGTAACGTACACTATAAATGAATGTATAAAATGGGATCATAAATCTATGCCGGCTCACGGAGTTACTGGATGGTAGGGTGCATTGATCGTTAGTCTAAAGTCCAACAATATATGACAGGTTTCCATGATAGGGTTCAATCCTATATCTTTATAAACTCTAAAGGAGTGCTAAGGTAGGGTGCCATTTTAGGGTGTCAAAACATCAGGGTAGTGTCATAAGTAAAGCAAACAAATCGACAACGTGAACAATAGTGGTTCAAGGACTAAGAGAAGCCATTGATGCTTAGTAAGGATGCTTACTAGAATGTATTCATGGTGCTTACATTCAACCTCTTAGGAGAGTCAGGGTAGCTGCCATTGATGGATTGAGTTTCCATTTCATCAGATGACGTTGTTCGAGAAAAGATGAGTTAGTGACAGATCATCCTAGGAAGGTGATCACTAAATAAGTTAATGATAAATTAACGACGAAACCTAAAACAAGAGATTAGGTGATGGCTAATTGGATGATGAATGATTGTATTACATGGTTCGTAACAGATTGATAAGTATATAGTATACTGGATTGGAATTGATATATGACATGGTTCATAACTGGATGGTAAATGTAGGGTACACTTCTTGATTGTATATGCACATGGTTTCTTTTTATGTAATATTTGTATACATGATATTAGATACTATGCTATGACGATAAAGTGAGAGGAAAACCCATTCCTTGGTCTCACTATGGATTCCTAGGGTAAGGTTTTACTTATACCAGGCTTTATGTCCGACCCATGTTTTGTAATTTTCCATAAATTCATGGGTACTTATTTGAGTGGGATGAGTTTATGGATCAGGCAGGTAACTTTTGAAAGACGAATAATGATTTCGAAGACAAAGCGGGAGGCTTGTTTATAACAAAAAGTATTTTGAATTCCGCTGTGTAAAACTAGAATTTATAATTGGTCATATGTTGTGCTGGTATCTTCATATGTCGGACACAACATCACTATGTTTATGTTTTATTTATATTTACCCCTGCATGAGCCATGATTTAGGTTAAACTAATGTAATGAGTTATGTAATTAAAAATGATGAAATGAGTAAGTTATTTAGCTGCTCTGTTTATTTATGTTATGCAAAATAATACTGAACTTACTTTGTTGTTGGAAATGATTTTATTGACGGCTACAGCATAATTGGTATCCATTTTCGAGTCTCGAAGTGGGGGATATGACAGAATATATATAATGAATTATACTAATGGACCCTAATCAATCAAGTCAATTTAACAATATACTAGGGTAGAAAATATGCATGATACTCAATAAAAACTAATTCATTAATATTGTAACTATCCGCCTTTTTGACCCTCGAAAGTCAGCACTTAATACATCCGCTATATTAGAATGCGGAACATCCAAGTGCCGGAAAGACAGATTGTTAGGGTAAAATAAAATGAAAAAGAAGAGGGAAAATAAAATCTCACGGCGGAACGATAACATATAATATAACAAAGATAGTAAAAGCTGTCTCTCCAAGATACATGGTATATCAGAGTTAAAAACAAATCTCATCAACTTGGACATTTATAACTTCTCGACCTTACAACTGCTGATGGGTAGATATAATAATATAGCAGAAAATAAAAATACTATGGCAGGTGAACATCCAGCTCTACTCAATGAGCTTCATGTCCCACCAATGATAACTTGGAAAAAATCGGTCTGACTTGAGGATTGTAATAAAATAACACCTGAATCGATCTGGAAAAACCAGTGTGAGTAAATTTAAGAAATATGGGGAATATATAATAATTTTGTGGGACCACACCGCTAAACACAGAATGGGTTTTTACCTCAGAAAAACAACATCCATACAAGAATGAATGGAAACAATTTTGAACAAAACCAAAACTTGAAAGAATGGGCATAAACAAGATCAAAATCAAAACTTAAAGAATGGACACAAATAATTAAACATCGAGAAGAGCTCCAGGCATTTCTCAATGTAGTTAAAAAACACTTCAAAGGTTTGAATAAAAAACAAGGAAATGGAAATTTTCCAACAATGACTAGGAGGGTGAACCCACATATCGAATGTATACCTTTAGAAAATAAACTTGAGATCTACGATGGCTCTTGGAAAATGTACAAGCCGGACCCCACCAATCTTACTGAGTATCCGAGTATTTCAAATCTCCATGCACATACATCTAAATCCAATCTAAAGTAGATCTGAATATACCCTAATGGGAGCATTCCCACATAGCTTGAAGTCCACTCATGTTTTGGTTTATTCATTTCCAACAAAGGACATCAACCCTCAAATGAGCAATAAGTCATCTTAGATTGACGATACACAATGAATATAGTGGAGACGACAGTCAATAAATCAACTATCGAGAATAATAAAAATGATCGTATATGGAAATTAAATCTCATACCGTTACCACTACTCGTCGATTTCAAACTTGTACTATCTCGTAGTTGAAAATGAAGCCAGACAAGTTAAGGAGTGTTACCCCTAAATCTTGCCTTGGCAACATGCTTAACCTTCGAGATAGAAACGAGCTTCCATACCTCGACGTTTAATGCTAAGAATATGACTCAATCCTTTGGATATCAGTGATATCGTTTATGGGAGTTTAATTTCTTATACTTTCCATAACCGAATCAAATTATTAAACTTTTAAAATTAAATTTGTGCTTGGCTTTTACGTCACAAATATTAACTTTAAACTACTTTATTAAAGTTATTGATTAACTTTAAATATCATTATTGAAATTATTGATTAAATAGTTTATTATAAATGTCTCAAAATAACCTTTTGCTTTAAGATAAAATAATAAATTAAAATATATTTAAAACCCCAAATTCCTTCCAAATACTTATAAAATCTTTATGAACCCATTTGAAAAGAATTCACAAAATATTTAAAGTAAACAGCCTTTAATACTTTACGAAAACCAAATATCTCCGAGCTGCATCCATATCGACAATCGCTATATGGACCATGACTTCTAAACTTGTTTTCTAAATCAAAATTGCTTCAAACCTCAGTTCAAACAACATTTTATTATCTTGGAAGAAAATAAATCAATTTAAAGTACTTTTATAAATATATAGCAACGTTAATAATCCCGGAAGATAATTAATATAACTCTTTTATAAATTTAAAATGATATTAATTATCCTGAAATAAAATTAATCAAATTTATAATCTTTTATAAATTTAAAACAGCATTAGCTATCTCGAAAGGTAATTAATCAAATTTATAATATTTTATAAATTTTAAACAATATTAATTATCCCGAAAAATAATTAATCAAATTTATAATCTTTTATAAATTTGAAATAAAATTAATTATTCTAAAAGATAATTAATCAAATTTATAAATCCTTTTATAAAATTTAAACAACACTTATCCTTTATTTCAAAATCCTAAAAAAAAACTTGAAAATGTGGTTTAAACAACTTTTAAAGTGCAAAAACACGACCAAACATTTATTCTGTAATAATACATGCACGAGTTCAACACACACAAGGGTTAAGGGATGGCATTTCATAAGTGATGGTCAAGCGTTAATCGCTATAACGACACTTAATAAAAATAACAGTATGTCACAAATATTTCAACCAAACATCAATATAAGCCATATAAGAATATAAGTAAGGTGCATAAACAGTAAATTAATAATGGCGAGAAACCCCTTAGGGTCTCTCTATAAAAATCACCTGCAAAATAATGGTTATTCATGTAATTCGATTTTCAAATAGGAGATCAAATCCAAATAAACAATCAAACAATAATGACAAACATATTATTGTCAACAATTAGCAATCAATAACTAACATATCATTTATTAATTAATCCATATGTTAATTAACTTCAAAAATGTATTTTTTACTTTGCAAGCACAGAATGATGAATTATTATGCTCGATAGATGTCCAAAATAATCTATTCAATTTAAATATAGCAGAACAGTGGTTTCTTCTGCTAAGTAAGTATCGCAAATGAAGTATAACTAATTTAACTATGTTAAATGTACATAAATTAAATCACTATAATTTTATCTTTATTTTATACATTATTAAACTATCAACTATCATCCAAGCATTCAATAACAATCTACGGCAACACGGAGATCATATAGTTTATTTAGAGGTGAGTAAATTTACCAAAATTCCAGTTGACGCTTTTGCATTTCAGTGTGATCTAAAATCGAAATTCTAGTTGCTCCAAATTTAACGAATCTAACCCCAATGCGTAGATAAAATCGTTTCGAGTCAAATGCAAAAAACTGCATCCAAATCTGACCTCGTATGGAAGAGTTATTCAATTTATAAGATTTAAAGATTAAAATATAATTAATTCACTTTAATTAATACATTAATTACCAATTTCCTCTTAACCTATCTTTTTCCCCATACCTTAATTAACATGTACATGCGCGACTACCTTCACCATGCACGCATGACCAAAACCACCTCCCTAGTCCACGAAATCACGTGCCGACGATTGCAACAAACTTATCTCTGCCTCCTCTCTACAACACACCCCATCGAGTTAAGCTCAATCGACCCATCCAAGATGCGATCTGCTCCATCACTCGGGCACAGTAAATTGTCATGATTTCCTATACTACACTGCACGCCTCCATAATTGCTCCACTAATACTCCTTCACGCAACTAGTGTGATGCAATTGACGTTGCAGCCTAAAACCTCCTTCATCGTTAAAGATCTGGAACCCTAGCAAACACTGCACATGGTCGAGCATCCCCAGTGACAACCGCAACTCTTAAAAAACATATAGAATTAAATTTTTCGACAATACGATCCCAGTGGATCTAATTTTTTGATTTTAGTCGAGGGAATGATTTTATATTGATTTTTGAATGAGGAGTTTTGATTTTCGTTCATAGGGAATCATAAAAATAGAAAAAGAAGAGGGAAAAGAAAATGGAAATGGAAAGTGAGGGGAAGTGATGAAAATATAATGGAAAAGGTGGCTTAAGTATTGAATTTTCTTTTGATTCTATAAACAAAACCAAATACTTTACGTCCAACTCAAGTTAAACCAAATTCCCAAGCAAACCAAGATTTCCAAGCTATCGTCATATCACCAATAAATTATGTTGAAAATATTGATTTGATTTGATGTTTAAAAAAAGTTTTGAAAAGAAGATTTTATGGTATTCCACTACACAATATTCCATTCGCATATGAACCATGAATGGTAGAAATAAAAATACGATCATGCACCAAAATGTGACACGATCAGAAATCAATAATGAAATACACCGAATTTTATTCTGTGAAATTTCAAAAATACCATCATTTGCCATAAAATACGTCAAATGAAAATTAAATGTTTTCCAAATTAAAAATTATGGAAAAATCAAATAAAATAAATTAAAAATACGTCATTAAAAATCAAGTTATTTTATTAACAAATAAATTTTATCATTATTATTTATTAGTAAAAAGGAAATAAATAATGCTATTAAATCTATCTAATTAATATTTAATTTATAATTCAAATATTTAAATAAAATCCTAATATTTGAATATAAATTTTTATATTTTTCCGGGTTGTTACAAATATGATGGGAGATTTTATGTTTAACCAGTTATAAAAGCTTCAATGCGCTCATGTACAATTATGTCATCTTTGCCAATGCACGACCAAGATAATGATCCACGTATACTACTCAAATTATGGGATTGTGACATATGTCACCATCAAGATCGTCCATCTTGATAAGTCATCAATCTGCATCAACTTTAATTAGCCAGCACGAGCAAGTTGCACCACTCGCTAACTACTATAAATAGGCACATACCCCAGCATAAGAAAGAGCTCCTCTCATCTTTCTCTTTCTTGGCATAAATCATTTTTTTGGACTTGACATTTCCAAGCCCATATGAAAGCTTAAGGACTATTTTAGTGGTTGATAAGGAAGAAAATCTCTTGAACTTTTGACAAAAGGACTAATAAAAATATGAAATTGCATATAAGCCAGATTTTGATAATTTGGACAATAAGGAAGGGGCATCATTGGTATATGGAATGATGAATAAAGGACATTGCATATGAATTTGAGTTGCGTATTAATTGCCTATGAATGAAATGTTGCATGGACTATAAACATTTTTCGATGAATATTTATTTGACCAAGGGCATATTTGAATTTATATAAAATATTGTATCCTTTGAAAATGTAAGACCGTGATTTGTTTAGTATACATGTTTATGTTATTGTTATATTTTATTCCTTCCATTATGAGATATTGTAAATGTGTAGATGTGATAGATATGCTCTTTGCTGTTATTTTAAATTCTACCCTTAACGGGCCATCACTCATGATACTTATGGAATATGAGTGCTTATATGCATGGATTATGGGTGTTCTGAATAATAGGTCATTACAAAGTCCACTCAGCTTCTTCCTCTCAACCGTGATTTGCTAACATGTCAAGCATCTAGTAACATACTTAGTAACATGTCATTTCATCCGTAGCCAATAAAATCCCTCCTCATGTTTTGTATATGTTGTCACCACCGAGATGAATAGTCATCCTAGAACGGTGAGACTCGATTAAAACCTCATCAATCAACTCCTTGACTTTCGATGCTCATAATGTTCTTTCACGCCATAGAAGTCCTTTTAAATCGACAAGATAATGGTCTAAATGAGAAGACCTTTCGCCCTCTCCAATTGTTCTAGGATACTTGCTAATGTGTCATCACTTCTCTAACGAATCGATATAGTCCATAAGTATAGGCTTAATCTCCAAAGTTGTCAAGAAACTAGGCACTAACTCTGACGATGGTCGAAAACAAAAATCGGCAATAAACTCCAACTATTTCCAATTCATGAACATAGTTCCATGTGTTGCATGTCTCCTTACTCAAATCATCAGTCACTACAGTCCCATTACATTTACCGCATGCAATACTAAAATCATATGAAGTTATGAACTCCATACACCTTTGTTGTCTCATATTCAAATCCTTTTGAGAGAATAACTATTTGAGAGATATATGATTAATGTATAACTCTAACCTCTAGCCTAGTAGATAATGCTTCTAAGATTTGAGTGCAAATATTTCAACAACTAACTCAAGATCATAAGTCGGATAATTCTTCTTTTGGGTTTTCAGCTCTCCACTAGCATATTCTATTATTCTATCCTCCTAAATTAATACAGCTTCGATCCCAATACCACGATCATTGGTATGAACAATAAAAGGATTCATACCATTTGGAATCATCAATACTATTGCAATATCAATAACTCTTTCAGCCTAACAAATTCATGCTTGCACTCTTTGTTTCATGAGAAAACTATGTTCTTTTTGGTAAGCCAGGTTGTAGAAACCTTAGTGAAGTCCAGGATAAACTTTCTGTAATAGCCGACCAAACCAAGAAATCTCTTAGGTTGTCATCTACCTACTAGCATATGATACTACTCTACTCTCCTGCATCAATACATCTTCGAGTCCAATACCGCAAGCATTGGTATAATTTATAAATCGTAAAAGGCTTCGTATTTTCAAGAATCGTCAATACTAGCACACCAGTCAGTAATTCTTTCAGTCTAACAAATGCATTACCATGCTCTTTGTTCCATAAGAAAACTAGGTTCTTTTTGGCAAGCTAGGTCAAAGGTGTAGAAACCTTGGTGAACTCCTTAATGAACTTCCTATAATAGCTAGCAAAACTAGAAAAGACTCTAACCTCCGTAGAATTCTTCGGTGCACGGAAATCATATGCCACATCCACCTTGCTTGGGTATACAAACAACCAATGCTCAGAAACAACATGACCAAGAAAGCAAACTTCTCTTCCCCAGAATTGAAACCTGGAGAACTTTGCCTTTAACTGGTGTCTCCTTAATACATCAAGCACTACTCTTAAAATAATGCCTATGCTCCTCTTTATTTCTTGAATAAATGAGAATTTCATTCATAAATACTACCATAAATTTATTCAGATGTTTCTAACTACTCGACTAATCAGGCTGACAAAATAAGTTAGAGCAAGGTTAGGTCGAACTGCATAATCAACCAATCAAATTGGAAAAATATCACTACTCCAACATGCCGATCGAATAAATCATTGATGTGAGACAATGGATAACTACACTTTTTCATTAGCTTATTTAATTCTCGATAACCGACATAGAGTCATGAAGAACCATCTACCTTTATAGCAAAAACTATTGATGCTCTTCAGTCTGAAATACTATGGACAAAACCCTTCTACAACAACTCGGGAAATTACTTATCAATCTCTCCTGGCTCCTTTGGAGACATATGTCTAATTAGAATAACAATGAATCTAACGTGTTTCTCAAGATCACTTCTAAATTTAATTTCTCTTTGAGGAGGTAGACCTGAGACCTCTGCAAAAACATATGGGAACTATTGAATGATAAGGACAGAAGATAACTCATCATGTGATTGATCAAGCGAATATAAGTGACTCAACATCGTGGAGCTATTAGGCTCAGAACAGACATTTAAGTCATCTCTCCATTGCTCTTCATTTAAATTACCCTTCTATCACAATCCAACACTACCACATAAAGCGATAAACAATCCATTCCAAAAATCAGTCCATACCCCAGAAATCCATGTACATGCACATCATATGAGAATTCTACACAACATATTAATATTTTCCACCCATAGCATATCATAGATAAATGCGTCGATCCCTAACAGGATTTGGCACTACAATAGGATCATGCACTATGCAAGTCTTTAACTGCAAACTATCAACCAAAATACAACATATAAAAGTATGAGATGCTCCAGCATAAAATAAATGGATGGTAAAATCAAAAATAAGTAATACACATTCCATCATGACTTTCTTGTCTTTGTCTATCTCAACTGGTGGTCCGCTAGCATTAGGAGAAATATCAGGTGCATATGCTTGCACTACCTTTCCAATCATGCCCAAGGCTTGGCACTGCCACTTAATGTGCCTAAACCAATTCTAGTTGTAGGATTTAATCTTTCCCTTATTCACTCTGCAATTATTAGCAATGTGGCCCTTCATGTGACATTTTCCACATGTAATCTGTGCATCTTGAATTTACCTTGTCCTTCTTTGCCTTGCCTTCTTTATGTATGTTGTATTGCTTCCCACTATCATCTTCCTTCTTTATCTCCTCTTTTGCAACCACCTTAGAAATGATGTTAAGCAATATCATCTCCTCTAAGCTCTCAAATGTGACTAAGGGCCAAGTCTTTAAGCAGTAATCCCATGCCCTTTGCGAATTTTATAGCCTTCTTTGCTTGAGTATTCACCAAATTCAATTTAATCTTAGCAAGAAAATTAAATCTATTTAAGTACTCCTTCTACATCATGTCTCTCTATTGTAAATGAATGAACTTCTCAATCTAAACTCCTTCTTAATCCTTTGACACAAACTTCATTTCAAAATGACATTTGAAATTGCCCCAAGTCATCTCTTCCTCATTCACCTTAGCAACAATAATATACCAATAATTTAATCTCCTTATAAGGGTAGGAAGAAAGTTGTCCCCTACTAGCCTCATCTAATCCCATCATCCTAAATATTTTCTTACAAATGTATAACTATGCCTTCGTGTCCATAAAAGATTCAGTTCCGACTTAAGATTTTTGAAGCAACACGCCTTTTCGATCTTTAGAAGTCGACACTAGTACATCCACGATATTCATGTGTCGAACATCCAAGTGTCGGAAAGATAGATTATTAGGGGTTATAGAAAAAAAAGGCAAGAACAAACTAAAGAACACATAATCTCACAACGCACAGGGAAAATATATAATAATCAATATAAAATTTTACATAATCATTCCAAAATGATACATCAAAGTCATAATAGTACAACATTTTACCTGGGACAATTATAACTACCTGTCCTTAATATAAATTTCATCCAAAATAACGAAAATAAGGAAATATACGAGGGATACGTCTTAGGCATCCATCTTGAACCTTGAGCTCCAAAGCATCCAAAGCTAATCTAAAAATAAGCTTAGTCTAACCCGAGCATTATAAGAAAATAACGCCCGGATCAGTCTGGTAAAAAGCAGCATGAGAAAAACTCAAAACAAATCAAACCATGTTGATTTCTATATTTGAAAATCTTTTTAAAATAAAGGTATCTCGTAAGACCACATCGCACATATACATGGATGGGTTTATACCTAACGATAACCAAACCATTTTTATTATAAAGTACAATGATATTATAATAATGTTTAAGGGTTTAAAGTAAATATATTAAGTAGCTATAATGTGTGTACATCACAACAATAATAGGTATAAAATCAAAAACCGAGGGCATGTATTGGAGAATGGATTTCCAACAATGGCAAGGTAAGAGACTACCTTCCAAATTTTGTACACCTCTAGATAATGTACAGTGAAATCGAAAACCTTTCGACCTCAGCATGACAAGACCGGTCTAACCCTTACTGGGTAGTACCGAATATGATCACCCTTAGGTTGTGATTAACTACCAAAATAGGCCCTAAAGCATAGATATATATATCGACTCTAGATAAGGCGATGATCATACCCTAATGGGAGCGACCCACATAGCCTTGCGACATACCCTGTTTTAGCCATCACCAGTGTGTGAGGTTTGAGAGGCCACGATTACTTTTTTCCTCACAGTAGACCATCTTGGAATGCTAACACTACCATCCAGGCAAAAATGCAATGCCAGCATTCACCATACAGGTTATTCCAAGATCGAACAAACATTCAACATTTACCATCTTCTATTTTGGAATCAACCTCAAGAAGAATAGTATAGCTCCATAGAATACTTCATAACGATCCATCACGAACATTATTAGTTTGGAGTGGTTTGGATAAATCATACTTATAAGAAACCAGTGTCTCCCAAATAAGCAGTAACTTTCGGCTAACTCAAATTTGGTTCTTTTGAAGTATGCAACAAGTACTCAAGTCCTCACTAAGGATCTCGAATATACACAACATACTTCCTGATTTAAATCAGGTCAAGATTTGATAGTCAGTTATTTAATTATCAAATACAAAAACAACAACAACAAAGGGTTTTAATTACCCATAGCAACCACTAAGCCTTAAACTAAGCTTTCATTTATTTAAATCTCTTTTAGAATATTTATCAAAGTATCCATATACTTATCACATTGAAATAAATATATCCACAAAACATTGTGAAAGATTTCTCTTTGCAATATCATATTAAAAGGATCAAAACATATGTTATTTAAATTAGAGATAAGTATAACCCCAAACACTATTCCTTCGGTGTTAAGCATGGAACAAATGTCCACACCACCATAATTAAGAAGGTCGGTTAAGGGAAATCCCATCACAAATTCTTTTATAAATTTCTTCAATAAATCCTTTTAATAAATAATTTCCATTTATGAAATCTTCTTTACTTAAATTCTAAATCCATTTATAAAACTCTTTTGTAAATATCCAAAATCATTTATAAATCTCTTTTATAAATCTCCAAAATCATTTAAAAAACTCTTTTATAAATCTCCCAAATCATTTATAAAACTATTTTATAAATCTTCATTTATTATCCCCCGTTTTTATATCATTTGTAAATCTTTTATAGATAAATCCCTAATAAAATATTATTTACAAAATATCCTTTGCAAATACCTTTATTAAAATAATTGGATAACTTACAATTTCATTAAAACACTTAACCTCAAATTGTTAATTAAAGTCAATTTAAAAACTGTAATTTTACAAGTCTGAAAGGAGGCTTAGTGATCACAATGGTACTAAATCAAGTTACCATTTTAATTAAATTTGACTCCCAAGTCACACACAGTTATTTACATAAGCCAACATATATGTAAATAAAATCCAAAACCAAATCAAGGAATAATATGTTAATATAAATCAACCGGCAGATACATATCCAAACAACATAATAGCAGGGCAGTGATTTATCCTTCTAAATAGATGTCCAAACAATCTATTGGGTATAGTTATAGTAGAACAAGGATTTTTCTGCTAACAGATGTCCACATAATCAAAACATTTGAGTTATAGCAGATCAGGGATTTATTCTGCTAAACAAATGTCAAGTTTAGTATAACCTAATAACATATGTATGGTTATTTAATGGTATTGAAATCAAATCCCTTGTGCTCAAACTATTCTTTCGAAAGGATGTTGGATTTAAACAAATTGATCTTTGGAAAAAAGTAATTAAATATTTAAATCCCTTTTAAAATATTTAATTACAAGTTAAACCCTTTATTAAATTAGAATTGAATCTTAATTAAGAATTAATTAACCTATAATAAATAGTTTATTTATAAATTAAAATGCTTATTTAATTTATAATTAGAATAATTAACACTTGCTTAATAATCAATAGATAATTAACCCTATACTTAATTAATAATTGAATAAAATAAATCATATACTTAATTCATAATTAATTAAAAATTTATCTTACTCAATCCATATTAATTAAAATTAATCTTACCATTTTAAAAGAAAATTAATTATTAATTAATTTCCACTTAATTATAATTAATAAACTTTGTTTAATACTTAATTTATTATTACTTAACAAACTTAAATATAAAATAATTGATTGATAATTAATTAATAAATCCTTAATTAACTTCTTAATCATTATCATCAAGTTTTATAAAACATTTCAATAGTTTTTTAAGTATAAAACTTAATTTTACGAAAAATGGACTTTTTAGCGAAACTCTATCAATAGCGACTATCGCTATAGATACCATAATTAGAAAATATTTTTCTTAGCTTCCTTTCTAAAAACTTAACATTTGAAAGCTTACTAACTTTTCCAAAACATAAAGTATGAGTTTGTCAAACCAAAATAAAACTTGAAAGTTGAAAATGCTTTGATTTTAAAACTAATAACCATAGTTTCGCACAAGCATTCTAAATCGCCAAACCATACAAAGGTACTAACTTTTCTTAGCATACTAGCATATACACTTGTCCATTGAACATACAACACAAAAATAACTATAAATAACCTAAAAATCCAAACTTTATTACATTCATAACACATTTAGACTTATTTATCAAGTCTAAGGCAATTTCCAAGCATAAGCACATATAAAATCACATACAAGCATGTAGATAACCAATAACTAAGCAATATCACATACTAATGCTAATATAACTCAACGATGTAATTTTTACAAGAGTATGTGAGTTTTTACTCATAAAAATTATGAAGGCTAACCAAATCTTTTTAAAACTTTGAAATAAACTATAAATCTTGCATTTTCAAGACTAAAACTCAATTTTTGGACCATGGAAGTGCTTTTTGGCTCAGCCATGATCATTATGTGTAACGACCTAGAATTTTATCACTTTAAAATATGGATATTTAAATATATTTTAGTAAAAAAATTAATGGATTTTATAAATTAAACAAATCTCCTTTTAAATAAAAACTAATGATGGTAAAATAGTTTTCAAAATTTGTTTACGCTAATAATTAGTTTAAAGAAAAATAGAAATGTGGCTGAAAATCGTTTTTCGAATTTTCAACTTTTCAATATTTAAAAGTTGTCAAAAAACATTGTGCACATTTGTGTAACATATACACACATTTATAAATGAGTTAGGTTTTGTTTATATATATATATATATATTAACTTAATAAATATAATAGTTGTGATATGACTAATTATGTAAGCTTTTAAAAATGGAAAAGAAAATTGGCTTAACATGTCATCTCCTTGCCAACATAAGTATATTAGGTAATTAAATTATGTTTGCTCATGAAAATGGAGGAGAGGGACCAGATCACGTGGGAAATGAAGCGGGGAGCATGAATGGTGATTTGGCATCAAACTAATGGAGGTTATGTTACCTAGGTTTATTTTACTAATTTTGTATTCATGTTGTATATACACAAATTCTTACCATTCTCCTCATTTTCTAATTTCTAAAAACTTCTCCAAGTACTCATGATAATTTAATGGCTTCCTCCTAAATTTTAAAAGTTTAAAAACATTAACTTTCTTCACTTAAAAACTCAAAAACCTTGTTTAATCACATCTTTCCTCATTTCAATACTACTCCTCCACAAATCAAGTCCATATCCACCTCATATCCCCTTGGTCGAGAATTAAACCCCCTAGGCCAAACCATTTTTTCCTCCCAATCCCTCAAATGTTACATTTTTCCAAAGTTTAGCGAAGGTCTAGGTCGCATACAAATTATAGCTTTAGTTCGGGTTATTTCGGTAATCTTTAGTGAGTAATGTTTGCTCATTTATTCAAGTTATTAACTTTTTAAATGATGTATACTTGTTAGTATGTATGATGCTTGTTTGAGTAAATATGATGTTGCATTGGTTATGCCTAAGTATGCCTGGAAATGATTTTTGTTTAGTTGTATACAAGTATGCTTGTATATGGGTTGTATAAACTTGGAATCAAAAGTTAAGTGAAGTTATGTTGGAGTCAAAAATGGCCACCAACACCCAGTTATGTGAAAGCACCAATATCCAGTCACAGATCTCAGATAATATAATGTAGAGAATATAAATTAAAGAATAATAAAATTAAAATAGAAAGCAAGTAAAGAGAGACACAGATTTATAGTGGTTTTGCTAACTCCGGCCTATGTCCACTCCAAAGATTTTCCTTTTATTCGTTTATGTTGCGGTTACAGTTACAAATCAACGAAATCCCAGAATAATCAGCGTGGAATACCATCTAGGTAGAAGATAGAATGAAGAGAAAGAAAATCCCATTGCTGATGCTATGTCCGCCGTATTTATAGGAGAAGACGTGAAAATATCCCGCTCAAAACCCGGATCTGGAACCCTAAAGCCAAGATGAGCATGCCCAGAAAGTTTGAGGCCCACCGAAACCCATAATAGGGATCGGGACTGACCCTATTTTGGGGATTTATAAGGTGCGATCCCTATGATGGGTCCCCCTTGTTGTAATGTACTTCCCCCTCAAATTTCATATTGATTGCATTTGTAGATTTTGAGTTATTGACCGATCATTGCTATGAACTTGAATATGGCCAATCTCTCATGGGGAAGAGGGCCAATCCCTTCAAACTCCTCCAGTTGATGTGCGATCCCTAGGGTAGACTCCCTAAAGTCCCTTCTTTTTGTTCCCAAAGTTTTACTTCAATCCGCTTTGTGGTTGTTGAGTTATGGAGTGATCATCATTGAGTTGTGTACATCCTGTTTAATCTGATCCCTTTATTCTATTCCCTCTTCTAGGGGAAGTATTAGTTCCGTACATAGCCATTTTTTGAGTGCTGTCAATCCAAATCCATCCAACTATCATCCATAGTTCCAAATATAATCAATCTCCAATCCTAGTAACCATCTTTTTTGGCTTTCTGCCTTGATGATCATGAAGTCTGTTGGGTTAAATCCCCATGTGTATTGCCTTGACAAAAGGCAGGTCAACACTTTGTCCCCTAAAACCTGCCCTTACGATATGAAGGTGTGTTTTGAATTGCCATAAGTCCAAAATCCACTGTCCATAATCCATCGATAGCCATATTATCCAATCCGAATCCACGATCACTCCAGATCGTTAGTGAAATCCATGACCATTCTAAGTCGATATCCAATTCTGTAACCATTGCGAATCATTGATCTCTTCGGATCATTTTATTCAAATCCTCGACCTCACCAGGTCGTTAGCCAAATCCGGGAACACTCCGGTTCATATCCAAATCCCTGACTGCTTCGGGTCCATATCCAAATCCATAGCTATTCAAAGCTAATATCCAAATCCATGACCTCTCCGGGTCCTTCCCGAGCATAATCCATACTCGACGTCTGAGAAAGCCGATCCTGTCGCTGTCTAGAGAAGCAGCGTTATTTCCCGTACTCTGGTTTAGTGTCCTTGAACATTAAGTTTTGTCTTGGCCGAAGTCCTAGGCCGATAGTGGTCTCATCGGACCCTTGCCGAGCATAATCCATACTCGATGACATGAGTAGGCCGATCTTGTCGCTCTTTGATGGAGCGACCTACTCCTTTCCAAGAATAATCCATACACGACGTCCTGTTGGGTTTTATTCTCCAGCCTCTATTCTCTAGTCGAGTGCTTAATCCATGCATGAGTCCATTCTGTCGCTCTCCGTTGAAGGGACTTGCACCTTGTGGTTACCGCCCCATCACTCCGGTCGGGACAATAACCGCGTACTGTTTTATTTATCGTAGTAATGTGGATCATAAATAATCTAATAAATAAGAGTTCGTACATATAGAAATCCAAAAACTAAAAAAGCCAAAGGGTGCCTCTCCGAGCACAACAGTTCATCATCATCTCAGAGCATGCCTAGGACCGTGCTCGATCCCGTACATGTGTAAGTGACTTAGTCGCCTTATTATAGAGTTTATTATTATTATTATTATTATTATTATTATTGCTAGAGTCCAAATCCTAAACTCGGTCCTTACCATTACAATCAGTTGATGACGATCCATGACCCCGATCCGGGGCCATTTCTGTTTCCATTCGATGATGATGGCAGATGCTCCTATTCCACCACCATTGCCCGATTCCTCATGTACTATGGCAATCTATCATTCCAGACGTGCTCTCAATCATATCCATTAAATGCCTGCATTCATCCATGATGTGCCAGTTCCATTCGTGGAAAAGGCAGTACTTTCAAAACATACGCTCCCGCTCCGTGGGATCCCTCCTTGCTGGTTTCCGATAGGGGAGTTGCCCCTTAGTGTCCAGATAAATCCATTCTAGGATTTTCGTCGAATCCGAGTAGGAGGAGAACTTCAGATCCTGCTCTTTCCATCGCCTTTTCATCCCATCATATCCATCATCCAGTTTCCGTTTTCTTTTATCATTCTTGTTTGCATCTCCTGATGATCCTCCACTTTGCACAACGTCTACCTCCGATTTGTCGGCTGGTGCATCTTCTTGCTGCAGGAACCTTTCTACTTCATGTTAAAACTCCCTGAGATCCACAGGTAGATCTCGCTCTAATGAATCAATGTAATCCAAGCCATTGGCAATTCCTGATACAGCTGCCATCAAAACCATGGATGGATCTGACCGATCCACCGATGCTGCCGCGGCATTAAATCATGTTAGAAAACTGTATAGAGACACTTTGGTCTTTTGTTTTAGTATTGCCAGACTTATCACATTTTTGGGTCTCAAAATGTGAACCCTAAACTGCCTCATAAATCTTTCAACCAATTCTAAATGCTTGAACCACACTACAGCTATATCCGTTAGATACAGGGGAAAGAATCGTGCCATGACTTCCTCTGATGCCCCCAGTACTTCCATGTGTCATATATATCTCATCATATGCATAGTTGGGTTCCACTTTCCATCATATACTTCCAGTTTTGATAGTTCAAACTCTGGTGGATTCCTAGCATTCCTGGTATTAGGAGTGAATGAACTTCTGTTTACATCCTCCAGATCTCTGTTCACCAATCCTCCACACATAGGTCGCCTGATCATTTTTGCAAACCTATCGGTGTCATCCAGCGATAGTCTCATATCATCATTTCCAAACTACCCCTTGAGTTCACGAGGGAATTTGGGAACGTACTCCTCCGGATGAACATCCAAATTTCGATTCGCACCAAGCTCCATGGGATCGACCGTAGGTTCTCCAGCATCACGATCGACCAAACTCGAGGGCATTCCCTTAGGCCTTTGGGGATCGGGGCCAATCCCTCTAAGATTGCCGAAGACTACCCCGGCTGGTCTGTTCCATTCCATTATCCAATAGCTCCATCACCATGTTCCCAGTTTTGATTTCTAGTGATTCCTATTGCTTCGACTCCTTGATCTAAGTTGTCATTAGCTCCTGTTACTCTATTCCCTTGTTTCTACGCTCTAGCTTGTCCAATCTGTCGGATAAAATTCTGCATTGTCTCCTTCTGTCTTTTCAGCATCCTTTTCTACATAGATGCTTGATTAGCTCCAGCTCCTGAGGAAGCCTCCTAACTTCCTCCATGGTGGCTCATTTCCGGTAGCACTCTCCTTATTGATTGTCTCACCATTGCTCCAAATCTAAGCTCTAGACCTTTTCCAAACCCTAAATCCAAATTCCAAATCCGCAGGGGCTAGCTTTCTCGGTGAAAGCACCAAAATGTTGGGGTCAGAAATGGCAACCAACACCCAATTACGTGAAAGCACCAATATCCAGTCATAGATCTCAGACAATATAATATAGAGAATATAAATTAAAGAATAATAAAATTAAAATAGAAAACAAGTAAAGAGAGACATGGATTTATAGTGGTTCGGCTAACTTCGGCCTATGTTCGTTCGAAAGATTTTCCTTTTATTCATTCATGCTGCGGTTACAGTTACAAATCCATGAAATCCCAGAATAAAAATGGCAAAGCATCGTCTAGGTAGAAGATAGAATAAAGCAGAAAGAATATCCCTCTGTCGATGCCATGTTTACTGTATTTATAGGAGAAGAAGTCAAAATATTTCGCTCAAAACCCGGATCTGGAACCCTGAAGCCAAGACGAGCCTGCCCAGAAAGTTTAAAGCCCATCAGAACCCATAATAAGGATCAAGGCCGATCCCTATGTTAGGGAATTTATGGGGTGCAATCCCTATGAATGGTCCCCCATGTTGTAATGTACTTCCTGTCCAAATTTCATATTGATTGCATTTGTAGATTCGAGTTATTGACCAATCATTGCTATGAACTTGAATATGGCTGATCCCTCATAAGGAGGAGGGCCGATCACTCATAAGGAAGAGGGACAATCCCTCCAAACTCCTCTATTTGATGTGCGATCCCTAAGGTAGACTCCCTAGGGTCCTTTCTTTTTTTCCCATAGTTTTACTTCAATCCGCCTTGTGGTTGTTGAGTTATGGAGCGATCATCATTGAGTTATGTTGTGTGCATCTTGTTTAATCCAATCCATTTATTCTGATCCCTCTATTTGATCCCTCTTCTAAGGGAAGCATTAGTTCCATACTTAGCCATTTTTTAGTTATTTCAATCCGAATCCATCCAACCGTCGTCCATAGTTTCAAATATAATCGATCTTCAATCCTGGTAACCCTCTCTTTGGGATTTCTACCTTGATGATCGTGAAGTCTATTAGTTTAAATCCAACCGTGTACTGCCTTGGCAAAAGGTAGGTTAACATATGTGATGATGTAGATATGAGGCCATCATATATGTTGTGAACATAAATACATCTTTGTAGGCTAAGAAAGTTAACACCTTACTAGTTTAATGACATGTTATCCCTTGTGTAAAGAGCTTTGAACTTTGGTTTAAATTTAGAATGCTTTCAGGTTTAAAAACTTGTTTAGTTTTCAAAATCATGCCTTTATGTTTACAAAGTGATAAAATTTCCATAAGTCAAAGTTTAAAAGACTTAGAAACAAAATTTCAAGTTTTGAAAATTGCAGGTCGTATACCGATAGTCGCTATAATTGCAGTTTGTAAAATGAAATTGTTTACTAATATATAATAAATAATTAAAAAGGTACTTATTTATTTAATTAATTAATATTTAGTGAATTAATTAAGTATGATAATTAGTACCTAATCACTAGTTAACAAAAGTAATTAATATTTAAGTGTGATCAATTAAGTTAATTATAATTAGTAAATTAATTAAAGTTAATTATTATCTAATTATTAGTTGTGGATTAATTTTTATTTAATTATTTTTTAATATTAATTTTTAATTAATTATAAAGGGTTTAATTATTAATTAATTTCTAATTAGGTTAAAGTAAATTATGATTTAATTAAGACTTAATTAAGTTTTAAACTATTATTCACTAAAGGTTTAATTTATTATTTGATTATTAATTAAAGATTAAATAAGGATTAATTATTTATTAAATGATTAACTATTATTTAATTATTTATTTAAAGGATAAGTATTATTTAATCATTTATTTTAAAACTTAAGTATTGTTTAATTAATAATTAAAGGATTAATTATTAATATATAACGAGTTAAATGTAATTTAATTATTGAATAAAGGTTCTGAATTCTAAAAATCGTTTATTTCTAAACATCGGTTTTGTTTTAAAAGCAGTTACTTTATTCAAAAGTGTTTTAAATTAAGGAATTTCTTTATTGATCATCCTTAAGTAATTCTGATTGATTATGAAACTAAATGACATCTGTTTAGCAATAGAAATCACCATTTTGCTATTATAATATCATGGACATTTACCTGCAAGTTGATTTACTGTTGTTGTTTGTTCCCTTCTACATATTTACTGTCACTAAGCCTCTTCAGAATTTACGAAATCATTCTTTTAAATTTTAATTCTTTTTTAAAAGGGGTTTAAAGATTAATTAAATGAAAAATGATTAAATTATATCTTGTTTGTTTAAAAGAGTGTTTTAAATATTTCACTGTTCATTAAGATTTGATTTAAGAAGTTTTGTTTTAAATTAGAAAGATGTTTTGAAATTTTGAAAGAAGTTTTATAAATGATTTTGGATATTTAATAAGGTGTTATATAAATGGTTTTGATATTTATAAAGAGTTTTGTAAATAAACTTGGAAATTTATAAAGTGTTTTATAATGGATTAGAAATTAAGTATAGGAGATTTCATAAATAAAATAGATTTATTAAATGGATTTATTGAAGAAATTTATAAAAAGAATTTGAGATTTGAATTTCCCTTAACTGACCTTCTTAATTATGGTGGTGTGGAACTTTCGTTTCATGCTTAACATCGAAGGAATAGTGTTTAGGGTTGTTCATATCTCTAATTTAAATAACAATTGTTTGATACTTCTAATATGATTTTAAAATAAGAAATCTTTTGTAAATGTTTTGTGAATATACTTATGTCAGTGAGATAAGTATATGAATGTTTTGATAAACGTTTTGAATATAGATTTAATAAGTGAAGATTTTTTTGAGGCTTATTGGTTGTTATGGGTAATTAAATCTCTAGATTTTTGTTTGTTAGTGAATTTGATAGTTAAATAACCGACTGTCAAATCTTGGTCAGTTTTGACTTAGGAAGTATGACTGTATATGAAAATTCCTCGGTGAGGACTCGAATACTGGTTGTATACTTCCAAAAGTACTAGGAATGAGTTAACTGGAAATTATCATTGTTGGTTTTGAGAGACCAGGATCAGATATGTTATTCGAAAACCACTCCAAACAACATAGGCATTCGCGTGGAAGACATCTTGAAGATAATTGATGACGATGCTCCTTGAAGAGTTTTTGTTTTCGTTCAGACCTAGAACGAACTTGTATGGATGAATGCTAGCATTGCATTTTTGCCTAGAGGGCAATGTTAGCATTCCAAGATGGATTGCTAAATGTTAAGAGCATAGCCTCCCAAACCGCACATCACGGTAATGGTTAAAACAGGGTAGATGCGGTAGGTTTATGTGGGTCGCACCCATTAGGGTATGATCATCCTAAGATATAGTGTCGATATCTCTATGTATGCTTCAAGGCCCATTTTTGGTTGTTGATCACAACCAAGAGGTGATGATATTTGGTATTACCCAGTTCGGGGTAGGCCAATCCTGTGTTGGTAGAGGTTAAAAGGTTTTCGATCTCACTGCACATTTTATCTAGAGGTGTACAAATTTTCAAAAGGTAGTCCCTTACCTTGCCATTTGATGGAAATCCATTCAACAATAAGTGCCTTTGGTTTTTGATTGTATACATATTATTGCTGTTACGTGCAAGCATCACACCTACTTAGTTATTAAATACTTCAAACGCTAGACATTATTAATGTTACTGCATTTTTGTAATATAAAATGTTTTGGTTATCGTAAGGTAAAAACTCATCCGTGTTTATATGCATCGTGGTCTTACAAGATACCTTTGGTTTGAAGTTTTTTATATAAAGTTAAGCTTATGCTTTACTCACACCAGACCTATGTCTGGCCCGGAGTTTTATTTTCTTTCCCTAAAACTCTTGGGTGCTCAAATTTGTATGAGCAGCCAAGTAGTTCAGGTTTCCTATAGATGCATTTTTGGAGGAGCTCGGAGTAGCTCGCTTCATCGATAGCTAGTTATTTATCTTGTTTCTGCCATGTCTTATGATTTTGTATCAGTTAAGTTGGGATAGGCAGTTATAACCGTCCTAGGGTAGAATTTTTATTATTATGACTATGATGTATCATTATGGAAATAACTATGTAAATTTTCATGTTATTTAATATATATTGTTCCGTTGCATTGTGAGATTCTATGTTGTTTAGTTTGTTCTTGTCTTCTCTCTTTATTTCACCCTTAATGACCTGTCTTACGTACAACTAAATAATCAGCACATGAATACCGATGATGTATTAAGTGTCATCTTTAGAAGTAAGAAAGGTGGATCGTTACATCATGGGTTCGACCTTAGGGTGAAAATGGGTTGTGGGGCTTGATTTTTGAAGGAGGAGAGGTTTAGAAGTGAAAAGGAAGTGTTTTAACAGGTTTGAAAAGAATTAAAAAGTAAAACTTTGATTTTTAAAACTTCGGAAATTAAAAGGAGAAACCATTAAAAAACTTAAGAGCTTAGGAAAGAAGAAGAAGCTTTAGAAAAAAATGGAAAATGAAATTAAATGAAAAATGTAAAATAAGGAAATTTTTTTATATAGTGCACTTAGGAAATTACCAAAATAACCCTAAAGTATATTACCCTCCATCCATTACATGCCACATCATCATCACCACTCTCTCCTTACTTCCTTTACACGTTGTCCCCATGGGTAAATCCTTTTACCTACTGTTCTAGGCCTCCAAGTGTACTAAGATGTGAAATGATGTGTGCCATTTCATAATTTACATTTTTTTTAATTTAAATCTTATGAAAATTGTCTCATCTATTTCTTATCATAAGTAACACACTTAATTAAGTACTCATTATTTATATAAGTGCGTGTTTAAATATATTAAGGTGTATTACAACCTTTTTAACAACTTTTAGATGATCGAAAATCGAGATTTTTGAAAAAGCTTTCTGGTCATATTTTCTAATTTCCTTTTAAATAATTATTTTTATAAACACATCATGAAAATAATTTCACCATTACTAGTTATAAATTATAAAGGGGTATTTTAATTATTAAAACCATTAATTTAAATATTCTCAAATCAAAGCGATAAAATTCTGAGTCGTTACATTCTCCCTCCACCCCCCTTAAACAATTTCGTCCCCGAAATTTCACCATATAAACACCCAATACTATTCATAAGTCCACATGATGTTCATAGATCATCCATATAAAAAATCTGATTCGATCACTATTCTAATACATAACTTCCTTTCCAAACTAGTATCGCTCGCTCGATTCCCTAGTGCAGAATCTGATCAGGCTCCTTGATTAGGAAGCTTTGTTCTCCTTACATAGCCATACACTCTGATAGAAAATTTTGGTTCTCATTCAAGAACCCTCACCTAGTGTTTGCTATCAGAAATTGAGTGATAAATCCTTATTTGGAATGGTGTAAAATACTTCAAGTCATGTACTCGAACCTTGGATTGAGAATTATATGAAAAGAAGAAATAATCTACGTACAACTTACGTACCCATCTAAATACTCTTAGTTACCTATTTGCCTTCTTACCCTCCCACAAATATTTAAGAAATCATTTCATAAAAAATCGAACTTAGGTTCAAACTTTTTTAAATGACAACTTATTTATGAAACCTTTCATAAAATCATATAAATTTATTAACTTGGATAATACCCTCCTACATCCTAAGAGTGTGTGTGTGTGTGTATTACATCTGATTTTTAATTCTATTAACTTTTAACTATTTTGATGTAGGGATAAAATAATTTTGGGTCTTTAAAACAGAGTCGACCAATTCAACCTCTTCACCTATTCGGTCAGGTAAGTAGCTAAGAAGAGCAAGATGCTGGTATCCAACTCCGTCCGAGAGTCTAATTTTTCTTGGACACCTCTAAGGTAAAGGTGTTTATTAGCCGACCCAATAACATTAAATAATATTTACCTTCCTAAGTGTTAAATTCCAAAAGACACTATTTAATAAAACAATGTTTACTAAACATTCTTAATAAATTAATTCAATTTTAAAACTTCATTTATTTACCATTTTAAATCAAGATACCTATACCTCTTAAAAACTTAGGAGCCAAATAACCGTTTTATTTCAAAACCCTTTTTAAAATGAAACTATATATTTTAAATACAAAATATATATATATATATATAACTCGAGCAACCACAAAATGATACCAAGGAACTGGGTACTACCAAACAGTATCATACATTCCTTTACCAAGAAAGGTAACATTCAAGAGAAGTGTTTACCATTCGAACACATCTCTTCCCCATTTTAAATTATTTTCGAGCCACTCAAATTAGTTAACTTAAAAATATTTCTTCTATTTCAAAATCCTCCTTTTTGAAACAATAATTTACATACAACAAATATTTATTACCAACATCCTTTGGATTTGTTCGAATTTGAACTTGTTTCGATCGTACAATGATAAAGAGAATAATTTACTAAGTGCACTACAACGTTCGCCTTGGCAAACATCCTATCATCACTTAGAAGATTATTCAGATCATCACAAAACAAATTGAAACTCATTTGCCCAACCAATCTAAAGAAAAAATTTCTTATTCAAAATTTTCATGCCCAAAAATTTCTCTTTTCTTAACAAAAATACTTCTAAATAATACTATTATCACTTTTCAAAACCTCAAAACCAATTTTCAAAAGCACGAGGATTTAAGTACTTGAGTTTCCTACTTAAATCTTTTCATTCTAAGGACCCATTCTTATAAATCCATTTTATAAAATCATTTCTTTTATAAAATCGTTTCTAATATTCTGGCTGTGTTAATACTTGAAATTAAATTGGTCGTAACTTTTTCGATACTTATCGAAATTGAATAATTTTTAAAGTTATGGAAACTTAGACTTTGTGCTACAAATTCATGTTTTGAGTTTTGCATAATTTTGAAGTTTAAATGGTCAAAATTTCATTTCTTTATCGATGCCCTGTCAATGAAAGACAGAGTTAATAAATTTAAATCTGAAAATTATTTTGGTCATAACTTTTGAACCATAAATCCAAATTGGATTGTCTTTTACATGTTTACAAGTTAATAAATATTAAAAAATGATTTTTTAGCAAGTTATTTTATATATTAAGCATGTTTAGTAAAATATTTATGGATTTGGAAATATGACTTTGGAAATACAAATCTAATCTATTTTTACATAAAAATGATTATGGATTTGGAATATAAGTATTACAATTTTTTTAAATAAATAATATAGGATTCTTGGAATTTGGAAATATAGTTTTGAAAAGTATAAAATTAATTTATTTTTAACTAAAATGGTTATATTTTGATATGGATTTAGAATAGTAATTAAATATTGTTTTAAAATATAGTTTTGTGAATAATACAACTATATGGAAATTTGAGACAACTTTGTGTATATAAGTAAAAACTTGAAAAAATTCAGAGTATGGAATATTTTAGCAAATCTGTGAATATTTTTATAAAGTTAAAAAATAAACGGATTTATGGAAAATTATAATTAGTGTTTTAAATAGTAAACTCAAAAGAGAAAATGTTTTGAGAACCTTAATTCTATAATTTGAGGAGTACTAATAATCAACTTTGTGTTATCGATTGGTTTAAATGCTTTCGAATAACGCTTCGTCGAATATGGTATAACTATTGAATAGAGTGTTCGAGTGGAACTTACTAACCCATGAGCGGATACTCGAATTCCACTGAGTAGTATGGGATGCCTTGGTTAAATTCTTATGATCATATTTGGGAAAGTACTTAACACTTTAGAGTTGTATTTTCTTCTGGTGTGCGACAAGTGGTTACTAGATCCTTAAAAGATTATAGTTCAGGTTTTCCAATGGTATCTGTAATAAGTGATATTTACTAGATTTTAGTAAATACTTAGATTTCACCATACGGTATGTGACGTATTGGTTAAATCATAGTAATTACTGAAGGCGATAATATTTGGTAGTGTAGAGTTTACTCCCTTTTGGTGTGCGGAAAGTGGTTGTTAGATCCTTAAGAAGTTACTCCTAGATTTCTTTTCAAGTGTAATAATAAAAAATAAATCTGGAAGATTCGGTCATGGATGTTGTCCTTGAGATCGTCTTGTGATCCTGTGATCCTCGTAATGTGTACGATCCCTGGTATCGGATCGGTTCGTGTCATACCAAATTGTTTGTTTATTTGCAATAGTTCTGTGTACGATCATTACGATCGTTTTGAGTAAGTTCTCTTGGATTCTGGATATCTGTGACTTTTCTGTATTCGTGAAATAAATATATTTTCTTATGTCTTGTGTTAGTGAAATAAATATATATTCTTGTGTCTTGTGTTCATGAAATAACTATATATTCTTGTGTCTTGTGATCGTGAAATAAATATATGTTCTTTTGTCTTCTAATGGATGTTAAGTTAATTTTTTATTATGTGTTTAGTTACTAGTTCGTGTTTGTGGCTTAAACTTATAACCCTATTTTGAGTTAACCATTGATATTGTGTGCTTAGAGATATTGTGTTTTGTTCTGTGAATTCAGTGTATAGTGACTAATATGTGTGTAACGCCCCGGATTTTCCGTCATTTGATTAAATGGTTTTAAATATTGGATTTGGAATATAAATTGATTTTTGAATATGAAGATTTTGGTTGAAATTATAGAATGAATTTAAATTTCAAATATAACGGTTTATCGTAATACGAAAATGGTGAATAATTGAAATTTGAGTTGAATATGAATCGAAACGATTTCTAATGTTGATATAAATTCTATTTGAATTAGAATTGAGTTAGTAAGTTTTTAAAACTGAAATTTCAAGTGATTTCACCAAATTTTGAAATTGTCGATTTAATCGACGCGATAAAATAGCGATCCGGGGCACATTCTTGGAATTTGACAAAACCAGTTCCATTGGATCCGTAATAGTGTATTATTATTGGTTTCCAAATTTCATAGCAATCAGACGTATCCTTTGGTCCTATGGGATAGAAACGCGTTGAAATTAATATTGAAGATTTAATATTATATTGGGTTTAAAAAGCTATCTTCCACATACGATCGAATTAGGCCTCGAGACTAGTTCCATTGGGTTCGGAATAGGTGTATAACATATAGAACGCCAGGGGGCACACATCAATAGGAGTTCAAGATTTCCTTGTATATAATACGAGATATTTTGAATATAAAATTAAAAATAAAAATCAAACACATCAGAGCCGACCTACCCCTGAGACGAACCACCCTATGTTCGTTTAAGCCACCCTCATTTCATTTTAAATCTCGCGATTACTTTCTCCTTCTTCCTTTTTTTTCAACAAACAAAAAAAAAATCGAAATCGAATTCGATAAAAATCAAGTGGCCTGGAATCGAGAAGCCTGGGACGGCGAGGGAAGTCGCGGCGCTGTTGATCGATGCGACATTGAAGTCGTAGGGAATTAGGATTTCAATTTGTTTGTGAATTGAATGGAGTTAGGCGATGAAATAAGAATAGCCGTGTTCCTCATGAGGCGGCACACTTAGGAGGAGGGTTTCGGTGGAGTGCGATCCCAGTTTAGGAATCGCAACGTGCCAGGTCGTGAATAGCGCTACCTGTTGCTTTTTAATTGGAAAGCGCGGAGAAGAAAGCGGTGGCGATGGTTGTGAAGCTTATTCGACGTGGAGTTGGATGGCGCTTCTCGGTTGTGGGTTCGTGGATGGTAGGGGCAACGGTGGAGGAGAGAAGGAGAACGATGATGGGTTGACATATCCTATGCGTGTACTGGCAGGGAGATTATCGGTGTGATTAAGTTTTGTTTAGCTGGTAATTATAAAATTTAAATGTAATTAATTTTTTTTATTATGATTTGAAATCGTTAACTAATAAAAATTCTTAATTTGCTCTTACGAGGTCCAAATCCAATGCGGTCATTCGCGTTGGATTCATAATGACATAGGCTACACAATGGAATCAATTTGGAGTCGAATGGAAATAGTTGGAATTTTAGATTAAATTGAACGCTGTTCAATTTAATTTTAAATTGAGACAGTTTGCAAATTAAAAATCAAGGTGAGTAAATCTCACTCATTTGTATTACTGGTTTAAATATAAATGTTAAATATTATTTATTGTTTGATTGGATGGATTGATAAATAATTATTGATTGGATGTCATATTATTATATAAATAGCAGTATATATTAGTAGTTGGATATATTTCCCGCCGATTGGAGCGGATGAGACACCATGCGCCCCGCATAATAGCGGATGACCTTATATTACCGCGATATTCCACAACGAAGCGGGATTAGTATTTTATGTTATATAACATCTATGGATGCAGGGAAACAAGTTGGAGGTATCCAACTGGATTCCTCAAAAATATATTGATTGTTTCATATATAGTGATATATGATGTGATTTAATAATTTGTTATGAATTTTTGTGTGATTTGATATAGTGGATGCTATAGTAGCACTGGCCCTAATTTTGGTATTTTAAATACCATAAATAATACTTTTGAATCTTAAAAAGAAATTCAAAGGTGATTTTTGGAAATAAAAATATTTACATGGAAATTGGAATATTGAATAAGAAATGGGTCTGGATTAAATAAAAGATTTAATTTGGAATTCACTTAACTATTTTGTAAAGTGGTTCAGATAAATATTTTTGAAATTAATTTATATAAGGAATTTGGAATAATAGATTTTAATAATATGTTATAAATTATAAATGGAAGTTGAAATTGAGTTTTGAATAGATTTGGAATTATAATTGGATTTATTGGGAAATAGCTTTCCAAATGGAATTTTAAATAGAAATCGATTTATAAATGGATTTTAGTAATATAAATTGGTTATAAACTGGAAATGAGTTTATAAAATTATAAACAATGTTTATAAATAAAGTTGAATGATTGTCATTTGATAAATTGGGAATATAAATTCACAGTGTGAATTTAAAATGAAATATGGAAATCGGTTTAGAAAGAAATAGTGGATTCTATTTTGGAATTTGGAAATAGTTGCGAAGTTGGAAATGTAAATTAAATTGTGATAAATCGAGAGAGATTTATAAGTATAAAATCGGCTATGTTGAATTTTAAAAATATTTTTTTTCAAGAAGTAAGTTTTGTTTTCAGAAAAAGATTTTTATTTATTAAATATGTAGTTTAAAAACTATTATTTAGATTAAAATATTTCGAAACGTTAGTTATTCAAATATTTAAATTTTTTGAAATGAATTCTAAGTTTTATAAACAAGCTTTGTAAATTGATTAGTATTATTTATAAATGAATTGGAAATTAGTTTCGTTGTTTATTTAAAGGGGATTTTGATATTTTAAATAATCACTTAAATGTGTTTGAAAATTTATTATTATTCTTTACAATACTTATTTTATAAATATAAAGTTTTGGAAATTGGTTGAAGTTATTTATAAATACTCTCGAGATTTGTAAATTGGGTTTTATTTAATGAATGAGATTTTATAAGAGAAATCTTATAATGGAATTCTAGAGACTAAAGAAAATTTCCAAAATGTTAGATACGGGAACTACGAAAATGAATCTGAATTCATAAAAGAAGTTATAAACTGTTAGTTGAGATTATAAATAAGTATAAACGAGTTTTTTGGAAATTGTAAATGGAATTAATAAAATTTTGAAGATTTATGAGATAAGTGATGAAAATGTTTCGGAGTATGGATATTAGAAATGATTTGGAAAAATAGACTTATAATATTTTCTAAGTATGGGAATGAAGTATTTGAAAATGTTGTAACGACGAAATGATTTATATGGAAATATTTTTCTTAGTAATGAATTATGAATTAAATTTGGAAATATTTCTAAGTGTTGAAATAAGATATGGTTGGAAATATCCTGTTATGGATTTAAGTATTTGAAATTGTTTTCAAATATTGAAATATTTAAAGAAATTTGAATATATATCTTTGTAATGATATTTTGAAATGAATATTTTGAAAGATTTATAATGTGGCCACTATGGGCGTATTTGCCCAATTGACACGTCTGAAGGAATCAATGTTGGACTTATTAGATCTTTAGCTATTCATGTGAGGATTAGTCCTTGGGGAACTATAGAGAGTCCGCTTTATGAAATGTCTGAGAGATCAAAAGAGGCACAGATAATTTATTTATCACCAAATAGAGATGAATATTATATGGTAGCTGCAGGAAATTCTTTGGCCCTGAATCGGTGTGTTCAAGAGGGGAGAAGGGGGAACAAGCACACATGAAGAGCGTAGTACAACAGAGAGTTGCATGCTGCGTTCGGGAAGGATGAATTGCTCCCGAAAAAGAATCTATTGATTCACTCCCAATTGGTTGGATCATAGGTGCGATGATTTACTTCACGGGCGAGGTCTCTGGTTCAAGTCCAGGATGGCCCAGCTGCGCCTAGTGACTGCTTATATGTATTATGTAACAACCCTGTATTTTGTAATTATTTTAAATTGAATTTCATGATTTAAAAACTTTATTTTATTTATTAAATGGAAAATTTTGTTATTAATTATGATTTGTATGTGAATTATAATCCCAAACATGAATAAATAGAATATTTTCCAGAACTGTGAATTTTGGTCAATATGTTCAAACTTTGACTTTTAATGTAAAAATTTAAAAGTTTGAATTTTTTTATTTTTTTATGAAAGTAAATAAAATTTCAAGTATACTACTTTTCGTTTCGTTGAAATCTGATTAATATTGTGAAAGTTATGCCTTTAAACTATTGTATGTAATTTTTTTTATAACAAAATTGTTTATTTTAATTTACATAAATAATATTTTTGTTTGTCATGTCATGTTCTAATTTATGTTTTCATGTGTAACATGACATATTATGTATATATTTAATTTTTAAAACTGAAGATATTTATAACATCCATTCTGTTTTGTTTCACTTAATTATGATCTATTGCTTTGTAAACTTGGGTAACATACAACGTTTTAAAAGTAATTAATTTCTGCGTTTCATTTTTTGTAATTTATATATCCATCCTCTTATGTACTTCTATGGTGTTGTATAAAATTTTATTTGTTTAGTGTAGGTTTCTTTTGTGTATATACATCTTTATTTATTGGATAGGTAACAAATCAATTAAGGTACGTTACTTGTTTTAAATTTGGGCATACTTTTCATAATTTATTTCCTGCCTTTATATTTCCCACACCTTTTGATTTCCTACCCTATCTTTTCTTTGAAAATGTATTTTATTTTAATATTAATTCTGCTTTTCGTTTCGGTGAACTCCGTTGTATATATTTTTTTTTAAGCAGATAAAAATACAGTGTTTACACGCAATGACTTTCTATATTTATTTTTTATTTCCCTATGTTTGTTTCTCTAATTTTTATTTTCTATTTTTGTTTGTATAAACTTTGAACATATTTATTTGATTTTGATTGATTTTACTTTTAATAATAGTTTAGGAATTTCAAGAGATATAGGTTACCTGTTTTATGTATTTATTGCCTTTTTATTGCGTGCAAACAAAGAAAAAAAAAGGCAAGATTCTTTCCCTTAAAGTGTGCCTTTTTATTTTCTAGACCTCTTCTCATAGCTGTTCATTTTTCCACAATCTAGCCGTGTATTCATCCCACAAATCACGTACAAATAATTCCCAAACATTTCATTCCTCTTTTGCCTCTTTATTTTCTAACCTTTCCATTTAATTCCCCTTTCTGTAGCCGTTCAAATCCTTTGGGAAACCCTAGCCGCCACTTTGATTTGTCATTCACGTAAAAAATTAGCATATCAACTACTCATTTCCTTTTGCGTGAAAAGAAAAAAAAAGAAAAAAATCTATTCAAAGCTAGATCCATGGCTCCTTTCTTCCTCTTTCTCTTTTCCTTTTCTCTTTTGTTTTGCTTTTCTCTTTAGGCTAGGCTCGGTTATGCACCTCCTAACCGACCTCACCACCTATCCACCTCCACCATGCTGACCATCCCCACCTCCTCCATCACCCCAAGCCATGGCCGTGACCACCATGAAGAGTACACCACCAAAACCATCACCAAATTGATTTAACCCTAGCCTAGTATGACCATGGCCGAGCCCAAATGGCATAGGTGAAGCCACTTATCTCATCTTTGATTCATATTCTTCCATTGTTTAATTTATAAATTATTGTGCTAAAGTTTATACTTATGTTTCTGATATTCATTTGTATACAAGATGCGGATATTGACCCTCCATCACTCAAGTTTGCAGCTTGCTTTGTTTTATCAAAAGGTTATGCCCTTTGATCCATATGGTTCATCGTTTGATTTCATAATCTTGGATGTTGAATTATACACTTATTGTTTGTGTAATTTTTGTATACAAGATCAATATCTTGGCTCTCCATCCATTCAAATCAAAATTGTGCCTGTCGTGCTTTTGGAATCGTTTTGTGTGTTTTGTTTGCGAACTCCAGCTTTATAAAGGTGAGTAATCACACCTGACATTCATACTTATGTAACTGTTAATTGATAGCAAGTGAAAGTGTAGAAATTATTATATCTTGTTATACCTGCCTGTGATGTTTATTATATGATGTTAAACCCTGTTATTAACTTGTCACATCATCTGTTATATTTTATTTTATTTTATTGTTTATTTATTTATGTTAATCACACTGCAAGTTCCCTGTAGAATAGAATCACTATGGGTTGAAATGATACATACCCGAACGGACTTTAGAATAGGGAAAAATCGTTATGGGCTGAAATGATAGGCCTGAACGATTTTTATTTAATAAATTTTTTTTAACTTGGGATTGCGGGTTTGAAATGATAGAACCCGGATTTTTTTCTTTTTAAACTGCGGATTGAAATGATACATATCCGTATCACTTGACCTAGGTTAGAAAACTATATATAGGCCCGTGGTTATTTTATAAAGTGTTTTGGATATTTTTAAGTATTTTAAAAATATAAATTTATGAAATTTGATTTAAATAGATTTTGAAATGGTTTAAAATAAAGAAATTATGATTTTTCTATGAGTTAATTGTAATTAATGAATGGTTAAATTGGATTATTGAAATTTAACTTAAGTTTGGAATTTGGAATTTTGGTTAAAAATGATTATATGAATAAAAATGGAAATTTAATTATATTTGGAAAATGGTAAATATGATAATTTGATTAAATTTGAATTTAAGTGATTTATTAAAGTATTATTGTTTTTTCTATGAATTTAAGTTGTTAAATAAATGAATGTTTAAAAGTGATCTTTTAAAATATAACTTGACTTGGAAATGTGAAATTTGGTTTTAATTAAAGGTTTAAGTTAATTAAATAAAATTGGAAATTTAGTTAAATTTGTGAAAGGGAAATTTAAATTTGAAGTGTTAAGTTTATTTGTTGAAATGTGAAGAATTGGAAACTTTTACACTTAAATTTATTAAGTAAATTGTTGAAAATTGGATTTAATTATAAGAAATTTATGGTGAAAAAAATATATGTTAAATGATATGTTAATGAACATTTTTAATGTTAAAAATATGATTTTGAAATGTTTAAATGATTTAAAATAAAGTTTATTATTTGCTGGAAATACACTAAAATCTGGAATTAACTTTTAACAGCACTCAGAAATGCTATAGTTTCTGAATTGAACTAAAATTATGTAAAAAGAGCTATTACAGCATTTCTGAAATGCTGTAGTTGCTGTGGTTGAAGTTATAGGCTAATATTGAACTCAGGTCTATTATAGCATTCTCTGGAAAAGCTATAGTGGTCTGCAGTCTTTGCTGAAATCAAATAAAACCTTTGTTTTGAAATCTGAGTTACCGCAGCACTTCTGAAATGCTGTCTTTTCTGTTTTGAACTATAATATAACTAAAAACTGAGTTTTAATAGCAGTTTTAAATGCTGTCTTTGCTGAATAAAAATGTTTTCAAGTATAACTTATAACAGCTTTTCTAAATGCTGCGAAAGGCTGAAATTTTAATAATTATGGTTTTTGACTTAGTAAACGAACTCAGAATGGTTTGAAACTTTGGAAATTGAATACTTGAATTGAAAGAATAATAATTACACTTTTAAAGGGTTTAAATGAAGTAATTTAATTCAAATATGAGTCATTTAAAGGGTGGTTTGAATTGAAAATGAATGAATGTTATCTTTGAATTTAAAGGGGTGTTTAAGATAAGATATTTTGATATATTGAAATGATTTGAAATGAAGCTTTGGAAAGATATGATATTTTGATATATTGAAATGATTTGAAATGAAGCTTTGAAAAGATAAGATATTTTGATATATTAAAAATTAATTTGAAATGAAGCTTTGGAAAGATAAGATATTTTGATATATTAAAATGATTTGAAATGAAGCTTTGGAAAGATAAGATATTTTGATATATTGAAATAATTTGAAATGAAGGTTTGAAAAGATATGATATTTTGATATATTGAAATGATTCGAAATGAAGTTTTGGAAAGATATGATATTTTGATATATTAAATGGTTTGGAAATGATTTGATCTTTATTTTGATAATGATTTGGATTTGAAATGATATTAAATTTTAAAGTATAAACTGTTTTTAAATTATAACCACAGGTTATAATAACGATTGGTTGTTAAAGAGACCGGGATCAGATATGGACATACTCTCTGTCGATACCGAAAACCACTTTGACAACTGTGTACGCGGTGGAGTTTCCAGAATGAAGTAGGATGGTGGCGACGATCCTAAGGTATATACGTGGACCCAACTCCCGTGAGTTGGCATAAAGTGGCTAAAACAGGAGCGATTGACGGGCCAAGGAGGTAGCACCTCTTATCGAACACACTTCTTCGATACCATTCTATTACTTTGTGATTGTTTGGGTGCACCCCTCGATTTGGGAGTGTTGTTCGAGGTGGGTGGTAGTGGCTGCTATGCGTCACCACCAGCCCGGATGCGTAATTGGTATATCTACCATGGCATTGCCTAGTTGTGCCGTGTCACTTACCATATCGAGCCCACTACGATTTTGGTTTAAAGATCTGACCGCGTTAAGGTTCACCATCCCCTTAACGCTATTTTCTATATGATTATACTTTACTGATTAGACACTACTGTATATAGCGTATATTACTATATAGTAAATAGTTTAGCTGGTCCTTAGAGGATGGGCAGTCCCAAGCATCCTTTAAGTTACTTGTACTCTTACTACAGTTCACTTGAGTTGGTTTACATTGTATAAGTATGTATGTCCTGACTCGAGTGTTTGTATTTTTATTTACGCTCGGGTCAGCCTGAGTTATTCACAGATTTGGATTCCACTTTCTGGAGATTGGAATAGCTGGAGATTATCTGCTTATCTAGTCTTACCTATTCTAGTTCTGTTGTTCTATCTAGCTTGTACTTGGTTGTCATCCTGAGACTTCTGTTGTACTTTATTTTCTCCTGTTGTATCTTATGTAACTCTGATATATTTATATAGTAGCTTCATGAACTACTATCTCTTTTACTTCCGCTGCATTATTATTACTCTATGTCTGTGATCTGGGATTTTATTTACTGTATATTCTGAGATTTTCCAAATTTTTATTTACAACGCGGTATTTTGAACAATTCAATTCCGGCATGAGTGTCTACCTATACACTTATAATGGATGCGAATGGTTGAAAATACCGGGTCATTACAGTTGGTATCAGAGCTTTGGCTTTGAGGCAAAACTTAGAATGTATGGTAAATTTAGTTACAGAATCACTTTCATTCGAGCTTGAATCTCTTCATTTTTATTTGATTTCCTTTGAATTTTGGAATGTTCCCTGCGGTTCCCAAATCCATTCTTGTTCCTCACTATTCATCTTCTTATGATTCTGCAGTATCCCATAACTCCGCTTCGAATGAGCTTTATAGGAATTGGCGGTCTCGCCAATACTCAAATGACTTGAAAAATGGGGAAAACTCCTTTACAATTAGCATCGATTCACCAGAGATTTATATCTATCCCTGGTTTAGATGCTAATATCTTTTGTTATTCCAAACTCTATCTCTTGAGATCGAATGTCGATTTACCCCAGAAAATCCACATTTAACTTATTCTTTAAGTCACGGTTGACCCGGTTAAGGTTGCCCGCGATTTATCTAAGCTTATCCATCTTCATAATTTGTTAATTAATCATCTTGTTTTGTTTCCAAAATATCTCCAAACATTTTGAATTTTTACTTGTGAATCTATAATTAATGTTTAGTTTTATATATTGTGTTGTTTGAGTTGTTGATGTTGATTTGGGCTTCCGATCGATTCGTCTGATCAACGCTATCGATAGGATTTCTAAAACACTTTGACAGAACAAACCGACACAATATTATTTTAAAATTTGGTTAATGAAATAAATTTTGAGATAAGTAAATATTATGGAACTTATAAATTGATTATTTGAAATGATAATACTTGATTAATCACTCTATAAATGAATTTATAAATAGTTGTTTATAAATTTGATTTGGGAACTGAAATGAATTTAAATCAAGAATGTGAGAATTTAATTTCCGATGATTTCGAACTTTGTTTTGAAAGTTTTAAAAGGATTTATTATTTAAAAGTATATCTAGTAGAAATTTTTTCAAAGGATTTTTAATTTGTAAATCAGTGCTCTTTTCTTTGTCGCAGGAAAATAATTTCGGTGATGACTGCAGCATCATCGACATTCATTTTCGAGTTTCGAAGCGAAGAAACCATTCTGTAGTTTTGCTACAGTTTTACTTTGGGAAATTTAATTGATTTGAATTTTAAATATTACTTAACTTATAATAAATTGATATATGATTATAGATTTGATTATATATATTATGTATGTGTGTGTATATATATATATATATATATATATATATTTCTAAAATAGTTTGAAGTTAATCGGAAATCTAATTCTTAAATTTTATCTTAAAAGATAACTTCAATTATAAAAGGAAATCAAGGTTTGAATAAATATGTAACTTGAATAATTGAAATTTAAGAATTTATTTGTATAATATTCTATTACATTCCAATATAACTTACCTAAATTTTTCAGAAGTTGAATATGTAATTGGATAAAATACAAAATAAAGAAATTTTTTATAAATAAAACTTAAGTGGTTATAATAAATGTTATACACTTAAATTTTATTTATAAAGGATCAATAGAGGTAAAGAGAGAAAAATGGTAATGGAATAATTTACATTATAATGATATTTAAAAGAAATTATAAATAAGTGGAATACACTTAATATATATAGGATTAGATATATTAAGTGGAATAAATTTAATAATAATTTGGAATAAAGAAGAATGGAATTTAATAAATAAAAGATGAATATAATAAATGATTGTTCAAACTCATGACTTTATAAATTGTTGGTCTGATGATGAGATAATGAGATTTAAAATAATTAAGATTTATTTAACTTAAGTAAAATCAAATGGATGAAATTAATTATTAATGCAAGTTGAAATTTTCATGGTTTTGAATTTATTATCTTGTTCTGTTTTCCAATCTATTTTCTTTCTGGTCGTTTCCATTCTCCTACCTTCTAAGTAGGAAATCAAATTCGAATTGGTTAGCCTTGGAGCTACTGTTCTCTTTCAGCTTGATCTTGCCTCTGATTTTTTCACCAACTCAGGGTTGCTGAGGAAAGTATTCCCAAGACTGCTTTCCATACTGAGAATGGTTTTTCTATGAATAGTTAGTCATGCCTTTTGGTTTGACTAATGCCCCTGCTCTCTTTATTGATTTGATGAATCATGTTTTTCGTGTAGTATTTAATTAGTTTGTTCTTGTCTTTCTTCCACTCTCTTTTTCCTTCATCATTTAACTTTTCTATCTCTTCTGTGGTTCTTACTTCTCCCTATTCTGAATCTGAGCACTGCTTACAAACCACAGACCGACGGTCAAATGGAAAGGGTGAATCAGATTCTCGATGATTTTTTTTCCGTGCTTGTGTCCTTGAATTCTGGAGGATCTTGGGAAGATCATCCCCACCTTGTTAAACTTACCTATAACAACAGTTATCAAGTATAATTTCAATCTTCTTGTCATCTTGTCTTAATCCTATTTCATTCTATCTTTTCTGTGTTTTTCCCGTACCTCATTCCTTTTCGGGGACGAAAAGTTTTGAGTGGGGGAGAGTGTAACAACCCTGTATTTTGTAATTATTTTAAATTGAATTTCCTGATTTAAAAACTTTATTTTATTTATTAAATGGAAAATTTTGTTATTAATTATGATTTGTATGTGAATTATAATCCCAAACATGAATAAATAGAATATTTTCCAGAACTATGAATTTTGGTCAATATGTTCAAACTTTGACTTTTAATGTAAAAATTTAAAAGTTTGAATTTTTTTTCTTTTATTATGAAAGTAAATAAAATTTCAAGTATACTACTTTTCGTTTCGTTGAAATCTGATTAATATTGTGAAAGTTATGCCTTTAAACTATTGTATGTATTTTTTTTTATAACAAAATTGTTTATTTTAATTTACATAAATAATATTTTAGTTTGTCATGTCATGTTCTAATTTATGTTTTCATGTGTAACATGACATATTATGTATATATTTTATTTTTAAAACTGAAGATATTTATAACATCCATTTTGTTTTGTTTCACTTAATTCTGATCTATTGCTTTGTAAATTTGGGTAACATACAACGTTTTAAAATGTAATTATTTCTGCGTTTCATTTTTTGTAATTTATATATCCATCCTCTTATGTACTTCTATGGTGTTGTATAAAATTTTATTTGTTTAGTGTAGGTTTCTTTTGTGTATATAAATCTTTATTTATTGGATTGGTAACAAAACAATTAAGATACGTTACTTGTTTTAAATTTGGGCTTCCGATCGATTCGTCTGATCAACGCTATCGATAGGATTTCTAAAACACTTTGACAGAACAAACCGACACAATATTATTTTAAAATTTGGTTAATGAAATAAATTTTGAGATAAGTAAATATTATGGAACTTATAAATTGATTATTTGAAATGATAATACTTGATTAATCACTCTATAAATGAATTTATAAATAGTTGTTTATAAATTTGATTTGGGAACTGAAATGAATTTAAATCAAGAATGTGAGAATTTAATTTCCGATGATTTCGAACTTTGTTTTGAAAGTTTTAAAAGGATTTATTATTTAAAAGTATATCTAGTAGAAATTTTTTCAAAGGATTTTTAATTTGTAAATCAGTGCTCTTTTCTTTGTCGCAGGAAAATAATTTCGGTGATGACTGCAGCATCATCGACATTCATTTTCGAGTTTCGAAGCGAAGAAACCATTCTGTAGTTTTGCTACAGTTTTACTTTGGGAAATTTAATTGATTTGAATTTTAAATATGACTTAACTTATAATAAATTGATATATGATTATAGATTTGATTATATATATTATGTATGTGTGTATATATATATATATATATATATTTCTAAAATAGTTTGAAGTTAATCGGAAATCTAATTCTTAAATTTTATCTTAAAAGATAACTTCAATTATAAAAGGAAATCAAGGTTTGAATAAATATGTAACTTGAATAATTGAAATTTAAGAATTTATTTGTATAATATTCTATTACATTCCAATATAACTTACCTAAATTTTTCAGAAGTTGAATATGTAATTGGATAAAATACAAAATAAAGAAATTTTTTATAAATAAAACTTAAGTGGTTATAATAAATGTTATACACTTAAATTTTATTTATAAAGGATCAATAGAGGTAAAGAGAGAAAAATGGTAATGGAATAATTTACATTATAATGATATTTAAAAGAAATTATAAATAAGTGGAATACACTTAATATATATAGGATTAGATATATTAAGTGGAATAAATTTAATAATAATTTGGAATAAAGAAGAATGGAATTTAATAAATAAAAGATGAATATAATAAATGATTGTTCAAACTCATGACTTTATAAATTGTTGGTCTGATGATGAGATAATGAGATTTAAAATAATTAAGATTTATTTAACTTAAGTAAAATCAAATGGATGAAATTAATTATTAATGCAAGTTGAAATTTTCATGGTTTTGAATTTATTATCTTGTTCTGTTTTCCAATCTATTTTCTTTCTGGTCGTTTCCATTCTCCTACCTTCTAAGTAGGAAATCAAATTCGAATTGGTTAGCCTTGGAGCTACTGTTCTCTTTCAGCTTGATCTTGCCTCTGATTTTTTCACCAACTCAGGGTTGCTGAGGAAAGTATTCCCAAGACTGCTTTCCATACTGAGAATGGTTTTTCTATGAATAGTTAGTCATGCCTTTTGGTTTGACTAATGCCCCTGCTCTCTTTATTGATTTGATGAATCATGTTTTTCGTGTAGTATTTAATTAGTTTGTTCTTGTCTTTCTTCCACTCTCTTTTTCCTTCATCATTTAACTTTTCTATCTCTTCTGTGGTTCTTACTTCTCCCTATTCTGAATCTGAGCACTGCTTACAAACCACAGACCGACGGTCAAACGGAAAGGGTGAATCAGATTCTCGATGATTTTTTTTCCGTGCTTGTGTCCTTGAATTCTGGAGGATCTTGGGAAGATCATCCCCACCTTGTTAAACTTACCTATAACAACAGTTATCAAGTATAATTTCAATCTTCTTGTCATCTTGTCTTAATCCTATTTCATTCTATCTTTTCTGTGTTTTTCCCGTACCTCATTCCTTTTCGGGGACGAAAAGTTTTGAGTGGGGGAGAGTGTAACAACCCTGTATTTTGTAATTATTTTAAATTGAATTTCCTGATTTAAAAACTTTATTTTATTTATTAAATGGAAAATTTTGTTATTAATTATGATTTGTATGTGAATTATAATCCCAAACATGAATAAATAGAATATTTTCCAGAACTATGAATTTTGGTCAATATGTTCAAACTTTGACTTTTAATGTAAAAATTTAAAAGTTTGAATTTTTTTTCTTTTATTATGAAAGTAAATAAAATTTCAAGTATACTACTTTTCGTTTCGTTGAAATCTGATTAATATTGTGAAAGTTATGCCTTTAAACTATTGTATGTATTTTTTTTTATAACAAAATTGTTTATTTTAATTTACATAAATAATATTTTAGTTTGTCATGTCATGTTCTAATTTATGTTTTCATGTGTAACATGACATATTATGTATATATTTTATTTTTAAAACTGAAGATATTTATAACATCCATTTTGTTTTGTTTCACTTAATTCTGATCTATTGCTTTGTAAATTTGGGTAACATACAACGTTTTAAAATGTAATTATTTCTGCGTTTCATTTTTTGTAATTTATATATCCATCCTCTTATGTACTTCTATGGTGTTGTATAAAATTTTATTTGTTTAGTGTAGGTTTCTTTTGTGTATATACATCTTTATTTATTGGATTGGTAACAAAACAATTAAGATACGTTACTTGTTTTAAATTTGGGCATACGTTTCATAATTTATTTCCTGCCTTTATATTTCCCACACCTTTTGATTTCCTACCCCATCTTTTCATTGAAAATGTATTTTATTTTAAAATTAATTCTGCTTTTCGTTTCGGTGAACTCCGTTGTATATTTTTTTTAAGCAGACAAAAATACAGTGTTTACACGCAATGACTTTCTATATTTATTTTCTATTTCCCTATGTTTGTTTCTCTAATTTTTATTTTTGTTTTTGTTTGTATAAACTTTGAACATATTTATTTGATTTTGATTGATTTTACTTTTAATAATAGTTTAGGAATTTCAAGAGATATAGGTTACCTGTTTTATGTATTTATTGCCTTTTTATTGCGTGCAAACAAAGAAAAAAAAGGCAAGATTCTTTCCCTTAAAGTGTGCCTTTTTATTTTCTAGACCTCTTCTCATAGCCGTTCATTTTTCCACATTATAGCCGTGTATTCATCCCACAAATCACATACAAATAATTCCCAAACATTTCATTCCTCTTTTGCCTCTTTATTTTCTAACCTTTCCATTTAATTCCCCTTTCTATAGCCGTTCAAATCCTTTGGGAAACCCTAGCCGCCACTTTGATTTGTCATTCACGTAAAAAATTAGCATCTCAACTTCTCATTTCCTTTTGCGTGAAAAGAAAAAAAAAAGAAAAAAATCTATTCAAAGCTAGATCCATGGCTCCTTTCTTCCTCTTTCTCTTTTCCTTTTCTCTTTTGTTTTGCTTTTCTCATTAGGCTAGGCTCGGTTATGCACCTCCTAACCGACCTCACCACCTATCCACCTCCACCATGCTGACCATCTCCACCTCCTCCATCACCCCAAGCCATGGCCGTGACCACCATGAAGAGTACACCACCAAAACCATCACCAAATTGATTTAACCCTAGCCTAGTGTGACCATGGCCGAGCCCAAATGGCATAGGTGAAGCCACTTATCTCATCTTTGATTCATATTCTTCCATTGTTTAATTTATAAATTATTGTGCTAAAGTTTATACTTATGTTTCTGATATTCATTTGTATACAAGATGCGGATATTGACCCTCCATCACTCAAGTTTGCAGCTTGCTTTGTTTTATCAAAAGGTTATGCCCTTTGATCCATATGGTTCATCGTTTGATTTCATAATCTTGGATGTTGAATTATACACTTATTGTTTGTGTAATTTTTGTATACAAGATCAATATCTTGGCTCTCCATCCATTCAAACCAAAATTGTGCCTGTCGTGCTTTTGGAATCGTTTTGTGTGTTTTGTTTGCGAACTCCAGCTTTATAAAGGTGAGTAATCACACCTGACATTCATACTTATGTAACTGTGAATTGATAGCAAGTGAAAGTGTAGAAATTATTATATCTTGTTATACCTGCCTGTGATGTTTATTATATGATGTTAAACCCTGTTATTAACTTGTCACATCATCTGTTATATTTTATTTTATTTTATTGTTTATTTATTTATGTTAATCACACTGCAAGTTCCCTGTAGAATAGAATCACTATGGGTTGAAATGATACATACCTGAACGGACTTTAGAATAGGGAAAAATCGTTATGGGCTGAAATGATAGGCCTGAACGATTTTTATTTAATAAATTTTTTTTAATTTGGGATTGCGGGTTTGAAATGATAGAACCCGGATTTTTTTCTTTTTAAACTGCGGATTGAAATGATACATATCCGTATCACTTGACCTAGGTTAGAAAACTATATACAGGCCCGTGGTTATTTTATAAAGTGTTTTGGATATTTTTAAGTATTTTAAAAATATAAATTTATGAAATTTGATTTAAATAGATTTTGAAATGGTTTAAAATAAAGAAATTATGATTTTTCTATGAGTTAAAATTGTAATTAATGAATGGTTAAATTGGATTATTGAAATTTAACTTAAGTTTGGAATTTGGAATTTTGGTTAAAAATGATATTTAAGTTATATGAATAAAAATGGAAATTTAATTATATTTGGAAAATGGTAAATATGATAATTTGATTAAATTTGAATTTAAGCGATTTATTAAAGTATTATTGTTTTTTCTATGAATTTAAGTTGTTAAACAAATGAATGTTTAAAAGTGATCTTTTAAAATATAACTTGACTTGGAAATGTGAAATTTGGTTTTAATTAAAGGTTTAAGTTAATTAAATAAAATTGGAAATTTAGTTAAATTTGTGAAATGGAAATTTAAATTTGAAGTGTTAAGTTTATTTGTTGAAATGTGAAGAAGTGGAAACTTTTACACTTAAATTTATTAAGTAAATTGTTGAAAATTGGATTTAATTATAAGAAATTTATTGTGAAAAAAATATATGTTAAATGATATGTTAATGAACATTTTTATTGTTAAAAATATGATTTTGAAATGTTTAAATGATTTAAAATAAAGTTTATTATTTGCTGGAAATACACTAAAATCTGGAATTAACTTTTAACAGCACTTAGAAATGCTATAGTTTCTGAATTGAACTAAAATTATGTAAAAAGAGCTATTACAGCATTTCTGAAATGCTGTAGTTGCTGTGGTTGAAGTTATAGGCTAATATTGAACTCAGGTCTATTATAGCATTCTCTGGAAAAGCTATAGTGGTCTGCAGTCTTTGCTGAAATCAAATAAAAACTTTGTATTGAAATCTGAGTTACCGCAGCACTTCTGAAATGCTATATTTTCTATTTTGAACTATAATTTATCTAAAAACTGAGTTTTAACAGCAGTTTTAAATGCTGTCTTTGCTGAATAAAAATGTTTTCAAGTATAACTTATAACAGCTTTTCTAAATGCTGCGAAAGGCTGAAATTTTAATAATTATGGTTTTTGACTTAGTAAACGAACTCAGAATGGTTTGAAACTTTGGAAATTGAATACTTGAATTGAAAGAATAATAATTACACTTTTAAAGGGTTTAAATGAAGTAATTTAATTGAAATATGAATCATTTAAAGGGTGGTTTGAATTGAAAATGAATGAATGTTATCTTTGAATTTGGGTGTTTAAGATAAGATATTTTGTTATATTAAAATGATTTGAAATGAAGCTTTGGAAAGATATGATATTTTGATATATTGAAATGATTTGAAATGAAGCTTTGGAAAGATAAGACATTTTGATATATTAAAAATTAATTTGAAATGAAGCTTTGGAAAGATAAGATATTTTGATATATTAAAATGATTTGAAATGAAGCTTTGGAAAGATAAGATATTTTGATATATTGAAATAATTTGAAATGAAGGTTTGAAAAGATATGATATTTTGATATATTGAAATGATTTGAAATGAAGTTTTGGAAAGATATGATATTTTGATATATTAAATGGTTTGGAAATGATTTGATCTTCATTATGATAACGATTTGGATTTGAAATGATATTAAATTTTGAAGTATAAACTGTTTTTAAATTATAACCACGGGTTATAATAACGATTGGTTGTTAAAGAGACCAGGATCGGATATGGACATACTCTCTGTCGATACCGAAAACCACTTTGACAACTGTGTACGCGGTGGAGTTTCCAGAATGAAGTAGGATGGTGGCGACGATCCTAAGGTATATACGTGGACCCAACTCCCGTGAGTTGGCATAAAGTGGTTAAAACAGGAGCGATTGACGGGCCAAGGAGGTAGCTGTGAAGACCCAAATTATTGAGATAAAAAATAATTTTAAAATGAGAATATTTAAGAAAAAAAATATAGTCTGACAATAATAATATTAGGAGTAAGTGAAATGAATAAATAAGAGGATAGAGATTCTTTTTTTTCAATAAATATATATGTATTAGATATGAGTAGCCAAAGAAGTATAAAATGATAAAGCCCTTTTGATAACCAAATTGCATGAGAACCAGTTTAGTATTATTGTGCATAAACACCTTCTCAAAAATAAATCAGGAAATAAATGGTTTGAAATAATATAAGAGGACCATTCAGGCCTAACAAGGTATACAATGTATCTGAGTCACACAAAGATGATGTGTAGATGGATCATGCAAATAGCATGTGCACAGAAAAGCAGAGAAGCAACTGCTTTTACTAGAAATAGAAATCAAGAGAAAATGGCACATTTAGCCATAACAACACACACATAATTCTCTGAGTAATGTGAGGATAAAATGGGTTTTTCCTTTAGTAAAACCCTAGCAGAATGATTTAAATCAAGAGGGAAGCAGAGGTTTTCTCTGGGGGAAAACAGAAACACACTAAGAAAAAAATAGAAAGGAGAGCTCACCCTGTTTTCAAGCTTAGACATTCTCGGGGAAGAGAGGAGGAAGGTGAGTGATTAATCACTTATGATCTGTAAGGCATTAAGACCCATGTTAAGGGCAGCCAAGTTATTTTATATAAACATTACATTATGTTTTTCCTATTTGATTTTATTTTCTGGATGAAAATATGTTGATCATGGATGGTATTCTGGTTGAGTTTTTGGATGAGGTTTTAATCTGTTTTGACTTGTTGTGATGGTTTCAGTTTTTGTTTTAAAATATAGATAATCAAACAAATACACTAATCACAGGAATAGATTTTATATATGCTAGTTTTGATATGAAAAATGAATCAAATATTTTACTGTGGAATAGGGTATCAATGAAAGAAAAGAATTAGGCAGTGTGAATATTGAGATTCATGCTTATGTCTAGTCTATATTAAAAATGATATGAACAATGCAATATTACAAATATGTGCTGATTTGTTCAGATCACAAACCAATAAGTTTTTATGGGTTTTTCTCAAAAACCATTCCCTATGTTCACAGTAAAAGAATAGATATAGTTTTGCAAATGACTTCTTCATATTTGTGTAAGAAATGGAAATTTCTAAAAATAAAAATATAAGTAGGTTTTAGAAAAATGTTATTAAAGCAAAAATGACTTTGAAATAAGGTGTGCAATTTTACATGAATGCTTTGTATGTCTGGATATGATCTTTGGGTGATTTTAATAATTCTTGACCTATATAAGGAAGGAAAGAATACGAGTATCTCTGGAATCAAAAGAAAAATTCCCTAGAAAGAAATAAATAAGCATGGTCTCTAAATTATAAAATAATTTAGGAGTAGTGCCTTGATCTACTCATCAGCAGGTGGTTGATGGGTATGTGCATGACTTGTTTAAGTCCTGTAGGCCTCTGTGTAAAGGGTTAACAGAACTGAGCCCCTTTGCAATGCACACATGGTGTTCAATGGCAAGAGTTCAGACCAAACAAAATGAAAAGATGAGAAGGAGAAATTATGCTATGGAATTCAGGGAGTTAATCCATAGGAGTTATGTACTTGTACAACTGAATGAAGTGAATGGATGAATGCTTGGATGTATGTTTGTAGATAAAACTTAAAAATACAGAGAAATTATGCTATGGAATTCAGGGAGTTAATCCATAGGAGTTTTGTACTTGTACAACTGAATGAAGTAAGTGGATGAATGCTTGGATGTATGTTTATAGATAAACTTAAATATACACATTCTCAGATTTTAATTGGGATTTGTATAGCATTTAATAGATAAGTTCTCTATACAGCCTTAAGAATTTACAAGATATTTTGCATACTTGATTTCACTCACACCAGAATTTATTTCTGACCCTATTTGTTGCCTTTGCAATACTTGGGGTGTCTCATTTTATTGAGGCAGTTCAAAGTTTTGCTGCAGGGAAAGATGCATGAATTGCTTGCTTGCTTGCATGGATATTTGGAGATCTTGAGGAATTTAAAGTATTTAAGAGAAGTAGCAGTGTCTTTGTAATAATTAAGTTAGGAAAACTCTAAAATGTTCTAAGTATTTTAATGAGTGTCTTTTACTTTGATATCTGGAAAACAGTATGTAAGAAGAAAAAGAAACTTGAATGTTATATGTGTTTGTGAGCTGTGGACTTAAGTAACAAGTTCTGAAATAGTTTTAGTAGATAATGCTGAAGGAGAAGATGCCATTTAATCTGATATGTGAACATGTTTTTTTCTAGACAGTCTTGAGGCACTTCAGTTATGATACTATAAAACTGATACTAATTAGGAGAGATCTGATACTATAAAACTGATAAAACTGATACTAATTAGGAGAGATCTGATACTATAAAACTGATAAAACTGATACTAATTAGGAGAGATCTGACACTATAAAACTGATACTAAGTAGGAGAAATCTGATACTATAAAACTGATACTAGGTAGGAAATTTCTGATACTATAACTACTGATCTAATACTAGGTTGGGAAAATCTGATACTATAGCTTCAAAACTGATACTAAGTGGTAAGACACCGGATTCAACACTTTTCTAGCTCCAGATATAAGAAGTTGTGTGATTTATAAAGTAGCTCACAACACCATCACTCATGTGATGACTATCTGCTCAGTTAACCAGGAAATATGTATTTTGTCTGTCATGATTGGTTTGTGCTTGTTGTGTCTAAACCCTGATCACATGTGTTGTTTTTCTCTGCTTAGACTTCAACCTAGTTTATCACCTCATAATTCATATGATAAGTACCAAATCACAAAAGAATTCCGGAATTTAAATGTATGGCTTGTAAACCAGGAAACCAATTAATTTGAGAAGTAAGCAAGAAAATTATAAGTGGCAATATTCGAATTTATTATTAATCAAGCTTGAGATCAAAAAGAGGAATGTAAAAATAGAAATGGCTATGTGACACCAATTCTCTGAAAAATGAGAAATATTGTGTGATTGAATTTTCCTTGTTAATTTTTAATACTCTGATAAGCAAGGAAACATTTATATATCTTCATATATATAAATGACTTGAATTGACTTATATACTAATATTTTTATATTGGTAAGAATTTGGATCTTGGGGAAAATGAAATTAAAGAAGTGATCACTTGGTTTGGAAAAAAAATAAAAAAAATCTCAACAGTAAATCACTGAAAAATAACAATCCAAAAGAAGTGGGTCACTTCAGTTGGTATCAGAGCTATGTTATTAAAACATAGCATAAATATATTATCCAATTTTCTTGAAAGGATAAAATTCTAAAAAAAAATATAGTAATGATAGAAATAAACATCCACAGTAGAAATAAATTTCAGAAAAATAATTAAATTAGAAATATGACTGACTAGCTATGCAATTGAATAGTGAATCATGGTAGGAAGACCACCAAGTCATGGAGCAGGACCCTCCAATACAACACCAATGGTTAACTTGCAAGATTTGGTGAGGGCATTTAGAGAAGGAGCAGTGCAGAGGGAAGAGAATCCTCATGAGGAATTAGCTAAGTTATTGAAGACATTTTCAAATTTGGGAGGCAAGGATTTTGAAGGCACTGAGGGAGTTATGGGAGTGCAGACATGGTTGAGAACTTTGGAAAGGATATTTGCAGATATGCAAATTAATGACCAAAGAAAGAGGCAGATAGCTTCAAGGAGACTCAAAGGAGCAGCCTTAGATTGGTGGGAGGTGATCATCACAGGAAGGCCAGAAAATGAGATAACATGGGATCAATTCAAGGAAATGCTTGAAGCAAGGTTTGTTCCAGCAACAGCTAAGGCAACTTTGCTTGAAGAATTCATAAGGCTGAGGCAAGGACCAATGAGTGTGACTGAATACACTCAAAAATTTGAGAGTTTGTCCAAGTATGGAACTATGCTCATAGGAGATGAAGAATCAAAGAATTCAAGATTTATCCAAGGATTAAATGCAGGTCTGAGTAGAGCAATGTTACCATACAAGGATAAAACATTTGATCAAGTCATAGACCTTGCTCTTTCTTTTGAACAACATGACAATGCAAGGGAAAAATTTAGGAGCATGAGGGCTACCAATCAAAAGAAGGGGAAAAATAGAGCACATCCCTATGACAAAAAGAATATGGATAAGAAAATGGAGGGAGCAGCCACTGGGGAAGCTAAGAAGAAGGTTACTTGTTTTAATTGTGGCAAAGAAGGACACATGAGTAATAGGTGTCAAGCAGCCAAGAAGGCATTGTTTAGCTGCTATAACTGTGGGAAGGAAGGCCATATTAAAAGAAACTGCCCAGAGTTCAAAAAGGGAGCAAAGGTAGGAGCACTTGAGGGCAAAGCAAAAGCAACTGCAGTGGGAAGTCCTGGACAATTGGAAGGTATACTTCTAATTAAAGATCACCCCATCTCAGTTATATATGACACTGGAGCAACACATTCACTAATATCCCAAGACATAGTGAATAAATTAACTCTCACATGCTATTTAGTTGATAATCCCTTGTTTATTCAGAGCCCACTAGGTAATTCTTGCATGCTAGGGATTAAATGTTTGGGAGTAGAGTTAAACATAGGTGGAAATATGTTTAGTTCTGATTTGTTTGTGCTAAAATATCCTGGAATAGGAATTATTCTAGGAATTGATTGGCTAAGAAAATACAAAGCAATTTTAAACTTGGAAAATCTTACTATTTCTCTGAAAACAGAAAATGGTAAAAATATTATAGTTATGAGTGAAATTGCTAAAATCAATTACTGTAACCACATATGTAGCATGACTGAGAAAGAATTAACACTGGAGGACATAAAAATTATAAATGAATACCCAGATGTCTTTGGTGAAGTCATAGGTGTTCCAGAAAATAGGCAAGTAGAATTTCAAATAAGGCTAATCCCAGGAGCCAGCCCAATCATCAAGAGGCCAACTAGAATGGGTCCTAAAGAACTTGTGGAATTGAAACATCAGTTGGAAGAACTGGAGCAGAAAGGCTTCATAAGGCCTAGTAGTTCAAACTGGGGTTCTCCAATTGTATTTGTGAAGAAGCAGGATGGTACTTTGAGAATGTGCATTGATTATAGGGAATTAAACAAAGTCACCATTAAAAACAAATATCCACTTCCTAGAATTGATGATCTATTCGATCAATTAAATGGAGCAAGGGTCTTTTCAAGGCTAGATTTAGCCTCTGGGTTTCATCAGATGAAGGTGGAGGAAGAGAGTATTAAGTATACTGCCTTCAACACAAGGTATGGATTATATGAATTTTTGGTGATGCCTTTTGGATTGACAAATGCACCATCATATTTTGCAGATTTGATGAATAGAACATTTAGAGATTTTCTAGACAAATTTGTGGTTGTTTTTATTGATGACATTTTAGTATATTCAAAATCAGAAGAAGATCATGCAAAGCACTTGCATCTGGTTTTGTCTAGACTGAGGGCACATGATTTAAAAGCCAAATTCTCTAAATGTACATTTTGGCAGAAGGAAGTAAAATTTTTGGGGCACATTGTATCACAACAAGGGGTTAGTGTAGACCCAAATAAGGTGATGGCAGTGCAATCTTGGAGTAGACCCAAATCAGTAACTGAGGTGAGGTCATTTTTGGGAATGGCAGGCTATTACAGGAGATTTATAAAAGATTTTGCAAGGATAGCTATCCCATTGACCAAGTTAACTAAAAAGGAGCAACCATATGTGTGGACAGAGAAGTGTGAAGAAGCTTTCATATCACTAAAGAAGGCACTGGTAGAAGCTCCAGTTTTACAAGTGCCAGAGGGTAATGAAGAATTAGTAGTTTACACAGATGCTAGTGGATCTGGATTGGGGGCAGTGCTTATGCAACATGGTAGAGTCATAGCTTATGCATCAAGGCAACTCAAGCCAAATGAAACTAGGTATGCTACACATGACTTAGAACTAGCTGTTGTGGTGTATGCATTGAAACTATGGAGACATTATTTATTGGGTGCTAAGTTTGAATTGTTTACTGATCATAAGTCACTTAAATATTTGTTTTCCCAAAAAGACTTGAACATGAGGCAACATAGGTGGGTAGAATTTCTAGCTTCCTATGATCTTGATATATTGTATACCCCTGGAAAAGCTAATAAAGTAGCAGATGCATTAAGTAGACATCAAGCTAAATTGGCAAGCTTAATGATGGCAGAATTCAAGGATTTGATAATTCTTAGTGAGGTGGAAGTGAAAGAAGAAGCTAGTGTATCAGATAAGACACACAGTAAGATGATTGAATATGGTAAATTAAGCCTCTTATCCTTAAAATCAACACTGGTTGATAAAATAGGACAAATGCAGAATCAAGATATAAATTTGAAGGAGAAAAAGAACATGATATCCCAAGGCATGACAGTGGAAAACTATGAGGTAGATGGAAAAGGATACTTAAGGAAAAAGGGGAAACTCTGCATACCAAATGTAGGGGAACTAAAGCAAGAAGTTATGGATGAGCATCACAAAACAAAGTATACTATCCATCCAGGTGGTACAAAAATGTACCATGATCTCAAGAGAAATTATTGGTGGCCAGGAATGAAAGGAGCAGTAGCAAAATATGTGGCAAATTGCTTGACATGCCAACAAGTAAAGGCAGACTATCAAAGGCCCTCAGGCCTATTGCAACCTTTGGAAGTGCCTACTTGGAAATGGGAGAGTATATCAATGGATTTTGTGGATGGTTTGCCAAGAACAAGGAAGGGAAATGATAGTATTTGGGTAGTGGTTGATAGACTCACAAAAACAGCACACTTTATCCCAATAAGTTCAAACAGAAATGCTCACAAGCTAGCTCAATTATTTGTGAAGGAAATAGTGAGGTTGCATGGCATCCCCAAGACTATCATTAGTGATAGAGATACTTTGTTTACTTCAAGGTTTTGGAGTAGCTTTCAAGAAGCTATGGGGACAGAACTAAGCCTAAGCACAGCCTACCACCCACAAACAGATGGGCAAACTGAGATTGTTAATAAAGTTTTAGAGGATTTGCTGAGAGCATGCATACTTGATTTTGGAGGCAACTGGGAGGATCATATTTATTTAGCTGAGTTTGCTTATAATAATAGCTACCAATCCACTATAGGAATGGCTCCATTTGAGGCTTTGTATGGGAAGCCTTGTTTATCTCCTGCATGTTGGATGGAGGCTGGTGAAAGGGTGTTGCTTGGACCAGACCATGTAAAAGAAACTTCTGCAAGAATTGAATTAGTGAGGCAAAGAATGAGAGTAGCTCAAGAGAGACAGAAAGCTTATGCAGATAAAAAGAGAAGGCCAGTAGAATTTGAGGTGGGAGACTATGTGTTTCTCAAAGTTTCACCAATGAGGAAAATATTGAGATTTGGAAAAGCAGGGAAACTGTCACCAAGGTATGTAGGACCATATGAAATTGTTCAAAGAATAGGGACTTTAGCTTATAGGTTGAAGTTACCAGAGGAATTGAGCAAAATACATGATGTATTTCATGTATCCCAATTGAGAAAATGGGTGCATGATAAAGAGTCCATTCTTGAATCTCCTACACATGTGGAAATTCAAGAAAATCTGGTTTATAAAAAGGAACCAGTGGGCATTGTGGCTAGAGAAGAAAAGAAGCTGAGAAATAAAATAATTAAACTAGTTAAAATCCAATGGAGTTTGGATGGGAATGATTGCACTTGGGAGGCTGAAGAGAGGATAAAGGATAAATATCCTAATCTGTTTTCTACTTAAAGGTATGTTTAAAAATTATGATGGGACTTTAAAATTATTTATTTACATTTGATTGATTTGGAATGAATGAGTTTCTAAAATTTCATTCAATTGAAATTATGCTTTGTATACATTTGGATGGAAATGTATGAGAGAATAATTGTGGGACACAATTCCTTTTAGGAGGAGAGTATGTGAAGACCCAAATTATTGAGATAAAAAATAATTTTAAAATGAGAATATTTAAGAAAAAAAATATAGTCTGACAATAATAATATTAGGAGTAAGTGAAATGAATAAATAAGAGGATAGAGATTCTTTTTTTTCAATAAATATATATGTATTAGATATGAGTAGCCAAAGAAGTATAAAATGATAAAGCCCTTTTGATAACCAAATTGCATGAGAACCAGTTTAGTATTATTGTGCATAAACACCTTCTCAAAAATAAATCAGGAAATAAATGGTTTGAAATAATATAAGAGGACCATTCAGGCCTAACAAGGTATACAATGTATCTGAGTCACACAAAGATGATGTGTAGATGGATCATGCAAATAGCATGTGCACAGAAAAGCAGAGAAGCAACTGCTTTTACTAGAAATAGAAATCAAGAGAAAATGGCACATTTAGCCATAACAACACACACATAATTCTCTGAGTAATGTGAGGATAAAATGGGTTTTTCCTTTAGTAAAACCCTAGCAGAATGATTTAAATCAAGAGGGAAGCAGAGGTTTTCTCTGGGGGAAAACAGAAACACACTAAGAAAAAAATAGAAAGGAGAGCTCACCCTGTTTTCAAGCTTAGACATTCTCGGGGAAGAGAGGAGGAAGGTGAGTGATTAATCACTTATGATCTGTAAGGCATTAAGACCCATGTTAAGGGCAGCCAAGTTATTTTATATAAAACATTACATTATGTTTTTCCTATTTGATTTTATTTTCTGGATGAAAATATGTTGATCATGGATGGTATTCTGGTTGAGTTTTTGGATGAGGTTTTAATCTGTTTTGACTTGTTGTGATGGTTTCAGTTTTTGTTTTAAAATATAGATAATCAAACAAATACACTAATCACAGGAATAGATTTTATATATGCTAGTTTTGATATGAAAAATGAATCAAATATTTTACTGTGGAATAGGGTATCAATGAAAGAAAAGAATTAGGCAGTGTGAATATTGAGATTCATGCTTATGTCTAGTCTATATTAAAAATGATATGAACAATGCAATATTACAAATATGTGCTGATTTGTTCAGATCACAAACCAATAAGTTTTTATGGGTTTTTCTCAAAAACCATTCCCTATGTTCACAGTAAAAGAATAGATATAGTTTTGCAAATGACTTCTTCATATTTGTGTAAGAAATGGAAATTTCTAAAAATAAAAATATAAGTAGGTTTTAGAAAAATGTTATTAAAGCAAAAATGACTTTGAAATAAGGTGTGCAATTTTACATGAATGCTTTGTATGTCTGGATATGATCTTTGGGTGATTTTAATAATTCTTGACCTATATAAGGAAGGAAAGAATACGAGTATCTCTGGAATCAAAAGAAAAATTCCCCAGAAAGAAATAAATAAGCATGGTCTCTAAATTATAAAATAATTTAGGAGTAGTGCCTTGATCTACTCATCAGCAGGTGGTTGATGGGTATGTGCATGACTTGTTTAAGTCCTGTAGGCCTCTGTGTAAAGGGTTAACAGAACTGAGCCCCTTTGCAATGCACACATGGTGTTCAATGGCAAGAGTTCAGACCAAACAAAATGAAAAGATGAGAAGGAGAAATTATGCTATGGAATTCAGGGAGTTAATCCATAGGAGTTATGTACTTGTACAACTGAATGAAGTGAATGGATGAATGCTTGGATGTATGTTTGTAGATAAAACTTAAAAATACAGAGAAATTATGCTATGGAATTCAGGGAGTTAATCCATAGGAGTTTTGTACTTGTACAACTGAATGAAGTAAGTGGATGAATGCTTGGATGTATGTTTATAGATAAACTTAAATATACACATTCTCAGATTTTAATTGGGATTTGTATAGCATTTAATAGATAAGTTCTCTATACAGCCTTAAGAATTTACAAGATATTTTGCATACTTGATTTCACTCACACCAGAATTTATTTCTGACCCTATTTGTTGCCTTTGCAATACTTGGGGTGTCTCATTTTATTGAGGCAGTTCAAAGTTTTGCTGCAGGGAAAGATGCATGAATTGCTTGCTTGCTTGCATGGATATTTGGAGATCTTGAGGAATTTAAAGTATTTAAGAGAAGTAGCAGTGTCTTTGTAATAATTAAGTTAGGAAAACTCTAAAATGTTCTAAGTATTTTAATGAGTGTCTTTTACTTTGATATCTGGAAAACAGTATGTAAGAAGAAAAAGAAACTTGAATGTTATATGTGTTTGTGAGCTGTGGACTTAAGTAACAAGTTCTGAAATAGTTTTAGTAGATAATGCTGAAGGAGAAGATGCCATTTAATCTGATATGTGAACATGTTTTTTTCTAGACAGTCTTGAGGCACTTCAGTTATGATACTATAAAACTGATACTAATTAGGAGAGATCTGATACTATAAAACTGATAAAACTGATACTAATTAGGAGAGATCTGATACTATAAAACTGATAAAACTGATACTAATTAGGAGAGATCTGACACTATAAAACTGATACTAAGTAGGAGAAATCTGATACTATAAAACTGATACTAGGTAGGAAATTTCTGATACTATAACTACTGATCTAATACTAGGTTGGGAAAATCTGATACTATAGCTTCAAAACTGATACTAAGTGGTAAGACACCGGATTCAACACTTTTCTAGCTCCAGATATAAGAAGTTGTGTGATTTATAAAGTAGCTCACAACACCATCACTCATGTGATGACTATCTGCTCAGTTAACCAGGAAATATGTATTTTGTCTGTCATGATTGGTTTGTGCTTGTTGTGTCTAAACCCTGATCACATGTGTTGTTTTTCTCTGCTTAGACTTCAACCTAGTTTATCACCTCATAATTCATATGATAAGTACCAAATCACAAAAGAATTCCGGAATTTAAATGTATGGCTTGTAAACCAGGAAACCAATTAATTTGAGAAGTAAGCAAGAAAATTATAAGTGGCAATATTCGAATTTATTATTAATCAAGCTTGAGATCAAAAAGAGGAATGTAAAAATAGAAATGGCTATGTGACACCAATTCTCTGAAAAATGAGAAATATTGTGTGATTGAATTTTCCTTGTTAATTTTTAATACTCTGATAAGCAAGGAAACATTTATATATCTTCATATATATAAATGACTTGAATTGACTTATATACTAATATTTTTATATTGGTAAGAATTTGGATCTTGGGGAAAATGAAATTAAAGAAGTGATCACTTGGTTTGGAAAATAAAAAAAAAAAAATCTCAACAGTAAATCACTGAAAAATAACAATCCAAAAGAAGTGGGTCACTTCAGTAGCACCTCTTATCGGACACACTTCTTTGATACCATTCTATTACTTTGTGATTGTTTGGGTGCACCCCTCGATTTGGGAGTGTTGTTCGAGGTGGGCGGTAGTGGCTGCTATGCGTCACCACCAGCCCGGATGCGTAATTGGTATATCTACCTTGGCATTGCCTAGTTGTGCCGTGTCACTTACCATATCGAGCCCACTACAATTTTGGTTTAAAGATCTGACCGCGTTAAGGTTCACCATCCCCTTAATGCTATTTTCTATATGATTATACTTTACTGATTAGACACTACTGTATATAGCGTATATTACTATATAGTAAATAGTTTAATGGATCCTTAGAGGATGGGCGGTCCCAAGCATCCTTTAAGTTACTTGTACTCTTACTACAATTCACTTGAGTTGGTTTACATTGTATAAGTATGTATGTCCTGACTCGAGTGTTTGTATTTTTATTTACGCTCGGGTCAGCCTGAGTTATTCACAGATTTGGATTCCACTTTCTGGAGATTGGAATAGCTGGAGATTATCTGCTTATCTTGTCTTACCTATTCCAGTTCTGTTGTTCTATCCAGCTTGTACTTGGTTGTCATCCTGAGACTTCTGTTGTACTTTATTTTCTCCTGTTGTATCTTACGTAACTCTGATATATTTATATAGTAGCTTCATGAACTACTATCTCTTTTACTTCCGCTGCATTATTATTACTCTATGTCTGTGATCTGGGATTTTATTTACTGTATATTCTGATATTTTCCAAATTTTTATTTACAATGCGGTATTTTAAACAATTCAATTCTGGCATGAGTGTCTACCTATACACTTATAATGGATGCGAATGGTTGAAAATACCGGGTCGTTACATATTATTTGATAGTTAAATAATCAACTACCAAATCTGGCCAAATTCGTTAATCGTTTCGAAGAGACCGGGATCAGATCTGATTATCCGAAAACCACTTCGATCCGATTTGTGCGTTACGAATTGTGATATCATGAAGACAATGAAGACGATGATCTTGGAGATTCTATTTGTTCAGACCCAGAACAACTTGTATGGATGAATGCTATCATTGCATCGTTACCTAGAAGGCTATGTTTGCATTCCAACCGTGAATGCTATTCTTAAGGTAATACATAACCTCAAGCCTCATCAACCAGGAATGACTAAAACATGGGAGATGCAGCAAGGCTATGTGGGTCGCTCCCTTTTGGGTATAATCATCACTCATTTAGAGCGGACATTTTGTAATGACCCAAGATTTTAGGAATCTATTCTAAAAAATATAAATGAATTCAAAATAATTTTTGAATTAATTTTGAAAGGGGAGTGATATAGCTTGATAGTGTATCAGTATGTGTGTACATGTGTGCACAGGAAATGCACATGAACAAAAGCTAAAATCCCTGAACTCTAAGAATAAATACATATTGATATGTATGGAAATATATATATGTATATATATAAATTAAATCCTTAAAAGCTGAATGCATAAGTAAATATGCATATATGGATGCTACTGAATATTTTTGAGTGTACATGTGCATGTGTGTGTCAATACAGTATGATGTATAAATATATATATATATATAGGTGTACTAATTATTTTAGTAAGACTTATATAAATATATATATGTGTTAATAAAATACTAGAGTTCAAATTAGTAAGATATAATATACAGACATATTTTAGTATATAGGAAGAAAGAAAGAAAAACTGAATATATAAAAAAGAGTAGTCCTCTTGTAAATAAATAAAGAAGGTACATACCATTTACATGAAAGCTAAAAATAGGAAAAATAAGACAAACAAGGAAATGTTTGCTATAGGCAAAATTAGGAAGAGTGTTTGATAAATAATAAAATCAAGTCACATTTTTGGCATGATTGTAGACAAAGGAAAAAGTATTTTCTGAAAAGCAAAATTCTGAAAAGAATGTAACCACTTTTCTCTTCACCTAAATTAAGCCGGGAAGGGTAGAACTTTGGGTTTAAATAAAATGCAGATAACATGATTTTTCTGGTGGGCAAAAACGGCTTTAGCCAATACCCAAAACCCTAAGGAAGACCCTGTATATATACATGTATATGCAGCAGCCTCCTCTCCTTCTCAGAAAAGAACTTTGAAAAAAAAAGAAACAACACCATAGAAATCATAAGGTAAGGAAAGGAAGAGAGCTTGAGGCTAAAGGCAGAAGTTCATCAATTAATTAAGGAAGCAAAGAAGAGAGCTAGGTGAGAAAACTCACTCAAAAATCTAAGGCAATAAGTCCTAATGTAGGCAGCCAGCTATAAGTAATTTTCTTAAAAATATACTTTCATATGAGAATGCTTATCTGTGATTTTAAAACTGAAAATGTTTTGATTCTCTTTGGTTGATCACTTGTTTTATTATAAGAAAGCTTTATGTGTTGTTAGTATACATATATGTTTTATAAATCCAGATCTATGATATGTTAATGTTTAGGAACATAAACAAATACCCAGAAAATAAAATGTTGAAAATAGGCAAGTAGTATTGGTTTTGGCTCAAACCCAGAAAGATGTAAATAATGTTGAGCTGCAATATACTTATGTATAAGTGCTGAGGCTTGAGACAAAAAGGAATTAGGGGTGCAATAGGGTTGCCTATGTGCTGATGCTCCTGATTCAATGAAAATATATATATATGTTCATATGCATAGCAAACAAAATTTTGTGATTCAGTGAAACCAGGTCATTCTGAGTTTAACTCAAGCACAAATGTTTGCAAAAAGGAAAAACTCTCTCAAAACCCATAAGCCAATGTTAGTTGCCTACACCCTTTTTAAAATACCAGAATGTATACATATGCATACAGAACCTTATTTATTTAGTCACCAATGGTTGTTTGCTTGCTTGTCTCTGTATGGTTTTGAATAATATGAGATGCCATGATATGGATGTTTTAGTTAGTGAAATGGATCACTGAATGGTTTAGTCATGAAAAATCAAAAGAGTTATTATTAACTTAAACCTGATTAGGAAATTTGGGGTCAAGAACACTGCAGGAATGACTTGTGTTCTTGAGTAGCACAAGTTGACACATGGCTTGTTTAAGTCCTGAGATCTTTGTGTAATGGAGTGAATTAGTTCATTACAGTGTGTCCATTGATTCATAATATTGCAGGTGAGACCAGGATAGATAATTATACCAAGGGAATAATATTTGGGATGATGAGAAAACTAGAGTTTTTCCCAGAATTGAAATATGAGGATTGAATAAATGATTTAACTCATATTGGTTATTTTCCTATTTGGTATGAATGATTGTTTGATTATGTCTGAATTGTATGCTTGAATGTATATGTCATATTGATATATGTAGTCTCTGGAAAGGAAAATTAAATTGTGCACATGCACAATGACATAGAGCATACACACAAGTATGATCTGATTCCAAAGGGCAGAACTTTATGTATATGTATTTAATTTGATTTTAACCTAATTAACTTGTTGCTTTTGTGAATTTTCTCATACCAGACATGTGTCTGACCCTAGTGTGCTAATGGCATCTGGGGTGTCTCATTTAAAAATGAGGCAGTTTCAAATGCTTTTTCAGGGATTGCAGCAACTAAGTAGGAGTAGGAGCAAGGCTTTGAGAAGAGGATTATAGCATGCTAAACTTAGTTAGATAAGAGCCAAAATGATAAAATCCGCATGTATTAATGATTTAAATTGTTACTTGTATTAAGTGTTGAATATGGGATGGATATTTTGTTAAGTATTTTATTAAGAGATTGACTTGTATCTGGAATTTATAAATCTGGTTAATATCTGATATTAAAGAAGTTAATCAAAATATTGTAAGTGGATTTAGTAAGAACACCATGTTGAAGACTGAATGATTACATTTTATAAATGTATTAGTCAATTTTGAGTCTTTATAAAGGATTTAAGTTTTGGGAAATCTGGATAGTTGATTCTCAGAAAAATTAAATGTTTTTGTCTTTCAAACATGGTAAGTGTATACAAAAGATAATAGGCATAGGTTGAATGTTTTTATGACTGCAAGGTTCCCATAATCTAACTTGTTTCATACAAATGTTTCATGTCTTATTTTTAAATAAAGGAAGGATCTGTAATAAGGGAATTGAAAGCCAGATCCAAATAGTTGCAGTTATATATGCACATAAACATGTTTTGTGCAAATATTAATACACCCTTTTCCTTTGTATCTGTAATAGGAATCTGAATATTTATTCAGATTTTAACCAAATGCATTTTAAATTCCAGACAGATTTTATAAGAAGAAAATCAAACATGAATGAAATTTTTATTGCATATAACACTGTACTATGTGTGGATTGATTAAATTCAATCAATCCAATCTCCTCTTGTTTTCCAGAACTCTGATTTAAACAAGAGAGGCATATACATCCGCACATGTATGTGCTTAACTTTGGGAAAGTACTGATATATTTATATTGGTTAATTGTTTTGATCCTGGATGTATTTTGGTTTATTGGAAAAAGAAAATGACCCTGGAAAATATAATTGTAATAAATGATCAATCTATATATCATCTCTGATAGTTCTAAGGAAGTTTAAATCGAACTTAAAAGTGTAAATGATTGTAGGTGGACATCCAGACACATATAAATTGAATGTGCATATGCATGTACATAGAAATCGAATTTAGACGATAGTCTAAATAATTTAGACGTCTGAGATTAAACTTAGACGACAGTCTAAATAATTTAGACGTCTATGGTTAAATATAGACGTCTGTCACAAAATAATTAGATGTCTGAATTCAGTTCAAAATGTCTTTTTCTCTCTGTTTCAATTTTTGATCTATGAGCCGTCTGTCATAATTAGATAGACGTCTGTAATTAAGTTTAGACGCCTGTCATAAGAATTTAGACGTCTGAACTGCTGATTTTGCCTAATTTGCCTATTTAGAAAAGAAATAAGTGGCTATGTCAATAGCTTGTATGGCATTTTGATTTCTACGTGATTTAAATTCCCTTTGATGGAAAGAAAAAAAAATCCTTATGAAATTAGGGTAGAAATAGGAGGGTCATTTCAGTTGGTATCAGAGCTATGTTATTCAACATAGTAGAAGTAAAGATCAAGTTCTTAGATAGAAATAAAATTTAAAGGAACTAAATATATATATCAATGTTTTCAGTGTGAAAAAAAAACCACTGAAATAATAAAATTACCAATCAAACTAACCAGCTATGTAAATTATTATTAGCAAACTATGGTAGGGAGACCACCAAATCAGGGAGCAGGATCTTCCCATGCACCCCCAATGGTCAATCTGCAAGACTTGGTGAGAGCATTTAGGGATGGGGCAGGACAAAGGCAAGAAAATCCCTATGAAGAACTCTCAAAATTACTTAAGACATATACTAATTTAGGAGGCAAAAGCTTTGAAGGGACGGAGAGTATCATGGAAATTCAATCATGGTTGAGAACATTGGAAAGAATTTTCAATGACATGCAACTTGATGATCAAAGAAAGAGGCAAGTGGCTTCAAGACAGCTAAAAGGAGTAGCTTTAGGATGGTGGGAAGTTATTATTGCAGGAAGAAATGAGAATGAAATCACTTGGAATCAATTCAAAGAGATGTTGGAAGCAAGGTTTGTACCAGCATCAGCAAAGACTACCTTACTAGAAAAATTTATTAGACTTAGACAAGGAACCATGACTGTCACAGAATACACTCAAAAGTTTGAGGGGCTTTCCACATATGGAGCAATGCTTGTGGCAGATGAGGCATCCAAAAATGATAGGTACATAAAAGTGTTGAACCCAGGACTTAGCAGAGCCATGTTACCCTATGCAGATAGGACTTTTGACCATGTGATAGACTTAGCTTTGAGGTTGGAACAGCATGACAAGGAAAGGGAGAAGTTCAGAAATTTTAAGAGCAATAATACCAAGAAGAGTAAGGGGAGGTATCACCCTTATGATAAGAAGAAGGAAGAGGCCAGTAACAAAGGCACTGGAGATGTCAAAGCTAAGGAAACCTAGAAGAAAATTGTGTGCCATCAGTGTGGAAAAGAAGGACATATCAAACCAAGATGTCCAGAATTGAAAGGAGGAGCTTTCAAGTGCTATCTATGTGGGAAAGAGGGGCATATGAAGAGGAATTGTCCTGAGTACAAACAGCAAGGAAAATTGGCAAATTTGGAAGGAAAAGGCAAAGCCACAGTGGAGAGTAACACTGAAAACCATAGCCAAGTGGAAGGTCCACTACTTATTTGTACCATGCCCATAGCAGTAGTATATGATACTGGGGCAACTCACTCTTTAATTTCTTATGAACTAGTTAAAATGCTAAAACTGAATTGCATATTGGTTGAAACCCCATTGCATATACAAAGTCCACTGGGGAGTTCTAGTGTTTTAAATATGATTTGTGTGGATGTGGAATTAAACATAGGAGGAAATGTTTTTATTTCCAATTTATATGTTTTGAATTACCCAAATATAGGTGTTATTTTGGGGGTAGACTGGTTAAGGCAATTTAAAGCCATAATTAATTTAGACTCATCCACCATATCATTGCAAAATTCTAGAGGTCAGAGAATCACAGTTTTATGTGAAGTAGCTAAGGAAGGAAAACTATATCACTTAGTTGACTCAGAAAAAAAAAATTCTATTGAACTAACCATTGAAGAAATTCCCATAGTCAATGAATATTTGGATGTGTTTGGTGAGGTCAAGGGTGTTCCACACCATAGACCAGTAGAGTTCCAGATCAATCTAGTTCCAGGAGCAAGCCCAGTGATTAAAAAGCCAACTAGAATGGGGCCAAATGAACTAAAGGAATTAAAGAAACAGTTAGAAGAACTGGAAGAAAAGGGTTTTATAAGACCAAGTAATTCTTGCTGGGGAGCACCAGTGGTATTTGTTAAGAAACAAGATGGCTCCTTAAGACTCTGTATAGATTATAGAGAATTAAACAAGGTAACTATTAAAAATAAATACCCATTGCCAAGAATAGATGATCTTTTTGATCAATTAGCAGGGGCAAAAGTATTTTCTAGACTAGACTTAGCATCTGGTTTTCATCAAATGAAGGTGGAAGAATCAAGCATCAAGTACACTGCCTTTAACACTAGGTATGGGTTGTATGAATTTTTGGTTATGCCATTTGGTTTGACCAATGCACCATCATACTTTGTAGATTTAATGAACAGAACCTTTAGAGATTATTTAGACAAGTTTGTGCTTATTTTTATTGATGACATTTTGATTTATTCCAAAACAGTGGAAGAACATAAGCATCATTTGCACCTGGTTTTGTCTAGGTTAAGGGAAAAAGATTTAAAGGCAAAATTTTCAAAATGTGTATTTTGGAAAGAGGAAGTACATTTCCTTGGCCATGTTATATCTGCTCAAGGAATTTCTGTGAACCCCAATAAAGTAGTGGCTATTCAAGCATGGAAGAGGCCAAGCACTGTGAGTGAAGTAAGGTCATTTATGGGGATGGCAGGGTATTATAGGAGGTTTATAAAAGATTTTTAAAAAATCTCTACACCACTCACTAACCTAACCAGGAAGAACCAAGCTTTTGTTTGGTCAGAAAAATGTGAGAAGTCTTTTGAACAGTTGAAGGAGGCATTGGTGAATGCTCCAATTTTAAAGGTACCATATGGAAATGAAGAACTAGTGGTATACACTGATGCTAGTGGATTTGGCTTGGGTGCAGTGTTGATGCAACGAGGCCAAGTCATTGCATATGCATCCAGACAACTTAAACCCCATGAAGTAAGGTATGCCACACATGATCTCGAATTAGCAGCTGTGATCTATGCTTTAAAACTTTGGAGGCATTATTTGTTAGGCACAAAGTTTGAACTGTACACTGACCACAAGTCTCTGAAATATTTATTTTCACAAAAAGATTTGAACATGAGGCAACATAGATGGGTGGAGTTCTTAGCTGCCTATGACTTTGACATACTCTATACACCAGGCAAAGCAAACAAAGTTGCAGATGCTCTAAGTAGACAGCATGCTAAATTGGCTATGATGATGATAGAAGAATTTAAAGATTTGTCTTTGCTAACTGAGTTAGAAATTGGGGAGAATGGTTGTGTGCACATGGATGAGCAGATGCATGGTGCACAAGAATATAAAGGGAAGTTAAGCTTAATGACACTCCAACCAGATTTAATTCTGAAGGTAGAAAAGATGCAAGAACAAGATGCCAACTTGTTAGAGAAGAAAGTGCTCCTCTCAAGAGGGGAGGAAGTGATGAATCACCATATTGATAAAAATGGTTATATGAGATACCAAAATAGGATGTGTGTACCAGAGGACACAGAATTGAAGAAAGAGATATTGAATGAATATCACAGAAGTAAATACTCCATACACCCAGGCAACACAAAAATGTACCAAAATTTGAAAAGAGACTTCTGGTGGAAGGGGATGAAATCTGATGTAGCTAAATACATTGCCAAATGTATGACTTGCCAACAAGTCAAGGCTGAAACCCGAAGGCCATCAGGGTTGATGCAGTCTCTTAGTGTACCACAGTGGAAGTGGGAAGACATATCTATGGACTTCATAGATGGACTGCCTAGATCTAAGAGAGGTAATACAAGTATATGGGTGATAGTTGATAGGCCAACCAAGGTAGCACACTTCATCCCAGTCAAGTCAGAAAGAACAGCACCAAAATTAGCTCAAATTTTTATAAAGGAAGTGGTAAAGTTACATGGCATTCCCAAAACCATTGTGAGTGATAGGGATACCATCTTCACTTCAAAATTCTGGAGAAGCTTTCAAGAAGCAATGGGAAGTGAACTATGTTTAAGTACTGCCTACCATCCTCAATCAGATGGGCATACTGAGGTAGTAAACAAAGTTTTGGAGGACATGTTGAGGGCATGTATACTGGATTTTGGAGGCAACTGGGAAGATTATCTTCATCTAGTTGAATTTACATACAACAACAGCTACCAAAGTACCATAGGAATGGCTCCATTTGAAGCCTTATATGGTAAACCCTGTTTGTCACCTGTTTGTTGGGTAGAAGCAGGAGAAAGGTCTATTTTAGGACCTGAGTACATACAAGAAACTAAGGAGAAAATTGAATTGATAAGAAGAAGAATGGCAGCAGCTCAAGATAGGCAAAAGAAATTTGCAGACATGAGAAGAAGGCAGGTAGAATATGAAGTGGGAAATTTTGTTTTCATCAAAATCTCACCTATGAAAAATGTGCTGAGGTTTGGAAAACAAGGCAAATTAACCCCAAGATATATTGGACCATACAAAATTCTGGAGAGAATTGGTCCCTTGGCATATAAGTTGGAATTACCAGAAAACATGCAAGGTATACATGATGTTTTTCATGTATCACAATTGAGAAGGTGGGTCCATGACAAGGCAGAAATTCTTGAGACCCCAACCCAAGTGCAGATAAATCCTAATTTGATTTATGAAAAGGATCCAGTGGGAATTTTGGCAAAAGATGTGAAGAAGTTGAGAAATAAATCTCTGAAACTTGTGAAGGTACAGTGGAGTCTTGATCCTAGTGATTGCACATGGGAATTAGAAGATAAAGTTAGGATAAATTATCCTAAGCTATTTTCAGATTAAAGGTAATTCTGATTTTTGATTGTTTTCTTTTGTTAGATGCATATGTTTTTAGTTATCATAGAACTAAAAATTTATTTGGTTGAGAATGTATTTGTTCTCTAAATTAAGTTTAAAATTTATTTTAAGCTTAGGAAAATTGTGGGACACAATTTCTAAAAGGAGGGATGTATGTAATGACCCAAGATTTTAGGAATCTATTCTGAAAAATATAAATGAATTCAAAATAATTTTTGAATTAATTTTGAAAGGGGAGTGATATAGCTTGATAGTGTATCAGTATGTGTGTACATGTGTGCACAGGAAATGCACATGAACAAAAGCTAAAATCCCTGAACTCTAAGAATAAATACATATTGATATGTATGGAAATATATATATGTATATATATAAATTAAATCCTTAAAAGCTGAATGCATAAGTAAATATGCATATATGGATGCTACTGAATATTTTTGAGTGTACATGTGCATGTGTGTGTCAATACAGTATGATGTATAAATATATATATATATAGGTGTACTAATTATTTCAGTAAGACTTATATAAATATATATATGTGTTAATAAAATACTAGAGTTCAAATTAGTAAGATATAATATACAGACATATTTTAGTATATAGGAAGAAAGAAAGAAAACTGAATATATAAAAAGGAGTAGTCCTCTTGTAAATAAATAAAGAAGGTACATACCATTTACATGAAAGCTAAAAATAGGAAAAATAAGACAAACAAGGAAATGTTTGCTATAGGCAAAATTAGGAAGAGTGTTTGATAAATAATAAAATCAAGTCACATTTTTGGCATGATTGTAGACAAAGGAAAAAGTATTTTCTGAAAAGCAAAATTCTGAAAAGAATGTAACCACTTTTCTCTTCACCTAAATTAAGCCAGGAAGGGTAGAACTTTGGGTTTAAATAAAATGCAGATAACATGATTTTTCTGGTGGGCAAAAATGGCTTTAGCCAATACCCAAAACCCTAAGGAAGACCCTGTATATATACATGTATATGCAGCAGCCTCCTCTCCTTCTTAGAAAAGAACTTTGAAAAAAAAAGAAACAACACCATAGAAATCATAAGGTAAGGAAAGGAAGAGAGCTTGAGGCTAAAGGCAGAATTTCATCAATTAATTAAGGAAGCAAAGAAGAGAGCTAGGTGAGAAAACTCACTCAAAAATCTAAGGCAATAAGTCCTAATGTAGGCAGCCAGCAATAAGTAATTTTCTTAAAAATATACTTTCATATGAGAATGCTTATCTGTGATTTTAAAACTGAAAATGTTTTGATTCTCTTTGGTTGATCACTTGTTTTTTTATAAGAAAGCTTTATGTGTTGTTAGTATACATATATGTTTTATAAATCCAGATCTATGATATGTTAATGTTTAGGAACATAAACAAATACCCAGAAAATAAAATGTTGAAAATAGGCAAGTAGTATTGGTTTTGGCTCAAACCCAGAAAGATGTAAATAATGTTGAGCTGCAATATACTTATGTATAAGTGCTGAGGCTTGAGACAAAAAGGAATTAGGGGTGCAATAGGGTTGCCTATGTGCTGATGCTCCTGATTCAATGAAAATATATATATATGTTCATATGCATAGCAAACAAAATTTTGTGATTCAGTGAAACCAGGTCATTCTGAGTTTAACTCAAGCACAAATGTTTGCAAAAAGGAAAAACTCTCTCAAAACCCATAAGCCAATGTTAGTTGCCTACACCCTTTTTAAAATACCAGAATGTATACATATGCATACAGAACCTTATTTATTTAGTCACCAATGGTTGTTTGCTTGCTTGTCTCTGTATGGTTTTGAATAATATGAGATGCCATGATATGGATGTTTTAGTTAGTGAAATGGATCACTGAATGGTTTAGTCATGAAAAATCAAAAGAGTTATTATTAACTTAAACCTGATTAGGAAATTTGGGGTCAAGAACACTGCAGGAATGACTTGTGTTCTTGAGTAGCACAAGTTGACACATGGCTTGTTTAAGTCCTGAGATCTTTGTGTAATGGAGTGAATTAGTTCATTACAGTGTGTCCATTGATTCATAAATATTGCAGGTGAGACCAGGATAGATAATTATACCAAGGGAATAATATTTGGGATGATGAGAAAACTAGAGTTTTTCCCAGAATTGAAATATGAGGATTGAATAAATGATTTAACTCATATTGGTTATTTTCCTGTTTGGTATGAATGATTGTTTGATTATGTCTGAATTGTATGCTTGAATGTATATGTCATATTGATATATGTAGTCTCTGGAAAGGAAAATTAAAGTGTGCACATGCACAATGACACAGAGCATACACACAAGTATGATCTGATTCCAAAGGGCAGAACTTTATGTATATGTATTTAATTTGATTTTAACCTAATTAACTAGTTGCTTTTGTGAATTTTCTCATACCAGACATGTGTCTGACCCTAGTGTGCTAATGGCATCTGGGGTGTCTCATTTAAAAATGAGGCAATTTCAAATGCTTTTTCAGGGATTGCAGCAACTAAGTAGGAGTAGGAGCAAGGCTTTGAGAAGAGGATTATAGCATGCTAAACTTAGTTAGATAAGAGCCAAAATGATAAAATCCGCATGTATTAATGATTTAAATTGTTACTTGTATTAAGTGTTGAATATGGGATGGATATTTTGTTAAGTATTTTATTAAGAGATTGACTTGTATCTGGAATTTATGAATCTAGTTAATATCTGATATTAAAGAAGTTAATCAAAATATTGTAAGTGGATTTAGTAAGAACACCATGTTGAAGACTGAATGATTACATTTTATAAATGTATTAGTCAATTTTGAGTCTTTATAAAGGATTTAAGTTTTGGGAAATCTGGATAGTTGATTCTCAGAAAAATTAAATGTTTTTGTCTTTCAAACATGGTAAGTGTATACAAAAGATAATAGGCATAGGTTGAATGTTTTTATGACTGCAAGGTTCCCATAATCTAACTTGTTTCATACAAATGTTTCATGTCTTATTTTTAAATAAAGGAAGGATCTGTAATAAGGGAATTGAAAGCCAGATCCAAATAGTTGCAGTTATATATGCACATAAACATGTTTTGTGCAAATATTAATACACCCTTTTCCTTTGTATCTGTAATAGGAATCTGAATTTTTATTCAGATTTTAACCAAATGCATTTTAAATTCCAGACAGATTTTATAAGAAGAAAATCAAACATGAATGAAATTTTTATTGCATATAACACTGTACTATGTGTGGATTGATTAAATTCAATCAATCCAATCTCCTCTTGTTTTCCAGAACTCTGATTTAAACAAGAGAGGCATATACATCCTCACATGTATGTGCTTAACTTTGGGAAAGTATTGATATATTTATATTGGTTAATTGTTTTGATCCTGGATGTATTTTGGTTTATTGGAAAAAGAAAATGACCCTGGAAAATATAATTGTAATAAATGATCAATCTATATATCATCTCTGATAGTTCTAAGGAAGTTTAAATCGAACTTAAAAGTGTAAATGATTATAGGTGGACATCCAGACACATATAAATTGAATGTGCATATGCATGTACATAGAAATCGAATTTAGACGACAGTCTAAATAATTTAGACGTCTGAGATTAAACTTAGACGACAGTCTAAATAATTTAGACGTCTAAGGTTAAATATAGACGTCTGTCACAAAATAATTAGATGTCTGAATTCAGTTCAAAATGTCTTTTTCTCTCTGTTTCAATTTTTGATCTATGAGCCGTCTGTCATAATTAGATAGACATCTGTAATTAAGTTTAGACGTCTGTCATAAGAATTTAGACGTCTGAACTGCTGATTTTGCCTAATTTGCCTATTTAGAAAAGAAATAAGTGGCTATGTCAATAGCTTGTATGGCATTTTGATTTCTACGTGATTTAAATTCCCTTTGATGGAAAAAAAAATCCTTATGAAATTAGGGTAGAAATAGGAGGGTCATTTCACATTTATCATCATCACTGTCTATCATTTGTTGTGTTTTGGGGGCCCATTATTGGTGATCATATTTGGCACTATCTAGTAAGGGGTAGGCCGGTCTTGCGTTGGCAGGGATCGATAGGTTCGATCTCGGTTCATTTTTCTAGAGGTGTACTATGGCGAGCGGTACCCCAGTAGCCCTATCATTGTATGAAATCCAATATCCACTTCGAGCCTGTACGGCTTTAGATGTGCCCAACTATGCTGAAACATGAGATGCAAGCATTTCAACTATTTTCTAGTTTATTTTCTATAGACACTATTATAATATCGGATGATTTTGATATAAAATGTTTTAGTTATCGTAAGATAAAAACCCGTCGAATTTATGTGTGGCCTGGTCTTACGAGATACCTTTATTTTCAAAGGATTTTGATAACAGTAATAATTCAAATTGAGTGTGTTTTCTCACGCTGGTTTTCCAGACTGACTTGGGTGCTATCTTATTATAATGCTCGGGTCAGACCGAGTATTGCAGATTTAGGTTAGGATGTTATGGAGCTCAGGAGACGAGCTGGAGGATTCCCAGGCGTATTATATGCATGTGGTTATTTCCACTGTGTGAGTCATGCTGTATATTCAGTATTTGTGAGGATAAGTTATTATAACTGTCCAGATTGATTGTTGATTTTTGTACTATGATGATTGTGTGTATATTAATAGCTATAGATTTTTTTTTACAAAAATATGCTATAATCTATTATATATTGCTCCGCTACAATTTGTGAGATTCTATGTGTTGTTTCTATTTTCTTCTATCTCTTTCTTCTTCACCAATATTGATCCGGTATTTCTGACACTCGATTTCTTGGCATGCTATACAATGAATGTATTGATGTCGATTTTCGAGGGCCAAAAATCCCTTAGTTCGTTACGGTTGGTATCAAAGCTTAGATTAAGCGAACACCAAGGCTTTGGTGGGGATTACTCATTAGAGATAGGGTCAGTAGTACCCTAGAATGAGTCTGAGTGTATTATAGATATGAGCGCGTATCTTTTAGTGAATATAAATTGTTTTATATTATGTTGACTTATTGGTTGAGTGTTTATGAATTCTGGTCGGTACGGTGTGGACAACTGTATTGATGGGGGTCTCTGAACAAGTTAAATCGACATAGTATTGAGTTAAAGTGGGTGAATGGAATAATTTTACCTAATTTGGATATAAAGGAAATAATTTTCTGAAATTATTATAGTATATTGATGTGTTTGGTTGTTATTATTATAATCAAAATAAGATTATAAATTGGAATCGTCATATTATCATATATAACAAAATTAAAAGGTATAAGTATGAATTATACAAATGAGTTAACACTAAAATTTGATTCAAACCAGAATTTGGAAATATAAATCCAGGAAATTTCGAAAATGTTTTCCAAGTGTTTTGAAATAAATAATGGTAATATTATTGTGGAAATGTATTTGAATAGAAAATGTTTTTAAATGGATTTTGAAAGTGATAAAGCACTGAACTCACTACAGTCGCTGGAAAATAATTCCGATGATGATCGCGACATCATCGGTGTTCTTTTTCGAGTTTCTAAGTGACGGATTGCCATCGTAATAATTTGTTATGGATATTTTGTTTGGAAAGAAGTGTTGTTTTGGAAATTCCAAAGGGAATTTGTAACAACCCTGGTTTGGTGATTACTTGTGATATTAAATTATAACGGTGGTTATAATTTAATAATGGAGAAATTAAATAATTTAGAGATGGAAATTTGTTAAAATTGTTTATTTTTAAATAAACAATGGGTTTTAAATATAAAATATTGAAAAAAGGTTTTAAAAACTTTATTTTGGTTGTTTGTGATAAAAATGAACATTATATGGTTTTAATTTGATAAAATGCAATAATTTTGGAAATTATTGCCAAATGTTGATTTTTATTAATTTTAATGAGTATTAAAATTGTATATGGTAAATAATGTAAATAAAAAGGTGAAATTTTGTTTATAAATAAATTGGATGTAAAAGTGATGTTAATAAGGTTTGTTATATTTAATTTGACAAGAAAATGATTTTATGTAATTTTTGTTGTTAAAATATTGATTTATTTAAGTAGAATGGTGTTTTATGTAGATAATATTGTAAATAGAGGTATTTAAGTAAAAGCAAGAATTTTAATAATGAAAAATAGTTTTAAATGGCTAAAATAATTTTTATGTGTTGATAAAACATTTTTGTAAACATAAACCTATATTGTGTAATTTAATTAGTGAGATTTGTGAAAATATTGTGTAAATATAGTGAAACAAGAATTAACTTAGTTTATTTTTAGACTAAGTATTTTAATATAGACTATTGGGTAATGGGTTCAAGCCCAAACCCATTTCTAGAAGGAGTAGGAGACTTTGGAAATGAACTGTACGTTCATTTTCTCCTTCTCATTCTAACTTCTTCCTGTAAAACCAGAAAAGAAAGAAAAATGGCTGCCTTTTTTAATTTTCAAATCTAGCTTCCAAATTTAGGCAAAATCAAAGGGGGAAATTAGTAAATCAAGACTCTAACAGGTAATCAAAACAAAAATCAACAAAATCACCTTATCAATTTTCTGTTTTGAGAAGTTGTTGTCTGCATGTTCTTCTTTCAGCTTCTACAAGTCAGTGAAGCTTCTTTGGACCAGAAAGACATCATCTTACAACTCAAAATCACTTAAGATCGTGCTAAGGTGAGTTCCAACTCACAAATCTAGCTTAAAACAGGTTGAAATGCTGAAAACTGCTAAATGTTTGCTTATTGTAAACAAACGATTCTTGCTTGAGTAGTTATAGTAAAATATGTGTTATAATCCTTCTTCCTGTGCTTATATTTATCTATTCTTATCATGAATCCATGCCGGAATTTTTCCAAATTGTTGTCCATGTGTAGTAGATTGTACATATCAAATTTCATGTTCTAATTCATCATGTAAGTGCTGGAAACATTTGCTCAAAATTGAATCGAAGCACCTAGAAAACTGTCTGTAGAAGTCGCGACCTGAAGGTCGACCAAGCATCTATAAGGGTCGACCTTAGGGTTGACTTATGCAACATGAAAGTCGACCTACATGTCGACCTGGGCATGTGCAATTGCGCAGTTCGATTTCTCTTCCTCTTGTGCACTGTTTTTGTTTAATCTGCTTGTTCTAGTGACTTTTGCAACCTGTTTTTGTGATATTTTGAAATGTTTTGAAGGGCATAAAACCTAACAATAGGTAAGCCAACATTTTAGTTGATTCGTGTAACGGATTGACAAGTTTTTGAGATGATTTCTTATGCTGATTTTATGGCGTTTTCGATGATTTCTGTTGTTTTCGAGCACGGGTTTTCTAAACGATTTTGAAATGGTTTTTATAATAAAATTGCTTTCGAAATAAATGTTTTACAATATTTATAATTATTTTTAAAGCTATTAAAATTATATATTATCTATAATAAAGAGAACTTCAAAGGTTTGTTTTTCAAACGATTTCGAAAATTGTTTTTAAAACTAGTTTTCTCGAACAAAGTATTTTCTATATGAAATTACACGTTTTTGCACTCTTCAAGCGAACGAGGAAGCGATTTAAACAATTTAGTAAAACATGTGATATGGGACACATGGGTTTACCTTTTCTGTTAATTCCGGACTTGTTCGATAGAAGTCATACACAAGAGTGAAATTAACTACCCTATAGTAAAAAGTTAAGTGAAAACATGTGGTATGGGACGCACTGTTGTCACCGATTTGGTTATTATCTGGAAGTTGGTGACACTTTATTTTGGACCTTCAAGTTGATTGCCAGTATTGGACCTTCGGGTCAATTGGGCTTTTATAGTTGTTTGTCCTTCAGGATGTTTGTGATTCGGGATGTATTTGGCGCCTTATTTGAGATAAAGTACTTGGCGGGCTTCAGCCATTTTATTAAGCACGTGCAATCTTTTGTGATATTTCATGATTTATTTGTGATTTCCAAATGTTTTCGCCATTTCGAGATTATTGGGTCTTTTGAGCCGTTTGGGAAATTATTATATGGCGATTACGTTTTTGGAGTTTTGAACTCTTAATCGATTTCTACATATTATGATTTGTAATTGCCATCTTTTGGCATTTATTTTGAGATTTATTATCTCCTTTTAGGAGCTATTTGTGATTGCCATTCTTTGGCGTATTTTTGAGATTTGTGATTTCTTATTTAGGAGTTATGTTTAATGAAAGTCATTATATTGGCTTTTGTACATGCCGATGATATGAGGCGATTATTTGTGTTTATATGATATTGGCATCGAACTTGCCCTATTCACGATATCCTCTTATGATATTTTATTGACATTATCTCATATTTAGTAGTTGACATATCTTTGGGTTATTTCTTCTCTTTCGAAAAAATATATTATCTTTTATCCTTATATTTCACTTATCATATGCTAATCAGTTTATATAAGCTAGACTGACCCGTGTATTTTATGTACTCGGGTCAGACCAAGTTATTTCAGGTTAGTCACCTACTGTTGATTACCGCTATGCTGCTTCTGCTATGGACTTTCTGCTAGTTACCTTATGTTAGCTTCATAGTTGTTTTGTAAACTCTGATATGTACTTATTCATTTTGACTCGATGTATATATTGTGGTCCTTGTACCACCATTGTTGTATCACTATGTAGTGTACTATGATGTATCTGTTTGTATGTATATATATGTGTGACTGTTGTTCTGTAATCTGTTATAATTGTTGTTGTTATATTCTGTTTTGATAGATCCATTCGCCACTGTAGATTTGTGTTAAACATTTATTGAGTATGTCGATCCACTTGAGAAAGGTAAAAGAAAAAAATTAGAGCACCCAATCGACGTATTCAATACTTATTTAAGACAAGTTTTATGGATGGTCGCTCCTAATCAGCCTTATCTCTGCATTAACAGACAGTATTACTCCGTAATGATCTTTGTTAATGTGGGCTTGGGGTGGGGCATCACAGCTTGGTATCAGAGCTGAGTTCAGAATAAAATATGATAAACACAGAACAGAACATATATTACGGTACATCTAAGTACAATATTAGTGTTACATATTCCTTAATCATCGTGTTCTTAACCTTTTCGTGTCCTTTGAGGTAGATATAAGTTGGGAATACGTCTAGGAATGCATTTTAATTCTGTAGTATTCCATAACGGATTTAATGATATCTACCCTATTAATAATCCTTATCTTATCTTATACTTTCAGCCTATGGCTGGAAGAGGCAGAGGTTGTCGTTCTGATGCTGGGTCTTCCAGTGGCTCACATCCAGGCGGTGTTTATATGTCTATCGATCAGTTCATGGAGTTATTCAGGAGCACTCAGCCTCCAGCTCCTACTCCTTCGTCTCCTCTGTGCAAGTCTGCTTTTGCGCGTATGTGCAGTAATTTCTCTCATCTTGGAGGCAAGCCTTTCAAAGGCTCAGAGTCTGTTCTTGAGGTCCAAGCATGGCTTCATACATGCAAGCGTATCTTTACTCGCATGGATCTTTCCAACCATCACCGAGTTCTTGTAGCATCGAGTATGTTGCAAGAGTGTGCACTTGATTGGTATGAGCTTCTTATTGCTGAGCTTGATGAGTCTACTCTTACTTGGATCCAGTTTAGGTAGCGATTCGAACTTAAGTTCGTTCCTAAGTCTGAGAAAGCCCTCTTAGCCCGTCGCTTCCTTAAGTTGAAGCAAGGGAAGTCTTTAGTTTCCGAGTATGTATCTTCATTCGAGGCCTTGTCCAAGTACGGTCTCGAGTACATTAGCACTTCTTATAAGAAGAATCTCAAGTTTGTTTCTAGCCTCAAGAAATATTTGAAGAAATCTTTGATGCTTTAGCTTAAGCTTTAATTCGAGGAGTTTGTTGACTCGGCGCTTCACCTTGAAGCAGTCGAGAAGGAGAGAGATAGTAGTGATGAGACTAAGGTTCGTAAGAACCCCAATAAGAAGAAGTTTCCTTTTCAGAAGTCCAAGTCTTTTCCTCAAATCAAGAAGAAGAAGTCTATTGGTTCTAGCTCCCAGCCCAGTGCAGCACCTCCTCGTCAGAAGGGGTGCTTCAATTGTGGCTCCTTTGATCATTTGATTCGAAATTCTCCCAAGCCTCTTGTATGCCGTTATTGCAAGAAAGAGGGACATCGAGTTTCATCTTGTTCGATTGCTCCTAGTAATGCTAAGTCAGGCAAGCTTAATGTGGTGGATGCTTTAGGTGGTTCTTCTCAGCCCAGAGGTACTTCTCCTTCTATTCTTGAAGGTTCTATATTATTTCTTGATCGTTCTATTCGAGTTCTCTTCGATACGGGTGCTTCACACTCATTCATATCGAAGGAACTTGTTGATGTTATACCATTGGATGTTCCTTGCCTTATTACTTCTTTGAGGATTGCGAATCCTATTGGGGGATCCGCAACACTTAGCAAGCTTTGTAGTGATGCTGAGATTATTCTTTGTGCTTTTTCTTTCCGTGCGGATCTGCACGTTATTCACTATCTTGTATTTGATATGATTTTGGGGATGGATTGGCTTGCATGTTATCAAGCCCGGATCCTATGTTCTGAAAGGATCCTATATCTTGGCATCCTGATTCGGCTGATCAGTTATCTCTTGTTCTTCGGAATGTTGATGGTGATTCAGAAGCACATTTATTTGCCCTTGAGTTTCGAGATGATGATGATGTATCTCAAATTCCAATCGTTTGTGATTTTGCTGATATATTTGAGACTGTTTCGGGTTTGCCACCCAAGCGGGCAATTGAGTTCTGTATTCCCATTCCAGGTGCTCAGCCTGTTAGTCGTCCTCCTACAAGGATGTCCACTAAGGAAAATGAGGAACTCAAAAAGAAATTGTTGGAGCTTGAAGCCAAGCAATTCATTCAGTCCAGTTCTTCACCATGGTGTGCCGTGGTCGTCTTTGTTAAGAAATTTAATGGTACTCTTAGGCTTTGCATCAATTACCGCAAGCTTAACGAGTTAACCATTAAGAATAAGTATCCATTGCCCATGATCGATGACATGTTCAATCAATTGAGTGGTGCTAAGGTCTTTTCTTAGCTTGACATTGCCACCAGTTTTCACTAGTTATGAGTTGCGGAGAACAACATTCCTCTTACTGCTTTCCACACTCATTATGGTTCTTATGAGTGGCTCGTTATGCTGTTCGGTTTGACGAACGCTCCAGCTTATTTCGTTGACCTTATGAATCGAGTATTCCGAGAATATCTCGATAAGTTCGTCCTTGAATTCATTGATGACATCCTTGTCTATTCTAAATCCAAAGCCGATCATGCTCATCATTTGAAGATTCTTTTGAATACTCTTCGTCAGCATCAACTTAAAGCCAAATTCTCCAAGTGTGACTTTTGGGAGAATAAGGTGAAGTTCCTTGGCCATGTTATATCTTCTGATGGCATTTTTGTCGATCCATCGAAGATAGAAGCCATTCATAATTGGAATTGGCTAGAGAACATTTCCGAGATTCGCAGTTTCCTTGGATTGGCGGGTTACTACAATCGATTCATCAAGGACTTTTCCCGCATCGTGCTTCCTCTTACTAGCCTTACTAGAAAAGGCGTTCGATTTATTTAGTCTGATAAGTGTGAAGCTTCTTTTCAGAAATTGAAAGAACTTATCACTAATGCTCATATCCTTGTGGTTCCCCAAGGGAATCAAGATCTTGTTGTCTACACTAATGCTAGTAAATGTGGTCTCGGTGCCATGCTTATATAGAGTGATTGGGTAGTTGCCTATGCTTTTAGGCAATTGTGTTCAAATGAAGTTCGCTATGCCACCCACGACATAGAGTTAGCCACCATAGTCTTTGCCTTAAAGATTTTGCGTCATTATCTTTTAGGCGAGCTCTTCATTCTTTATAACGATCATAAATTGTTGAAATATCTGTTCACCCAGAAAGAGCTTAATATGCAGCAACAACTTTGGATCGAGTTCCTAGCCTCTTATGATTTTGATATCTAGTACACTCCTGGAAAGGGGAACCGATTTGCTGATGCGCTAAGTCGCAAACACTCGGTTGTTGTCTCTATGATGTTAGCCGAGTGGGATGTGTTGGAGACTCTACCTCTTTGTGATATTCGTGATCGTGCTCTAGTTTCAGATTCTCCTATCTTGTTATTCAGTTTGGAAGCTCGCCCTAGCTTATTGGATTGTATTGCCGATGCTCAGCGGCAAGATCCAAATCTTATGCGCCTTATTCAGCTATGTAAGTCTGAATCCCATGACGATGAGTTGAGGGATTTCAACATTGATATTCATGGTTGTCTTCGTAAGAAGAATTGATTGATCGTGCCTTGTGTTTCTGATCTTAGGCGGGACATTCTTGATGATTGTCACCATTCTAAGTATACTATTCATCCCGGCAGTAGAAAGATGTATGCCGATATGAGACGCTTGTATTATTGGGAAGGCATGAAGCGTGATATTGCAAGTTATGTGAGTAATTGCATGACTTGTCAACTCATTAAAGCTGAACATCGACGTCCCAGTGGTCTTCTTCAGCCTCTTAAGGTCCCGTTGTGGAAATGGGATCAAATCTCTATGGACTTTATTGATGGCATACCTCATTCGAGATCGGGCCAAAATAGATTTTGGGTTATCGTGGTTCGCTTGACTAAATCTGCTCATTTCATTCCTATTAAATCTAATAGGACAACTTCTCATCTATCTAAGCTATATATTAAGGAGACCATGAGACTTTACGGTGTTCCTAGTTCGATCGTTTGTGATAAAGATCCACTTTTCACCAGTCATTTCTAGTAGAGTCTTCAGAAAGCTTTGGGTACAAAGCTTAACTTCAGCACAACTTATAATCCACAGTCTGATGGACAGACTGAACGGGTGAATCAAATTCTTGAGGATCTACTTCGTGCGTGCATTCTTGATTTTGGTGGTAGTTGGGAAGACCACCTACTGCTTATTGAGTTCTCTTATAACAACAGTTTTCAGTCCAGTATCGGTATGGCTCCTTTTGAAGTCCTGTATGGAAGGTCATGTTGATCACCTTCTTGTTGATTGGAATCCGGGGAGAATTTGACTCTAGGCCCCGAGTCTATTCGTGAAGCTTCAAAGAAGATCGATCTTATTTGTCAGAGAATGAAAGAGGCATAGAGCCGTCAGAAATCCTATGCAGACAACCGTAAGAGGCCTCTTGAATTCTCTATTGGTGATCTTGTTTATATTCGGGTATCTCCCTTGAAAAGGGTAATGCGTTTCAGTAGGTCCGAGAAATTGGCTCCTCGATTCATAGGACCGGTTCCTATTACTGAGCGTATTGGCCCAGTTGCTTATCGAGTATCACTTCCGGCTCATTTATTTGGTATTAATGACGTGTTTCACGTCTCTCAGCTTCAAAATTTCCTTCGTGATTCAGATTATGTTATTAATTCTCCTTGTCTGCAAGAGCTTGAGATCTATTTGATTTATCTATTGTGCACCATCATGTCCATGTTCTTGCTTTGGAGGTGAAACGCCTTCGAAATAAGGATGTACCGCTCATGAAAATTCAATGGTCTGCTAATCCCAATGACTGCACTTGGGAAACTGGAGAATTTTTCAAGCGATCTTATCCTGGTTTTCTATCTTCTTGTGGTGATGGTGAGAATTTTAAACTCAAGCTTATCTATTTTCCTTTGCTAGATGAAATAAATCATGTTGAATACAGCTCTTCTCTAGAAATTGCGAGGACGCTATTTTCATGGGGGAAGTCTGTAACAACCCTGGTTTTGGTCATTACATGTGATATTAAATTATAATGGTGGTTATAATTTAATAATGAGAAATAAAATAATTTAGAGGTGGAAATTTCTTAAATTGTTTATTTTTAAATAAACAATGGGTTTTAAATATAAATGTTGAAAACAAGGTTTTAAAAACTTTATTTTGGTTGTTTGTGATAAAAATGAACAATATATGGTTTTCATTTGATAAAATGCAATAATTTTGGAAATTATTGCCAAATGTTGATTTTTATTAATTTTAATGTGTATTAAAATTTTATATGGTAAATAATGTAAATAAAAAGGTGAAATTTTGTTTATAAATAATATTTGGATGTAACAGTGATGTTAATAAGATTTGTTATATTTAATTTGACAAGAAAATGATTTTATGTAATTTTTGTTGTTAATATTGATTTATTTAAATAGAATGGTGTTTTATGTAGATAATAGTGTAAATTGAGGTATTTAAGTAAAAACAAGAATTTTAATAATGGAAAATAGTTTGAAATGGCTAAAATAGTTTTTATGTGCTGATAAAACATTTTTGTAAACATAAACCTTTGTTGTGTAATTTAATTAGTGAGATTTGTGAAAATATTGTGTAAATAAAGTGAAACATGAATTAAGTTAGTATATTTTTAGACTAATTATTTTCATATAGACTATTGGTGTAACAACCTTGTATTTTGTGATTATTTTAATTGTATATTTTAATTATTTTAAATTGAATTTCCTGATTTGAAAACTTTATTTATTTATTTAAATGGATAATTTTTGTTATTTTAAATATAAATTTTGATTTTGATGTGAATTAGAATTCCGAACATGACTAAATAGAATATTTTCCGGAAAAGTGAATTTTGGTCGATATGGTCAAACTCTGACTTTTAAATTTAAAAATTTGAAAGTTTGAAAATTTGAATTTTATCTTTTATTATGAAAGTAAATAAAATTTTAAGAATAATGCTTTTCGTTTTGTTAAAATCTGATTAATATTGTGAAAGTTATGCCTTTTTAACTATTGAGTGTAATTTGCTTTATTTAACAAAATTGTTTATTTTAAATTATATAAATAATATTTTATTTGGTCACGTAATGTTCTAATTTACATTTATATGGGTAAAATAACATGTTATGTATATATTTTGGTTTTAAAAACATTTTTAAAAGTGTAATTGACATTTTCCAGTGTTAGTTGTATTTTGTTTACAATTTCTAATTTCCAATTTCAATTAATTAAAGAAATTCTTTATTTATTTTCTATTTTCTTAAGACTTATTTTATTCTCATTTCCACTTTATTTGTTCAGCATTTATTTTTATTTTACTTGACTTGTATTGGTTTAGAAGTATAGTAATAATTTTCCATAGTTAATGGTATTTTATTTGTAATTTCTAAGTCTTGTTTCAAATTTATAAACTATTTCTTTATTTCTTTTTCTATTTTTCTTAAATTTATTTATTTATTTCAGTTTATTTTATTTTGCTTCCTTTTTCTAATGCATTTACCGAAATTTTATTTGTTTTATTTGATTTAATAGAAATGGAAATTTGAAGAGACTAAAGCTTTAAACATTTGACTTTTCACTTTCTTGCCTTTTCATATTTTTGGCCGTTCCTTTTCTATTGATTAGCCGTGAGTTTTTATTCATTTTTCACGTGAAAAAACTTCTCAACATCAAAAAATTTCGGCCAGACTCAGATCTGAAAGGTTTGGTAATGGCTCTCTCTTCTTTTCTACCTTTTCTTCTTCCTTTTGCCTTGTTTTGGCCATGATTTCTTCACATATTTGCATGCTCTCCACTCTAGTTGCCTCATCCACCACCTCCTCCTCTTCACCATCAACCACCTATCACCTCCACCCCCTCTGACCAGATCAGGCCATGGCCTTTAAATGAAGACGAACACCTAAAAAGTTGCACAAAACCTTCCAAAATGCATGCTAGCCTAGCCAAGTTGCTTCACCACCTTCATACATCACCTCGGCCACCTCCTATTGCTCCACCACCAACATGATATGACCACCACACATCAACTTAGCCTCTGTCTAGATCTGAAACATGTATGGCCGAGCCAAATAATGCATGTGGCCGAGCCTTGTGGTGCACCAAAACTCCATTTAGTGCCTTGACCTTTTGTCTTCTTCATGTTGTAGCCTCCACTCTTCATCTTCATGTTGCCTTGCTAGTTTAGGTCCAAACCCAAGCCATTCTAGTCCATGTAGCCGTGCTATATTAGGTCCAAACCCAAGCATTTTAAACCCCTAGGTCGAGCACTTGATGGTTGAAAGCATGGCTAAAGCAATTGTGTTCATTTGTTTTTTATTTCAAAGATCATCTCAATATATGTTGTATTATATTTATGTTTATATTTTGTCTTGTTTATGGGTTGTTCACAAGATTAATAGCTTGGTTCTCTTCCCACTTGAGTCTATTGTCGTGTCATCATGCTTTCTGGAATTCGTTTGTGTCATTTGATTTGCTAACTCCAGCATAAAAAGGTGAGTAAATCTCACCTGACATTTATACTTATGCAAATGTGAATTGACAACAATTGAATGTGTAGTACTATTATGTTATGTTATCCCTGTCTGTGAGTATTAATTATATGATGTTAAACCTGTTTATTTACTTGTCATCTCATCTGTTACTAATATATGTTGTTAAACTGTTCATTTATATCTGTTTATCACACTGCAAGTTCCCTGTAGATTAGATCACTATGGGTTGAAATGATACATACCCGAATGTACTTTAGAATAGGGAAAAAATCATTATGGGCTGAAATGATAGGCCTGAACGATTTTTATTTATTTTACTTGGGATTGTGGGTTTGAAATGATAGAACCCGGATTTTTTTTTGTAAACTACGGATTGAAATGATATATATCCGTATCACTTGACCTAGGTTAGAAAACTATATACAGGCCCGTGGTTATTTTATAAAGTGTTTTGGATATTTTAAATATGTTTAAGAGTGTAAATTTATGAAAATTTGATTTAAATTGGATTTTTAATGTTTAAATAAAGAAATTTTGATTCTTATATAAGTTAAAAATGTAATTAAATGAATGGTTAAATTTTAATTATTGAAATATAACTTAAGTTTGGAAATTTGGATTTTCGGGTTTAAAAGAAAATTTGAGTTATATAAATAAAAATGGAAATTTAATTATATTGGAAAAATGGAAATAAAAATTTAAGTGTTAAGTTTAATTGTTAAAATGAAGAGAATAGAAATTTTACACTTAAATTTTATTAAGTGAATTCTTGAAAATTGGTTTTATTTATAAGAAAATTTATTATAAAAATCATAAGTTAAAAGTATTTTAAATGAACATTTTGAATGTTAAATTATGGTTATTATAATGTTTAATGGTTTAAATTAGGATTTATTGTTTGCTGGAAATACACTAAAATCTGGAAATACTTTTAATAGCACTTCAGAAATGCTATCGTTTCTGAAATGAACTAAAACTTAAATAAGAGGCTATTACAGCAGTTCTGTAAATGCTGTAGTTGCTGAAGTAAACTAAAAGGCTAAAAACTTAATAAAGGGCTATTACAGCAGTTCTGTAAATGCTGTAGTTACCTGCTGTCTTTGTTGAATTTAATGAAAACCTTTATTATGAAACCTGAGCTATTACAGCATTTCTGGAAATGCTGTCTTTGCTGAATTGAACTAATTTTAAACTAAAATTGAGATTTTACAACAGTTTTAAATGCTATCTTTGCTGAATAAAAATGTTTTCAAGTATAAGTTATAACAGCTTTTTCTAAATGTTGTGAAAGGCTGAAATTTTCAATGTTTATGGTTTTTAACTAAGTAAATGAACTCAGAATGGTCTAAACTTTGGAAATTGAATACTTGAGTTGAAAGTATAATAACTTCACTTTTAGATGGTTTAGATGAATTAATTTGATTGGAACATAAACTATTAAAAGGGTGATTTGAAATGAGAATAAATGAATGATATCTTGGAATTTAAAAGGTATTTAAAGTTAAATATGGGATTTGAATTCAAATGATGATTGGATAATGAAGTTTTTAAAAGATATGATATTTTGAAATATTGAAATGGTTTAGAAATGATTTAACCTTTAATTTGATAAAGATTTGAATTTGAAATGATATTTTGTTTTGAAGTATAAAATATTATTTTGGAATTTTATAACCACGGGTATACTTCTCTGTATGTCATTTGATTTCCTGGTGATGGTTTGATGCACATTAACACTGTTAGTTGCATGGTTTACTTCGATATGGACATTTCTGTGATATTGTCACTACTGTTTAATTGGTGGTTTTATGGATCCTTAAAGGATGGGCGATCCCAAGCATCCTCTAAGTTATTATGCATTGCTATTACGGTTCACTTGAGTTGGTTTACATTGTATAAGTATATATGTCCTGACTCGAGTGTTTTGTGTTTTACTTCACGCTCGGGTCAGCCTGAGAATCACAGCTTTGGATTCACCTTCTGGAGCTAGAGATTTGTTGGAGCTTATTTGTCTATCGGTTCATCGACTTCTATTCCAGTTCTTTCCTATTCAGTATTGTCTCTGTATTATTGTCTTATGTATCCTGACTTCTATTATATTTATTTTGACTATGAGATTTTGTATATGTTTTGAGAGTTTGTATATAGTAGATTCATGAACTACTATGGTATTTTATTTCCGCTACGAGTTATTCTGATATTCTATGCCTGTGATTCTGTATTTGATTTTATTTTCTCCAAATTTTATTACAATCTGTTATTTTGAATTATTCAAGTCAGACATGTGTGGATTATTGTCGATTTGAATGGTCCAAAATAGTGGGTCGTTACAATTGGGTAATGGTTTCAAGCCCAAACCCATTTCTAGAAGGAGCAGGAGACTTTAGAAATGAACTGTACGTTCATTTTCTCCTTCTCATTATAACTTCTTCTTGTAAAACTAGAAAAGAAAGAAAAATGACTGCCTCTTTTTAATTCTCAAATCTAGCTTCAAAATTTAGGCAAAATCAAAGGGGGAAATTAGTAAATCGAGGCTCTAACAGGTAATCAAAACCAAAATCACCAAAATCACCTTATCAATTTTCTATTTTGAGAAGTTACTATTTGTAACTTCTATTTTGTTGCCTGCATGTTCTTCTTTCAGCTTCTACAGGTCAGTGAAGCTTCTTTGGACTAGAAAGCCATCATCTTGCAACTCAAAATGACTCAAGATCGTGCTAAGGTGAGTTCCAACTCACAAATCTAGCTTAAAATAGTTTGAAATACTGAAAACTACTAAATGTTTGCTTACTATAAACAAAAATTAATAATATTATTAATATTTTTCCTAATTCTTATGATAATATCACCTTAAATCATAGTTTTCTTATGATTTAAGATATATCAGTCTGATCCGTCGTTTATGTTTACAGCTTTTTTGTTCCTTTAGTTTTTGTCCTTTTTGTCTTATTTAGGTTTTTATTTCATCCCTTTTAAATACACATATATGTATATTTACTATATAAATATACATATATATGTATCATTCTAACATTTTTCCTAGTCTTGTTTCAGACATAGATTTTGGGAGATTGTGTATTAGGTTCATTTTGCAGGTTTCTCTCATCTTCAGTTTGCTGGATATCAGATAGTAGAGAGGTTACCAGAGCAGAGTTTCTTCATCCAGGACTTCTTGCTGATATTCCCTCAGATATAGGATTCTGCTATCTTCGTTATGGAGTACTTTTTCAGGATATTATATTTCTCCAGTTTGGCACTCCTTCTTCTTTTTCAGAGCATTCAGAGTGGTCTCCTAATTTTAGCAGATCCTCTTCAGAGCATTCACTTCTTCTGGGTCTGACCTTTTGGCGCTTTCTTTTTGTTTTAGCCTTTTTGGTACTTCTAACATCTTAATATCGGGTGGTGGCCATGCCGGAACTTGATATTGAGGTGAGATGGGTGGTGGCCTTCCCGGAACTCATCTTAGGAGTACCTGAGATTAGCTATATTTATTTATTTTTTGCTCTTGTTACCTACCAGGCATGTTGGCAGCTCCTTATATTCGTGTTATATATATATTCGCATGTGTGCTCTCCTCTATGCGTAGAGGATCACACATTTTTCTCAAAAAAAAATTTCTTGCTTGAGTAGTTACAGTAAAATATGTGTTATAGTCCTTCTTCCTGTGCTTATATCTATCTATTCTTGTCATGAATCCATGCCTGAATTTTTCCGGATTGTTGTCCATGTGTAGTAGATAGTACATGTCAAATTTCATGTTCTAATTCATCCTGTAAGTGCTGGAAACATTTGCTCAAAATTGAATCGAAGCAGGTAGAAAACTGCATGTAGAAGTCGCGACCTGAAGGTCGACCAAGCATCTATAGGGGTCGACCTTAGGGTCAACCTATGCAACATGAAGGTCGACCTACATGTCGACCCGGGCATGTGCAATTGCCCAGTTCGATTTCTCTTCCTCTTGTGCATTGTTTTTGTTTAATCTACTTGTTCTAGTGACTTTTGCAACTGTTTTTGTAATATTTTGAAGGGCATAAAACCTATCAATAGGTAAGCCAACATTTTAGTTGATTCATATATCGGATCAATAAGTTTTTGAAATGATTTTTATGCCGATTTTATGGCGTTTTCGATGATTTCTGTTGTTTTCGAGCACGAGTTTTCTAAACGATTTTGAAATGGATTTTATAATAAAATAGCTTTCGAAATAAATATTTTACAATATTTATGATTATTTTTAAAGCTATTAAAACTATATATTCTCTATAATAAAGAGAATTTCAAAGGTTTGTTTTCCAAACAATTTCGAAAATTGTTTTTAAAACTAGTTTTATCGAACAAAGTATTTTCTATATGAAATTACACATTTTTGCACTCTTCATGCGAATAAGGAAGTGATTTAAACGATTTAGTAAAACATGTCGTATGGGACACATGCGTATACTTTTTCGGTTAATTCCGGACTTGTACGATTGAGGTCATACACAAGAGTGAAATTAACTGCCCTATAGTAAACAGTTAAGTGAAAACGTGTGGTATAGGACGCACTGTTGTCAGTGATTTGGTTACTATCTAGAAGTAGGTGACACTTTATTTTGGACCTTCGGGTTGATTGCTAGTACTGTACCTTCGGGTCATTTGGGCTTTTATAGCTGTTTGTCATTCAGGAGGTTGTCCTTGGGGATGTTTGTCCTTCGGGACGTATTTGGCGCTTTATTTGATATACAGAACTTGGTGTGCTTCGGCCATTTTATTAAGCACGTGCAATCTTTTGTGATATTTCATGATTTATTTGTGATTTCCAAATGTTTTCGCTATTTCGAGATTATTGGGCCATTTGAGCCGTTTGAGAAATTATTACACGGAGATTACATTTTTGGAGTTTTGAACTCTTAATCGAGTTCTACATATTATGATTTGTGATTGCCATCTTTTGGCGTTTATTTTGAGATTTATGATCTCCTTTTTAGGAGCTATTTGTGATTGCCATTCTTTGGCGTATTTTTGAGATTTGTGATTTCCTATTTAGGAGTTATGGTTAATAGAAGTCATTATATTGGCTTTTGTATATGCCGATGATATGAGGCGATTATTTGTGTTTAAATGATATTGGCATTGAACTTGCCCTTTTCGAGATGTCCTCTTATGATATTTTAGTGACATTATCTCATATTTAGTAGTTGACATATCTTTGTGTTATTTCTTATCTTTCGAGAAGAATTATCCTTTATCCTTATATTTCACTTATCATATGCTAATCAGTTTATATAAGCTAGACTGACCCATGTATTTTATGTACTCGGGTCAGACCGAGTTATTTCTGGTTAGTCACCTGCTGTAGATTACCGCTATGTTGCTTCTGCTATGGACTTTCTGCTAGTTACCCTTTGTTAGCTTCGTAGTTGTTTTGTAAAATCTGATATGTACTTATTCATTTTGACTCGATGTATATATTGTGGTCCATGTACCACCGTTGTTGTATCACTATGTAGTGTACTATGATGTATCTGTTTATATGTATATATATGTGACTATTGTTCTATGATCTGTTATAATTGTTATTGTTATATTTTATTCTGATAGATCCATTAGCCACCATAGATTTGTGTTAAACATTTATTGAGTATGTCGATCCACTTGAGAAAGGTAAACGAAAAAAATTAGAGCACCCAATCGACGTATACAATACCTGTTTAAGACAAGTCTTATGGATAGTCGCTCCTAACCAGCCCTATTCTCTACATTAACAGACAGTATTACTTCATAATGCTCTTTGTTAATGTGGGTCTTGGGGTGGGGTGTCAAAGAATTTGATATGAATACAACCAAGTTGATTTTGAAAATTCCAAAGGAATGGTTTGTTAAACCAAAAAGAGCTATATTTTTTTATTTATGTATTATTTCAAGATGATTTGAAATAAAATCCAAGTAATTGAATTCTAAAATTTTAATATAATGATGGAAACAAAAAGAAAATAAATTTTGAACTTATAAGTTGAGAATGATATTAATAGGAGAGAAGGTGTGAAGATTGAATTTTAGAATTAAAATTTAACTTGAGAATGTTTAAATGGATTAAATGAATTGAGATTTAACTTAAGATAAGTTAAATAAAATTTAAATGGGGAGTGAGATAGTATCAAATAGTATTATATATAAATTTGAGCTATAAAATGATTGTATAACTATAAGTTATAAATTTTGAATGGAATCAACTCAAGTATAGAATGGATGAAAATGTGAAAAATAAGTTGTGTAACTTATAAATGGGGAAAGTGGGATAGAAAAACCGAAATAGAAATGGTTTGATATTTTTGTAAAGGAATGGAAACCCGAATTTGTATTATAAAATGAAGTGAACTCCAGTCGAGTTAAATGAGATGATTTTTGAAATAAACTTAACTCAAGTTAAGAAAAGTGGAATGAAGTGAAAAGGTAGTTGAACATGAATAAATGAGACAATTATTGGAATTGGATTTAATTCGAATTGAATTAATAGAATAGACTAACCAAGGAATTAGTGAATGGATGTGGGACTGAATTGTAATTGGTAATGATAGAAATGAGTTTTGAAATATTATTTGATAATCATTGAAAAATGGACTTAGGTCGAAAGTGATGAAAATAAGAAGTGATGGTATAAAATGTTTATACTAGAACTCAAATAAAAATGAAATCAAACGGATAAATCGAATTGGATTTGAATTATAGTGGAATGGTGAATGAATATGAAATTTTAATTATAAATAATTAAGTATGAACTTAAGTTTTGAAGTGGAAATAAATTCAAGTGTTGTATAAAAGGTTATAATAAACCTTAATATTTATTTTATGAGGTTAGTTATAAACAAATTGGCATGGAATGAAATACAGGTTGATATAAAATGAAGTGAACAAGATTTTGTGAATGAATTGAATGTGTATCGATAAAAATTGCTAAATCGAATTAGATTCAATTTAAAATAGTTTGTAATCTTATGTGGCTATTTTATTAAATGAATATCACCAAATTTCTATGGAAAAATTTATCGTTTGAAGTAAACGGAAGTAAACAAAATTTGGTGAACTAATAGAAAGTGAATAAATTGATTTAGAATCAACTGGGAATGGATATGAATATATTGGATATGAGTATGAAATTAATACAAATGAATTGTTTTTTAATCACCTGGAATTGAATAAAATGGTATGTAAATCGATTGAAATGAATAATCGAATGTTGGAACCTTGTGATTTTTGATAAATTCATGTTATAACATGTTTGGTTATGGAATTTATGTGATTAACTAGTTAAATGAATGAAAGTTATTAAATTTCATATATTTGGTACTTATGGGTTTTATTTGAGTAAGTACAGGTACAAGAAGACTATTTGGCTAGATTTTGGTTATGCAATTGCATATAAATTAAGCGAACTCGCTTAATAATGCTAAAATAAGGTACGCTTACGAATTTAGTGCACGGAAAATAAAAATATTGTTATATATTACGTTTTTCGGCCATGAGAGCTGATGTATATCTTTTTATCATATTTGTCATATTCCAAAAGGCTCTCTGTACAAGGGAGACTCTGGCAAAAAAATTTGGAAATTTAGTGTGTTGAATTTTTTTTGGATGGTTTTGTTAACTAAAATTGGATTCGGAACTTTATCGTGAAATAAAGGATTTTGATTTAGAAATGGAAACAAATTGTTTGGATGAAACTAAAAGATTTGGAGAAGTGAAATATCGAGTTTTAACCAAGTGGGTTTTGATAAGTAGACGGGTTTGGAGCATTTTCCTACTTGGACAATTTCAGAGACGAAATTCTTTTAAGGGGGAGGAATGTAACGACCCGGATTTTCCATCATTTGATTTTGAATATTTAAATGGTTTTAAATATTGAATTTGGAATATAAATTGATTTTTGAATATGAAGATTTTGGTTGAAATTATAGAATGAATTTAAATTTGAAATATAACAATTTATCGTAATACGGAAATGGTGAATAATTGAAAGTTGAGTTGAATATGAATCAAAATGATTTCTAATGTTGATATAAATTCTATTTGAATTAGAGTTGAGTTAGTAAGTTTTTAAAACTAAAATTTCAAGTGATTTCGCCAATTTTTGAAATCGTCGATTTAATCGACACGTTAAAATAGCGATCCAGGGCATAGTCTCAAAATTCGATGAAACCAGTTCCATTGGATCTGTAATAGTATATTATTATCGGATTCCAAATTTCGAAGTAATCAGACGTATCGTTTGGTCGTATGGGATAGAAAGGCATTGAAATTAATATTGAAGATTTAATATTATAATTGGGTTCAAAAAGCTATCTTCCACATACGATCGAATTAGGCCTCGAGACTAGTTCCACTGGGTTCGGAATAGGGGTATAACATATAGAATGCCAGGCGGCACACCTCAATAGGAGTTTGAGATTTCCCTGTATATAATATGAGATATTTTGAATATAAAATTAAAAATAAAAATCAAACACATCAGAGCCGACCTACCCCTGAGACGAGCCACCCTATCGCCATTTAAGCTACCCTCATTTCATTTTAAATCTCGCGATTACTTTCTCCTTCTTCCTTTTTATTCAACGAACAAAAAAAATCAAAATCGAATTCGATAAAAATCAAGTGGCCTGGAATCGAGAAGCCTGGGACGGCGAGGGAAGTCGCGGTGCTGTTGATGGATGCGACAGTGAAGTCATAGGGAATTAGGGTTTCAATTCATTTGTGAATGGAATGGAGTTAGGCGACGGGATGACTATAGCTGTGTTCCTCGTGAGGTGGCACACGTAGGAGGAGGGTTTCAGTGGAGCACGATCCCAGTTTAGGAATGGCGACATGCCAGGTCGTGAATAGGGCTACCTATCGCTTTTTAATTGGAAAGCGTGGAGAAGAAGCGGCGGTGATGGCTGTGAAGCTTATTTGATGTGGAGTTGACGGCGCTTCTCGGTTGTGGGTTCGTGGATGGTAGGGGCAGCGGTGGAGGAGAGAAGGAGAACAGTGATGGGTTGACATATCCTGTGTGTGTACAGGCAGGGAGATTATCAGTGTGATTAAGGTTTGTTTAGCTGGTAATTATAAATTTTAAATGTGAATAATTTTTTTATTATGATTTGAAATCGTTAACTAATAAAAATTCTTGATTTGCTCTTACGACGTACAAATCCAACGCGGTCAGTCGCGTTGGATTCTTAATGACATAGGCTACGCAATGGAATCATAAATTAAACCGAACGCTGTTCAATTTAATATAAAATTAAGACGGTTTGCAAAATCAAGGTGGGTAAATCTCACTTATTTGTATTACTAATTTTAATATAAATGTTAAAAATTATTTATTGTTTGATTGGATGGATTGATAAATAATTATCATTTGAATGTCATATTATTATATATATAGTAGTATATATTAGTAGTTGGATATATTTCCCTCTGATTGGAGCAGATGAGACACTATGTGCCCCGCATAATAGCGGATGACCGTATATTACTGCGATATTCCGCCTCTAAGCGTGTAACGACCTGTAAATTTCAACTGTTTTAATAACGTAATTAGTTGAAATTTTGTGAAATTTTAAACGATAAAATTTTGAAATAAAAATTTGATATTTGAAATGCGTCTAGTTAAACATAGCAACTGGTAAATTTTCATCCGAAAATATGAAAGTTTATTTCGTGCGTAAATTTACTTCAATTTAATCAGTTAAAAAGCGATGAAAAAAATTGTTTTCAGAACCTAAATATTTTACATAGAAAAATTCTAAATCATCTTCTGAGCAAACGTCATTTTTCGTTTTTCCAAATTCGGACTTCTTTATCTCCGTCGATCTTATTTTCGGCGAATTAGCAGCATTTTCGATACCGATTATCGACTTTTGATCGGATGATCGTACCACTGGTATATGTATACCGTTTTGATCGTCTCGTCGTGTTGATCTCCGCAATATTTTCGTTGTGGGTTTCGACATCCAATACACTGCGAAATCGAAAAAATACGGCAACCGTATCAGTTCCGTACTGGTGACCGTTTGGTTTCCTTTTGCCCATTCGTATCTACCAGTTGAAACTCAACAGTCAATGCCATTATTATTCTGTGAATCCAACTTATGACTTTTAACATTTCTCCTATTTCCAATATAATGTATTTCATATTCTTTTGTTTCGGTTCATAAAAAAAAATTGGTTTTGTCCATTTTATTTCCGAGTCACGTCCTTCCTCCTATTCATCTTCTCTATCACAAACAGCATGTCGTTTCCTCTCAAGCATTCCTTTCACTAGACTTCTCTTCCTCCGCCAAATGCAACACTTCTCTCGCCTGAAACCCGCGTGCAACCAGGCCGGCCTCACCCTCCTCTATTTTTCTGGCTTCCATTCGCCAACCCCTGAAAACCCGAAACCATCACCTCGGCCTCAACAACCCACCTCCGTGGCCAATCCCAGATCCACTTCTCTGACCAAACTACACCTCGACCGCGATTCCCCACACCAATAACTCCTCACAAATGCCAAACTTCACCGACCCTTCCAGTTGCCAGTCTCACGCAACACCCAAACCACCCTTCCTCTTACGTCAGACCTCGCCTGCAACGCAAGCCGGATCTTCGCACTATTTCGCTCCGACCTCAGCAACTATTCAACCACCCGCGTCTCTCCCCACCATTCGGCCATTACCACCATCGAACCCCGCCTTCATCACCTCCTCCGAGGCCAGGCCGGGAACCCCATTGTTTGCCTTCCCGCTTCCTCTACTGGCCGTGCAACTCGTGGCAGCTGAGATTCGAAGCCTCCTTACACTCGTCCTCTTGGTATATATATATATATATATTACATATATATGTTCGGTTTAAATCTATCTCTGCTTTATAGATTTTAGTGTATAAGTTTAACAATAACTTGCATAAAAGGTCACTTTGAATATATAAGTTTGTTTTATATATATCTTGATGCCTGGTATCATATTCTATGTGTAGATTTATACAGACATTTGTTTATAATTATATTGTTATAGGTATGTATATTAGCCTGTACAAGTATATTTGCAGCAGTATAGAGTTTTTATAAAAAATTGTTTATGTAGTTCGGGTTCATATATATTCTTATTATCAAGTTATACGTTCATCCTGTCTATACTATATATATATATATATTATATAGTAGTTGTACTTGTATGGTTTAAGGTACATACATAAAAGGGACGTTAGTTTTAATATATACATATAATACAGCAGTAGTTTTCACCTAAATATTAGAAACAGTAGTATGTGTCGTTTATATAATATATGATTTTAACTGTTATGAATTTTATTATATATAAATTTTCTATATTTTGGGTTCCATAGCTTTATACTTTTCCTTACTTACAATTATATATACATAGTTATATTCAGTTATGTAACCTACGTATGAATAAAGTTAGCATACTCAAATATGTTTGCATATATTTTGAGTATATGTATATATATGGTTGTGATTATTTTAAAATGTATGTATATATATATGTCTGACTTGATTTATAAAGTACTATTTGTGTATATATTCTATTTATCTATTTGTATATATACATATTCTTTTATTTTGTTAGTTCCATACTGTGGTTTGCAGTATCTATATTATTATAAAAGAAGGTATATAATATGGGTGTTCTTATTTACAAGTCTACACAAGTTTATAACCAGTCAGTATATATTTATGAAATTGAAGCTAATTTATTTGTTATTAGTATTGATTTTTCGGTATATATATATATATATTTGCTTATAACATGTTAACTATATATAAGTTATATATAGGTTTTGTTGTTTATATATAAGGATATGGGGATTTGGTTTTAGATTTGTAAATAGTAATCTTTGATCTATGTGTTAAAATTAAAATGGTTTGGAAATATATAAAGATTTTATTTTAGTATATGTGTTTAATTAAAACAATGATTTTTAATTATATATATATATATGTATATTTGTTTAAATTGAATATTGATTTCATGGAAATAATAATAATATACATATAGCCTTATTGTTGCTATCAAATTGATTCTAATTGTTTCATCGATTCTTTATCTATCAGCTTTGCCCGTCAAGTCGCGTTCAAAATCTTGCTTTGTTTGAGATTCGTACCAATCCTGATTTGCTTTGAGATTCGTGCCTGGATTCGTAGCTCATTTCTTTGTCCAATCTATCTAGCCTCGAAAGGTGAGCAATCACTCACGATTAATGTTCTTTTATTTATTAAATTTGATTTCAATTAAAATGACAATTGAAATATGCTGCAGTTAGTTATTTACACTGTTTTATATGCTATTACCTGTATCAGTTCACATATGACATCTGACGCCATTTTCTGTTTATTATTTATGCGATGATAATACAGTTTGGCTGACAATTGATTGATTGTTGATGTTTATAATAGGCATTAAATTGTTAATGTCAAGGTGATAAATAGTATGCAATTGAATTTGATATAGGATAGTTAAATTTGTATAATGTAACCCCTTTAAATGTTAAATAAATCGACACGTAGAAATAGTGTTAACCACACCTTAAACCATTGAATGTATGTTGTATAAATTGATATAGTATGAAATTGAATAGTGGATATCAAGTGAAAAATCGTATAAATATAAGTGTAATAATCTTTAATCTACATGAAATGATAGTGTAGATTCTAGAAATAATTATATTAATTTACACAAATAACAATGTGAATTAATACGATTATTTCGGGATTATTTGAATTAACTATTGGATTGTTATTGATTGTTGTTATTTCTTGTTTATTTACTTTGACACCATCCCAGTTATCACACTGCAAGTTCCCTTTGCTATGCTTTGATTTTTGAATTGAATTGGAATCGGGTTGAAATGATAAATACCCAAATTAAACTTTGACCTAGGATAGAGAATTAAATAAAACCCGATTGATCAATAATTTGATTTAAAACTAAAACGAAGATTTTATTTGAATAAATAATATGGTTTTGAAATGAAGTTGAAATTTGAATTTTTAATGAAAGAAAAATGTTATTGTTTAATAATCTGAAACAAAATATTAACAAATGTAATTGATGAAAGAACGTTGTTAAATTTGAGAAATGATTGAATTAAGTTTGAAATGATTTAATAATTAAGTTTGAAATTATTAAACTTTGAAATTATTTAATGATTCAGTTTTGAAATTATTTAATAATTAAATAAGATTGAATTGTTTAATGATTAAATTGAATTGGATTCTTTAATAAGTGAAATTGAACTTTGAATAAGTGAATTTTACTTCGTAAATAATTGAAATTGAGTTTCTTTATTAATTAAGTTTTGGAAAATTATTTAAGTAAGTAAATAAGTGAAATTGAATTTCTTTAACAAGAAATAAAATGTGATTTATTGAAATAAATGTAAGACTTGAAATTTAAAGAATTTGATTTGATGAATTTAATTTAATACAATTTGTAAGTTTTGATATAATGAAGTTGAATTTTAATAATGGATTTAATGAATTGGAAATTTACTAGAAATTATTTTGAATGGCAAATTTACTTAATGAATATTGAATGAAATCGATAAATGAATTTAAATTGATTTAAATGTTAAATTAAATTAATTTAAATGGTTTCGGAATGAAACTTGTATCCGAACTTGAATCGATATTTGAATTGTTTTAAAAAGAAATTGAAATTGAATTATAAGATTTTGAAATTATGAATTTGGAAGTTTGAAATGTAAATTATGGAAATTATTTTAGAAAGACAAAGGAAATGTTTATTTACAAATTCTAATTGAAATTGAAATGGATTTGGTTTTGAAATAAATAAACGACCAATCGGTGTAATAATTACGGAAGTTATTAAAGAGACCGGAATCGGTTAGGGACATACTCACTGTCTAAACCGAAAACCACTTTAATAACTATATGCGGAGTGTGATCCAGAATGAAGTGGTTGGAATGATGTACGTGATGACTGAAGAAAGAGAACAAAATGGATAGCCTTGACACTTGTGTCAAATTGGAAATGACTAAAACAGGAGCCGTGCTGGGCCAAATGGGGGCTAGCTACCTCGAGCGAACACACTTCTTCGAAAACTACTCATTACTTGTTGTCGATTGATGCACCCTTGATTTTGGGAGTGTTGTTTCGCGGTGTTGCGGTCGCTGCGGCGATGCGTTCTCACCAGTCCGGATCAGGCAAACGGTAGTTTCACTACCTTGGATATTGCCTCATGTGCCTTGTCATACTTGGATCCCTATATACGCGACCACTACGAATATGTTTTGTGTTATACCTATGGAGTACTCCCTGATATCCCACTAGTTTACGGTGGAGTTTACAATGCTGTATAGACTATAATGCTTATATAAAATGTGTTAAGGGGGATAATGGTAACGCCTTAACACTATTTTGATATTTTATATTACTGATAGACATATCCACTTATCGTACACTACTACATAGTAGATAGTTTAATGGATCCTTAAAGGGTGGTTATTCCAAACATCCTTTGAGTTACTTGTATTTCAATTGCTATTTCACTTGAATTGGATTTATTGATATAAGAATGTTAATCCTGACTCGAGTGTTTTGTGTTTTGCTTTACGCTCGGGTCAGACTGAGTGTACCAGTATTCGAGACTCACCTTTGGAGTTGGAGCTTTGCTTGAAGATCCAGCCATCTATTCTGTTTTCAGTATTCGATGATTCCAGTGATGTATTCTGATGTGTATCTGATGTATTGTGTTACTCTTCCGTTGTATCTAGTTTAACTCTGATGTAACTTATATATTTATATAGTAGCTTCATGAACTACTATCTCTTTTATTTCCGCTGCATTTATTACTCTGTGTCTATGATCTGTGATTATTTATTTACTGTATATGTTCAGTTTTGCCAAATTTAAATTAACAACGCGGTATTTTGAATTATTCAAGTCCGACATGTGCGGATGCGAATGGTCCAAAATATCGGGTCGTTACAGTGGTATCAGAGCTTTGGTAGCTCTAGGCAAAACTTAGCATATAGGGTAAATGTATTTACAGAATCACTCTCATTCGAGTTTCAATCTCTCCCTTTTGACTCGATTCCTTTGAATTTTGGAACGTTCCATCGGTTTCGAAATTCATTCGTGTTCCCCACTATTCGTATTCTTCTGAATTCTGGAGTATCCCATAACTCCACTTCGAATGATCCTTATAATGAGTCGGCGTTCTCGCCAATCTTCGAATGATTTGTAAAGTGGTGAAACTACTTTACAATAGGCATTGATTTACCGGAGATTTCTGTATCCTCGGTTTATGATGCTATCTATTTCCCGCTATACCTGAATTCTATTTCTTGATATCAAATGTCGATTTGCCTCGAAATTCTGCATTGATCTTATTCTTGAAGTCACGATTGACCCGGTTAAGGTTGCCCGCGATTTATATAAACTTATCCATCTTCCTATTTCGTTATTTAATCATCTTATCCTTGTTTCGAACCTATCTTCGAATCAAAATTCTCTTTGATTTGAGTCCATCAAATTTGAATCTATATCCTTGCTTTAGAATCCATTCTTGTATCGTCGAGCGAGGAAATGTATTTGTAAATAAATATTAAAAATGTTTTATACATTGTGTTGTTTGAGTTGTTGATGTTGATTTGGGTTTTCGATCGATTCGTCTGATCAACGCTATCGATAGAATTTCCAAAACACTCGAGCAGAGCAAATTGACACAATATTGTTTTCAAATTTGATAAATAAGATAATTTTGACCGATTATATTATATAAGAAAAATTTTCTGAAATTAAATTGTTAATGAATTTGTTGTCAGAAATGATATTATTTGATTTTCATTTGGTGTTTTGTAAACCATTGATTTACCAACTTATGAATAAATGGAATTATAAACTAGGTTTATAATTTTATTTGGAAATTTAAATGAATTTAAAGTAAGAATTTGAGAATTTAATTTTTGAAAATTTCAAACTTTGGTTTTAAAGTTTTAAAGGTATATTATTAAAAGTATTTTCGAATAGAAATCATTTCAAAGAAATTTTAGATGTTTAAATCAGTGCTCTTCTCTTTGTCGCTGGAAAATAATTTCGGTGATGGCGGCCGCATCATCGACATTCATTTTCGAGTTTCGAAGTGGAGAAACCATTCTGTAACTTTGCTACGGTTTTGTTTGGGAAATATTTTAATTTGAATTTCTTAAGTATGACTTGATTTATATATATATATATATGGGAATATTATTTTAAAATTCAATTTGATTTAATATATATAGTATATACATAATTATCTCTAAAGGGTTTGAAATTAAACGGAAATTTAATTCTTAAAATTATGTTAAAGGATGTTTTAATTATAAATAAAGCTAAAATTTTGGATAAATATTTAGACTTGAAATAATTGAATTTGAAAATTTTATTTGTATAGTATTAAATTGTATTTCAATATAACTTACCTAAATTATTCAGAAGTTAAAATGTAATTGGATAATATACAATATAAAATAATTTTATAAATAAAATTTGAGTGTTTATAATAAATGTTATGCACTTAGATTTTAATTATAAAAAAATGCTAATAAAGATGATAGAATAATAAGTTAATTGAATGTGATAAATAAAGTAAATTTTGTTCTGAAAGAATTAACAAATTAAATTGAATAAGCTTAATGAAATACCTTGAATTAAGATCAATTATTGAAAACTAATTGATTTAAATTGAAATTTATATGATTAGAATTAACAGTTGAACTAACAAATTTAAATCGAATGATTATTTATTGATTTAACATAAATGGATTTAACCAAATTGAAAAGAAAAAATGTAACAACCCGCATATCTATCGATTTTATATTTAAATATTATATTTAAATATTTTATCGTTAGTCGGATGTTAGTCCGAAAAGCTACTTTTTGCATACGGTCAAATTAGGACTCGAGACCACTTCCATTGAGTTCAAAATGACGTTTGCGATCTTTTTGAGTGTAAACTTCGATATGTTTGGAGATAGTGAAATTTTCAACACTTTTTCCCGCCTTTGACTTTGGTTTGGACTGCACCCCTTTAGTTCAGCCCAACCGTCTTCCTCACTCTATCAAAACACTTCAAGCTTTGTCAAAAATGGTGGTGGGAAGTGGAAATTAAAACTCCAAACACAAATTCTATTGCCAATCCGGGATTCAACATCAAATTCACGAGAAGACCATTGATTCAAGCTTGTTGGTGTTCTTGCTTTGCTCTCAAATCTCCATCTTCATCAAATTCCGTGAAAAGGTGAGATTTTTAATCTCATATCTTGCCTATATTGTCATTGGGCTGTTGGGAATGATCCCCTATTGCATTTGTATGAATATCTGCATTTGGTTTGGATTGGATTGGCGAAAAACTTCAATTTTTGGTGTTTTGATGATTTTCTGGCTCTAGGTCGTCTGGCCTTCACTAGGTCGTATACGAGTTAAGCCTAAGTCGTAGGTCATTCGCGTTGAAAAGTCACACGGAGCATAAGTCGTTCCAGGCCTTAAGTCGTTCTGGGTGTGCTAAGTCGTTCGCGAGTTAAAGTGTTGAGTCGTTCACGAGTTACTGGCTTGAGTCGTTCGCGAGTTAAAGTGCTAAGTCGTTCACGAGTTAAAGTGCTAAGTCGTTCGCGAGTTAAAGTGCTAAGTCGTTCGCGAGTTAAAGTGTTGAGTCGTTCACGAGTTACTGGCTCGAGTCGTTCGCGAGTTAAAGTGCTAAGTCGTTCACGAGTTAAAGTGCTAAGTCGTTCACGAGTTAAAGTGCTAAGTCATTCGCGAGTTGTGCTAAGTCATCCACGAGTTAAGACTTAGGTCGTAAGACTTTTCTGTTCCTTAGGTTGTAAGACCTTAGGTCGTGCACTTTTAGGTCGCGACCAACCTTATGTCGCGAACCTCTTTAGGTCGTATGACCCTAATTTTTCTTAGGTCGTTGGACCTTTTTAACCCGTTAGGTCGTAGACCCTTAAACTGTTAAGTCCCTCGTCACCTTAGGTCGTAGCTCGTAAGTCGCTCGACCCTGCTAAGCCTTTAGGTCGCGTATCCTTAGGTCGCCAGTTTTAGGTCGCTGGTTCGTATGGCTCTTAAGTCGTAAGTCGTTCGCGACTTAGTACTTGGTCGTTTGACCTGTTTTCCCCTAGGTCGTTCGACCTGTTCTTCTGCTAGGTCGCGTGGCATTCTTCCCTTAGGTCGTTTGGCTTCTCGAGACCGCTTGCCTTCACTAGGTCGAACCCCGTATTACTCTGCGTAGGCAATCTCTTCTGAAAAACATTTATCAGAATTTCTACTTTGATGGTTTTGGGATTGACTTCTTTGGACTTTACTCACGTCTTCGAACGTGAATTGATTTGTTTCTACAATCGTTTTATGACTTGTCACTTTAAAGATATATGAAAGTTTCAATACTAATAGTAAATATCAAAACTCTTTCATCAAAGCGATTTCAACACTATTTTAAATATCACAAGTTCGTTTTCTCAAACCGATTTTCAATCTACTAGTATATACAAGCCTTTACTTCACTCAAATGAGAAATCGACTTAAACGACTTAGTAAAACGGGTGGTATGAAACGCTTGCGTTCACTTCGTCGGTTAGCTCTTGGACTTGTTCGATTGAACCCCTTTTGTGACAATTTCCTAGTGAAGATTTACAGCTTGTTCGTAAATATTTAAGTTAAGCAAGTGGTTATGGGACATGAAGCTAAACTCATATATTTACTAGCTTGGTGTGATTGACACTTCCTTATGATCATGACGATCATTTTTGTGATTTAGACTAGCGATTGAGCGATGTCTCTTTGTCTACGTGGGAGACTATACCCCGATTATGTGATGTTTCGCCATCACATATCTAGGGTAGCACCCTACGGTCTTCGGGCCATTCCTGTGTGAAAATTTAATGGATAGCTTCCATGAGATAGCTTCTCGTCATGTGTTTACGCGTAGGTGAGTTTTCATGCTCCCATTCATGTGTTAGGCCTCCCCCCTTTTTATGTGTTTTCTGGATTTCTGATGATGATTTCTGGAATTTTGTGCTTCACCAATTTTCATGATTTTCATTGATATGATATCAGTTTTTGTGCATTGGTGAATTCATGTGTTATTGACTTGTTATGAATACAAGTTTAGGGTATGATACCCTACCTTATCTTTGTGAAGATTCTTGTGATATTGATTAATCTTTTGTTGATTATCATTTACATACTTATAGTAGTATGTCGTTATGGTTATTTCATGTTCATGTCATGCCTTTTTCTTTATACCATATCATCTGATATTTATAGCTAGACTGATCCGTTTATTATTTTCTTATAAATAATACTCGGGTCAGACCGAGATGTTACAGGTGCTTCTGCTTGACTTCTCTTCAGGATATTTCTGACTTTTGGCTAACTACATAGATTAGTAGTTTTTGGATGTACACCTTTGAGATATAGACTCTATGTTGTGTACTTATTCTTTTGTATAGCACGTGATGCTATTCTTTTGTATTATCGTGGATCTTTCTGACCACTACTCTGATGTACACTTTCATGTGTTATATATTTATTCATATCTTCTTCCGCCTTTGTTATATGGATGTCTGTGACTGATTTATGTTATGATTATTTCTATGTTTGTTTCCGAAGATTATATATAGCCACCGTGTGATAGCTTTGTGTTTGTATCGGTATGTCGGATTTCCTCCTTAAAAGATATGCATTCTATTCTATCTGACGTATCGGTGCTCGCACAAAGAAGTTACATGGATGGTCGCTCCTCCACAGCCTTATTCTCCGTGCTAATTGACAGCACTACATCGTAGTGTTCTTGGTTAGCGTGGGTATAGAGGTGGGGCGTCACAAAAAATATATATAAATTAATTTAAATTGAAATTTATATGGTTTAAAAATATGTAATAAGATATATTAAGTTAAATGAACTTAATAATAATTTCGAATAAAAGAATTAAATCTATTGAATAAAATATGAGTACAATAATAGATTATACAAATTGATGATTTAGAAAGTGTTAATTGAGGATGAGAAGATAGTAAGATAATGAATTTAGAAATAGATAGATTGATTTAACTTAAGTGAAACCAAGTGGATTAAACCAAATTGTTAAATATTAATTAGTTTAATTTGAAATTATATGGTTTAATTGTTTTATCTTTGTCTTTTAATATATTTTCTTTCTGGTTGTTTCTATTCTCCTACCTCCTTCCTTTTCGGGGACGAAAAGTTTTGAGTGGGGGAGAGTGTAACGACCCGTAAATTTCAACTGTTTTAATAACGTAATTAGTTGAAATTTTGTGAAATTTTAAACGATAAAATTTTAAAATAAAAATTTGATATTTGAAATGCGTCTAGTTAAACATAGCAACTGGTAAATTTTCATCCGAAAATATGAAAGTTTATTTCGTGCGTAAATTTACTTCAATTTAATCAGTTAAAAAGCGATGAAAAAAATTGTTTTCAGAACCTAAATATTTTACATAGAAAAATTCTAAATCATCTTCTGAGCAAACGTCATTTTTCGTATTTCCAATTTCGGACTTCTTTATCTTCGTCGATCTTATTTTCGGCGAATTAGCAGCATTTTCGGTACCGATTATCGACTTTTGATCGGATGATCGTACCACTGGTATATGTATACCGTTTTGATCGTCTCGTCGTGTTGATCTCCGCAATATTTTCGTTGTGGGTTTCGACGTCCAATACACTGCGAAATCGAAAAAATACGGCAACCGTATCAGTTCCGTACTGGTGACCGTTTGGTTTCCTTTTGCCCATTCGTATCTACCAGTTGAAACTCAACAGTCAATGCCATTATTATTCTGTGAATCCAACTTATGACTTTTAACATTTCTCCTATTTCCAATATAATGTATTTCATATTCTTTTGTTTCGGTTCATAAAAAAAAAATTGGTTCTGTCCATTTTATTTTTGAGTCACGTCCTTCCTCCTATTCATCTTCTCTATCACAAACAGCATGTCGTTTCCTCTCAAGCATTCCTTTCACTAGACTTCTCTTCCTACGCCAAATGCAACACTTCTCTCGCCTGAAACCCGCGTGCAACCAGGCCGGCCTCACCCTCCTCTATTTCTCTGGCTTCCATTCGCCAACCCCTGAAAACCTGAAACCATCACCTCGGCCTCAACAACCCACCTCCGTGGCCAATCCCAGATCCACTTCTCCGACCAAACTACACCTCGACCGCGATTCCCCACACCAACAACTCCTCACAAATGCCAAACTTCACCGACCCTTCCAGTTGCTAGTCTCACGCAACACCCAAACCATCCTTCCTCTTACGTCAGACCTCGCCTGCAACGCAAGCCGGATCTCCGCACTATTTCGCTCCGACCTCAGCACCTATTCAACCACCCGCGTCTCTCCCCACCATTCGGCCATTACCACCATCGAACCCCGCCTTCATCACCTCCTCCGAGGCCAGGCCGGGAACCCCATTGTTTGCCTTCCTGCTTCCTCTACTGGCCGTGCAACTCGTGGCAGCTGAGATTCGAAGCCTCCTTACACTCGTCCTCTTGGTATATATATATATATTACATATATATGTTCAGTTTAAATCTATCTCTGCTTTATAGATTTTAGTGTATAAGTTTAACAATAACTTGCATAAAAGGTCACTTTGAATATATAAGTTTGTTTTATATATATCTTGATGCCTGGTATCATATTCTATGTGTAGATTTATACAGACATTTGTTTATAATTATATTGTTATAGGTATGTATATTAGCCTGTACAAGTATATTTGCAGCAGTATAGAGTTTTTATAAAAATTTGTTTATGTAGTTCGGGTTCATATATATTCTTATTATCAAGTTATACGTTCATCCTGTCTATACTATATATATATATTATTATATAGTAGTTGTACTTGTATGGTTTAAGGTACATACATAAAAGGGACGTTAGTTTTAATATATACATATAATACAGCAGTAGTTTTCACCTAAATATTAGAAACAGTAGTATGTGTCGTTTATATAATATATGATTTTAACTGTTATGAATTTTATTATATATAAATTTTCTATATTTTGGGTTCCATAGCTTTATACTTTTCCTTACTTACAATTATATATACATAGTTATATTCAGTTATGTAACCTACGTATGAATAAAGTTAGCATACTCAAATATGTTTGCATATATTTTGAGTATATGTATATATATAGTTGTGATTATTTTAAAATGTATGTATATATATATCTGACTTGATTTATAAAGTATTATTTGTGTATATATTCTATTTATCTATTTGTATATATACGTATTCTTTTATTTTGTTAGTTCCATACTGTGGTTTGCAGTATCTATATTATTATAAAAGAAGGTATATAATATGGGTGTTCTTATTTACAAGTCTACACAAGTTTATAACCAGTCAGTATATATTTATGAAATTGAAGCTAATTTATTTGTTATTAGTATTGATTTTTCGGTATATATATATATATATTTATATATTTGCTTATAACATGTTAACTGTATATAAGTTATATATAGGTTTTTTTGTTTATATATAAGGATATAGGGATTTGGTTTTAGATTTATAAATAGTAATCTTTGATCTATGTGTTAAAATTAAAATGGTTTGGAAATATATAAAGATTTTATTTTAGTATATGTGTTTAATTAAAACAATGATTTTTAATTATATACATATATATATATATATATTTGTTTAAATTGAATATTGATTTCATGGAAATAATAATAATATACATATAGCCTTGTTGTTGCTATCAAATTGATTCTAATTATTTCATCGATTCTTTATCTATCAGCTTTGCTCGTCAAGTCGCGTTCAAAATCTTGCTTTGTTTGACATTCATACCAATCCTGATTTGCTTTGAGATTCGTGCCTGGATTCGTAGCTCATTTCTTTGTCAAATCTATCTAGCCTCGAATGGTGAGCAATCACTCACGATTAATGTTCTTTTATTTATTAAATTTGATTTCAATTGAAACAACAATTGAAATATGCTGCAGTTAGTTATTTACACTGTTTTATATGTTATTACCTGTATCAGTTCACATATGACATCTGACACCATTTTCTGTTTATTATTTATGCGATGATAATACAGTTTGGCTGACAATTGATTGATTGTTGATGTTTATAATAGACGTTAAATTGTTAATGTCAAGGTGATAAATAGTATGCAATTGAATTTGATATAGGATAGTTAAATTTGTATAATGTGACCCCTTTAAATGTTAAATAAATCGACACGTAGAAATAGTGTTAACTACACCTTAAAACATTGAATGTATGTTGTATAAATTGATATAGCATGAAATTGAATAGTGGATATCAAGTGAAAAATCGTATAAATATAAGTGTAATAATCTTTAATCTACATGAAATGATAGTGTAGATTCTAGAAATAATTATATTAATTTACACAAATGGCAATGTGAATTAATACGATTATTTCAGAATTATTTAAATTAACTATTGGATTGTTATTGATTGTTGTTATTGCTTGTTTATTTACTTTGACACCATCCCAGTTATCACACTGCAAGTTCTCTTTGCTATGCTTTGATTTTTGAATTGAATTGGAATCGGGTTGAAATGATAAATACCCAAATTAAACTTTGACCTAGGATAGAGAATTAAATAAAACCCGATTGGTCAATAATTTGATTTAAAACTAAAACGAAGATTTTATTTGAATAAATAATATGGTTTTGAAATGAAGTTGAAATTTGAATTTTTAATGAAAGGAAAATGTTAATGTTTAATAATATGAAACAAAATATTAACAAATGTAATTGATGAAAGAACGTTGTTAAATTTGAGAAATGATTGAATTAAGCTTGAAATGATTTAATAATTAAGTTTGAAATTATTAAACTTTGAAATTATTTAATGATTCAGTTTTGAAATTATTTAATAATTAAATAAGATTGAATTGTTTAATGATTAAATTGAATTGGATTCTTTAATAAGTGAAATTGAACTTTGAATAAGTGAATTTTACTTCGTAAATAATTGAAATTGAGTTTCTTTATTAATTAAGTTTTGGAAAATTATTTAAGTAAGTAAATAAGTGAAATTGAATTTCTTTAACAAGAAATAAAATGTGATTGATTGAAATAAATGTAAGACATGAAATTTAAAGAATTTGATTTGATGAATTTAATTTAATACAATTTGTAAGTTTTGATATAATGAAGTTGAATTTTAATAATGGATTTAATGAATTGGAAATTTACTAGAAATTATTTTGAATGGCAAATTTACTTAATGAATATTGAATGAAATCGATAAATGAATTTAAATTGATTTAAATGTTAAATTAAATTAATTTAAATGGTTTCGTAATGAAACTTGTATCCGAACTTGAATCGATATTTGAATTGTTTTAAAAAGAAATTGAAATTGAATTATAAGATTTTGAAATTATGAATTTGGAAGTTTGAAATGTAAATTATGGAAATTGTTTTGGAAAGACAAAGGAAATATTGATTTACAGATTCTAATTGAAATTGAAATGGATTTGGTTTTGAAATAAATAAACGACCAATCAGTGTAATAATTTCGGAAGTTATTAAAGAGACCGGAATCGGTTAGGGACATACTCACTGTCTAAACCGAAAACCACTTTAATAACTATACGTGGAGTGTGATCCAGAATGAAGTGGTTGGAATGATGTACGTGATGACTGAAGAAAGAGAACGAAATGGATAGCCTTGACACTTGTGTCAAATTGGAAATGACTAAAACAGGAGCCGTGCCGGGCCAATTGGGGGCTAGCTACCTCGAGCGAACACACTTCTTCGAAAACTACTCATTACTTGTTGTCGATTGGTGCACCCTTGATTTTGGGAGTGTTGTTTTGCGGTGTTGCGGTCGCTGCGGCGATGCGTTCTCACCAGTCCGGATCAGGCAAACGGTAGTTTCACTACCTTGGGTATTGCCTCATGTGCCTTGTCATACTTGGATCCCTATATACGCGACCACTATGAATTTGTTTTGTGTTATACCTATGGAGTACTCCCTGATATCCCACTAGTTTACGGTGGAGTTTACAGTGTTGTATAGACTATAACGCTTATATAAAATGTGTTAAGGGGGATAATGGTAACGCCTTAACACTATTTTGATATTTTATATTACTGATAGACATTATCTACTTATCGTACACTACTACATAGTAGATAGTTTAACGGATCCTTAAAGGGTGGTTATTCCAAACATCCTTTGAGTTACTTGTATTTCAATTGCTATTTCACTTGAGTTGGATTTATTGATATAAGAATGTTAATCCTAACTCGAGTGTTTTGTGTTTTGCTTTACGCTCGGGTCAGACTGAGTGTACCAGTATTCGATACTCACCTTTGGAGTTGGAGCTTTGCTTGAAGATCCATCCATCTATTCTGCTTTTAGTATTCGATGATTCCAGTGATGTATTCTTATGTGTATCTGATGTATCGTGTTACTCTTCCGTTGTATCTGGTTTAACTCTGATGTAACTTATATATTTATATAGTAGCTTCATGAACTACTATCTCTTTTATTTCCGCTGCATTTATTACTCTGTGTCTGTGATATGTGATTATTTATTTACTATATATGTTCAGTTTTGCCAACTTTAAATTAACAACGCGGTATTTTGAATTATTCAAGTCCGACATGTGCGGATGCGAATGGTCCAAAATATCGGGTCGTTACAAAGCGGGATTGATATATTATGTTATATAACATCTATGGATGTAGGGAAACAGGTTGGAGGGATCCAACTGGATTCCACAAAAATATATTGATTGTTTCATATATAGTGATATATTATGTGATTGAATAATATGTTATGGATTTTTGTGTGATTTGATATATTGGATGCTATAGCAGCACTGGCCCTAATTTTGGTATTTTAAATACCATAAATAATAGTTTTGAATCTTAAAAAGAAATTCAAAGGTGATTTTTGGAAATAAAAATATTTACATGGAAATTGGAATATTGAATAAGAAATGGGTTTGGATTAAATAAAAGATTTGATTTGGAATTCACTTAACTAATTTGTAAAGTGGTTCAAATAAATATTTTTAAAATTAATTTATACAAGGAATTTGGAACAACAGATTTTAATAATATGTCATAAATTATAAGTGGAAGTTGAAATCGTGTTTTAATAGATTTGGAATTATAACTGGATTTATTGAGAAATAGATTTCCAAACGGAATTTTAAATAGAAACCGATTTATAAATGGAATTTACTAATATAAATTGGTTATAAACTGGAAATGAGTATATAAAGTTATAAACAATGTTTATAAATAAAGTGGAATGATTATCAATTGATAAGTTGGGAATATAAATTCACAGTGTGAATTTAAAATGAAATATGGAAATCGGTTTAGAAAGAAATAGTGGATTCTATTTTGGAATTTGGAAATAGTTGTGAAATTGGAAATGTAAATTTAATTTTGATAAATCAAAAGAGACTTATAAGTATAAAATCGGCTATGTTGAATTTGAAAAAAAGTTTTTTTTTCAAGAAGTATGTTTTGTTTTCAGAAAAGGATTTTTATTTATTAAACTATGTAGTTTAAAAAATATTATTTAGATTAAAATATTTGGGAAATTTAGTTATTCAAATATTTAAATTTGTTGAAATGAATTCTAAGTTTTATAAACAAGCTTTGTAAATCGATTAGTATTATTTATAAATGAATTGGAAATTAGTTACCGTTGTTTATTTAAAGGGGGTTTTGATAATTTAAATAATTACTTAAATGTGTTTGAAAATTTATTATTATTCTTTAAAATACTTATTTTATAAATATAGAGTTTTGGAAATTGGTTGAAGTTATTTATAAATACTCTGGAGATTTGTAAATCGGGTTTTATTTAATGAATGAGATTTTATAAGAGAAATCTTATAATGGAATTCTAGATACTAAAGAAAATTTCCAAAATGTTAGATACGGGAACTTCGAAAATGAATCTGAATTCATAAAAGAAGTTATAAACTATTAGTTGAGATTATAAATAAGTATCATCGATTTTTTTGGAAATTGTAAATAGAATTAATAAAATCCCGAAGATTTATGAGATAAGTGATGAAAATGTTTCAAAGTATGGATATTAGAAATGATTTGGAAAAATAGACTTATGATATTTTCTAAGTATGGGAATGAAGGTTTTGAAAATGTTGTAATGTAACAACCCTGAAATTTAAATTTATTTAAATTAATAATTAAATGAATTTTTGAATTAAATTGAGTAATTAAATAAATTTTTGGATAAAAATTTGGAAATTTATCGATTTATTTATTGCGAGTTTCCCCGATATCCAAGTATATTCTGTATAAATCATTTGAGATTAAAATATTGTAAAGCAACAAGGAAAAAAAAATAAAGTAAAATCAAATAAAAATCTATGTACATACATAACAAAATAAAGTATGCAAACCATCTCATATTCTATCAGCCGAAGTCAATATGTATGGCTAAAGCAAAGCAAAAATACCTTCAGGTATGGCATAAGTGTAGAATGTACTCATGCATTTAATGCAAGTATATCAGCCATACCCTTAGTACAACAAAGGATATCACCTTGTACACATCCCCTGTATATCAGCCTTCCCCTCTCCTTTGGTTCGTTCAAACAAAAGAAAAAATAAGCAAAGCCTGGAAGAAGAAAAAATAAAATAAAAAGAGAAACAAACATCACCATTTGTTTACCAATTCGAATTCAGTTATACAACAAAACAGAAAAGAAGATAAAAAGATCAACTAGCAACTTTTAAAAGCCTGCTTTCAAATTCAAGATGATGAGCTCTGTTCTTTCTCTGTTCAATTTTTGTTTCCAGGTGAGTAACTTCATGTTTTAAAAATATTCTAAGTTTTAATCTAGTTGCGTGATGGATATCATGATGATTTTTGGAAGACCTAGTTTAAATTGGATGCATGTTTGAATGGGGTATATTGAAATGCCTGTATAAAAATAAAAATGTTACTGTGTTTATAAAACAGTTTCAGATCTTATAATAAATTCAGTAATTTGATTTTTAATTCGAATTAGACTATGAATTGTAAATAGAAGTTGTTTGAAATCATGTAGGCTATCATCTAAAAATTTTTACAAGTTTTTAAATTGAATAATTTATTATAAATGTTTGAATTTACAGTGAATCCCAATTTGGGTCAAAATTTTATGGTTTCAATGTTTAAGTTTGATTTCATCATTGAATTGCAAATTGTAAACCATGATTTTTGAAACTTGTATAATGATTTTTAGATCAGTAATCAAAGAGAATTTTCGAAATTTATGTTTTGGGCAATTTGGCCAATCTGAGGCGAGCGACGGCGAGCTGATCAACGTTGTTGGTCATGGAGGTTGAGGGAGTATAGTAGATCATCAGAAAAATACTCGTGTAATTTATTGATGATCGAGATGGCTGGATTTCGATCGAGTAGGGTTTTATACCCTGTATTTGTCATGAGTGTTCAATTGGGTTTCGCGATGGCAAGGGACGAACGGTGGCGATCGTGAGGGTGGCGATAGGTTCAGGGAAGCGTGACGTGGCTTCGGAAAAGATGGCGAGGTGTCTCGAAGCTTTGATTGCCGTGGAAGGTGGTTTTACTGACGATGGTGGGTTTCGAACTGATGGGTTCTTTGGCTAAATTTTGATACTCGATTGAACTTAGTTTTCTGGGTCTCAAGAGTTGTTGTAGGAGTCGGTTGCGATTTAGTGGAGGCCGGCGTAGAGTTCGCCGTCGACCGGTGAGGAAGTGCACGTTGATGTGCACGGTTTTCGTGCACACGCGAAGTTAAGTGTATCTGGGTTTGAGAAGGAATTGGGGAAGAAGGATGGTCTCGGGGCGTTCTCGCGTGGATGGGTGGGCGACTCGAAGCAAGGTGGGTTTTCGGGAAGCAGGGGATTGTTGGCATTTCACTCGAGTGATTCCTGTGACTTGCTCGAAGCAGGTAGGGGATGGACTCGAAGTCATTCCAGGCCTTGGCTCGAGTATATTTTTTTGTAACAGGTTTTAATTACTGAAGCCTGTTCTTCTTTTTTTTTAGTAAAGTTTAAAAAGTAACAAAAATTTAAAGTAAGTTTAAATCTGAATTCAAGTTTTGTTTAAATCCTAGTTTGAAATAATTTAAGTTTTTGAAATTTAAAATGGGTTTTAACAACTTTTAAATGATTAAGTGAATTTGGTTTGGATTTAAACTAAAAGTTTAAATTGTAAAGTAAAGATTTAAACAAGTTTAAAATCTAGAATTTAAGTATAAATCTCAGTTTAAAATAATAATAATAATAATAAGTGTTGTTTATGACTGAGATTAAGTAAAGGTTTTAAAATGGAATTGTTTTAAAAGTTTATTTTAAATAAACTAGATAATGTTAAAGGTTAATTAATGAATATAAAAATGTGTTAATGATTAATTAATTCTAAAGTTTAAAGTTAATTTATTAGTTGAAGGAAATTAATTACTTGAAGTGAATTTCTTAATAAAAGTAATTAAGGTAAATTGTTAATAAATCTAAGTTTGATTTACCAAGTAATTTAAAGAATAATTAATTTGAGGATAAGTAATTATGTGATTAATTAATAAAGGTTGATTTATTTATAAATAAATGTTGATTTATTTTTAATTAATGGTTAATTAACTAATGTAATTAGTTAAGGATAATTGATTAAAGGATAATAAATAAATTAAGGATTGATTAATTTATTAAGAATGGATGATTAATGATTTAAGCATCAGTTAATAAAGTGACTAAAAGATTAATAAAATTTTAAGGATGATTGATTAAAGTGTAATTAATTACGGGTAATTAATTTAATAATAATTAATCAATTTTGGGTTAATTAATTAATTAAAGATAATTTATTAAATGGTGAATTAAATAATTAAAGGATAATTATTTAATAATTAAAAGTTGATTAATTTTAATTGAAGGTTAATTAATTTATTATTAATGGATAATTAATAAATGATTAAAGAAAAATTAATCAAAATGGTTTATAATTTATTGATAATTAATTAGCCAGGATTAGTAATTTATTCATAAGAAATTATCTGATTTAAATTTATCAGATAATGAATTTAACCTTACTTATGAATGTTTGGATTCTATGGATTGTCGATTTTTTTGATATCACTGATATATGATGCTTTGTGATACATCTTGATTTATGTTGTGATCTGTACTTTACTTATCTGTGATATATATCTCTGATCTGTGAATGAACGATAAGCGTTGTTTTTATACCGCTTATCAATTTTATTTCTGTATTCTGATCTGTGATGATTATATGATGTTGCACTACTGTGTGAAACCCCTAGACCACACTGTTACACACACAAATATGGATTTTACGTGGAAATCGGTTAAGTCACAGATAATTTAAATTTGATGTTTTTGAAATTGAAAATTTTAATTTCAATTGATTTTGAAATTAGAAATTTGGGTTTAAAGTGAAAAGCTTTTGAAATGGAATTTCAAAGATAAAAGTTATTTTGAATAACTTAACCGAGTTTTTGAAAATTTAAATAATTAGATTTGAATTTGAATTCAAATTTGAAATTGAATCCTATGATTGAAACTAGGGACTAAAGATGATATAAAATGTGTTTGTATGAATTTAACCATTTTAAAAGTATAAGTTGGGGATTTGAATTTAACCCAAGGATTTCAACTCGTATGAATGAATCAGATTTTCCGAAATGAAAACTGTTTGTTTTCAAATGATAAAAGCTTTCATATATATAAGGAATGAAATTCCAGTTTAATTAAAGGAATTTCAAGATCGAATTGAAAAATGGTTTTTTTCAAGTTATAAATGAATTCTTTTTTGAAAACTATGAATTGAATCTGTCTATTTTTAACAGATTTAGAATGATGTTTGTTTAAACCATTTGAAATGGAATTGTTTTGAAAGCTATTAGTTAAATCTTTGATTTAAAGATTTAACGAATTAATTAAACTGAAATGGAAATCGATTTGGAAAATCTATGAATGAATCTTTGTGAAATTTAGTGAACTTTGTGAAGTAAATCTTTTTGTTTAAAAGATTAAAATGGTAATTTGTTTAACCATTTAAAATGAAAGTTTGGGTTTAAGTTGTGACTTAATTGAAATCCCATTATCCATTTTTTTTTAAATATTGCGCTCACTATTCGGGTTAGCCGGGAAAGGACCTTTGGGTCGTATAACCCATTCCGAATAGTGGTACGTCGTATATGGATGGCATTTGAAGACCGGTGGTGAAGACCGGAAATTTTTCGAAAATGAAAGGACAACCTGTCGAATGTCTCTGCACTGAGTTGCTCCGGTATAGAGATTTATATCACTCTTTTGTGACGGGAAGTCCGGACGTGATTGGAAATTACCCGGAATTGCAAGGGCTTCGTAAGAAGTGCCTTCGGTTCTGTTCGATCCCGGAACAGACTTGTATGGATACATGTCTGACATTACACTTTGAGATATAAAGCCGATTTCTTTCAAATACATTTCTGTTTGGTGGCGGAGAATTTATTCTCTTAGCTTAACACCCTTCTCTGAGACATATGAGCTCAGAGGTTATGTAGTTGAAATTTATCAGCGATATATCCCAATTTGGTAATGTGACATGCTGAGTGTTGCTGTGTGATGATCAGTGTTTGATCATTTGCGATATGATCATTTGTTTGATCTTATATCTTTGTGATCATAGGTTGATCATTTGTTTGACCCGAAGCATGGCTTTGTGACAAAGCGTAGCTTTGTGGACGAGACTTCGTCGAGCCTCACACCCCGGAAATGGTCAAAACAGGAAGGATGCGGCAAGGTTCTAGGGAGTAGCGCCCCTTAGTGTATGTCATTCCTTCTGGATAAAGGTGGTATCATGGTATGGAGCCCAGATACTTAACCTATGTGGTTACTGCATTATTATTATTATGTGGTTGTTGGAAATCGAGGATCCTCGGGAAGATCGGTGACGATCGGGGGATGGCATACGCGTGTCAGTAGTTACCTATTTTTGCAGAGGTAACCCGGCCTTGTGTTGGCAGAGATCCGGTTAGGTTCTCGGGTCGTCTATTCCAGGGACGTACCCATCGTGGATAGGAAGTTCCTTAGCCTGACCATTTGTTGGAAATCCAAAGAAACAATACGAGCCTTTACGATTTCAATTGTATAACCTGTCTCCTCAGGAGGCAGCTATAGCAGGCATAATATAATGGTACCTATGCTGGCTAAGATTTATATTCTACTTTCGAAATGTTTTTCCACTATGCACTAATAATAATATCAAAAATGATTTGATTTTGCGTAGTAAGCATCTTTGACTAACATAAGAAGAAATCTCCTCCAAGTCTGCGTTTGCATTGTGTGTGTGGTGGGAGGTCTTATGGTAGTTTCATTTTCCAAAAGCATTGCGGATTTCAATGTTTAAAACCTTTTGTGTTTGTTTAAAGATAAACTGTTTTTGTTGCTCACACCAGTCCCATGACTGATCCGGAGTTTATTGTTTATTTCCTAAACTCTGGATGCTCAAAATTTTCTACACGAGCAGTCTAGAGTTGGGTTTTTCAGATATTCAGATTTAGTAGATTATCTGGAGCTAGTTCAGTCTTTGGATCGGACTGCACTTGCTTATCTTTGTGCATCGTTATTGGGAGTGCGAGCTATATCTGGCTTGGTGCTTTGAAGATGGAGATTATCCGCTGATGTTAGTTATCTATTTTTCTTTCCGCTGCTATTTGTTGTATCATATCTCTGATGTATATTGATATTCATTGCATCATTCTGTTGTATCAGATATTGTATATCAATGTATTATTCTTTTTATTCCGCTGTGTTATTTACTTAACTGTGTTATAAGCTCCGGCGACTCGGATTTGAACGGTCGAATCTACGGCATTCGAATACGATGTAAAGTATGGATGTCGATTTTCGAGCGCGAAAAATCCGTATCTTTACATTTGGTATCAGAGCTAAGGTTGAACTTTAGCTCAGGAGTGTAACACATTAAGTAGCTCATTAGAGATAGAGTGAAGTAAACTCTAGAATGAGTAATTCCTAAGATATCCGTCTGAACGTCTTAGTAAATTCTCTTGCTATCCACTGATAGTAAGTATGAGTGCAAGAAGAGGACGAGATAGGGGATAGAGAAATTTGACTAAATGGTCAATACCCTGCAACAGTGGAAACAACTTTCTTATCAATCTCCTTTGATTCGTTTCCAAATTCTTTTCATTTTTTCGTATCAGCTACAAGAAGAAGTTTCGGTGTGATGATGGCTCTACGAACCGTTGTAGGAGATTCTTATTTCGTATCTTCATCAACTTCTTATCAGCTTTTTGATTTAAACCTTAATGAATTTAAAATTGGAAATTTTAAATTGAGTTAAATTGATTAATAGAATATAGGGCTAAAATTAAATTAAATCGATAAAACAATTTCGTTTGAAACTCAAATTTGAAATTCTATTGAAATTTCTTTTGAATACCAAAGTCCGAAGAGGGACAAATTGGTATATATTCTGAGATATTCCGACCTGAGTTTGGAATTCATATCGTAAGTTTGAGGAATTATAAGAGATCGAATCTGTCTATCTCTGTGTTATTTTCGTGCCTGCGAATTTCGAGGACGAAATTCTTTTAAGGGGGGAAGTTTGTAACGACCCTAAAATTTAAATTTATTTAAATTAATAATTAAATGAATTTTTGAATTAAATTGAGTAATTAAATAAATTTTTGGATAAAAATTTGGAAATTTATCGATTTATTTATTGCGAGTTTCCCCGATATCCAAGTATATTCTGTATAAATCATTTGAGATTAAAATATTGTAAAGCAACAAGGAAAAAAAAAGTAAAATCAAATAAAAATCTATGTACATACATAACAAAATAAAGTATGCAAACCATCTCATATTCTATCAGCCGAAGTCAATATGTATGGCTAAAGCAAAGCAAAAATACCTTTAGGTATGGCATAAGTGTAGAATGTACTCATGCATTTAATGCAAGTATATCAGCCATACCCTTAGTACAACAAAGGATATCACCTTGTACACATCCCCTGTATATCAGCCTTCCCCTCTCCTTTGGTTCGTTCAAACAAAAGAAAAAAATAAGCAAAGCCTGGAAGAAGAAAAAATAAAATAAAAAGAGAAACAAACATCACCATTTGTTTACCAATTCGAATTCAGTTATACAACAAAACAGAAAAGAAGATAAAAAGATCAACTAGCAACTTTTAAAAGCCTGCTTTCAAATTCAAGATGATGAGCTCTGTTCTTTCTCTGTTCAATTTTTGTTTCCAGGTGAGTAACTTCATGTTTTAAAAATATTCTAAGTTTTAATCTAGTTGCGTGATGGATATCATGATGATTTATGGAAGACCTAATTTAAATTGGATGCATGTTTGAATGGGGTATATTGAAATGCCTGTATAAAAATAAAAATGTTACTGTGTTTATAAAACAGTTTCAGATCTTATAATAAATTCAGTAATTTGATTTTTAATTCGAATTAGACTATGAATTGTAAATAGAAGTTGTTTGAAATCATGTAGGCTATCATCTAAAAATTTTTACAAGTTTTTAAATTGAATAATTTATTATAAATGTTTGAATTTACAGTGAATCCCAATTTGGGTCAAAATTTTATGGTTTCAATGTTTAAGTTTGATTTCATCATTGAATTGCAAATTGTAAACCATGATTTTTGAAACTTGTATAATGATTTTTAGATCAGTAATCAAAGAGAATTTTCGAAATTTATGTTTTGGGCAATTTGGCCAATCTGAGGCGAGCGACGGCGAGCTGATCAACGTTGTTGGTCATGGAGGTTGAGGGAGTATAGTAGATCATCAGAAAAATACTCGTGTAATTTATTGATGATCGAGATGGCTGGATTTCGATCGAGTAGGGTTTTATACCCTGTATTTGTCATGAGTGTTCAATTGGGTTTCGCGACGGCAAGGGACGAACGGTGGCGATCGTGAGGGTGGCGATAGGTTCAGGGAAGCGTGACATGGCTTCGGAAAAGATGGCGAGGTGTCTCGAAGCTTTGATTGCCGTGGAAGGTGGTTTTACTGACGATGGTGGGTTTTGAACTGATGGGTTCTTTGGCTAAATTTTGATACTCGATTGAACTTAGTTTTCTGGGTCTCAAGAGTTGTTGTAGGAGTCGGTTGCGATTTAGTGGAGGCCGGCGTAGAGTTCGCCGTCGACCGGTGAGGAAGTGCACGTTGATGTGCACGGTTTTCGTGCACACGCGAAGTTAAGAGTATCTGGGTTTGAGAAGGAATTGGGGAAGAAGGATGGTCTCGGGGCGTTCTCGCGTGGATGGGTGGGCGACTCGAAGCAAGGTGGGTTTTCGGGAAGCAGGGGATTGTTGGCATTTCACTCGAGTGATTCCTGTGACTTGCTCGAAGCAGGTAGGGGATGGACTCGAAGTCATTCCAGGCCTTGGCTCGAGTATATTTTTTTTTGTAACAGGTTTTAATTACTGAAGCCTGTTCTTCTTTTTTTTATTAAAGTTTAAAAAGTAACAAAAATTTAAACTAAGTTTAAATATGAATTCAAGTTGTGTTTAAATCCTAGTTTGAAATAATTTAAGTTTTTGAAATTTAAAATGGGTTTTAACAACTTTTAAACGATTAAGTGAATTTGGTTTGGATTTAAACTAAAAGTTTAAATTGTAAAGTAAAGATTTAAACAAGTTTAAAATCTAGAATTTAAGTATAAATCTCAGTTTAAAATAATAATAATAATAATAAGTGTTGTTTATGACTGAGATTAAGTAAAGGTTTTAAAATGGAATTGTTTTAAAAGTTTATTTTAAATAAACTAGATAATGTTAAAGGTTAATTAATGAATATAAAAATGTGTTAATGATTAATTAACTTCTAAAGTTTAAAGTTAATTTATTAGTTGAAGGAAATTAATTACTTGAAGTGAATTTCTTAATAAAAGTAATTAAGGTAAATTGTTAATAAATCTAAGTTTGATTTACCAAGTAATTTAAAGAATAATTAATTTGAGGATAAGTAATTATGTGATTAATTAATAAAGGTTGATTTATTTATAAATAAATGTTGATTTATTTTTAATTAATGGTTAATTAACTAATGTAATTAGTTAAGGATAATTGATTAAAGGATAATAAATAAATTAAGGATTGATTAATTTATTAAGAATGGATGATTAATGATTTAAGCATCAGTTAATAAAGTGACTAAAAGATTAATAAAATTTTAAGGATGATTGATTAAAGTGTAATTAATTACGGGTAATTAATTTAATAATAATTAATCAATTTTGGGTTAATTAATTAATTAAAGATAATTTATTAAATGGTGAATTAAATAATTAAAGGATAATTATTTAATAATTAAAAGTTGATTAATTTTAATTGAAGGTTAATTAATTTATTATTAATGGATAATTAATAAATGATTAAAGAAAAATTAATCAAAATGGTTTATAATTTATTGATAATTAATTAGCCATGATTAGTAATTTATTCATAAGAAATTATCTGATTTAAATTTATCAGATAATGAATTTAACCTTACTTATGAATGTTTGGATTCTATGGATTGTCGATTTTTTTGATATCACTGATATATGATGCTTTGTGATACATCTTGATTTATGTTGTGATCTGTACTTTACTTATCTGTGATATATATCTCTGATCTGTGAATGAACGATAAGCGTTGTTTTTATACCGCTTATCAATTTTATTTCTGTATTCTGATCTGTGATGATTATATGATGTTGCACTACTGTGTGAAACCCCTAGACCACACTGTTACACACACAAATATGGATTTTACGTGGAAATCGGTTAAGTCACAGATAATTTAAATTTGATGTTTTTGAAATTGAAAATTTTAATTTCAATTGATTTTGAAATTAGAAATTTGGGTTTAAAGTGAAAAGCTTTTGAAATGGAATTTCAAAGATAAAAGTTATTTTGAATAACTTAACCGAGTTTTTGAAAATTTAAATAATTAGATTTAAATTTGAATTCAAATTTGAAATTGAATCCTATGATTGAAACTAGGGACTAAAGATGATATAAAATGTGTTTGTATGAATTTAACCATTTTAAAAGTATAAGTTGGGGATTTGAATTTAACCCAAGGATTTCAACTCGTATGAATGAATCAGATTTTCCGAAATGAAAACTGTTTGTTTTCAAATGATAAAAGCTTTCATATATATAAGGAATGAAATTCCAGTTTAATTAAAGGAATTTCAAGATCGAATTGAAAAATGGTTTTTTTCAAGTTATAAATGAATTCTTTTTTGAAAACTATGAATTGAATCTGTCTATTTTTAATAGATTTAGAATGATGTTTGTTTAAACCATTTGAAATGGAATTGTTTTGAAAGCTATTAGTTAAATCTTTGATTTAAAGATTTAACGAATTAATTAAACTGAAATGGAAATCGATTTGGAAAATCTGTGAATGAATCTTTGTGAAATTTAGTGAACTTTGTGAAGTAAATCTTTTTGTTTAAAAGATTAAAATGGTAATTTGTTTAACCATTTAAAATGAAAGTTTGGGTTTAAGTTGTGACTTAATTGAAATCCCATTATCCATTTTTTTTTAAATATTGCGCTCACTATTCGGGTTAGCCGGGAAAGGACCTTTGGGTCGTATAACCCATTCCGAATAGTGGTACGTCGTATATGGATGGCATTTGAAGACCGGTGGTGAAGACCGGAAATTTTTCGAAAATGAAAGGACAACCTGTCGAATGTCTCTGCACTGAGTTGCTCCGGTATAGAGATTTATATCACTCTTTTGTGACGGGAAGTCCGGACGTGATTGGAAATTACCCGGAATTGCAAGGGCTTCGTAAGAAGTGCCTTCGGTTCTGTTCGATCCCGGAACAGACTTGTATGGATACATGTCTGACATTACACTTTGAGATATAAAGCCGATTTCTTTCAAATACATTTCTGTTTGGTGGCGGAGAATTTATTCTCTTAGCTTAACACCCTTCTCTGAGACATATGAGCTCAGAGGTTATGTAGTTGAAATTTATCAGCGATATATCCCAATTTGGTAATGTGACATGCTGAGTGTTGCTGTGTGATGATCAGTGTTTGATCATTTGCGATATGATCATTTGTTTGATCTTATATCTTTGTGATCATAGGTTGATCATTTGTTTGACCCGAAGCATGGCTTTGTGACAAAGCGTAGCTTTGTGGACGAGACTTCGTCGAGCCTCACACCTCGGAAATGGTCAAAACAGGAAGGATGCGGCAAGGTTCTAGGGAGTAGCGCCCCTTAGTGTATGTCATTCCTTCTGGATAAAGGTGGTATCATGGTATGGAGCCCAGATACTTAACCTCTGTGGTTACTGCATTATTATTATTATGTGGTTGTTGGAAATCGAGGATCCTCGGGAAGATCGGTGACGATCGGGGGATGGCATACGCGTGTCAGTAGTTACCTATTTTTGCAGAGGTAACCCGGCCTTGTGTTGGCAGAGATCCGGTTAGGTTCTCGGGTCGTCTATTCCAGGGACGTACCCATCGTGGATAGGAAGTTCCTTAGCCTGACCATTTGTTGGAAATCCAAAGAAACAATACGAGCCTTTACGATTTCAATTGTATAACCTGTCTCCTCAGGAGGCAGCTATAGCAGGCATAATATATTGGTACCTATGCTGGCTAAGATTTATATTCTACTTTCGAAATGTTTTTCCACTATGCACTAATAATAATATCAAAAATGATTTGATTTTGCGTAGTAAGCATCTTTGACTAACATAAGAAGAAATCTCCTCCAAGTCTGCGTTTGCATTGTGTGTGTAGTGGGAGGTCTTATGGTAGTTTCATTTTCCAAAAGCATTGCGGATTTCAATGTTTAAAACCTTTTGTGTTTGTTTAAAGATAAACTGTTTTTGTTGCTCACACCAGTCCCATGACTGATCCGGAGTTTATTGTTTATTTCCTAAACTCTGGATGCTCAAAATTTTCTACACGAGCAGTCTAGAGTTGGGTTTTTCAGATATTCAGATTTAGTAGATTATCTGGAGCTAGTTCAGTCTTTGGATCGGACTGCACTTGCTTATCTTTGTGCATCGTTATTGGGAGTGCGAGCTATATCTGGCTTGGTGCTTTGAAGATGGAGATTATCCGCTGATGTTAGTTATCTATTTTTCTTTCCGCTGCTATTTGTTGTATCATATCTCTGATGTATATTGATATTCATTGCATCATTCTGTTGTATCAGATATTGTATATCAATGTATTATTCTTTTTATTCCGCTGTGTTATTTACTTAACTGTGTTATAAGCTCCGGCGACTCGGATTTGAACGGTCGAATCTACGGCATTCGAATACGATGCAAAGTATGGATGTCGATTTTCGAGCGCGAAAAATCCGTATCGTTACATGTAACGATGAAATGATTTATATGGAAATATTTTTCTAAGTAATGAATTATGAATTGAATTTGGAAATATTTCTAAGTTTTGAAATAAGATATTGTTGGAAATATCCTGTTATGGATTTAAGTATTTGAAAACGTTTTCAAATATTGAAATATTGAAAGAAATTTGAATTAACATCTTTGTAAAGATATTTTGAAATGAATATTTTGAAAGATTTATAATGTGGGCCTAGTGACTACTTATGTGTGTTATTTAATAATTAAATAACCGACTATCAAATTTGGCCAAATTCGTTAATCTTTTCGAAGAGACAGGGATTAGATCTGATTATCCGAAAACCACTTCGATCCGATTTGTGCATTACGAATTGTGATATCGTGAAGATAATGAAGACGGTGATCTTGGAGATTCAGTTTGTTCAGACCCAGAACAACTTGTATGGATGAATGCTATCATTGCATTGTTGCATAGAAGGTAGTGTTAGCATTCCAAGTATGAATGCTATTCTTAAGGTAATACGTAGCCTCAAGCCTCATCAACCGGGAATGACTAAAACAGGGGAGCTGTAGCAAGATTATGTGGATCGCTCTTATTAGGGTATGATCATCACTCATCTAGAGTGGACATTTATCATCATCACTATCTATAATTTGTTGTGTTTTGGGGGCCCATTAGTGGTGATCATATTCAGTACTATCCAATAAGGGGTAGGCCGGTCTTGTATTGACAGGAATCGATAGGTTCGATCTCGGTACATTTTTTCTAGAGGTGTACTGTGGCGGGCGATACCCTAGTAGCCGTGTCATTGTATGGAATCCAATATCCACTACGAGCCTGTATGGCTTTAGATGTGCCCAACTATGCTGAAACGTGAGATGCAAGCATTTCGGCTATTTTCTAGTTTATTTTCTATAGACACTATTATAATATCATATGATTTTGATATAAAATGTTTTGGTTATCGTAAGGTAAAAACCCATCGTATTTATGTTGGCGTGGTCTTACGAGATAACTTTGTTTTCAAAGGATTTTGATAACAGTAATAATTCAAATTGAGTATGTTTTCTCTCGCTGGTTTTCCAGACTGATTCGGGCGTTATCTTATTATAATGCTCGGGTTAAACCGAGTATTGCAGATTCAGATTAGGATGCTATGGAGCTCAGGAGATGAGTTGGAGGATTCTCAGGCGTATTATACGGACGTGGTTATTTTCGCTATGTGAGTCATGCTGTATATTCAATATTTATGAGGACATGTTATTATAACTGTCCAGATTGATTTTTGATTGTTGTACTTTGATGATTGTATGCATATTAATGGCTATAGATTTTTTTGTGTAAAAATCTACTATTATCAATTATATATTGTTCCGCTGCGATTTATGAGATTCTATGTGTTTTTTCTGTTTTCTTCCATCTCTTTCTTCTTCACCCATAATGATCTGGTATTTCTGACACTTGATTGCTCGGCTTGCTATACAGTGAATGTATTGATGTCGATTTTCGAGGATCGAAAATCCCCCGGTTCGTTACAATGTGTTTGTGACTTAAATGTATAACCATGTGCCTTGTGATGAACTCTAAGTTAAATTAGTTCCCAGGACTCATTGTTTAATGAACATCTATATTTACTTATATGTTGTTTATTCTTGTGTTATATTATGTTCTCACCCTATTGGATATTTAGAGATAGTTTGACCCGGGTGTTATTTTGCTCAGGTCAGGCCGAGACTTTTTAGGTTACAGGACAAGTTGACCTTTGGATGTTTGGGCTAGCAAGGAGATAAGCACTTTTTACTTTTTAGTTTAACTCATTTAGGAAATTTGTGAATATGTTTACAAGAGGTACAATTGAGAATAGAGAATTGTAAAACTTGTATAACAATCGAGTTTAGTATTTCATTTTGTAAAATCAAAAATTTGTATATGTATAAGTTGAGATTTATTCTGCTATGATCAGTGACTGTTATTTATATGATATATTATTCTGAGAAATCAATGTGTCTATTACTTTGTATTAATACTGTACACGTCAAATTTAGTTCAGATATTAAGTGAAAAAGGTATAAATGATGTGTCTGCGTTAGTAGAAAGATATATTCACATTCGATCGCCCCTAACAAACCGTATTCTCCGTATTAGTAGACGATATTACTTATAATGTTCTTTGCTAAACTGGGCATCGCGATAGGGTTGTTACAGCATGGTATATTGTTTTATTAAGTGATAAAATAAATCAGAAAATAGATTATCCTAGAAATACCTAACACATTAATCAGATGCAACTTATCTAGCAAAAACTAGTATGATATAAATCTATATGCAACCAAATTCAAAGAATACTTTGAAATAAAATACTGCGCATACAATCATATCAAAAGATAAATTTAGAACTAAATGCCCATGCTCTTATATTCAAAAATTTATTTTCAAATTTCTTCAAAAAGAAATATTTTAAAACCAAAAAAAAAAAAATAGGAGGGGTTCCTCCTAGCAAAACATGTAAAACTCTAGAATCAAAACAACATGGAGCATCCAATGGTATTCCGGTTCCTCCAAATACAGCAACTAGAGTGAACAATTATTATCTCTTTCCCACATAAAAAAATTCTAAAATCACATTTTCAAAAGCACCAGGATTTAAGTCCTAATAAACAATAATTCAAAAACCTTGGTTTATAAAAAAATTTTACTTTATAAACTATGGTATATTAGACCACATAATCAATCAATCAAATTCAGTTAAGGAATACACTATCATTATCAATCATTTAAATTCCATAAGGAAAAATCTAACACTCAACATTATTTAAAATGTCAAAAGATTAACAAAAAACTCCTAACTTAGGATCAAAACTTTCTTAATTGCCTAAATATAGATAATTATCTAAGCATACCATTTTTTCCTCATTAGCCTTTGGTTATTGCTTAGAAGATTATCCAAACTTACTCGGACAAAAATTGAAAGTTATACTCCAAAATTATTGGTTTCTTGACTACACAAATCTTTCTAAATCACATAAATTTGCATTTAATATTTTGTTCAATACCAAAATTGTTTATGAATTATTTCATAAATTTTCATCTAAGTTTAAAAATATTTTATACAGTCATTTCTTTATAAAACACCAAATAATAACTTATTCCACTTTATTTACTTGCATAATACCCTTCTAAGTCCTAAGAGTATATACAAAACAAAACTTTAATTTTCTTTTCACAATTTAGGTGAAGATCAAATCAAAATTTGGGTCTTTTAAAACTGAGTCAACCTCTCGACCTCTTTAACTTAGAGTGTTAAGATGAATAATGTTTATGGGTTGACTCAAAATAACAAATAGTTTACACTACTTAGATACTTAAATAATACCTATGGTTTTGATAAAACAACGTTATCAAAACCTTTATATCCAATCTAACCCATTTAAACCGGTGTTAAATTACCATGTATATTGTTTAAGGGTAAAATTCATTTATTAAAACAATCTCTTATCAGCAGTACTTTTTATTTTGGAAATCAATTCCCTTTTAGGGAACTTAAAAATTGAATACCTGGTTTTTTAGTTTCAAAGCTAGTCTTTGAAAGTATACTCCTTACTTTTTCTTTATAAAATAACTTAAAACAACTTGTTTATTAAAACTCACTTTGGGTTTATTCGGATTTGAATTCATTTCGACCATACAATGATATAGAGAATAATTTACAAAGTGCTCCACAACATTCGCCTAAGCAACATATGATCATGACTTAGAAGATTATTCAGATTACCATAAAACTAACCGAAATGTTTTCCTCCGAATTATTAAAAGAAAAAGCATTCTACTTAAAATTTCTTTTCCAAAATATTTATACTTTAGAAATATTTCCAAATAATACCGCTATTACTTTTCTCAAAATCTTTTGAAATTATTTTAAACAATTCCGGGATTTAAATTTTCCAAAAACTCTTTAAATATTATTTGGAAAGACAAATTTATAATACTAAGTGTATTAAAACAAGGGTCAAAACAAATGTCATTTTAAACATCATTTACTAAAATCCAAAAACTATTTACACTTAGCTTTATTTATAAACAATTATATTTAAAAGTTCTCATTAAAAAACATCATTTATTAATTCAAAACAATATTTATTATCTCAAATTATAATAAAACAATTTAAATACCTTTTATAAATTCCAGACAATGTTAATTGTCCTGGGGATGATTTATAGTATTCTTTTTTAAAACCTTAAAACCATATAAATTTTCCAAAGAAAATAAATCATTTAACTTCTTTTATTAAATTTAAAATAACATTAATTACCTTGAAAGATAATAAATCACATTTATAATCTCTTTTATAAATCTAAAACAATATTAACTATCCCAATAGATAATTATCAAACTTATAATTTCCTTTACTGAACAAATTAATTTTCTTTAATAAAATGTAACAACCCGCATATTTATCGATTTTATATTTAAATATTTTACTTAAATATAGAATCGTTAATCGGATTGAAGTCCGAAAAGCTACTTTTTGCAAACAGTCGAATTGGGACTCGAGACCACTTCCATTGAGTCCAAAATGCCGTTTGCGATCTTTTTGAGTGTAAGCTTCGATATGTTTGGAGCTAGTCAAAAATTTGACCATTTGCACTTTGGGTTTGGTTTTGGGTTGAGCCTCTTTGCCAACTTAAACCCCAAACTGAACCATCCCTCCCCATTCACTCTCACTTCCTCCTCTTGCTCAGTTCTAAAGCAAAAATGGTGGGAGAGATTGGAAATTAAAACTCCATGCCCTAGTTCCTCTTGCAAATTCTTGTTCTTGCTCCAAATTCAAAGAGAGCCCATTGGTAAGCCTCCTCTTCATCTTCTCCAACTCATTCTCTTATCAATTTCAGTTTATTCCTAAACCTAACTTTGGGAATGTCCTTTTTTAAAGCTTTGATTCAAGCTTGTTGAGTTGGAATTGAAGAGTGATTGCCATTGCCATTGCTTTCAAGCTTCTTCTTCATTGATTTGGGTTCAAAGGTGAGATTTTTATCTCACATCTTAAACTATATTTATCTTCGATTGTTAGGTATGAATTCCTAACATTTATTCTTGTGCAATTGCTTTTGGTTTGGATTGATTTGGTGATATTCCAATTTTTAGTGTTTTGAGTTCAATTCTTTAAAAATCCAAACTTTGATCTTTGATCATGATTTTTGTGATGCATTGAAGAGCTTATAAGGCCAGGTAGTCGATAGGCGTAAACCCTTAGCGCCGTTGCTCGACCGATTGCATTTCGGAAGTGTTTGGCATTCATTTGATTGGCATGGGAGTGCTGGAAACAGGCTCCGGTCGACCGACCTCAGAGTCCAGTCGACCGACCTGCTACTCTAGCATCTCCCTGCCTCTGTTTGGAAGTGCAGATTACAGGCTTCAGCCGACCGACCTCAGGGTCCGGTCGACCGACCTGCTACCCGAGCACTTCTGTCTCTGGTCCGGTCAACCGACTCAGGGAGTCCGGTTGACCGACCTGCTCCTATTTGCCAGTTTTTCCTATATTGCTTATTTGTTTGAATTTCCAACTTTAATCGATTCGTGTGGTCTCCTATTTGTTGTTATCATCTCTAAGATTTTGATGACTCCTCTTTCGGGATAGTACCTCGTTAGGTCGCTCGACCCTATCCCCTTTAGGTCGTTAGACTTCATTTTGTCTTCACTAGGTCGTACCGTCTTGACGGGGCGCTGCCCCCTGGACCCCCACGACCTGACCGGGCAGGTCGAACCCCGTACACCTCTGCGTAGGCGATCTTATCTGAAAAACATTCAACGGAACTTCTTACTTTGATGGTTTTGGGGATTGATTTCTTTGGACTTTATTCACGTCTTCGAATGTGAACTTTTATGATTGATTGTTACTACAATCACTTCTTTGATTTGTCACTTTAAAATATAAAGGTTTTCTATACTAGTAGTAAATATTCAAACTCTTTACAAAGATGATTTCAACTCTATTTTTAATACAAATCTTGTTTATAAAACCGTTTTCCAATCTATTAGTATATACAAACCTTTACCTCATTCGTATGAGAAAATATAATTAAACGGCTTAGCAAAACAAGTGGTATGAAACACTTGCGTTTACTTCGTCGGTTAATTTTTGGACTTGTTCGATTGAACCTCTTGTGACCATTTTCTAGTGCAGATCTACAATTTGTTCGTAAATATTTGAGTTAAGCAAGTGGTTATGGGACATGAAGCTAAACTCTTATATTTACTAGCTTAGTGTAATCGACACTTCCTTATGATCATGATGATCATTCTTGTGATTTAGACTAGCGTTTGTGCGATGTCTCTTTGTTTGCGAGGTTAGACTAGACACCATTTGTGTGATTTCGATTCACACATATCTCTTTATCTTCAAGGTTAGTCTATGCCTCATTGGTGTGATTTCGATTCACACATATTGAATCTCTTGTGACAATTTTCTAGTGCAGATCTACAATCTGTTCGTAAATATTTGAGTTAAGCAAGTGGTTATGGGACATGAAGCTAAACTCTTATATTTACTAGCTTAGTGTAATCGACACTTCTTTATGATCGATGATGATCACTTTATGGTTTAGACTCATGGGTCGTATCTATTTAGGTGCGTCGATGTTTACTTCTCGCATGGGTCGTATCTATTTAGGTGCGTCGATGTTTATTTCTCGCATGGGTCGTATCTATTTAGGTGCGTCGATGTTTACTTCTCGCATGGGTCGTATCTATTTAGGTACGCCGATGTTTATTTCTCGCATGGGTCGTACCTATTTAGGTGCGTCGATGTTTATTTACTTCGTGGAGCAATCGGCTTAATAAGTCGGGGCATGGGGCGTATCTATTTAGGTGCGTCGATGTTCGTCTATGCATGGGTCGTATCTTTCTAGGTGCGTCGATGTTCGACTTTGCATGGGGTGTACCTTTCTAGGTGCATCGATGTTAGACATTACATGGGGCGTATCTTTCTAGTTGCGTCGATGTTTATTTGTGCATGGGGCGTATCTTTCTAGGTGCGTCAATGCTAGAGCATGGGTCGTATCTTTCTAGGTGCGTCGATGTTCGACTTTGCATGGGGTGCATCTTTCTAGGTGTATCGATGCTAGACTTTACATGGGGCATATCTTTCTAGGTGCGTCGATGTTCAGTTTATGGGATTGGTCATCCTCTTTTCTTGAGATTTCTGGATTTTATGTTTCACCAGCTTTTACCATTGACATTGATGAGTATGTCATTTTATTGTGGCTTGGTGAATTAAATTAAGAATATGACATTCTTTTAATCTTTGAGAAGATTCTTGTGATACTGATTAATCTCTTGTTGATTATCATTTTTCATACTTGTAGTAGTATGCTTTTATGGTTATTATATGTTTATGCCATATCTCTTGTTCTATATCATCTTATCTGATAATTATAGCTAGACTGATCCGTTTATTATTTTCTTCTTAAATAATACTCGGGTCAGACTGAGATATTACAGGTGCTTCCTCATGACTTCTTATCCGGAGCCATCTTCTGATTTTGGCTAATTACTCTAGCTTAGTAGTTTTTGGTTGTACACATTTGAGATGTAGACTCCATGTTGTATAACTAATCTTTTGTCTAGCACTTGTATCTATTCTTTTGTGTTATTGTGGATCTTATTTGACCACTACTCTAATATACACTTTTAGGTGTTATATTCATATCTATTTCCGCCTTTGTGATATGAACTGTCTGTGACTGATTTATGTTATGTTTATTTCTATGTTTGTTTCCGAAGATTATATATAGCCACCGTGTGATAGCTTTGTGTTTGTATCGGTATGTCGGACTTCCTCCTTAAAGGATATGCATTCTATTCTATCTGACATATCGGTGCTCGCACAAAGAAGTTACACGGATGGTCGCTCCTCAACAGCCTTATTCTCCGTGCTAATTGACAGCACTACATCGTAGTGTTCTTGGTTAGCGTGGGTTTAGAGGTGGGGCGTCACATAAAATAACTAATTACTTTCAAAACACATTCATCAAATCAATTAATTTATGTTAAACTCACTTATTAAATCAATTAACCAACTTAAAATATTATTTGTCAAATGATTTATTATGTTCAAATAATCATTAATTAAAATGAATAATTACTTTTAAATATAATTAATTAAAATGAATATAAATTTTCAAAAATTATTTATTAAAATAATTAATTAAATTCAAATATCATTACTTAAAATGATTAATTAAATTCAAATCTCATTAATCCAAAAAGATTAATTAATTTTAAACATCATTAGTTAAAATGATTAATTAAATTAAAATATCATTAATCAAAATGATTAATGAATTTTAAACATCCACCTTTGGGAAAACACATGCTCAAGTTCAAACACACACAAGGGTTTAGGGGATGATATTTAATAAATGATGGTATAGCAGAAATTGCTATAACGACTCTTAACCAGTTTAAATGGAATATGAAGATTAATTCCTATTAAATATCCATTTTCCAAATGGAAATTCAACCAAACAATCAATCAAACAAATCTAACTATCATCAAAGAAATCAACAATAGTTTATAGCATTACATATATGATATAGTAAATTTGGATGTGAGTTAGACTTACATATAAATGATTCTCCTTTATTATAATCAAATTTTCTCAAATATTCATCCTCTAAATTTTTATTTTATTTTATTGTTATTATTAATATATATATATATATTGCTACCATTTAGATTATATTAAACAACTTTTTATTACAAGCTTACTCTTAGGTTAACATTATTAAAAGTTGACTTTTAACTTAACCCTTTCGCAGAACACCTTATAATCAAACTGTGAAACTTTATTCACAAGGGGTTTGTTCCAAGATTCCTTAATTCTCATTTACTTGACTAATATCTTACTAAGGAAAATTCCTTATGAACTTATTCAACAATAGTTAATGCTCAAACTGGACGAGCATAACTAATCAAATCCTAAATGATAACGATAAAATATTATCATTTCTAAACAATCAACTCCACTATACAACTATATTAATTTTGAAAATCATTCTTATATATGTAAAGTATATTCCTAGGTAAAATTATTTCATTTACCATTTTAAAACAATACTGTATTGGCAGATTGTTCAAGTATTTATGAATCACTATCGATAACGTTGATCAGACGTATCGACCAGAATTCATATACCACTCAATGGATCAAACAACACAATATAAAACATTTTTATAACACAAACAAATACACGCTCAATATATACTTATACTCTCATACTTATCCTATGATATTACTAATCCTATCCTTAGAGAGTTTACCCCACCAGGGCTTAGGGGTTCGTTAAACCTAAGCTCTGATACCATCTGTGACGACCCACCTTTCTGATCCCTAGGAACGACATTTAATACATCCTCGGTATTCGTGTGCCGTTGCCCAAGCACCCAAAAGATAAGTTGTCTTGGCATAAAATAAAAATATAAAAAGACTATATAGATAAACCTCACGGTGGAATGGTTACATATAATATAAAATGATATAGTACAAAAGATTACACCTTACATGGAGCTATTAGAGTTAAACAAAAGTACTACATCTAATAGATTTGCAGCTATACATTCTGACTTTACATTTGTTTTCAGATACCAAATATACCAACATAATCATACAACAGAAATAAATAACTAGATAACTAAGGAGCCGCCTGCTCGATCACCTTCTTCAAAGAGCTCCAAAGAAAACCTACTATTCTCGGGCTACCCAAATATAATTGAGTATCCGAGAGTTTAGGGAAAATAAACAACTCGGGTCAGACAAAATGTCTAGTATGAGTAAAACTTTGGAACAAAAGGAAATGTAATTTGTGAAGACCCAAATTATTGAGATAAAAATAATTTTGAAAAAAAATGGAAATCAGTTAATAGAAAATATTTAAAGGATAAACAGTTTGAAAATAAATAAGCAAGTGGATAATTGTTTTCCAATAAATAAACATAAAAAGGAAATAACTAAGTATGAATGAATTTTAAATTCACATATCTTATATATACTATATATAAGTAGTCAGGGGTTTAAAGTGATAAAATAAATTCTATGATAATTAAAATATAAGAAACCAGTTTAATATTGATTGAGCATAAATACATTTTTATAAATCAAGTGAAAATAAATGGGCCGAAATATTAGCAAGAAATCAATATATGTGTTAACACTATAGGTTTAAGTAAATAAGTAAGGAAGAGAAGCCACATGAAAATAGTGTGAATCATGCAAATAGCATGTACACAGAAAAAACAGTAAAGCAACTGCTTTTACCTGAAATGGAAATTAAAAAGAAAATGGCATAATTAGCCATAAACATGCATACAAACTTCTCTTATTTTTGTGAGGATAAAATGTGTTTTTCCTCCATTAAACCCCTAGTCAAATGATTTAAATCAAGGGGAGAAGCAGTAGTTTACTCTGGGAAGAAATAAAAAAAGAAACATATTTCAAAAAAAAAGCAAAACTCACAGTCTTCAAGCTTAAGCATTCTCGGGGAAGAGAAGAGGAAGGTGAGTGATTAATCACCTATGAGATTTGAGGCATTAAGACCCATGTTAAGGGCAGCCATATCATTTTCATAAAAATCTTAATATGCTTTTGTTTAATTTTTATTCTCTGAATAAATGAATGTTGAATATGGTTGATACTTTGGTTGAGTATTTGATTGCTGTTTTGGTGTGTTATGATTGTTTCCATTTTTACTTTGAAATATAAATAATTAAACTAATACTCTGATCTCAGATATGGATTTTATAATCCAGCTTTATATGAAGATGAACCAAATAATTTACTGAGAAATAGGGTATCAATGAAAAGAAAATGAAGTAGGCAGTATGAATAATGAGATTCATGCTTATGTCTAATTCATTCTAAAAGTGATATGAACAAAGCAATATCATAGATATGTGCTGATTTGTTCAGATCACAAGCCAATATGTTTTTATGGGTTATTCTCAAAAACTATGCCCTATGTTCACAGTAAAACTAAGTGTAATATTTTGTATGATTTCACCAGATTTATGTAAGGCATGAGAATATTTCTGGAAATAAATATTTATGCAAGATTTAGAAAATATGATTGAATAAGAATGACCTTAAAATGGGATGTGATGCTTTGCAAAAATACTCTGTATGTCTGGCTGAAACCACTGAGTATACTTTCTTTGATTTATGTAATGAAGGAAAGAACATAAGCATTTCTGGAAATTAAAAAGAAAAATTCCTTAGAAAATAAATAAGCATGGTCCCTAAATTATAAAATAATTTAGGAGTAGTGCCTTGATCTATTCATCATCAGGTGGATGATGGGTATGTGCATGACTTGCTTAAGTCCTGTAGGCCTCTATGTAAAGGGATAACAGAACTGAGCCCCTTTGCAATGCACGCATGGTGTTCAATGGCAAGAGTTTCAGACCAAATAAAATGAAAATGAGGTTGAGAAATTATGCTATGGAATTTAGGAGGTTATTCCATAGGAGCTTGTGCATGTACAACTGAATAAAGTAGGATGGATGAATGCTTGGATGTATGATTGTTAGATAAGTTTAAATATACATATTACTCAGGTTTTAATATGAAGATGAATAGCATCAAAAATATATGAGCTCTCTACCCAGTCATAGTAATTTACAAGTTATTGCAATCTTTGATTTCACTCGCAACAGAATCTATTTCTGACCCTATTTGTTGCCTTTGCAATATTTAGGGTGTCTAATTTTATTGAGGCAGTTCAAAGTATTGCTGCAGGGAAAGATGCATGAGTAGCTTGCTTGCATGGATATTGGAAGATCTTGAAGAATTTAAAGTGTTTAAGAAAAGTAGCAGTATTATTCTAATGAATAAATTAGGCAAAACTTTATTATGTGTTAAGTAATTCCAGAATTGAAATTTGCTTGTTTCTTGCAAAGGACATTTAAAAGCTTAAGTATTATATGTGTGTTTATGAGTTACTGATTTAAGCAACTAATCTTGATATTCTCTGGTGAATTATGATGAAGGAAATTATGCCATGTAATCTAATATGTGGACATACTTTCTTTGGCAATATTTGATAGGTTTTTAATTATAAGGTTGAAGTAGTTTTTGAAAAAGCATGTAATAAAATTGTCAAGTGATAAATTGAACCTGGTCTTGGCTAACCAGTAAAGCTTGACCATGCCTTATAATTAATATAAGACCATGGAAAAAGCTTGAAGCCTTAGCCTGCAAATCCTACTTGAATATCTGATTTCCAGTGGAAATTTGTATTGCATTGTATAGTAAGATGAGGTGCATACTATATACTTGTAATTTTCACTGCAACCACATTGAACTGCACCTTGTTGTCTACTTATTTGATTTAAGTCTGGTTGCATTTTGGTCTTAGACAAATCAGTTGTATTATGCATTGTCATGTAGTCTTATTTAGGTATTTAGCATGTCAATTATTCCACTGTTTATTGATCACAATCTTTTGTTCCACTATTTGGGAATTCATTAGTAGTCTTCATTATAGGTTCAACTGAAAGTTTTGCATTGGTCTGATTGTTGACATTGCCTTAATCATATTGTCTTCATGCATATGCTAAGTCTCCATTTGGCATGTTAGTTTGAGTAGCATTCTGGTTTGATTGTATTGTTTTCCTCTGCTTGGCTTTAAACTAGTTTACTACCTTATTATTCATATGATCATTGCATACTTTATAAACTAGAATATGAGTATTTTACCTTACACAAAATGTTGTGTTTGAAATAAGAATCGCGGGCTAAACTAATATGCATGAGTTGTTTTAACACCCTGTATCAATCAAAAAACAAGTATCAAATGTCTAAATCCCAAAGGTTAACACAGTGGTTGTAAATCCAGAAATAAATTAATCTGGGCTATAGAACAAGTTGGGAAACAAAACAAGAAAATAATAAGTGGTAATATTTGAATTAAATATTAATCAAGCTTGAATTAAAAAAAAAGAAGATTAAAAAGGGTAGAAATGGCTATGTGACACAAAATCTCTCAAATATGAGAAATACTGTGTGATTGAATTTCTTTGCCATTTTAATTGCTCTGATAGGCAAAGAAACATTTATATATCTTCATATATATAAATGACATGATTTGATTTATATACTAATATTTTTATATTGGTAAAATTCTGGATCTTGGGAAATTAATTAAGAGAAGTGATCAATTGTTTTATAAAAAAAACTCAACTGAAAATCACTAAAATAGATATAGAGAAAAGTGGGTCATTTCAGTTGGTATCAGAGCTATGTTAACAAGAACATAGCATATGAAAAAAAAATTTAAAATAATATTCTCAGTAGGAATAAATTGTTGAAATAATTAAATTAGAAACAAGACTAACTAGCTATGCAATTGAATAGTGAATCATGGTAGGAAGACCACCAAGCACTGGAGCAGGATCCTCTAATGCAACACCAATGGTCAATTTGCAAGACTTGGTGAGGGCATTTAGGGAAGGAGCAGTGCAGAGGGAAGAAAATCCTCATGAGGAGTTAGCTAAGCTATTGAAAACATTTTCAAATTTAAGAGGCAAGGATTTTGAAGGCACTGTAGGAGTCATAGGTGTGCAAACATGGCTGAGAACCTTAGAAAGAATATTTGTAGACATGCAAATAAATGATCAAAGGAAGAGGCAAATAGCTTTCAGAAGGCTCAAGGGAGCAGCACTAGATTGGTGGGAGGTAATCATCACAGGAAGACAAGAAAATGAGATAACATGGGATCAATTCAAGGAGATGCTTGAGGCAAGATTTGTCCCAGCAACAGCTAAGGCAACACTGCTTGAGGAATTTATAAAATTGAGACAAGGGCCAATGAGTGTGACTGAATACACTAAAAAATTTGAGAGCTTATCTAAATATGGAACCATGCTCATAGGGAATGAGGAATCAAAGAATTCAAGGTTTATACAAGGATTAAATGCTGGTTTAAGTAGAGCAATGCTACCATACAAAGACAAAACATTTGATCAAGTCATAGATCTCACTCTTTCTTTTGAACAACATGATAATGCAAGAGAGAAATTCAGGAACATGAGGGCTAATAATCAAAAGAAAGGGAAAAATAGAGCACATCCTTATGACAAGAAGAATGTAGATAAGAAAGTTGAAGGAGTAGCCATTGGGGAAATTAAGAAGAAAGTTACTTGCTACAACTGTGGCAAAGAAGGACACATGAGCAATAGGCGTCAAGCAGCTAAGAAGACTCCATTCAGTTGCTATAATTGTGGGAAAGAAGGCCATATCAAAAGGAATTGCCCAGAGTTCAAGAAAGGAGCAAAGATAGGAGCATTGGAAGGCAAAGCAAAGGCAAGTGCAGTGGGAAATTCTGGACAATTGGAAGGTATACTTCTAATTAAAAATTATCCAATGTCAGTTATATATGACACTGGGGCTACACATTCTTTAATATCACAAGACATAGTGGATAAATTGGCTCTCACATGCAATTTAGTTGAAAAACCTTTGTTTATTCAGAGTCCCCTGGGTAGCTCTTGCCTGCTAGAATTAAGATGTTTGGGAGTAGAATTAAACATAGGTGGAAATGTGTTTAAATCTGAATTATTTGTGTTGAAATATCCTGGAATAGGAATTATTCTAGGGGTAGATTGGTTGAGTAAATTCAAATCAATTTTGAATTTAGAAAATTTTACTATTTCTTTGAAAACAGAAAATGGTAAAAATATTATAGTCATGAGTGAAATAGCCAAAACAAGTTGCCTTAATCAAATATGGAGCATGATTGAAAAAGAATTGACTTTAGAAGATATAGAAGTGATAAAGGAAACCCAGATGTTTTTGGAGAGGTAATAGGAGTTCCAGAAGATAGGCAAGTTGAATTTCAAATAAGGTTAATCCCAGGAGCAAGTCCTATCATCAAGAAGCCTACCAGAATGGGTCCAAAAGAATTAGTGGAATTAAAACAGCAATTGGAGGAATTGGAGCAGAAAGGCTTCATAAGGCCTAGCAGTTCAAACTGGGGTTCTCCAGTGGTATTTGTGAAGAAGCATGATGGTACACTAAGAATGTGTATTGATTACAGGGAATTAAATAAAGTTACCATCAAAAACAAATACCCACTCCCCAGAATTGATGATTTATTTGACCAATTAAATGGAGCAAAAATCTTTTCAAGGCTAGACTTAGCCTCTGGATTCCATCATATGAAGGTTGAGGAGGAGAGTATTAAATACACTGCATTCAACACAAGGTATGGGCTATATGAATTTTTAGTAATGCCTTTTGGATTGACAAATGCACCATCCTATTTTGTAGATTTAATGAATAGGACATTTAGAGATTTTCTAGATAAATTTGTGGTTGTCTTTATTGATGACATATTGGTGTATTCAAAATCAGAAGAGGAGCATGCAAAGCATTTGCATTTGGTTTTGTCAAGACTAAGAGCACATAATTTAAAGGCAAAATTTACTAAGTGCACATTTTGGCAAAATGAAGTTAAATTTTTGGGACACATTATATCTCAACAGGGGGTTAGTGTAGACCCAAACAAATTCATGGCAGTGCAATCATGGAGTAGACCCAAATCAGTGACTGAGGTGAGATCATTTTTAGGAATGGCAGGTTACTATAGAAGGTTTATAAAAGACTTTGCAAGGATAGCCATTCCACTGACCAAACTAACCAAAAAGGAGCAACCATATGTGTGGACAGAAAAGTGTGAACAAGCTTTTGAATCATTAAAGAAAGCATTGATGGAAGCTCCAGTCTTGCAAGTTCCAGAGGGAAATGAAGGATTAGTGGTATATACAGATGCTAGTGGGTCTGGGTTAGGGGCAGTACTCATGCAACATGGTAGAGTCATAGCATATGCATCAAGGCAACTCAAACCAAATGAAACTAGATATGCTACACATGACGTAGAGCTTGCTGCTGTTGTTTATGCATTGAAGCTATGGAGACACTACTTGTTAGGTACTAAATTCGAATTGTTTACAGACCATAAATAACTTAAGTATTTGTTTTCCCAAAAAGACTTGAACATGAGGCAACATAGGTGGGTAGAATTTCTAGCTGCCTATGACCTTGATATATTATATACTCCTGGAAAAGCTAACAAAGTGGCAGATGCATTGAGTAGGCATCAAGCAAGATTGGCAAGCCTAATGATGACTGAATTCAAGGATTTAACAATCCTCAATGAAGTAGACATAAGAGAAGAGATTGGTGCATCAGACAATGCACACAGTAACATGATTGAATATGGAAGATTAAGTCTTATCTCCTTGAGATCAACTCTGGTTGATAAAATAGGAAGAATGCAAAATCAAGATACTAATTTAAAGGAAAAGAAGGACATGATATCACAAGGTATATCAGTGGAAAATTATGAAGTTGATGATAAAGGCTACTTAAGGAAGAAAGGAAAGCTCTACATACCCAATATGGAAGAACTGAAGCAAGAGGTTATGGATGAGCATCATACAACAAAATACACTATACATCTAGGTGGTAAAAAAATGTACCATGATCTTAAAAGGAATTATTGGTGGCCAGGAATGAAAGGAGCAGTGGCAAAATATGTAGCAAAGTGTTTAACCTGCCAACAAGTCAAGGCAGATTACCAAAGACCCTCAGGCCTACTGCAACATTTAGAAGTGCCTACCTGGAAATGGGAAAGTATTTCAATGGATTTTGTGGATGGCTTGCCAAGAACAAGAAGAGGTAATGATAGTATATGGGTTGTGTTTGATAGGCTCACAAAAACAGCACACTTTATCCCAGTGAACTCAATAGAAATTCTCATAAATTAGCTCAATTATTTGTGAAGGAGATAATGAGATTACATGGCATCCCCAAGACTATCATTAGCGATAGAGACACCTTGTTTACTTCAAGGTTCTGGGGTAGCTTTCAAGAAGCCATGGGGATAGGATTAAGCTTAAGCACAGCCTACCACCCACAAACAGATGGGCAAACTGAGATTGTTAACAAGATTTTAGAGGATTTACTTAGAGCATGTATACTTGACTTTGGAGGCAGCTGGGAAGATCATCTCTACTTAGCCGAATTTGCTTATAACAATAGCTACCAATCCACTATAAGTATGGCTCCATTTGAGGCCTTGTATGGAAAGCCTTGTTTATCTCCTGCATGTTGGATGGAGGTAGGTGAAAGAGTATTGCTTGGACCAGAACATGTGAAGGAAACTTCTACAAGAATTGAATTAGTGAGGCAGAGAATGAGAGCAGCACAAGAAAGACAAAAGGCATATGTAGATAAAGGAAGAAGGCCAGTGGAGTTTGAGGTAGGAAATTATGTATTCCTCAAAGTTTCACCAATGAGAAAAATACTGAGATTTGGCAAGGCAGGAAAATTAACACCAAGATATATAGGTCCATATGAAATTATTCAAAGAGTAGGAACTTTGGCTTATAAGCTAAAATTGCCAGAGGAATTGAGTAATATACATGATGTATCTCAATTGAGAAAATGGGTGCATGATAAGGAGACTATTCTTGAATCTCCTACACATGTTGAAATTCAAGGAAATTTGATTTATAAGAAAGAACCAGTGGGCATTGTGGCTAGAGAAGAAAAGAAATTGAGAAATAAAATAATTAAGTTAGTTAAAATCCAGTGGAGTTTAGATAAGAATGATTGTACATGGGAGGCTGAAGATAGGATGAAGGATAAATATCCTAATCTATTTTCTGCATGAAGGTATGCCCAAAAATTATGATAAATTTAAATAGCATTTATGTGTATTTGATTGGTTTTGAATGCATGAGTTTCTGAAATTTCTGAAATGAAATTATACTATGTAATAAAAATAAATAAATATAATAATTGTGGGACACAATTCCTTTTAGGAGGAGAGTATGTGAAGACCCAAATTATTGAGATAAAAATAATTTTGAAAAAAAATGGAAATCAGTTAATATAAAATATTTAAAGGATAAACAGTTTGAAAATAAATAAGCAAGTGGATAATTGTTTTCCAATAAATAAACAAAAAAAGGAAATAACTAAGTATGAATGAATTTTAAATTCACATATCTTATATATATACTGTATATAAGTAGTCAGGGGTTTAAAGTGATAAAATAAATTCTATGATAATTAAAATATAAGAAACCCGTTTAATATTGATTGTGCGTAAATACATTTTTATAAATCAAGAGAAAATAAATGGGCCGAAATATTAGCAAGAAATCAATATATGTGTGAACACTATAGGTTTAAGAAAATAAGTAAGGAAGAGAAGCCACATGAAAATAGTGTGAATCATGCAAATAGCATGTACATAGAAAAACAGTAAAGCAACTGCTTTTACCTTAAATGGAAATTAAAAAGAAAATGGCATAATTAGCCATAAACATGCATACAAATTTCTCTTATTTTTTGTGAGGATAAAATGGTTTTTCCTCCTTTAAAACCCTAGTCAAATGATTTAAATCAAGGGGAGAAGCAGTAGTTTACTCTGGGAAGAAATAAAAACAGAAACATATTTCAAAAAAAAAAGAAGCAAAACTCACACTGTCTTCAAGCTTAAGCATTCTCGGGGAAGAGAAGAGGAAGGTGAGTGATTAATCACCTATGAGATTTAAGGCATTAAGACCCATGTTAAGGGCATCCATATCATTTTCATAAAAATCTTAATATGCTTTTTTTTATTCTCTGAATAAATGAATGTTGAATATGGTAGATACTTTGGTTGAGTATTTGATTGCTGTTTTGGTGTGTTATGATTGTTTCCATTTTTACTTTGAAATATAAATAATTAAACTAATACTCTGATCTCAGTGATGGATTTTATAATCCAGCTTTATATGAAGATGAACCAAATAATTTACTGAGAAATAGGGTATCAATGAAAAGAAAATGAAGTAGGCAGTATGAATAATGAGATTCATGCTTATGTCTAATTCATTCTAAAAGTGATATGAACAAAGCAATATCATAGATATGTGCTGATTTGTTCAGATCACAAGCCAATATGTTTTTATGGGTTTTTCTCAAAAACTATGCCCTATGTTCACAGTAAAACTAAGTGTAATATTTTGTATGATTTCACCAGATTTATGTAAGGCATGAGAATATTTCTGGAAATAAATATTTATGCAAGATTTAGAAAATATGATTGAATAAGAATGACCTTAAAATGGGATGTGATGCTTTGCAAAAATACTCTGTATGTCTGGCTGAAACCACTGAGTATACTTTCTTTGATTTATGTAATGAAGGAAAGAACATAAGCATTTCTGGAAATTAAAAAGAAAAATTCCTTAGAAAATAAATAAGCATGGTCCCTAAATTATAAAATAATTTAGGAGTAGTGCCTTGATCTATTCATCATCAGGTGGATGATGGGTATGTGCATGACTTGCTTAAGTCCTGTAGGCCTCTGGGTAAAGGGATAACAGATCTGAGCCACTTTACAATGCACACATGGTGTTCAATGGCAAGAGTTTCAGACCAAATAAAATGAAAATGAGGTTGAGAAATTATGCTATGGAATTTAGGAGGTTATTTCATAGGAGCTTGTGCATGTACAACTGAATAAAGTAGGATGGATGAATGCTTGGATGTATGATTGTTAGATAAGTTTAAATATACATATTACTCAGGTTTTAATATGAAGATGAATAGCATCAAAAATATATGAGCTCTCTACCCAGTCATAGTAATTTACAAGTTATTGCAATCTTTGATTTCACTCGCAACAGAATTTATTTCTGACCCTATTTGTTGCCTTTGCAATATTTAGGGTCTCTCATTTTATTGAGGCAGTTCAAAGTATTGCTGCACGGAAAGATGCATGAGTAGCTTGCTTGCATGGATATGGGAAGATCTTGAAGAATTTAAAGTGTTTAAGAAAAGTAGCAGTATTATTCTAATGAATAAGTTAGGCAAAACTTTATTATGTGTTAAGTAATTCCAGAATTGAAATTTGCTTGTTTCTTGCAAAATGTAAAAGCTTAAGTATTATATGTGTGTTTATGAGTTACTGATTTAAGCAACTAATCTTGATATTCTCTGGTGAATTATGATGAAGGAAATTATGCCATGTAATCTGATATGTGGACATACTTTCTTTGGCAATATTTGATAAGTTTTTAATTATAAGGTTGAAGCAGTTTTTGAAAAAGCATGTAATAAAATTGTCAAGTGATAAGTTGAACCTGGTCTTGGCTAACCAGTAAAGCTTGACCATGCCTTATAATTGATATAAGACCATGGAAAAAGCTTGAAGCCTTAGCCTACAAATCCTACTTGAATATCTGATTTCCAATGGAAATTTGTATTGCATTGTATAGTAAGATGAGGTGCATACTATATACTTATAATCTTCACTGCAACCACATTGAACTGCACCTTGTTGTCTACTTATTTGATTTAAGTCTGGTTGCATTTTGGTCTTAGACAAATCAGTTGTAGTGTGCATTGTCATGTAGTCTTATTTAGGTATTTAGCATGTCAATTATTCCACTGTTTATTGATCACAATCTTTTGTTCCACTATTTGGGAATTCATCAGTAGTCTTCATTATAGGTTCAACTGAAAGTTTTGCATTGGTCTGATTGTTGACATTGCCTTAATCATACTGTCTTCATGCATATGCTAAGTCTCCATTTGGAATGTTAGTTTGAGTAGCATTCTGGTTTGATTGTATTGTTTTCCTCTGCTTGGCTTTAAACTAGTTTACTACCTTATTATTCATATGATCATTGCATACTTTATAAACTAGAATATGAGTATTTTACCTGACACAAAATGTTGTGTTTGAAATAAGAATCCCAGGCTAAACTAATATGCATGAGTTGTTTTAACACCCTGTATCAATCAAAATTCAAGTATCAAATGTCTAAATCCCAAAGGTTAAACACAGGGGTTGTAAATCCAGAAATAAATTAATCTAGGCTATAGAACAAGTTAGGAAACAAAACAAGAAAATAATAAGTGGTAATATTTGAATTAAATATTAATCAAGCTTGAATTAAAAAAAAGAAGAAGATTAAAAAGGGTAGAAATGGCTATGTGACACAAAATCTCTCAAATATGAGAAATACTGTGTGATTGAATTTCTTTGCCATTTTAATTGCTCTGATAGGCAAAGAAACATTTATATATCTTCATATATATAAATGACATGATTTGATTTATATACTAATATTTTTATATTGGTAAAATTCTGGATCTTGGGAAATTAATTAAGAGAAGTGATCCATTGTTTTATAAAAAAAAACTCAACTGAAAATCACTAAAATAGATATAGAGAAAAGTGGGTCATTTCATAATTAACAATAATATGTGGGACCACGCCGCTAATGCGTAATGGTTTTCTCCCACATAAACAACAACAAAACATAAGAATGGAAAAAAACAATAGGAAACATATCCAAACATAGATGATGGGCAAAAATAATATAAAGATCCATACTTGAAAGAAAGGAAATAGTCTAAAGAAAATCCAAACTGGAAAGAATGGATAAAACAAGATAACAGTCCAAACTTGATAGAATGGACAAAACCTATAATTAAACATCGTGAAGAGTGGTTGACTCTTCCCATTGCAATTACAGAAAAACAATTCGAAGGTTCGAATCAAATAAGGAAAGGAAAATTTTCCAACAATGACTAGGAAGGTGCACCCCCCTTGAAATACACCTCTAGTAATATAATTTTGAGAAGCTCATTAACTCTATGACACTTCTCGGACAATACCAAGCCGGACCCCACCAACCTTACCGAGTATCCGAATATTTCACATCTAAATCTTAACCATTTATCACGTGAAGGTACACAAAAATCTAGATGAGATGTGAAAATACCCTAATGGGAGCAACCCCACATAGCTTGGCTTCCTCTCGCGCTTTTGATTTAGTCATTTCCGACAAAGAATAGCAACGCTCAATGGAACAATAAATTGTCTTAGAATGACGAAAATAAAGTAGTCGAAGTAACCAATCGTTATGAAACCAACTATCAAGGATATAAAATGGTCGTATATGGAAATTAATTCTTGTATACTTATCACCACTCAACGAATTCCAACTTGTACTATCTCTTGGTTAATAATAATACCGGACAAGTCAAGGTAGTGTTACCTCAAAGTCATGTCTCACGATTATTCTTATCTTTCGAAATAGCGACAAGTCTACTTCTTCGACGTTTAATGCTAAGTACACAAATAAATCATTCCCATATAAGTGAATCGCTTTACGGAAATTAATTCATTTCCATATCAATTCAAACTTTTTTTCTTTAAAAAAACCCGAATTCGTGCTTGGTTTCACATTACAAGTATTAGCTTTTAAACACTTTGTTAAAAGAGTTTAATGATTTTGAAACATCATTATAAATAGGATTTATCCACTTAAAACATCCTTATTATACTTATTAATCAACTTTAAAACCTCATTAATTAAGTTGATAAATTCACTTTAATGCCCTTTAATTAAAATGTGTAAATTACCTTTCTAAACATCATTAATTCAATTAATAATATAATTAATCAATTTTAAATTAAATAATAAATAATATCATTATTTAAAAGTGATTAATTAATTTAAACATTATTTAAGAAAATATTTATTTAAGGTTAAACAAATCTATTAACCTTTAAAAAGTCGTTAATTAAAAAGGGTTAATTAATTTTTAAATATCTTTAATTAATAAATTAATTAATCTTAATCCACCATTATCCAAAGATTAATCAGTCTTAAACATCATTAAATAAAATCATTAATTAAAATTAAAACATAATAAACTTAGTAATTAGTTAGATTAAAAACACATCATTAACAAGTTAATTAGTTAACTTTAATCCTTATTGATTAAATAATTAATTAAATAATTAATTAAATTAAATAAATAAATAAATAATTAATTAATTAATTAAATAATCAATATTAAAATATTTAATTATTTCTGGAAACATCATTAATCAAAACTTGTTTAACTCGTAAAGTAATTCCAAGCACGATAATGAAACCAAACGGTTTCGATAAAAGGTGATTTTTCCGAAAGTGCCAATATAGCGACTATCGCTATACGGGCGGTTCGGAATTCGTGCATATGGCATTTGTAACACAACCACACATCACATAACTAAGGTATGAGCATAAACACATGATTATTTACAATAACATAACATATATCAAACATTTAATAACAATGGCATAAGTTTGTCTACTAGATTTACATATAACTAAAGGTTTGCTTACTAACTTTCAAATGCGACTATTTTTCAAGCAACAAACCAAAAATCGACCAAACTGTCATTACAACCATATGATAAATATTCAATAGATACAAGTATAGTCATGGATATAGTTTAAACTTACTGGTTCTAAGATGGAAGCTTTACTCACCGGAAATCCTTTGAAAACTTGACAACACTATGAAATTCGGAAAGCTTGGAAAACCACAAATTCTTCTCGAAAATGGGTCATTTTGCACTTGACTTTTGGACCCTTTCCTCTTGGATTTTGGTAAAGTGTTTTAAAGGAAAGTTTTAGATAATTCTTTCCTCTATCATTTAAAAAAATATTATTCAAAAAAGTTAAATTTTTAAGGAGTTTATGACCAAAACAGTGAGGGGTATTTTTGGACATCAAAATCTAGGTTCAAAAATACTCTTGCAAAAAAATGAAATTTTGGAGAACTAAGCTCGAAATAAGAAAAAGTGGTAAACTATAAAGTTGTAGCCACTGGAAATATACTTGGTTTGAAAAAAAGAAAATTTGCTTTTGGACTAATTTGTAAGAATTTATGGGCAAAACCATTTCAGATAAAATAGAGGAATTTGAATGGAAAAGAAGGTGTTTTGAAGCTAGGTTTAAAATGTTATAAAAGTTTAAACTTGAAAATATAAAACTTTAGAATGCTAAGGAAGGCATTAAAATTACATTAGAGCTTATGAAATTAGAAAATGGAAAAGAGAAAATGGAAAAAGAATTTGAAAAAAATAGTTTTTATAATATGTAAACAAGTGAGATTACCAAAATACCCTTATACTTTACCCTCCTCTCAATACACGCCACCTCACCCATGCATGCATCCATGTATCCTCCTAACATTACATTCATTTATGAATATATGTACCTGAAATTGCCATTATGTCATTTCATGTCTCTAATGACGTGACTTTTAATATTATAGTTGCCAATGTGTCACATCGATGATTATCTTAACTTAATTAAGTTTGTTAACCTTAATATATATTATTAATCCCACATTATATACTTAGTATATGTATGCATATATATAAGAAAGTGTGCACAACATTTCAAATAACTTTTATACAATGAAATGTCGAATATTCGGAAAACAGTTTCCGGTCATATTTTCTATTTTTCATCGAACTAAATATTTTTGTAAACTAAATTTGACAACTATTTTATCTTCAATATTTATAATTTAAAAGTGTTTTTATTTTAATTATAAAACCTATTATTTGAATATTTAAAATTAATTAAATATTCGAAATAATGTGGTGAAATTCCGGGTCGTTACAACCAATACCAACTTGTTGCTCTCTTTACATTGATAATTTTAACCTCAAAAAGTATTAAATTTGATGGAAAATTGCATAACCAACTTGTAGCTCTCTTTACATTGATAAATTTAACCTTAAAAAGTATTAAATTTGATGGAAAATTGCCCTTGGAAATTTTGGTATAGGTTTAGGTATATTTGGGTTTGTTTGTCCATTTTAAGAAGAGGAAAAAGAAGAATAATTAGGAGTTATACTTGTATGTGGTATTCCAAAATTAGGAGACTACTCTATATTAAATTTGGTATTAATGGGCCTTAGGACCCAACTCAGCCCAAATTAAACATGAATACTAATTCAACCAGAACTCCTAATTCCTTTATCCGACTAAAATGTTCTTAAGGTGAAAGTTAACTGGAGAAATCTAACATCTGCAATGGTATAAGTTTTGTTGCCCGATTCATTCCTTTTATTTTATAATTTCACCCCCTTTAAGTAAAATTGCTAAATTGACCTTTGTTAAATCATTAATTAATTTGTTAGAATTTAAGTGTTGTTACATTCGATTGCGAACTAGATGATGTACATGCACTTTGAGTAAGAAGAATTTACTAATTTTAAAGTGGATTATAAGAGATAGGTAAATTTATTTTAATAGAGGCTTAATAGAAAAACAGAGAAAAATTAGAACTCAAGAATATGTCTATCTCTAATGAGTTTGTTTATATTAAAATGTTATACTTAGGGTGAAAGAATCTTCCTAACAAGTCAGAGATTAGTTTATGATTATGAAATAATATCACATTGATTCATCATTCATTGAGAATCAATTCATGGAAACGCATCTTTTTCCGATGTTTAATTTATTTTAATATGCGTACGTAGGATAACATGTTCAATTACCTTTTAGATCTCAAATTTCATTTTACCCCATGTAGATAATTTCTTTCCTTGTTCTATTTTTAATAAAATTAATTTGCATTCAATTAATGCAGTCAACTCTCAACTAAATAGGCAATTTATATTCTAACACATATCGGAAACACACAATTTCAAATTTCACCTTGACTCAAATATACATCCAAGCTACCAACAAGCTCCACCTTCAACCAATTTCATTACATATGAAGATGATATGAATATGGATACTTCCCCCCAATGAGCTCGGGAAAAGCACGTCCTATTGCATTTCTTCAAAGAGCTCTGATAATGCTATTACCTGTTAATGAAATGTTAATAGTGAAGGAAATGGGCTAGCCCGCAATGGGGTTAAAGGGTAAATTCCAAAATAAATTCCTTTTTGGATCTATTAGGCCCACGAAGTCTAAAGAGATTTTAGATCCAATCTAAAAGGTGCTTTAAATAAAATCCTTTATTTTATTGTATTAGTTTGTAAGAGTTTGAATTTGATATAAATTTAAATGAATGAGTGTATCAAATACACACGTGTGTAGCACTTACTTGAAATTAATTTGAGAAAGAAACTTTTGTTTCCTTCTCTAATACTAATGCAATCAATAAAGGGAATAAACAACATTAATTTGAGAGAGAAATCTTTCATTTCTCTCTCTCTCTCTGGTTAGATTGATGATTTGTTAAACATCATTAATGATCAATATAAACATAGCATGAAATGTGAGTATATCCAAATATACTCCAATGTATATTGTATAAATGCAACATATGAGAAGTATGCAAAGATGATGTTTCCTTTGTATATGCCTTTGTTGTCCATAGTATTATCTAAAATACATACATACATATATATAATAGAGCTTAAATATATACAAATATATACATACTGTAAATGTTTTAAAATTAAATTTTACTATTTTATACGTTTGACATTAAATACAATAATTTTGGATCTAATTTCAAAGATAGGAAGGGTTTAAGATTAAAATTGTGATTTTACATAAAAGTCCATTTTATAGATCTTAAGTTAAACTAATAGACACACATATACAAATCATTGTAAATAATGCTTTAGACACAAAACAACGTTTGTATGATAAAATTTATAATTTAGCATATACTTTTAATATTGTAACAAATTGAAGTCCTACTTTAATTTAAAAGGAAATCCAAGGGTTTGTGATATTTTGCACAAAGGTCCAGTTATGTTTATAAAGTCTTTTTTTTACTTTTAAACAGAATTGTGCAAAACCAAAAGATTGTATTCAACATAAGAAACACAAAACATTAATAAACTACAAATGTTTTCTATTTGATTCGGTAATAGAATTACATTATTAATTAAAATTTAGTTTTAATCAAAAGTTTTTTTCAAACAGTAAATTTAGAACAATAATAAAAATAGATAAGACAAATCAGGCACGCGCACACACACAAATATATATATATATATGTTGAAAAGGTTTTGGATCTAAACTATATAGATAGTATGAATAATTAATTAAATGTGAAATCATATGATGTTGATCTAATGATGAGAGGATGAATAGGTAAGCAATCAAAGTATATCATAAAACGGATCCAAACCAACATAACATAGTGAACATATATAATTAATTAAGATGCAGCAAAAGGGGATCTAATTTATATAACCAAATAAACAAATATTCAAATGAGATGGAAAATGTGATAGATCCAAATCATATGAACAAGGTGAATGCTGAATAAATAAAATTAGAATTATTACCTTGAGATTTTGCGAAGAGAATGCACCTTGAATGAAGAAATCTCCTTAGAACTCTAATATCCGCACCCAATCCTTGTAAGAGGTGGATGAACCACTGGTGTTTTATTTTATTAGATTTTTTTTATTTGGAGTTAAAAGATTTTAGAAACCATTTTGTTTTCTTTACATCAAAGGTAGAAGGAGAGAGGAGAAAAATGAATGAGAATGAATGAATTGTCCATAGAAAATGAATTAGTGGATATGTTTTAATTAAAATAATGAAACCTTTCTCATTCTTTAATTAAAACTTCCCTAATTAATTCTCTTGATTAACTCTCTCTCTCCTCTTTCCTCTCTCCTCTCTTCTCTCTCTTCACATGGTATGGAGTTATGTAATGGTCAAAATTTAAATATCATCCATGTAACGACCCGTAAATTTCGATAATTTAAATTAGTTAATTTAATAAGATTTTGATAATTAAATTTGAAAGAAATAAAAAATTTAGAGATTTAGTAATGTAACAAATACTAAAATGAAGTGTAACAATGGTAATTGAAGCTAATTATTGATAAATTGAATGAAATTACAATAAATGAAATAGTGTAAAATGTTATACATGGCTATAGATTGAATATAAGAAAACAAACGTAAATATTGAATCAATTAATGAATTAATATATAATAAGTGGTAATTGAATAAAATTAAAGTTCTGTGAGTAAATATAATATTTGTTGGAAATGATAAACTTATAAAAGTGTGATTAAGAGTGAATGGCAACAATTATTATAAGTTACATATATATTTAATCCGTTAAATTGAATTTGAAATCAATTGCAATAAATCTAATGTAATATTACGTTAATGCAAATTAAGGTAATAATTAGAAATAATGTTAATTTTATTTATAATATGATAATTGGTAAATGAAAAGAATGGAAATCGAGATTTATTAATTTATTTGAATTTAAATTATAGTAATTGGATTTATTGCAAATAAATGAAATTTAAATATTTAAATTATTACGTTAATGGAGATTAAGGTGAAATTTGAGAATATTAATGTAATAGATTATGAACCAATGCTAATTTCATCCATTTGATAATAATGGATTGGATAATAGGATGAAAGGTCAGTTAAATGGAATTATTGAAAATTTAATTTATAATTTCTGAATTTAATGAAATTGAAATAAATCACTGAAATTGATGGATTAATCAACTTTAAATTGGCATCTAAATTTGTTTAGATTATTGTAAGTGATTAAGAAATCAAAAATGATAGAAGTTGTAAATTATTAAAATTTAAACTGAAAAAGTGATTTAATTAATTAATTATTAATTTATTTAATTAACTGAAATATAGCCATTTTGGCAACTGACTCGGATTTCGACAAAACTAGTTTCATCGGATCCGTAACGGTGAATCATTATAGGATTTCAAGTTTCGTAATGATCGGACTTGTCGTTTGATCGTACAAGCTCGAAACGCCTTGAAATCAATTTAATTGAAATCAATTTGAAATAAATTGATTTCACCATAACTTCTTCATACGATAGAATTAGGACTTGAAACCTCTTCCAATGAATTTGAAATCATCAAAAATATCTATTTTGATATATGGCATTACCCATTTTCGTTCCGGAGACAGAACGGGCTTTTCGGGCCATTGTAATGACCCAAGATTTTAGGAATTTATTCTGGAAAATATAAATAAATTTAAAATAATTTTTAAATTAAATTTTGGAGGAGGAATTGATATAGCTTGATAGTGTATCAGTGTGTGTACATGTGTGCACAGGAAATGCACATGAATATAAGCTAAAACCCTGAACTCCAAGAATACATACATATTGATGTGTATGGAAATATATATATATATATACATATATATATATGTAGATTAAATTCTTAAAAGTAGTATGCATAAGTAAATGTATATATGAGTGCTACTGAATATTTTGAGTGTACATGTGCATGTGTGTGTCAGTATAGAATGATGTAGGAATATATAGGAGGGTATACAAATTATTTCAGTAAGACTTATATAAATATATATATGTGTTAATAAAATACTAGAGTTTAAACTAGTGGAATAAAATATACAGACATATTTTAATATAAGCAGAAATAAAAAGAATGAAGATATAAAAAGGAATAATCCTCTTATAAATAAATGAAGGAAGTACATACCATTTGCATGAAAACTAAAAATAGGAAAAATAAGATAAAACAGGGAAGTGCTTGGTATAGGCAGAATTAGAAAAGAGTATTTAATAAATAACAAAACCAAGTCACATTTTTAGCATGATTGTAGACAAAGGAAAAAGTATTTTTCTGAAAAGCAAAATTTCTGAAAAAAAATGTGTAACCACTTTTCTCTTCACCCAAATTAAGCCGGGAAGGGTAAAACTTTGGGTTTAAAATGCAGATAACATGATTTTTCTGGTGGTCAAAAATGGACTTAGCCAATACCCAAAACCCTAAGAGAGAGACCCTGTATATATATATACATGTATATGCAGCGGCCTCCTCTCCTCCTCAGAAAAGAATTTTGAAAAAAGAAAAGAAAAACAATACCACAGAAATCATAAGACAAGGGAAGAAAGAGAGCTTGAGGATAAGGGCAGAAGCTCATCAATCAATTAAGGAAACAAAGAAGAGAGCTAGGTGAGCAAACTCACTCAAAAATCTAAGGCAATAAGTCCTAATGTAGGCAGCCAGTTAAAAGTATTTTCTTAAAAGAGTATTTTCATATATGAATGTTTATCTGTGAATTTAAATCTGAAAATGTTTTGATTTTCTTTGGTTGATTACTTGTTTTATTATAACAAAGTTTTATGTATTGTTGGTATACATATCTGTTTTATACACTCAGATCTCTGATATGTTAATGTTTAGGGATATAAACAAATACCCAGAAAATAAAATGTTGAGAATAGGCAAGTAGTATTGGTTTTGGCTCAACCCAGAAAGATGTAAATAATGTTGAGCTGCAATATACTCATGTATAAGTGCTGAGGCTTGAAATAGAAAGGAATTAGGGGTGCAATAGGGTTGCCTATGTGCTGATGCTCCTGATTCAATAAAATGCATAGCAAACAAAATTTTGTGATTCAGTGAAACCAGATTATTCTGAGTTTAACTCAAGCACAAATGTTTGCAAAAAGAAAAATACTCCCCCAGAAGCCATAAACCAATGTTAGCTGCCTAAACTCCTTTAAAGAAAAATATACCAGGATGAATATCTATATATATATATATATATATACAGAACCTTATTTTGTAGTCACCAATGGTTGTTTGCTTGTTGTTTCTGTATGGTCATGAATAATATGAGATACCATGATATAGATGTTTTCAGTTAATGAAATGGATCACTGAATGATTTTGTCATGAAAAATCAAAAGGGGTTATTATTAACTTAAACCTGATTAGGAAATTGGGGTCAAGAACACTGCAGGAATGACTTGTGTGCTTGAGTAACATAAGTTGACACATGGCTTGTTTAAGTCCTGAGATCTTTGTGTAATGGAGTGAATTAGTTCATTACAGTGTGTCCATTGATTCATAAATATTGCAGATGAGACCAAGGATAGATAAATATACCAAGGGAATAATACTTGAGGAGATGAGAAAACTAGAGTTTTTCCCAGATTTGAAATATGAGAATTGAATAAATGATTTAACTCATATTAGTTATTTTCCTGTTTGGTATGAATGATTGTTTGTCTATGATTGAGTTGTATGCTTGAATGTATGTGCCATATTCATATGTGTAGTCTCTGGAAAGAAAATTAAAGTGTGCACATGCACAATGACACAGAGCATGCACACAAGTATTTACCTGATTCCAAAGGACAGAACCTTATGTATATGTACTTAACTTGATCTTAACCTAATTAACAAATTGCTTTTGTGAATTTTCTCATACCAGACATGTGTCTGACCCTAGTGTGCTAATGGCATCTGGGGTGTCTCATTTAAAATGAGGCAGTTTCAAATGCTTTTTCAGGGATTGCAGCAACTAAATAGGAGTAGGAGCAAGGCTTTGAGAAGAAGATATAGCATGCTAAACTTAGTTAGATAAGAGCCTAAATGTTGAAATCTGCATGTATTGACAATTTAAATTGCTACTTGTATTAAGTGTTGAATATTGGATGGATATTTTGTTGGGTATTTTGCTAAGAGATTGACTTGTATCTGGAAACTATGAACTAAGTTAAATATCTGTTATGTTTAAAAAGAATTTTAATCAAATCTTGTAAGTGGATTTAGCAAGAACACCATGTTAAAATTGAATGATTACATTTTATAAATGTATTAGTCAATCTTGAGGCTTTGGAAAGGATTTAAGTTTTGGAAAATCTGGATAGTTGATTCTCAGAAAATTAAATGGTTTTATTTTCTACTATGGCATATGAATACAAAAAAAAAAAAATAGGCATAGGTTGAATGTTTTTATTTGGCTGCAAGGTTTCCATAATTTAACTTGTTCCATACAAATGTTTCATGTCCTATTTTTAAATAGAGAAAGGATCTGCAGTAAGGTAGATGGAAGTCAGATTCAAATAGTTGCAGTTATATATATGCACATAAACATGTTTTGTGCAAATATCAACACACCTTTTTTCCTTTGCACTTGCAATAGGAATCTGAATTTCACTCAGATTTTAACCAAATGCATTTTAAATGCCAGACAGATCTTATAAGGAGGAATACAAACATGAATAAGGATAAACACTTCTATCATCCTCAAAACCCAAGAACCAGACTCTTAATTCATATCAATCCTGAAGCCTTCCAGGTTATAGGAATGGATTTCGAAAATAATAAAGCAAGAAATATTGTTTTTGGTATGTTAGATTATAGGCAAAAATAAAATATATATGTGCAGATATAGGTAGATAACAGATTTCAAACTGTACAGAAGAAAAATGGAAAAAAAAAATTGTGTTTGAACCAACCAGCATAGTACTCGAACTCGTGACCTCTTGTGTATAAGTTAGGCGCGTTTCCATTACGCCTAGATGTTGCTTGTGTTCACTTAGGATCCACTTCTTTTTATCTTGATTTTGTCACTATTCAGAACTTAACACAAACATCTATATTAAAAGCTTGCTTTCTACTGATTATTACTTGATCACTTCTTAGTTAGGATAAACAGACTAATGTATATATTTCCAGTGGATTGTTTGGTCAAAAAAAAAATCAGCAATCCAATATCCTCTTGTTTTCCAGAACTCTGATTCAAACAAGAGAGGCATATACATCTTCACATGTATGTGCTTATCTTTGTGAATGTACTGATATATTTATATTGGTTGATTATTGTGATCCTGGATATATTTTGGTTTATTGGAGAAAGATATTGACCCTAAGAATTATAATTGCAATGGATGATATATCTATATATTTATATATCCTCTTTACCTTAAAAAAAAATTCCTTATGGAATTAGAGTAGAAATAGGAGGGTCATTTCAGTTGGTATCAGAGCTATGTTATTTAACATAGTAGAAGTAAGGATCAAGTTCTTAGATAGAAATAAAATTTAAAGGAACTAAATATATATATAACAATGTGTTCAGTGTGAAAAAAAAAAACCACTGAAACAACCAAATTACCAATCAAACTGACCAGCTATGTAAATTATTATTAGCAAATTATGGTAGGGAGACCACCAAATCAGGGAGCAGGATCTTCCCATGCACCACCAATGGTCAATCTGCAAGACTTGGTGAGAGCATTTAGGGATGGGGCAGGACAAAGGCAAGAAAATCCCTATGAAGAACTCTCAAAATTACTTAAGACATATACTCATTTAGGAGGCAAAAGCTTTGAAGGGACAGAGAGTGTCATGGAAATTCAAACATGGTTGAGAACATTGGAAAGAATTTTCAATGACATGCAACTTGATGATCAAAGAAAGAGGCAAGTGGCTTCAAGACAGCTAAAAGGAGTAGCTTTAGGCTGGTGGGAAGTAATCATAGCAGGAAGGAATGAGAATGAAATCACTTGGAATCAATTCAAAGAGATGTTGGAAGCAAGGTTTGTACCAGCATCAGCAAAGACCACCTTGCTAGAAGAATTCATTAGACTTAGACAAGGAACCATGACTGTCACAGAATACACTCAAAAGTTTGAGGGGCTTTCCACATATGGAGCAATGCTTGTGGCAGATGAGGCATCCAAAAATGATAGGTACATAAAAGGTCTAAACCCAGGACTTAGCAGAGCCATGTTACCCTATGCAGACAAGACTTTTGATCATGTGATAGACTTAGCTTTGAGGTTGGAGCAACATGACAAGGAAAGGGAGAAGTTCAGAAATTTTAAGAGCAATAATAACAAGAAAGGTAAGGGGAGGTATCACCCCTATGATAAGAAGAAAGAAGAGGCTAGTAACAAAAGCACTGGAGATGTCAAAGCTAAGGAAGACAAGAAGAAAATTGTGTGCCATCAGTGTGGAAAGGAAGGGCATATCAAACCAAGATGTCCAGAATTGAAGGGAGGAGCTTTCAAATGCTATCTATGTGGGAAAGAGGGGCATATGAAGAGGAATTGTCCTGAGTATAAACAGCAAGGCAAATTGGCAAATTTGGAAGGGAAAGGCAAAGCCATAGTGGAGAGTAACACTGTAAACCATAGCCAAGTGGAAGGTACATTACTTATTTGTACCATACCCATAACAGTAGTATATGATACTGGGGCAACTCACTCTTTAATTTCTTATGAATTGGTTAAAATGCTAAAACTGAATTGCATATTGGTTGAAACCCCATTGCATATACAAAGTCCATTGGGGAGTTCTAGTGTTTTAAATATGATTTGTGTGGATGTGGAATTAAACATAGGAGGAAATATTTTTATTTCCAATTTATATGTTTTGAATTACCCAAATATAGGTGTTATATTGGGGGTAGACTGGTTAAAGCAATTTAAAGCCATAATTAATTTAGACTCATCCACCATATCATTGCAAAATTCTAGAGGCCAGAGAATCACAGTTTTATGTGAGGTAGCTAAGGAAGGAAAACTATATCATTTAGTTGACTCAGAGAAAGATTTCAGTGAACTAACCCTTGAAGAAATTCCCATAGTCAATGAATATTTGGATGTGTTTGGTGAGGTCAAGGGTATTCCACACCATAGACCAGTAGAATTCCAGATCAATCTAGTTCCAGGAGCAAGCCCAATGATTAAAAAGCCAACTAGAATGGGGCCAAATGAACTAAAAGAATTAAAGAAACAGTTAGAAGAATTGGAAGAAAAGGGTTTTATAAGACCAAGTAATTCTTGCTGGGGAGCACCAGTGGTGTTTGTTAAGAAGCAAGATGGCTCCTTAAGACTCTGCATAGATTATAGAGAATTAAACAAAGTAACTATTAAAAATAAATACCCATTGCCAAGAATAGATGATCTTTTTGATCAATTAGCAGGGGCAAAAGTATTTTCTAGACTAGACTTAGCATCTGGTTTTCATCAAATGAAGGTGGAAGAATCAAGCATCAAGTACACTGCCTTTAACACTAGGTATGGGCTGTATGAATTTTTGGTTATGCCATTTGGCTTGACCAATGCACCATCTTATTTTGTAGATTTAATGAACAGAACCTTTAGAGATTGTTTAGACAAGTTTGTGCTCATTTTTATAGATGACATTTTGATTTATTCCAAGACAGTGGAAGAACATAAGCATCATTTGCACCTGGTTTTGTCTAGATTAAGGGAAAAAGATTTAAAGGCAAAATTTTCAAAATGTGTGTTTTGGAAAGAGGAAGTACATTTTCTTGGCCATGTTATATCTGCTAAAGGAATTTCTGTGAACCCCAATAAAGTAGTGGCTATTCAAGCATGGAAGAGGCCAAGCACTGTGAGTGAAGTGAGGTCATTTATGGGGATGGCAGGGTATTATAGAAGGTTTATAAAAGATTTTTCAAAAATTTCTACACCACTCACTAACCTGACCAGGAAGAACCAAGCTTTTGTTTGGTCAGAAAAATGTGAAAAGTCTTTTGAACAGTTGAAGGAGGCATTGGTGAATGCTCCAATTCTAAAGGTACCACATGGAAATGAAGAATTAGTGGTATACACTGATGCTAGTGGATTTGGCTTGGGTGCAGTGTTGATGCAACAAGGCCAAGTCATTGCATATGCATCCAGACAACTTAAAACCCATGAAGTAAGGTATGCCACACATGATCTCGAATTAGCAGCTGTGATATATGCTTTAAAACTTTGGAGACATTATTTATTAGGCACAAAGTTTGAACTTTACACTGACCACAAGTCTCTAAAATATTTGTTTTCACAAAAAGATTTGAACATGAGGCAACATAGATGGGTGGAGTTCTTAGCTGCCTATGATTTTGACATACTCTATACACCAGGCAAAGCAAACAAAGTTGCAGATGCTCTAAGTAGACAGCATGCTAAATTGGCTATGATGATGATAGCAGAATTTAAATTTTTTCTTTGCTAACTGAGTTAGAGATTGAGGAGAATGGTTGTGTGCAGATGCATGGTGCACAAGAAGATAAAGGGAAGTTAAGCTTAATGACACTTCAACCAGATTTAATTCTGAAGGTAGGAAAAATGCAAGAACAAGATGCTCACTTATTAGAGAAGAGAATGCTCCTCTCAAGAGGGGAGGAAGTAATGAATCACCACATTGATAAAGATGGTTATGTGAGATACCAGAATAGGATGTGTGTACCAGAGGACATAGAATTGAAGAGGGAGATATTGAATGAATATCACAGAAGTAAATACTCCATACACCCAGGTAACACAAAAATGTATCAAAATTTGAAAAGAGACTTCTGGTGGAAGGGGATGAAATCTGATATAGCTAAGTACATTGCCAAATGTATGACTTGCCAACAAGTCAAGGCTGAAACTCAAAGACCATCAGGGTTGATGCAACCTCTTAGTGTACCACAGTGGAAGTGGGAAGACATATCTATGGACTTCATAGATGGACTGCCTAGATCTAAGAGAGGTAATACAAGCATATGGGTGATAGTTGATAGGCTAACCAAGGTAGCACACTTCATCCCAGTCAAGTCAGAAAGAACAGCACCAAAACTAGCTCAAATTTTTATAAAAGAAGTGGTAAGGTTACATGGCATTCCCAAAACCATTGTGAGTGATAGGGATACCATCTTCACTTCAAAATTCTGGAGAAGCTTTCAAGAAGCAATGGGAAGTGAACTATGTTTAAGTACTGCCTACCATCCTCAATCAGATGGGCAAACTGAGGTGGTAAACAAAGTTTTGGAGGACATGTTGAGGGCATGTATACTGGATTTTGGGGGCAACTGGGAAGATTACCTTCATCTAGTTGAATTTACATACAACAACAGCTACCAAAGCACCATAGGAATGGCTCCATTTGAAGCCTTATATGGTAAGCCCTGTTTGTCACCTGTTTGCTGGGTAGAAGCAGGAGAAAGGTCTATTTTAGGACCTGAGTACATACAAGAAACCAAGGAGAAAATTGAGTTGATAAGAAGAAGAATGACAGCAGCTCAAGATAGACAAAAGAAATTTGCAGACATGAGAAGGAGGCAGGTAGAATATGAAGTGGGAAATTTTGTTTTCATCAAAATCTCACCCATGAAAAATGTGCTGAGGTTTGGAAAACAAGGCAAATTAACCCCAAGATATATTGGACCATACAAAATTCTGGAGAGAATTGGTCCCTTGGCATATAAGTTGGAATTACCAGAAAACATGCAAGGTATACATGATGTTTTTCATGTATCACAATTGAGAAGGTGGGTCCATGACAAGGCAGAAATTCTTGAAACCCCAAACCAAGTGCAGATAAATCCTAATTTGATTTATGAAAAGGATCCAGTGGGAATTTTGGCAAAAGATGTGAAGAAGTTGAGGAATAAATCTCTGAAACTTGTGAAGGTACAGTGGAGTCTAGATCCTAGTGATTGCACATGGGAATTAGAAGACAAGGTTAGGATGAATTATCCTAAGCTATTTTCAGATTAAGGTAATTCTGATTTTTGATTGTTTTCTTTATTTTGGATGAATATATTTTTAGTTAGTATAGAACTAAGAATCTATTTGGTAAAGAATATACTTGTTCTCTGAATTAAGTTTAAAATTTATTTTAAGCTTAGGAAAATTGTGGGACACAATTTCTAAAAGGAGGGGTGTATGTAATGACCCAAGATTTTAGGAATTTATTCTGGAAAATATAAATAAATTTAAAATAATTTTTAAATTAAATTTTGGAGGAGGAATTGATATAGCTTGATAGTGTATCAGTGTGTGTACATGTGTGCACAGGAAATGCACATGAATATAAGCTAAAACCCTGAACTCCAAGAATACATACATATTGATGTGTATGGAAATATATATATATATATACATATATATATATATATATGTAGATTAAATTCTTAAAAGTAGTATGCATAAGTAAATGTATATATGAGTGCTACTGAATATTTTGAGTGTACATGTGCATGTGTGTGTCAGTATAGAATGATGTAGGAATATATAGGAGGGTATACAAATTATTTCAGTAAGACTTATATAAATATATATATGTGTTAATAAAATACTAGAGTTTAAACTAGTGGAATAAAATATACAGACATATTTTAATATAAGCAGAAATAAAAAGAATGAAGATATAAAAAGGAATAATCCTCTTATAAATAAATGAAGGAAGTACATACCATTTGCATGAAAACTAAAAATAGGAAAAATAAGATAAAACAGGGAAGTGCTTGGTATAGGCAGAATTAGAAAAGAGTATTTAATAAATAACAAAACCAAGTCACATTTTTAGCATGATTGTAGACAAAGGAAAAAGTATTTTTCTGAAAAGCAAAATTTCTGAAAAAAAATGTGTAACCACTTTTCTCTTCACCCAAATTAAGCCGGGAAGGGTAAAACTTTGGGTTTAAAATGCAGATAACATGATTTTTCTGGTGGGCAAAAATGGACTTAACCAATACCCAAAACCCTAAGAGAGAGACCCTGTATATATATATACATGTATATGCAGCGGCCTCCTCTCCTCCTCAGAAAAGAATTTTGAAAAAAAAAAAGAAAAACAATACCACAGAAATCATAAGACAAGGGAAGAAAGAGAGCTTGAGGATAAGGGCAGAAGCTCATCAATCAATTAAGGAAACAAAGAAGAGAGCTAGGTGAGCAAACTCACTCAAAAATCTAAGGCAATAAGTCCTAATGTAGGCAGCCAGTTAAAAGTATTTTCTTAAAAGAGTATTTTCATATATGAATGTTTATCTGTGAATTTAAATCTGAAAATGTTTTGATTTTCTTTGGTTGATTACTTGTTTTATTATAACAAAGTTTTATGTATTGTTGGTATACATATCTGTTTTATACACTCAGATCTCTGATATGTTAATGTTTAGGGATATAAACAAATACCCAGAAAATAAAATGTTGAGAATAGGCAAGTAGTATTGGTTTTGGCTCAACCCAGAAAGATGTAAATAATGTTGAGCTGCAATATACTCATGTATAAGTGCTGAGGCTTGAAATAGAAAGGAATTAGGGGTGCAATAGGGTTGCCTATGTGCTGATGCTCCTGATTCAATAAAATGCATAGCAAACAAAATTTTGTGATTCAGTGAAACCAGATTATTCTGAGTTTAACTCAAGCACAAATGTTTGCAAAAAGAAAAATACTCCCCCAGAAGCCATAAACCAATGTTAGCTGCCTAAACTCCTTTAAAGAAAAATATACCAGGATGAATATCTATATATATATATACAGAACCTTATTTTGTAGTCACCAATGGTTGTTTGCTTGTTGTTTCTGTATGGTCATGAATAATATGAGATACCATGATATAGATGTTTTCAGTTAATGAAATGGATCACTGAATGATTTTGTCATGAAAAATCAAAAGGGGTTATTATTAACTTAAACCTGATTAGGAAATTGGGGTCAAGAACACTGCAGGAATGACTTGTGTGCTTGAGTAACATAAGTTGACACATGGCTTGTTTAAGTCCTGAGATCTTTGTGTAATGGAGTGAATTAGTTCATTACAGTGTGTCCATTGATTCATAAATATTGCAGATGAGACCAAGGATAGATAAATATACCAAGGGAATAATACTTGAGGAGATGAGAAAACTAGAGTTTTTCCCAGATTTGAAATATGAGAATTGAATAAATGATTTAACTCATATTAGTTATTTTCCTGTTTGGTATGAATGATTGTTTGTCTATGATTGAGTTGTATGCTTGAATGTATGTGCCATATTCATATGTGTAGTCTCTGGAAAGAAAATTAAAGTGTGCACATGCACAATGACACAGAGCATGCACACAAGTATTTACCTGATTCCAAAGGACAGAACCTTATGTATATGTACTTAACTTGATCTTAACCTAATTAACAAATTGCTTTTGTGAATTTTCTCATACCAGACATGTGTCTGACCCTAGTGTGCTAATGGCATCTGGGGTGTCTCATTTAAAATGAGGCAGTTTCAAATGCTTTTTCAGGGATTGCAGCAACTAAATAGGAGTAGGAGCAAGGCTTTGAGAAGAAGATATAGCATGCTAAACTTAGTTAGATAAGAGCCTAAATGTTGAAATCTGCATGTATTGACAATTTAAATTGCTACTTGTATTAAGTGTTGAATATTGGATGGATATTTTGTTGGGTATTTTGCTAAGAGATTGACTTGTATCTGGAAACTATGAACTAAGTTAAATATCTGTTATGTTTAAAAAGAATTTTAATCAAATCTTGTAAGTGGATTTAGCAAGAACACCATGTTAAAATTGAATGATTACATTTTATAAATGTATTAGTCAATCTTGAGGCTTTGGAAAGGATTTAAGTTTTGGAAAATCTGGATAGTTGATTCTCAGAAAATTAAATGGTTTTATTTTCTACTATGGCATATGAATACAAAAAAAAAATAGGCATAGGTTGAATGTTTTTATTTGGCTGCAAGGTTTCCATAATTTAACTTGTTCCATACAAATGTTTCATGTCCTATTTTTAAATAGAGAAAGGATCTGCAGTAAGGTAGATGGAAGTCAGATTCAAATAGTTGCAGTTATATATATGCACATAAACATGTTTTGTGCAAATATCAACGCACCTTTTTTCCTTTGCACTTGCAATAGGAATCTGAATTTCACTCAGATTTTAACCAAATGCATTTTAAATGCCAGACAGATCTTATAAGGAGAAATACAAACATGAATAAGGATAAACACTTCTATCATCCTCAAAACCCAAGAACCAGACTCTTAATTCATATCAATCCTGAAGCCTTCCAGGTTATAGGAATGGATTTCGAAAATAATAAAGCAAGAAATATTGTTTTTGGTATGTTAGATTATAGGCAAAAATAAAATATATATGTGCAGATATAGGTAGATAACAGATTTCAAACTGTACAGGAGAAAAATGGAAAAAAAAATAATAATAAAAATTGTGTTTGAACCAACCAGCATAGTACTCGAACTCGTGACCTCTTGTGTATAAGTTAGGCGCGTTTCCATTACGCCTAGATGTTGCTTGTGTTCACTTAGGATCCACTTCTTTTTAGCTTGATTTTGTCACTATTCAGAACTTAACACAAACATCTATATTAAAAGCTTGCTTTCTACTGATTATTACTTGATCACTTCTTAGTTAGGATAAACAGACTAATGTATATATTTCCAGTGGATTGTTTGGTCAAAAAAAAAAAAATCAGCAATCCAATATCCTCTTGTTTTCCAGAACTCTGATTCAAACAAGAGAGGCATATACATCTTCACATGTATGTGCTTATCTTTGTGAATGTACTGATATATTTATATTGGTTGATTATTGTGATCCTGGATATATTTTGGTTTATTGGAGAAAGATATTGACCCTGAGAATTATAATTGCAATGGATGATATATCTATATATTTATATATCCTCTTTACCTTAAAAAAAAATTCCTTATGGAATTAGAGTAGAAATAGGAGGGTCATTTCAGCCATTTATCGTTCAACATTATAATAAAAACTTATCCGTTCTTTCTATTTTCTGACCTATCTATAAATATCATGTTATAAACCCTAGTGTTCCTCAACTCAGTTTGTCTTTACGTACAATTTCATCAGTTCCTCTCTTTCCAATGGCAGACAAACCCTAATTCCCAAATTGCAAATCCAAATCAAAACCAAATCAAAAAAATTCAATCTCCTCAAACAATAGAGAATTATATATTGATTTGAAGCTCTCGACGAGAGCATCTCAGATCTACAATTCGTTTTTCGTTTTGGTTCATTGTTTGTTCAGTAAACGTCGAACTATTCACGACCGTTCATCGCGCCTCGATCAAACTTGTCCGATGGTCGAATCGATTTGTGAGTATTGTAGAGTGGACCAAGGGGACTTCATCAGTGTAGATTTTGTGTCTTGTCAACGGTGGGACTGCTCGTTAAAATTCAATTAGGGTTTTGATCAAATTGGCGGCGGCGGGCTCTTCTGGGTTGTGATCATGACGCGGTTGTTCGCAGGCGAAGTCGAGGTACCTAGCTGGTCAGTGGCGATCGTACGGCGGCCTGTGGTATCGTCGTTGAGTTCGGCGACGTAGGGCGTAGGGTTTCGTTCAGAGCAGGTTTGGCAGTGCGCATGTTCTAGGGTTTGCTGGATGGAGAGTAGCTTTGGTGACGTGGCACTGTTGGGGGTAATGTTTCGTTTTTTATTTATTTAATTAAAATTAGAAATTCAAACATTCTAACCTTAATAACTTTCGCATACGAGGTTCGTTTCATGCGCGGTTTTCTCCGCTAGAATCGTATTGAAATTCTGGAAATTCCGACGTTGGTTTGGACAAATTCTGAGATCGTTCAAATTTTGGGCTTATTTTGAATTTAAATTCAATTTAAATTCAAAAGGTGAGTGTTTTAACCCACTCACAAATTCTAAAATTTCTTATGTTTGTTAAATTAAATTTATGATGCGATTAGAAATTTATTTATGGTTGTTTGGTATATTTAAATCATCATCTCGGTTAATTTGAATTTATTTGAATTAAATTGTTATTTAATTTATTATTGAATATAAACTGCCAGTAAATACCTATTATCGATTATCAGTTTATATCGATATTTATTGATTATTATGGATGATGATTGTGATGGATGTTGATTATTGATATTGGTTGAATGGATGTTTTATTTTTATATCGTTATAAACTGCAAGTTCGTTATGGATTTTTATTTATTTCGGGATTGCGGTTTGAAATGATATACAACCATAAAATGTTTAAATTGAGGATTGAAATGATAAATATCCGTATAACTTGACCCAAAGGTAGAAAATTATATACGGACACCGAATTGGTTAAATTAAATGATATTAAAATCCTTAAATTTTTGAATTTAATCAATTGATGTTTTGAAATAAAATTTGATTTATGTAAATTGAAGTATTATTGAAAAATCAAGTTTGTGTTGAAATGCGAATTGGTTTAAAAAGGAATTTCTTTAAGGAAGTAAATCGGAAGTTTAAAGTTAAACTTTTATGTATAAATGAAATTCTATCGAAATTGAGTATTGAATTTGTTTGAAAATAACTTTGAAATATGTTGAAGTTGGAGTAATCCGTATTGATATTTTTGAACAGGGATTTAAACGATATGAAATTCGATAGTTTATTGAAATTTGGTTTGTTGATTTGGAAATTTGAAATGGTCCAAATATGTTGAAATGAAATGAGGAGTTTAAACTGATATAAATTCCAAACTCAAATTTTAATATAAACTGTTTTAAAATATATTTATAATTATTAAGATTTTCAAATTTATTAAACTATTTAACTAATATTAACTATATAAATTATTTGACTATTTTAAACCAATTTAATTTATTTTAAACTAATTAAACCGTTATAATTTATTTTAAATCTAATTAATCTATTTTAAGCTATTTAATCTATTTTAATTATATTTAATCTAAATTAAATCTATTTAACAATCTTAAATCAATTTAAAGGTACTTTAACTAGAATTAAACTATTTTGGAGTATTTTAACTATTTATAACTATTTAAACTACTTTCTTTCAAATTCCAAACTAAGTAAAATGGATGGGTTTATATTCAAATTCCCAAATTTTTAAAGTGAATATGACTTCGAAAATATTATGGTTTTGAGAATACGATAATTTGGTATAAATTTTGAATATGACTTTTGAAAGGAAATAAAATTATCGAACTATGATTTCAAATGCGATATGATTTCAAAGGTGAATATGATTTCAAAAGTAAGTAATGATTTTGAAAGTGATATGGTTTGAATTGAATATGATATTTTGATATCAATTATGAAACGATTTTGGAAATGTAAAAGAACCATCCGGTGTGTAATAAGCGATTGGTTGTTAAAGAGAACGGGATTAGATGTTGTCTACCCTCTGCCAATACCGAAAACCACTTTGACAACTGTGTACGCGGTGGAGATTCCAGAATGAAATAGGATGGTGGCGACGATCCTAAAGGTATATTTACGGGGACCTAACTCCCATGAGTTAGCATAAGGTGGCTAAAACAGGAGCGATTCTGGGCCAATGAGGTAGCTCCTCTGATCGGACACATTCCATCGATACTATATTCTACTTGCGATTTATTTGGTGGCCACCCTTCGATTTTTACTCGGGAGTGTGTTTCGAGATGGGCGGTAGTTGCGGCTATGCGTTACCAACAGTCCGGATGCGTAATTGGTATATCTACACTAGCATTGCCTAGTTGTACCGTGTCACCTACCCTAGCGCGCCTTCTACGAGTTTGGTTTGTACCATACCTATGGAGTGCCCTCTGACGGCACCCGGTTTACGGGTGGGATTACGATATTGTATAGACTATGGGAAATAAAATTGTGTTAAGGGGGAAAATGTAACGCCTTAACGCTATTTTAATAATTTATATTACTGTAGACATATTATAATAGCGTATTGTACTACATAGTAGATAGTTTAACAGATCCTTAGGAGATGTCAATCCCGAACATCTCTTGAGTTACTGCACTCACGTTACACATGTCAAACCCCGTAAACATCTCTGACGCCGTTTACACTCATATTTATTACCGTTGATTTAACTCACATAAGATCTTTTAGTTCTGACTCGAGTGTTTTGTCTTTTCAATTCGCTCGGGTCAGCTTGAGCATTTCAGGATTTGAAGACCTTATTTCTGGAGGACGAAGACGAAGATTTGTACTACTATTATTTACTATATTTATTCCACCACATTCATACTATTTCGCTGCATTATTATTTGTTTATCTATGATAAGGGTAACTCTGATTTTGTATTGTATAAGTATAATCAAATGTTTTGTAAACAGCTTCATGAACTGTTATTTGATTATTATATTTTGTCATTCCGCTGCTAGATTCTGTTTTGTTTTTTTTCTCTCTCTGCTTTTTCTTATTCACCCCAATATTAATCTACCCTTCTATATGGTTTGAGTTGGCACGTGTGTCTGCTTAAAGCGTACAAAAAGGCAGGATGTTACAGTTGGTATCAGAGCTTTGGTTTTGCGATAACCTTAGCTTTGTGGGGTCTGACTCTTTAATAAAAGGGTAGTAATACCCTAGAATGAGTCCTTGAGTGTAACGACCCACTATTTTGGACCATTCAAATCGACAATAATCCGCACATGTCTGACTTGAATAATTCAAAATAACAAATTGTAATAAAATTTGGAGCAAATAAAATCAAATACAGAATCACAGACACAAAATATCAGAATAACTCGCAGCAGAAATAGTATACCATAGTAGTTCATGAAGCTACTATATACAAACTCTCAAAACATATACAAAATCTCATAATCAAAATAGATACAATAGAAGTTAGGATACATAAATCAATAATACAGAGACAATAACGAATAGTAAATAATTGGATTAGAAGATAAGAAATAACAGATGGACAGATAAGCTATAGCAAATCTCTAGCTCCAGAAGATAAATTCCAAAGCTGTGATTCTCAGGCTGACCCGAGCGTAAAGTAAAAAAACAAAACACTCGAGTCAGGACATATATACTTATACAATGTAAACCAACTCAAGTGAACTGTAATAGCAATGCATAATAACTTAAAGGATGTTTGGGATCGCCCATCCTTTAAGGATCCATAAAACCATCAATTTAACAGTAATATCAATATCACAGAAATGTCCATATAGAAATAAACCATGCAACTAACAGTGTTAATGTACATCACAGCCATCATCAGGAAATCAAATGATATACAGAGAAGTATACCCATGGTTATAGTATTTCAAAATAATATTTTATATTTCAAAAATTTAATATCATTTCAAATCCAAATCTTTATCAAAATAAAGATTTAATCATTTACAAACCATTTCAATATATTAAAATATCATATCTTTTCAAAACTTCCTTTCAATCATTATTTGAGTTCAAATCTAATTTATCAAATAAAATACCTTTTTAAAATTCCAAAATATCATTCATTTATTTTTCTATCAAATCACCCTTTAAAATAGTTTTCCATTTAAACCATTTAAAAGTGAAATTATTATTCTTTCAAGTCAAGTATTCAATTTCCAAAGTTTCAAATCATTCTGAATTCATTTACTAGGTCAAAATCCATAAACATTGAAAATTTCAGCCTTTCATAGCATTTAGAAAAGGCTGTTATAAGTTATATTTGAAAACATTTTATTTCAGCAAAGACAGCACTTTAAAACTGCTGTTATATCTCATTTTAGTTAAAATTTAGTTTAAAACAGCAAAGACTCATTTGCAGAAATGCTGTAATAGCTCAGGTTCAAAAACAAGGGTTTTACTTAATTTCAGCAAAGACAGCAGGCAGCTACAGCAGTTTACAGAACTGTTGTAATAGCCCTTTATTAAGATCTTTAGCCTTTACATTTACTACAGCAACTACAGCATTTCAGAACTGTTGTAATAGCCTCTTATTTAAGTTTTAGTTCAATTCTAAAATCATAGCAATTCTGAATGCTATTAAAAGTATTTTTCAAATTTTAGTGTATTTCCAGCCAATAATAAAATTCATTTTTAAACCCTTTTAATATTATAAAAATCATTTTTTAACATTTAAAAATGTTTTTATAATATATCATTTAACACATGATTTTTATTAAATAAATCCGTTATAGTTAAATCAAATTTCAATGAATTATTTAACAAATTCAAGTGTAAATCTCTTTTCTTCACATTTTTAATAAATAAACTTAACACTTAAATTTTATTTCCATTCTCCAATAAATTTCAAATTTCCATTTTTATTTTCATTTTTATTTATATAACTTATTTTCTCATTTTAACCAAAATTTCAAAATTTTCTAACTTAAGTTATATTTTCAAAAATTCCATTTCTATTCATTTTCAACATTTTTAACTTATAGAAAATTCCTAATTTCACTATTTAAACTTATAAGAATTCAATTTAAATTAAATTTATAAGAAAATATCATAAGAGCACTCCATGGGTTTTACTTGATGACTGGTCTGCAGCTTAACTTAAACAAGTCAAGTATCATGACTGCTGGAGTTACTAGTGAGCAGAGTGAGTTTCTTATTGCGGCTGCTGGGATGCAAACCATGAACCACGATATGACTTACCTTGGTTTGCCCTTATTTTCTTCCAGGGTGACTATGGCTAATTGCATTCCTCTTTACGAAAGAATCACTGCTGCGATTGAGAGGTGGACCATTCGATTGTTATCTCAAGCAGGTAGGCTTATTCTGATAAAATCTGTGTGCTTTTCTATGATGGTATATTGGGCCAGGGCTTTTATCCTGCCAACTAAGCTTCTGAAAATGGTTAGAACTGCTATGATGAGATTCTTATGGTTTGGCAATATTCATGTTAAGAAGGTTTTCCCTTGCTCCTTCTCTCTTTTTGAGAAACCACAATGCAAAGGGGGTCTGGGATTGTTCAACATCCCTGTATGGAATAAGGCTGCATACAGTAATCACATAAATGCCCTAATGCTAAAGAAGGATTCCTTATGGGTAAACTGGACTTTAATTCATAATGTTGGATCTAAGAAGTTTTGGGTTATGGATGTTCCACATAATTGCAGCTGGATTTGGAGGAGCATTCTTAATTTGAGGAGCATGTTAAGGCCTTTATTACAGATTCAACTGTCTAGTTCAAGTGACTGTAGTTTCTGGCATGATCCCTGGATAGCCAGTGGCATCATTCTTCATCAAATCTTCACATCTCAACAGATTTATCAATCTGGCATTGCCAGAGAAAGCAGAGCAGTTGACTACATTGCTGAAGGCAAGTTAGTGTTGCCTTACACCAGCAATCAACATGTCAGAGCTCTTTGGAGGCAGTTTGCTCATTCTTATTTTGATCTTCATGACCATGATACTGTGTTTTGGAATGGCAAGTCTCATTCTATCTGCTGGGTTTATGAGGCTCTGCAAGGAACCGACACTATGCCTGACTGTAGATGGCATAAGGTTATGTGGGATACCATTTCTCCTAGTGCGGATAATTTAATGCTATGGAAGGTTGTGAATAAAGCCTTGTTAACAAGAGACAAACTTATATCGTATGCCATGTGTGTTCCCTCCTCTTGTTTGCTGTGCAGTGGCAATGATGAATCTACCCTGCACACATTCTTTCACTGTCCTTATGTCTTACTTCTTTGGAAAAGTGTTTTGAGTAGCCTGGGGTTGTCTTCTGCTACTGTTCAAACTGCGAATCATTGGGATGTGGTTGAGATTGCTACAGCTTGGAATGATGAGAGAAGAATTCCTTTCTTCTTCTCAATTAAAAAACTATTGAAGTTGGTCTGGGAAGAGAGGAATAGGAGACACTTCGAAGGGCAGACGAGGAGCAATATGGAGCTTTGGGCAATTTTAAAAAATGCAATTATGTATGGCATGAGATTGAGCAAGTATGATTTCCATCAGCAGCTGTTTGATCCTTGGATTCCATAACTGTTGTTGTTTTCCTATTTTATTTCTTTCTTTCTTGTTGTTCTTCGTTGTTTCCCTTGTGTATCATCTTTTGTTTATTTTGTTAATAAATCTGGTAGGGGTCCAGTTTTCATCCCCGCTTGCCCTGCAAAAAAAAAAAATTAAATCAAATTTTCATAATTTTTATACTTTTTAAAATTTATTTAAAATGTTCAAAATACTTTATAAAAATAACAACGGGCCTGTATATAGTTTTCTAACCTAGGTCAAGTGATACAGATATGTATCATTTCAATCCGCAGTTTAAAAAGCAAAAATCCGGGTTCTATCATTTCAAACCCGCAATCCCAAGTCAAATTAAATTAAATAAAAACCATTCGGGTCTATCATTTCAGCCCATAACGATTTTTCCCTATTCTAAAGTCCATTCGGGTATGTATCATTTCAACCCATAGTGATTCTATTCTACAGGGAACTTGTAGTGTGATAAACATATATAAAATGAATAGTATACAATATATAACAGTAACAGATGATATGATAGGTAATTAAACAGGTTTAACATCATATAAATAAATCATCACAGGCAGTTATAACTTATCATGATATTCTACACATTCAGTTGTTGTCGCTTCACATTTGTATAAGTATAAAATGTCATGTGAGATTTACTCACCTCTTTTGCTGGAGATGCAAGTTCAAATAACACAACACAAACCAGAACACAATGACAAAGCTATGAACTTGAGTGGAGAGCGAGATCCAAGTTATAGATCTTGTGTTACAACCCAAAACAAAACCAAAATAATAGTTAAAAATCAATACGATTGAATTTGAATAACTTTGAAACAAAAAGCAGTTTGAATACGAAACTTTTTGCCTTTCTTTCTCTACTTGTTTGCATGGCCTAGGGGATCAATTAGGTCAGGTTTGTACTTGGTTTGGATCAGGTATGGGTCTGGAAAAGGTAAGGCTACAAGGTAGAACATGATGGAGGAAGTTACAACATAGGGATGTGAAGGGGTTTACGCTAAAACATGGTTTTTGGCAACCAAAAGGGCTCGGTCATGGGGTTATAGGCTTGGCCAGTCAAGCTCATGTCTGGACAGAGGTTGGAGTGGTGTGGGGAGGTCTGGAAAAGGTGGTGGTGGCGGCCTATGGTGGTGGTGGTGGTGTAAAATGTAGGGAAGGTTGCATACATGGCTCGGGTAGGCAATAATTGTAGAGTTTTCAATGTTTTTGTGGAGTTTTGCTCAAGGGGAGGCCATGGCACTTTCAGGTCAGTGGAGAATGATGGTTTGGCCATGGATTTAGTGGGGAGGAAGGGATGGTGGTCGATGGTGGTGATGGTGAGGCTATGGGCCGAGCAACATAGGTGAAGATCAAGGCCAATTCAAGTGAAAAACAAGGCAAATTCAAGGAAGAAAAGTAGAAAAAAAAATATAAAAAAAATAAGGAAGCCATTACAAAACTTCAGAAATCTTTTGTGGCCGAAAATTGTGATGAATGAGAAGTGATTTCACGTGAGAAAGAAAATAAAACTCATGGCAAAAATTAAAGAAAGGAACGGCTAAAATATGAAGAGTCTAGAAAGTGAAAAGTCATATGTTTTAAAACTTTAGCCTCTTCAAATTTCCATTTCTATTAAATCAAATAAAACAAATAAAATTTCAGTAAATGAATTTAAAAACTGAAACAGATTAAAATAAAATAAAAATAAATAATTAAATTTAAAGAAAATAGAAAAAGAATTAAAGAAATTGCTTAAATATTGAAAACAGGGTTCAAAATTACAATTAAATCATCACAAGCTTTAGAAAAATATCTACTTCATTTTAAAAATATTTTAAAACAAAAATGTGAAGTAAAATAATTCATTTATATTTTCAAAATGGAATAAATAATTAAATTTAGAGAAATTAGAAAAAGAACTAAAGAAATTGTTTAAAAATTCAAAACAGGACTTAAAAATTACAAATAGAATATCACCAGTTTTAGAAAAATTATAACTTTACTTCTAAACCAATAAAAGTAAAGTAAAATAAAATAAATGCTGAACAAAATGAAGTGTAAATGAAAATAAAATAAAGTCTTAAGAAAATAGAAAATAAACAAAGAATTTCTTTAATTAAATGAAACTGGAAATTAGAAATTATAAACAGAATACAACTGACATTGGAAAATGTCAATTACACTTTGAAAAAATGTTTTAAAACCCAAATATATACATAACATGTTATTTTACCCATATAAATATAAATTAGAACATTACATGACCAAAAAAAATATTATTTATATAATTTAAAATAAACAATTTTGTTAAATACAACAAATTACACTCAATAGTTAAAAAGGCATAACTTCCACAATATTAATCAGATTTTAACGAAACGAAAAGCATTATTCTTAAAATTTTATTTACTTTCATAATAAAAGATAAAATTCAAATTTTAAAACTTTCAAAATTTTAAATTAAAAGTCAAAGTTTGACCATATTGACCAAAATTCACATTTTTGGAAAATATTCTATTTAGTCATGTTTGGAATTCTAATTCATATCGAAAATCAAAATTTATATTTAAAATAACAAAATTTATCCATTTTAATAAATGAAATAAAGTTTTCAAATCAGGAAATTCAATTTTTAAAAAATTAAAATATACAAATAAAATAATCACAAAATACAGGGTTGTTACACTCTCCCCCACTCAAATCTTTTCGTCCTCGAAAAGGAATAAGGTACGGAAGACATAGAAAAGATAGAATGGAATAGGATTAAGACAAGATGACAAAAAGATTAAAATTATACCTGATAACTGTTGTTATAGGTAAGTTTAACAAGGTGGAGAATAGGAATAGCTAGAAGGGAAAATAGGACGAAAGACAAGGATGAACCATTAATTTAAAACCATATAAATTTCAATTGGAATTCTTTAATACTTAATAATTTGGTTAAATCCATTTTATTATATCCATAAAGTCATTTAATTCAAATTGTTAGTTAAAGAGGTAAACAATATTTAAAACACTTTAAAATCCTTTAGGAAGGAAAATAATTGATCAAAATATCCTTTATATAATATTTTATCAAAATACTTTTATAACTCGATGTCTTAACAAGTTTATCCTCGTTCCTGCAGACTCTGGCAGTGTGTTGATCAGGCGCAAAGCTAGAATTCTCCAGGTACGTAGTAGACTTGTTTCAACACCCAATGAAAATACTGGAAAACTTTTTAAAACAGATATGGAAAGTACAATCCAAAAAAAACAAAACATGTCGATCATGGATTGCGGATACACAATGGTTACGCCTGGATCCCCCAGGAAACATCAGTACCCGTAGGCCGCCCCCCAACCTTGCGATTACGCCATGAAGACTGGTAGTACTGCAGATACACAATGGTTACGCCTGGATCCCCCATGAAACATCCGTACCCTAGGGTCTCACAACCCCTGCTGATTACGCTACCAAGAAACCCAATAGATCGCAGATACACAATGGTTACGCCTGGATCTCCCATGAAACATCTGTACCCGTAGGCCGCCCCCAACCCTACGATTACGCCATGGAGTCGCGCTCGTAAGACTATGGAGATTTGCCATGGATTTCGATGGAAACTCGAGTATCATATCCGGAAAACCAAAAATCAGAGAAATATCGATAGAATGAATCCACAATGTGGCCACAAAGCGGATATTAAGCAAAAGGCACTTTCCATATCTTTACTTCGAAAATATGTATCATATAGTACCTTTTGAAATCACTTTCAAATATCATACTTATATAAAGTCCATTATATATAAGATTTCATTTTCAAATCAAATACTTTCCAAAATCAATAGAATATCAAATCACACTTATATAGACTTCAATTATATAAGATTTCACTTTTCAAATTGAGTACCTTTTCAAATCCATAGTTTTCGAATCAACATCATACTTATACAAACCAAATTTTTATATAAGTTCGATAACTTCCAAATCAAGTATTTAGTAACATAAGGTTCTCATTCAATTTGTTTCAATATCAATACAGTTTCCAAAATCATAAGTTTAGAAAATAATCCAAATTTCTAAATCAACAAAATTTAAGTCAACCAATTCATTTCCAAAATCAATGGTTTTCAAAATCATCTTATATTTAAATAAGGTCCATCTGATATCAGAAATCAAAAATTTTAAAAATAAATTTCGCTGCACGAAGAGCTATATGGGATTGAACATCTTTGCTTACTAAAAGGTTTTGAGTTTAGAATAGTTTTGTATACAAATTAGTTTATGAAATAGTTTTGTAAATAAAATGGTTTGTAAAATAGTTTGTATGTAAAATAGAATAAAACAGTTTGTTTAAGAAGAATAATAGAAAAATAGTTTTGAAAAATAGTTTTAAATTGATAGTAGTTTTTCATAAAAGAAAAATTCCAATTAAATTACAAAGATATCCAACCCAACAACTTCCAATTTCAGCGCCAAGTATATCAATGATATTAGAATATAAGATGTACATATGTCATCATTTCGCAAAATCACATTCGATCACTCGCTCGATCACACAAGTTCGCTTTTGAACTAGTATTGCCCAATCGACTTCTCTAATGCGAACTTCGATATGGTTTCTCGACTAGAAACCATCAGTCTCCTTGCATAGCCATATACTATGATAGAGAATTCTAGAATCAAGCCCAAAATCCACATCAAATATTCTCCATCAAGAATCAAATGAAAAATCCTAACACGAAATGGTGTAATTCACCTCGAACTTGTGTACTCAAACTTGGATCAATTTAATTATGCGAATAAAACAGCATACGTACAACTTATGTATCTATTCCAACTTTTTAAATATATAGTTCCATAAAGATGTTACTAAGTTAAACATTTAAACTAAATTTTATTCAAAATATTTTGAAGATCGAATTCTTTTCAAAACATTTCAAATCTAAATTTCATATTAGAAAAATTCAAAATAGCCTTATTCATTTACTTAACAAAACAGTTTCAACTTATTTAAATCATATTACTACATACTTTAACATACATACCAAACTTATATTCTTTATACTTTTCAAAATTTCTTAGCTTTGAAAAGTTAACCTTGATTTGGAAGTGCTCGAACCTTCAAAATAGTCGAAGAAATCATATTTCAATCCAAGAGTTGGAAATCACAATTAAATCAGTGAATCAATTCCAAAAATAGGGTTATATCAAATCAAATCCAAACTCGAGGACTGAACACCGACTCATTTCAAATTGTTCAAATATATATACATATATCTTTCGAATATCACATCACACTTCATAATTTGAAATCAAAAACTGGTTTAACAAATCAATCGCATAGCAAAGCTACCGAAGTGGCCTCTCCCCCACTCTGAAACTCGAAAATCAATGTCGATGATGCATGCATTCATCACCGAAATTATTTTCCAGCGACATAAGTGGGTTCTGGACTTCTATTTTCTCAACTTCTTTTGGAATTTCTTCGAAATCATTTGAAGCTCATTAAAATCATTTGAAACATTTCATATTCGGAAAATACTTTCAAATCATATTATTAATTATTTCAAAATCTTAATTAAAACCAGTTCCAAAATGCCGGAGTTCAATCACTCAAATTTAGATTCAAAACCTTCAGTTATAAATCGTTCTATATGAAACCATTTCTTATATAAATTTCAAAATTTCAAATCCATTCAAAACTTTAAATTCTCAATTTTAAAATGGTATATAATCCTTATCGAAAACATTTTACTTAATATATAAAATATGGTCATCCTTATCAAAATAACAACTACGATGAATACAAAAATTTCAAAAGACAATCAACCACAAATTTTCCAATGGATGATTCAAGGATGGATTTCAAAACAAAAATAGATTCAAATTTAGAGGAACTCTAATCAAATAGAATTCTGATTCAAAGATAAGCTCAAACGAAGATAAGATCATTAAATTACCAAATAGAAGATGGATAAGCCTATATAAATCGCGGGCGACCTTAACAGGGTCAACCGTGACTTCAGGAATATAATCGATGCGAAATCTAAGGCAAATCGACCTTCGATCGCTAGAGATAGAATCTAAATATAGCAAAAGATAGAAAACATCGTAAACCGAGGATACAGAAATCTTCGGTGAATCAATGCCAATTATAAGGGAGTTTCACCCTTTTACAAATCATTCAAAGATTGGTGGAATCGCCACCTTAAAAAGGTCATTCAAAGTGGGTTATGCCATGCTCCATAATCAAAAGAATATAGGTAGGAGAGACATGAATGGATTTCAGAACAAGTGGGAGCATTCCAAAATTCAAAGGAATCCTAACCAAGCTAGAAGTTCAGAATTTTTAAGGAAATCCTAATCAAAGAAATTACTACTAAGGTGGATACGAAAGGGACAAAGTCAAGAAAATTTTCATTCAAAACAAGAAAATTTTATATCAAAATAATCTTTAAAAATCCTTTGAAAATGATTTTATACTTCGAAAATACGTTCTCTCACAAGGGAATGATTCTGAGATTGATTTCACTCATTCTAGGGTATTTCTACCCTATCTCTAATGAGTTTTTGCTCCGCAGGCTAAGGTTTGCCTAATACCAAAGCTCTGATACCAAATGTAACGACCCACTATTTTGGACCATTCAAATCGACAATAATCCGCACATGTCTGACTTGAATAATTCAAAATAACAGATTGTAATAAAATTTGGAGCAAATAAAATCAAATACAGAATCACAGACACAGAATATCAGAATAACTCGCAGCGGAATTAGTATACCATAGTAGTTCATGAAGCTACTATATACAAACTCTCAAAACATATACAAAATCTCATAATCAAAATAGATACAATAGAAGTTAGGATACATAAATCAATAATACAGAGATAATACCGAATAGTAAATAACTGGATTAGAAGATAAGAAATAACATATGGACAGATAAGCTACAGCAAATCTCTAGCTCCAGAAGATAAATTCCAAAGCTGTGATTCTCAGGCTGACCCGAGCGTAAAGTAAAAAAACAAAACACTCGAGTCAGGACATATATACTTATACAATGTAAACCAACTCAAGTGAACTGTAATAGCAATGCATAATAACTTAAAGGATGCTTGGGATCGCCCATCCTTTAAGGATCGATAAAACCATCAATTTAACAGTAATATCAATATCACAGAAATGTCCATATCGAAATAAACCATGCAACTAACAGTGTTAACGTACATCACAGCCATCATCAGGAAATCAAATGACATACAGAGAAGTATACCCGTGGTTATAGTATTTCAAAATAATATTTTATATTTCAAAAATTTAATATCATTTCAAATCCAAATCTTTATCAAAATAAAGATTTAATCATTTACAAACCATTTCAATATATTAAAATATCATATCTTTTCAAAACTTCCCTTCAATCATTATTTGAATTCAAATCCAATTTATCAAATAAAATACCTTTTTAAAATTCCAAAATATCATTCATTTATTTTTCTATCAAATCACCCTTTAAAATAGTTTTCCATTTAAACCATTTAAAAGTGAAATTATTATTCTCTCAAGTCAAGTATTCAAATTCTAAAGTTTCAAACCATTTCAAAACTGCTGTAATAGCCTCTTATTTAAGTTTTAGTTTAATTCTAAAATCATACCATTTCTGAATGCTATTAAAAGTATTTTTCAAATTTTAGTGTATTTCCAACCAATAATAAAATTCATTTTTAAACCCTTTTAATATTATAAAAATGATGTTTTAACATTTAAAAATGTTTATATAATATATCATTTAACACATGATTTTTATTAAATAAATATGTTATAGTTAAATCAAATTTCAATGAATTATTTAACAAATTCAAGTGTAAATCTCTTTTCTTCAAATTTTTAATAAATAAACTTAACACTTAAATTTTATTTCCATTCTCCAATAAATTTCAAATTTCCATTTTTATTTTCATTTTTATTTATATAACTTATTTTCTCATTTTAACCAAAATTCCAAAATTTTCTAACTTAAGTTATATTTTCAAAAATTCCATTTCTATTCATTTTCAACATTTTAAATTATAGAAAATTCCTAATTTCACTATTTAAACTTGTAAGAATTCAATTTAAATCAAATTTTCATAATTTTTATACTTTTTAAAATTTATTTAAAATGTTCAAAATACTTTATAAAAATAACCACGGTCCTGTATATAGTTTTCTAACTTGGGTCAAGTGATACGGATATGTATCATTTCAATCCACGGTTTAAAAAGCAAAAATCCGGGTTCTATCATTTCAAACCCGCAATCCCAAGTCAAATTAAATAAAATAAAACCGTTTAGGCCTATCATTTCAGCCCATAACGATTTTTCCCTATTCTAAAGTCCGTTCGGGTATGTATTATTTCAACCCATAGTGATTCTATTCTACAGGGAACTGGCAGTGTGATAAACAAATATAAAATGAACAGTATACAATATATAACAGTAACATATGATATGACAGGTAATTAAATAGGTTTAACATCATATAAATAAATCATCACAGCCAGTTATAACATATTATAATATTCTACACATTCAGTTGTTGTCGCTTCACATTTGTATAAGGATAAAATGTCGTGTGAGATTTACTCACCTCTTTTGTTGGAGATGCAAGTTCAAATGACACAACACAAACCAGAACACAATGACAAAGCTATGAACTTGAGTGGAGAGCGAGATCCAAGTTATAGATCTTGTGTTACAACCCAAAACAAAACCAAAATAATAGTTAAAAATCAATACGATTGAATTTGAATAACTTTGAAACAAAAAGCAGTTTGAATACGAAACTTTTTGCCTTTCTTTTTCTACTTGTTTGCATGGCCTAGGGGATCAATTAGGTCAGGTTTGTACTTGGTTTGGATCAGGTATGGGTCTGGAAAAGGTAAGGCTACAAGGTAGAACATGATGGAGGAAGTTACAACATAGGGATGTGAAGGGGTTTAGGCTAAAACATGGTTTTTGGCAACCAAAAGGGCTCGGTCATGGGGTTATAGGCTTGGCCAGTCAAGCTCATGTCTGGACAGAGGTTGGAGTGGTGTGGGGAGGTCTGGAAAAGGTGGTGGTGGCGGCCTATGGTGGTGGTGGTGGTGTAAAATGTAGGGAAGGTTGCATACATGGCTCGGGTAGGCAATAATTGTAGAGTTTTCAATGTTTTTGTGGAGTTTTGCTCAAGGGGAGGCCATGGCACTTTCAGGTCAGTGGAGAATGATGGTTTGGCCATGGATTTAGTGGGGAGGAAGGGATGGTGGTCGATGGTGGTGATGGTGAGGCTATGGGCCGAGCAACATAGGTGAAGATCAAGGCCAATTCAAGTGAAAAACAAGGCAAATTCAAGGAAGAAAAGTAGAAAAAAAAAAAATAAGGAAGCCATTACCAAACTTCAGAAATCTTTTGTGGCCGAAAATTGTGATGAATGAGAAGTGATTTCACGTGAGAAAGAAAATAAAACTCATGGCAAAAATTAAAGAAAGGAACGGCCAAAATATGAAGAGTCTAGAAAGTGAAAAGTCATATGTTTTAAAACTTTAGCCTCTTCAAATTTCCATTTCTATTAAATCAAATAAAACAAATAAAATTTCAGTAAATGAATTTAAAAACTGAAACAAAGTAAAATAAAATAAAAATAAATAATTAAATTTAAAGAAAATAGAAAAAGAATTAAAGAAATTGCTTAAATATTGAAAACATGGTTCAAAATTACAATTAAATCATCACAAGCTTTAGAAAAATATCTACTTCATTTTAAAAATATTTTAAAACAAATATGTGAAGTAAAATAATTCATTTATATTTTCAAAATGGAATAAATAATTAAATTTAGAGAAATTAGAAAAAGAACTAAAGAAATTGTTTAAAAATTCAAAACAGGACTTAAAAATTACAAATAGAATATCACCAGTTTTAGAAAAATTATAACTTTACTTCTAAACCAATAAAAGTCAAGTAAAATAAAATAAATGTTGAACAAAATGAAGTGTAAATGAAAATAAAATAAAGTCTTAAGAAAATAGAAAATAAACAAAGAATTTCTTTAATTAAATGAAACTGGAAATTAGAAATTATAAACAGAATACAACTGACATTGGAAAATGTCAATTACACTTTGAAAAAATGTTTTAAAACCAAAATATATACATAACATGTTATTTTACCCATATAAATATAAACTAGAACATTACATGACCAAATAAATATTATTTATATAATTTAAAATAAACAATTTTGTTAAATACAACAAATTATACTTAATAGTTAAAAAGGCATAACTTCCACAATATTAATCAGATTTTAACGAAACGAAAAGCATTATTCTTAAAATTTTATTTACGTTCATAACAGAAGATAAAATTCAAATTTTAAAAATTTCAAAATTTTAAATTAAAAGTCAAAGTTTGACCATATTGACCAAAATTCACATTTCTGGAAAATATTCTATTTTGTCATGTTTGGAATTCTAATTCATATCAAAAATCAAAATTTATATTTAAAATAACAAAATTTATCCATTTTAATAAATAAAATAAAGTTTTCAAATCAGGAAATTCAATTTTAAAAAAATTTAAATATACAAATAAAATAATCACAAAATACAGGGTTGTTACATTGAGAGTATATATATAAGAGAGCGTATTTGTTAGTGTTATAAAAGGCTTTTTATGTTGTGTTAATTTGTTCCGTTTTGTATTTATAAATTCTGGTTGGTGCATAGGACGCTATGACATCGATAGGGTTTCCTAAACACTTAATAGGACAGACCGACACAATATTTGTTTTGAAATATAGGTAAATGAAATAATTTTGCCTATTATATATTTTTGTATGTAAAATAATAAATTTTATAAATGATATATTTGGTTGTAATACATTTGTTGTTAGGTAGTGAGATTTATAAATATTGGTTGAGAAATAAGATTTGTAAATAAAATAAATATAAATTGGAAATTTTAGAACTTAAAGTTCTGGGATTCTGAAAATTTCTTTCAAAGGATTTTGGAATATATTAGTATTATTTGGAAGTATTTGCTAATATAAATATATCAATATAATTTGAAAGAAGTGTTTAAATGAGAATTTTTGAAGGAAATAAGTTCTGTACTCCCCTCTCTGTTGTTGGAAAATAATTTCGGTGATGAGTGCATGCATCATCAACATTCATTTTTGAGTTTCAAAGTGGGAAGGCCATTGTAGTAGTTTTACTACAGATCTATATTGATAAACAAATATTTTTTTTTAAAGATTAAATATGATTCGATATAAAAGTTATGAGTGTGTGTGTGTGTGTGTGTGTGTATTATTTTAAATGATTTGAAATGGAACCCGACATTTAGTTCTTAAATTTCTATGAATTAGAGATTTCAATTATTGAAATGGAATAAAATTTTTAACTATTTAATAATTGAAACTTCTAAGTGAAAATAAGAAATGATATGCTAAATTATAACTGAAATATACAAGGAATTTGGAGTTTGTAACTTGTAAATGAAAGTAATATGAAAAGAAATGATAATTATTGAACCTTTTGCTAATTAAAATAAATAAGATAAACTTGTGTAACTTTCAATTGCATTCTTAAAGACATATATATATATATATATATTACTTACCAATTATAAAAAGTTGAAATGTTAAAAGAATATGTAATGGAAATTTTTTCAAGTAAAACTTATGTAATGGAAGTGTTCAATGAAATTTACTTTTATAAATAAGAAATTTGATATGAAAATAGCTATAAACTTGAGTTAAAATTGTAATACTACTAATTAAATGAAATAGAAAATGGGTACTGTAAGTAAAGGATTTTTAACTTAAGTTAATATTGAAACTATTTATAATTAAAGTAAATAATTAAATGAATGTAATGCAATAAAAAGAAATTGACATGATATGAATAAATGAAAATGAATTTTTGTAAGTAATAAAGGAAAAATAAATGAAATAAACATCGAATGAATGAATGGGAATTAATTTTTGTAAGAGATAAATGTAAGTTAAATAAATAATCCTTGTATAAATGAAAAGAAAAAAAACTGTAAATGTTGTGAAAGAAATTTAATAAGAATAACTCAAGTACATTGTAAATTATTGTTTGTTTTGGTTTATGGGTTGTTTGGGATAGGATACTTTTAATTGTTTAAGATGTATGAATAATCTATTGAGTTCATATAAGACTGTTGAGTAAATGGTGCACTCAGTAGTTTATTTGTCATTCTAGGTGGTTAAAAATTTCTGAACCTGAACAAACCATTTGTTTGTTTGCTATGGATGGATAGTTGATTTTATTGATTTCATATGATGATAGTATGCAGTGATTGCAGGTGATTGTTGTTTATATTGATTTGTTTGTTATGAAACAACTTTAAATAATTTATCCTATATAATTCTTAACTCTTTTAGATTATATAAGTGAAATACAGGTTATGGAAGCAATTGCCACTGCTTTTGGTTTCGTAATTAACCGTTGTTTGCCCGACAAATAGGTATGTTCTTGGATTACAGTTTCCTAACGATATTGTATTATATTTTTCCCGCTGTTGGGATATATTATTTTTGAAATCTATGATATATATTGTTTTATTCATATTATTATTTCTCCCAGACCTCTCCGTATAAAGGAGACTCTACCGAAATTTTCTGAAAATTTTTTTGACTTAGAAAATTTTATGAAATGTTTTTCCAAACTTTGTTAACTTGAGTTTAAAAGGATTTAACTGTTATAAATTGATATATTTTATTTAAATTATTTAATAGTGTAAATTATCCGTTTGTAATTTTTTTTACATTTTGAATAAGATATATTGGCTACTTAATTCCTTCTTTTCCCTTCTTTTTCCTTTTCGCAGACGAAAAGTTTTGAGTAGGGGAGAGTGTAATGACCCGTAAATTTCGATAATTTAAATTAGTTAATTTAATAAGATTTTGATAATTAAATTTGAAAGAAATAAAAAAAATTGGAGATTTAGTAATGTAACAAATACTAAAATGAAGTGTAACAATGGCAACTAAAGCTAATTATTGATAAATTGAATGAAATTACAATAAATGAAATAGTGTAAAATGTTATACTTGGCTATAGATTGAATATAAGAAAACAAACGTAAATATTGAATCAATTAATGAATTAATATATAATAAGTGGTAATCGAATAAAATCAATGTTCTGTGAGTAATTATAATATTTGTTGGAAATGATAAACTTATAAAAAGTGTGATTAAGAGTGAATGACAACAATTATTATAAGTTACCTATATATTTAATCCATTAAATTGAATTTGAAATCAATTGCAATAAATCTAATGTAATATTACGTTAATGCAAATTAAGGTAATAATTGGAAATAATGTTAATTTTATTCATAATATGATAATTTATTAATTTATTTGAATTTAAATTATAGTAATTGGATTTATTGCAAATAAATGAAATTTAAATATTTAAATTATTACGTTAATGGAGATTAAGGTGAAATTTGAGAATATTAATGTAATAGATTATGAACCAATGTTAATTTCATCCATTTGATAATAATGGATTGGATAATAGGATGAAAGGTCAGTTAAATGGAATTATTGAGAATTTAATTTATAATTTCTGAATTTAATGAAATTGAAATTAAGCACTGAAATTGATGGATTAATCGACTTTAAATTGACATCTAAATTTGTTTAAATTATTGTAAGTGATTAAGCAATCAAAAATGATAGAAGTTGTAAATTATTAAAATTTAAACTGAAAAGGTGATTTAATTAATTAATTATTAATTTATTTAATTAACTGAAATATAGCCATTTTGGCAACTGACTCGGATTTCGACGAAACCAGTTTCATTATATGATTTCAAGTTTCGTAACGATCGGACTTGTCGTTTGATCGTACGGGCTCGAAACGCCTTGAAATCAATTTAATGGAAATCAATTTAATTGAAATCAATTGAAATCAATTTGAAATAAATTGATTTCACCATAACTTCTTCATACAATAGAATTAGGACATGAAACCTCTTCCATTGAATTTGAAATCATCAAAAATATCTATTTTGATATATGGGATTACCCATTTTCGTTCCGGAGACAGAACGAGCTTTTCGGGCCATTTATCGTTCAACGTTATAATAAAATCTTATCCGTTCTTTCTATTTTCTGACCTATCTATAAATATCCTGTTATAAACCCCTTGTGTTCCTCAACTCAGTTTGTCTTTACGTACAATTTCATATGTTCCTCTCTTTCCACTGACAGACAAACCCTAATTCCCAAATTGCAAATCCAAACCAAAACCAAATCAAAAAAAATTCAATCTCCTCAAACAATAACGAATTATATATCGATTTGAAGCTCTCGACGAGCGCATCTCAGATCTGCAATTCGTTTTTCATTTTGGTTCATCGTTTGTTCGGTAAACGTCGAACTATTCACGGCCGTTCATCGCGCCTCGATCAAACTTGTCCGATGGTCGAATCGATTTGGTGGTATTGTAGAGTGGACCAAGGGGACTTCATCAGTGTAGATTTGTGTCGAATCAACAGTGGGATTGCTCGCTAAAATTCAATTAGGGTTTCGATCAAATTGGCGGCGGCCAGCTCTTTTGGGTTGCGGTTGTTCGCAGGCGAAGTCGAGGCGCCTAGTTGGTGAGCGGCGATCGTACGGCGGCCTGTGGTATCGTCGTTGAGTTCGGCGACATAGGGCGTTGGGTTTCGTTCAGAGCAGGTTTGGCAGCGCGCGTGTTCTAGGGTTTGCTGGAGGGAGAGTAGCTTTGGTGACGTGGCACTGTTTGGGGGTAATGTTTCGTTCTATTTATTTAATTTAAATTTGAAATTCAAACATTCTAACCTTAATAACTTTCGCATACGAGGTCCATTTCACGCTTGGTTTTCTCCACTAGGATCGTATTGAAATTCTGAATATTCTGACGTTGGTTTGAACGAATTCTGAGATCGTTCAAATTTTGGGCTTATTTTGAACTTAAATTCAATATAAATTCAAAAGGTGAGTGTTTTAACCCACTCACAAATTCTAAAATTTCTTATGTTTGTTAAATTAAATTTATGATGTGATTAGAAATTTATTTATGGTTATTTGGTATATTTAAATCATCATCTCAGTTAATTTGAATTTATTTGAATTAAATTGTTAATTAATTTATTATTGAATATAAACTGCCAGTAAATACCTGTTATCGATTATCAGTTTATATTGATATTTATTTATTGTTTTGGATGATGATTATGATGGATGTTGATTATTGATATTGGTTGAATGGATGTTTTATTTTTATATCGTTATAAACTGCAAGTTCGTTATGGATTTTTATTTATTTCGGGATTGCGGTTTGAAATGATATACAACCGTAAAATGTTTAAATTGTGGATTGAAATGATAAATATCTGTATCACTTGACCCTAGGGTAGAAAATTATATACGGCCAACGGATTGGTTAAATTAAATGATTTTAAAATCCTTAAATTTTTGAATTTAATCAATTGATGTTTTGAAATAAAATTTGATTTATGTAAATTGAAGTATTATTGAAAAATCAAGTTTGTGTTGAAATGTGAATTGGTTCTAAAAGGAATTTATTTAAGGAAGTAAATCGGAAGTTTAAAGTTAAACTTTTATGTATAAATGAAATTCTATCGAAATTGAGTATTAATTTGTTTGAAAATAACTTTGAAATATGTTGAAGTTGGAGTAATCCGTATTGTTATTTTTGAACATGGATTTAAACGATATGAAATTCGATAGTTTATTGAAATTTGGTTTGTCGATTTGGAAATTTGAAATGGTCCAAATATGTTGAAATGAAATGAGGAGTTTAAACTGATATAAATTCTGTTAACCCGCCTATTGGCAAGGCTGTAGGCAGGCGGATTTAACCAAGTCGACTTCACGATAATCGAGGCAGGAACATGATGGATTCGGTTTAAAAGGACGAAGTTCGCCTAGAAATGTCATTCGGACGAGAAATGGAGAAATTGCACGGCTCGGTCTGGATGCGATGGGTCGCTCGGCATTGGTCACTTGGCATCGTGGGTCATTGGGCATTGGTCGCTCGGCATGGGTGGCGCGGCATTGGTCACTCGGCATCGTGGGTCGTTCGGCATGGCAACCTCGTTCGGCATGGCAACCTCGTTCGGCATGGCAACCTCGTTCGGCATGGCAATCTCGCTCGGTATTCTCTGTTTGGACAAACCTCGTTCGGCATGCGTGGATCGACATTAAGTGGCTCGGCATTGATGGGATACGGCTCGGCCTAGGTGGCTCGGCGAATGCCGCTCGGTCGAGGACGAAGGGTATACATGGCTCGGCAATGGCCTTTGTAACGACCCAGAATTTTGAACGAATTAAATTGAGAATATTTAATTAATTTTAAATATTTAAAAGATGATTTAATTTGAATCCCGAATTTAAAACTGAATTTGACGATTAAATTATAAAATTTAATCGATTGAATGTTGAATAAAAATTTGTATCTTTAATTTTAAACTGAAGAAAAATATTTCAAATGCTTGTAAAATTTATATTGATAACACTGAAGATAACAGCAGCTTCAGAATTGAAATTTAAACTGTTTTGCTCAGTTTTGAATTTAATTGTTCGAATCGATATTTAAAAATAGTCGTTTTTCAAACAGTCTCGGAATTCGATGAAACCAGTTCCATTGGGTCCGGAATATTGAATTATTGGCGGATTTCAAATTTCGTATTTTTCGGTGTTGATACGTGAGCACACGATGAGTAATCGCGTCGAAAATTTAAATTGAATTCGATTGAAATTTAAACTTTGAATTTTGTCACGTCAGTTGCTTTCGTTCCTAAAATCATGCCTATAACTACACCTACCATCACGCAGAGAATCACAAAAGAAATAGTGCGATCCATACCTCTCTGTTTGAAATCGCGTACACTGTCTTCCCTTGCTATTTCAACAGAGTCTTCTTCCTTCTATCACTCGAAACATTTCATAAACAAAATAAAATGGCCGCGTTTTTTTTCTCCCCCAAAATCTCGTTTCCCTCTGTTCGGTTTGAAATCGAACGCGCTAAAAAGAAAAAAAAAACAAAAGGGAAACATCTCGTTCAATTTCAGATAAAATCAAAGACGCGACCGTGAGTTCTCAGTTAGAAGCATTTCGTTCCTCCCCTCTAAATTCAATCGCAGAAAAAAAAAAGATGTGTAAATCAAAGTCGACTTCGACTTCGACGAAATGGAAACGCGAAGGCGAGTGGAGGCGTTCGCGAATTCGATGGGGAGGTGTGGCCGCGATGTCGAGTGGTTCTGGTAGGCGAGACAGTCGAAGTCTGGCGAATCTTGGGAGGCTATCGCGTTCGGTGGAGCGTGAAGCGGAAGGACCTCGCGATTGGGGTAGCAGGCACGTGGGAGTCGTGGAGTTCGTCGAGGCAGGAGGCGATTTGGCTGTCGCGATTCGAGCAGTGGGCAGGGGATTGAGGATGTGAGGTACCCGTTTCATTTATTTGTTTCCTTAATTTAATTAAGCTTAATTTAGAATAAATGTATACTTACAGGTTTGAGGTTAGTTGAGTAGTGGGAAAATGGGTAGTTTTGTTTTAAATTAAAATATATGCATATTGTTAAGTAGTTTTAATGATTAAGACATTTTTAATTGAGAATATACATATATGAATATAAATCCACGTGTGTGTTCTATTTTTAAATTCACTATGGAGATTTAAATTTCTTTTGATAAGCTTAATCCATTTTATTTTTGTCGCTAAAAAGAATTATTAAGGGAAATTTGTTTTTAAAACTTAAACTAATTAATTAATCAGTTAAGTCAGTAGTTTGAAATTTAAAATAATGGATTAGGCGATTTAACCGTAATTTTACTTATTTAACAATTTTAAAATTCGTTAAAAAGGGAAATAGTTAAAATATAGTTTTCGGTAAGGAAAAGAAATTTAATAAAATTTTTGGATAAAATTAATTTAAGGGTAAGTTAATTTAATCTATCAAAAGAAGATTTGTTTGAATTTAATTTCTGTTAAATCAAATTGTTAAAAAGAATTTGTTAGTCAAAATAAAACCACAAGTTAATTTAAATTATTAAGTGGAATTTAATTGTTCGATTTCTTTCCATATTAATAAATGTTACAATTGCTTATACTAGGTCAAAATCTGTAAAGAAATCAAGCCGAGAATGAAAATGGGATTGCAAAATAAATGCTAAGGTGAGATTTTCTCACTCAATTGAAAAGTGGAATTTCCAGTTATTGTTTGATTGTCTGTTTGGATTGTTGGTATTAGATATTTTAGGATATATCTATATATAGCAATATATACATATTGGCATATGTATATATTGGATTGATGATTTCCCGCCTCGTATAGCGGATGAGACCCTATTGCGCCGTTAGTAAGCGGATTTGTATAAAAACCCATATACCGCGATATTCCACCTCGAAGTGGAATGGTATTGTGCTAACGTCTTTGGATGCAGGGAAACAGGTTGGAGGGATCCAACTGGATTCCTCACCAGTAGTTATTTATTTACAGGATTGATGTATATTCTGTCATCATATGTTGATATATGATGTTGTTGTTGTGATTGACCAATTGGTGCTGTAGCATCATCGGATTCAAGTTTTGGGATTTAAAAATAACGACTTTTAATTTAAAAGGATTTTTAAAGTGATCTTTGAAATTATACGTTTTATTAAATTTTGAAGTGATTTATTTTAAATAAATAAACGTTCAAATATTAAAGTTATAAAAGTTAAGATCTTTGTGAAATATAATCGAAAAGTGATTTTTGGAATAAATAGTTGATTGATTTATAAAATGGTTTAAATTGAGATTTTTAAAATATTATAAACGGTTTACTTAAAAAGGTTTATAAAGTTGACATTTTATAAATTAAGATATTGGAATTATAAAACGAGTTTTTATAAGTGTTAAAAATGAAGTGATAATAAAAATCATATGTGAACGAGATTTATAGATTTATAAATTGTGAAGTATAAATTGTATAGAAATTGTAGGATAGAAGATTTATAAGAAATTTGCTTATAAATTAGATTTTTTGCACTTAGATGAGATTTGAACAGAATTTGCTAATAAAATGATTTTTATAAGTTGAAATTGTTATGAAGTATAAATGTGATTTATAAACGTTGTTTATAAACCCGAAGTCACTTATCTTGATAAGAAATTTTAGAAGTTAATAAAAGGAGAATTTTATAAATCGAAGTGGTTAGAAAATATAAAGTTGAATTTATAAACGTTGTTTTAGAAATTCGAAATCAATTGGATTTGATAAATTGAATATAGAAGGTTATTAAAGAAGATATATTCGCGATTTTGGATAGCGAAGTTTTATTTGAAATAAAATGTGTAGAAAAGACTGAAATTTGGTTAAGTGAAGTATATTCACGATTTTGGACAGTGAATATATTATTGAATAAAATAGATTCATTTTTGAAGAAGTAATATTAAAAATGAAGTTAAACATTTTAAAGATGTTTAAAACGTATTATGAATCGAAAGCATAGATTTCAACAGTACTTGTTGAAATAGACGTTTTCGAGAAATTTAAGGAAATGGTGGACTATAACACTGTTGTTATAGTAAATGATTTCCGAAAGGAAATGTTTTTATCTAGTATTGGGATTTATATATCTATCTTAATTTTCGAATCCCTATACTAGTGATTTTGAGTCGTCGTAACGATGTTTTACGTAACATTCGTTTTGACTCAAATAAATGTTGTTATAATAAATGATTTCCTTAAAGAATGAATATATACTTAATTTGATTTAAGTATATCGGATATTTTCCAAGTGTTGAAAATAAAAGATTTGTGAAATACTTATTATTAGATAAGTATGGAAATGTTTTCCAAAATGAAATGAAACGTTTTGAGATTTTATCTTCTTAAAGATAAAATGAAGTTGAATATTTGAAATCGATTTGAGAATCGTATATCAGTAGATATTTTGAAAATATAAATTCAATATGGAATTTATAAAAGAAATGGAAACTGTTTAGAAAAATAAATGTTGATTTATTTTTGAAGTGTGGAAATTTTTATATATCTAGTAAAGATATTTTGAAGATGAAATAATTTGGAAAATTATTTGGAATCTGATGATGTTGCGCATCTTTATTGATAGTTAAATAACCGACTATCAATAATTACCTTTAGATAGGTATTTGTTGTGAATTGGATGAATTTGAATGCCACACTTATTTTTGAATAAATCGCTCACTATTCGGGTTAGCCGGGAAAGGACCATGGGGTCGTATAACCCATTCCGAATATGTGATACGTCGTTATGAATTGCATTTGAAGACCGGTGTTGAAGACCGGATATTTTTGAAAACGGAAGGATTACCGTCGAGTTACTCTACATCGGCTGATCTCCGATTTAGAGTTTTTATCACCCTTAGTGACGGGAAGTCCGGACGTGATTAGAAATTTATCCGGATATGCAAGGGCTTCGTGAGAAGTGCCTTCGGTTCTGTTCGATCCCGGAACAGACTTGTATGGATTGTGTGTCTGACGTTACAATTTGAGATATAAAGCTGATTTCTTTCAAATACATTTCTGTTGGTGGCGGAGAATTTATTCTCTTAGCTTAACACCCTTCTCTGAGACGTACGAGCTCAGAGGTTATGTAGTTGAAATTTATCAGCGATATACTCCCAATTTGGTAACGTGGCATACTGAGTGTTGCTGTGAAATGATCAGTGTTTGATTATTTGTGATATGATCATTTGTTTGATCTTATATCTTTGTGATCATAGGTTGATCATTTTGTTTGACCCGAAGCAGGGCTTTTTGAGAAAGCGTAGCTTTGTGGACGAGACTTCGTCGAGCCTCACACCCCGGAAATGGTCGAAACAGGAAGAATGCGGCAAGGTTCTAGGGAGTAGCGCCCCTTAGTGTATGTCATTCCTTCTGGATAGAGGTGGTATCATGGTATGGAGCCCAGATACTTAACCTATGTGGTTGCTGCATTATTATCTATGTGGTTTGTTGGAAATCGGGGATCCTCGGGAAGATCGGTTACGATCGGGGGATGGCATACGCGTGTCAGTAGTTACCTATTTTTGCAGAGGTAACCCGGCCTTGTGTTGGCAGAGATCCGGTTAGGTTCTCGGGTCGTCTATTCCAGGGACATACCCATCGTGGAAAAGGAAGTTCCTTAGCCTGACCATTTGTTGGAAATCCAAACTCCAATACGAACTTTGTACGGTATTAGTTGTAGAACCTGCCATTTACGTACGGTGGTCACCATTGTTTAGATGGTAGCTATAGTAGGCATACGATACTGGTCGTATGTTGGCTAAGATTAATATTATACTTTCGAAATGTTTTCTACACTATGCACTAATAATAATATCAAAAATGATTTGATTTTGCGTAGTAAGCATCTTTGACTATCATAAGAAGAAATCTCCTCCAATTCTGCGTTTGCATTGTGTGTGTGGTGGGAGGTCTTATGGTAGTTCCATTTTCCAAAAGCATTGCGAATTTGTTTTATTTTCTTTGTGAAGAATAACTGTTTTACGATCTCACACCAGTCACCATGACTGACTCGGAGTTTATTGTTTCCCTTCTAAACTCTGGGTGCCCACAAATTTTCCACACGGGCAGTCTAGAGTTAGGTTATCAGGATATTCTGGATATTCTGGAGCTTTGGAGATGAGCTGGATGACGAGACGTAGTATTTGTATCTGATAGTATTTATTCCGCTGTGTATTCTGTATGAGGACAAGTTATATAACTGTCCATTGTTGTATATTGACTCTGATGATTGATGTATGTATAAAATGATATAGTTCTTTGTTTTAAAAGACTAGTAATTATCTATTGTATATTGTTCCGCTGCGATGTGTAAGATTCTGATATTGTTTTCTGTTCTGATGTTGTTCTGTTGCTCTTCTCTTCTTCTTTCTTTCTTCTCTTTTTCTTCTATCTTCTTCTTCTTCTACTTTTTTCTTTTTTCTTAAAACCCTCACTATTGGAGTTTCCGGCACTCGATTGCTCGGCAGTCGATAAAGTGAGTATCGATGTCGAATTTTCGAAAGTCGAAAAATCCGGTACGTGACAGCGTGGTATCAGAGCATATGGTTAAGCGACAACCCTGCTCTGTTGGGTGTTACTCATTAGAGATAGAGTCAGTAGTACTCTAGAATGAGTTGAGTGTAATAATAGATATGAGCGCGTATTTGTTATTTGAATATAAAATTGTTTTATATTGTGATGATTGGTTTATTGAGTGGTATATGAACCTTCGTCGGCACAGTCTTGCAAAACTGTATCGAAGGGGTTTCTAAACACCCGAATAGAACAATTCAGCACAGTATTGTTTTAAAATAGGGTGAATGAAATAATTTTGCCCAAAACTATTTTTGTATAGAAAAGAAATGATTTTTCTATGAATTATAATAGTATATGGTTGTATGGTTGTTAGGAAAGTGATAATATTGAAATGTTATCATTATTATATGGAATTGAATAAGAAGTTGAAATTGTAACTCCAAAGTTAAGAAATAAATCCATATACAAAAGGAATTTAAGAATGTAAATTATAAATGTGAATTGTAATTTAAAACGAAATTCCAGAGAAGTTTTTGGAAATGTTTTGAAAAGAATTTGAAAATTTTGGTGGTTTGGAAGTTTAAATTCTTTTTGGAGTGGAAAATGGATTTCAAAGGTTTTGAAAGGTATTTTAGAAAGATAAAAGCTCTAAACTCTTTTCGGTCGCTGGAAAATAATTCCGATGATGATCGCGACATCACCGGTGTTCATTTTCGGGTTTCCAAAAGAGGAATTGCTGCTAAATTGTTTTAAATGGAAGTTGTTTGAAAATTTGGGTTTTGTTTTGAAAATTCAAAGGATAATTTGAATTATTTTCAAAATGGTTTTGAAAAGGTTGAGATTCATTTCGAAAGTGTAAGCAATAGAATTGAATTGAATAATAATAAATGAATTAGAATTTGTGATGAATTAGTAACTGGAACTAATTTAAAATAGTACAGTTGTAAAGGAAAGTGAATCGATGAAATTCAATATTTCAGAATTGAAGATGAATGGAATTCAAATTGAATTGAAATTGTGAATTGAATTCAAATGAATGTGAAATGTAAAATTGAAGATAATGGATATAACTTCAATAGTGAACTAAAGATGATATAAGTAGTTTATATTGAAATTTTTGTAATAGAATTTACAAAATGGTTTGAATATGTAACTAGATATTATGGCTAGTAGGATATACAGGTGTTATAAAGGAATTGGAATTTTGATTTCGAAGATAAATTTGAATTGCTCGAAAAGGTATGTATTTAAATTCGAATATGAGATTTGATGACTTATTTCTCTAGCCGCTTGGCTTTTTCTTTTTCTTTTTGAAATCTGAGAGTCCGTAGGGACGTTTTGTAGTCGTACCGTATCAGCCACGCAAAGGAGACGCTGGCGAAATTTTTCGGAAATTTAGGGCGTTAGAAAATTTTTGAGAAATTTTGAAAGTTTAAAATTCGAATTTAAACTCGAAATTGAATTTTGAAGTAAACAATGTTGTTTGAAATCTGTAATTGAAGTTGAAAATATAGTTGGATTAATAACGAATCTTTAGTAGGAAGATTTGTTTTGATAAATTGATAAAACTATTGAATGTTGAAAAATAGTAGACGAGTTAAGGACCATTTTTTTTTCCTAACTTGTAATTTCGGGACGAAATTCTTTTAAGGAGGGAAGTTTGTAACGACCCAGAATTTTGAACGAATTAAATTGAGAATATTTAATTAATTTTAAATATTTAAAAGATGAATTAATTTGAATCCCGAATTTAAAACTGAATTTGACGATTAAATTATAAAATTTAATCGATTGAATGTTGAATAAAAATTTGTATCTTTAATTTTAAACTGAAGATAAATATTTCAAACGCTTGTAAAATTTATATTGATAACACTGAAGATAACAGCAGCTTCAGAATTGAAATTTAAACTGTTTTGCTCAGTTTTGAATTTAATTGTTCGAATCGATATTTAAAAATAGTCGTTTTTCAAACAGTCTCGGAATTCGATGAAACCAGTTCCATTGGGTCCGGAATATTGAATTATTGGCGGATTTCAAATTTCGTATTTTTCGGTGTTGATACGTGAGCACACGATGAGTAATCGCGTCGAAAATTTAAATTGAATTCGATTGAAATTTAAACTTTGAATTTTGTCACGTCAGTTGCTTTCGTTCCTAAAATCATGCCTATAACTACGCCTACCATCACGCAGAGAATCACGAAAGAAATAGTGCGATCCATACCTCTCTGTTTGAAATCGCGTACACTGTCTTCCCTTGCTATTTCAACAGAGTCTTCTTCCTTCTATCACTCGAAACATTTCATAAACAAAATAAAATGGCCGCGTTTTTTTTCTCCCCCAAAATCTCGTTTCCCTCTGTTCGGTTTGAAATCGAACGCGCTAAAAAGAAAAAAAAAAAAGGGAAACATCTCGTTCAATTTCAGATAAAATCAAAGACGCGACCGTGAGTTCTCAGTTAGAAGCATTTCGTTCCTCCCCTCTAAATTCAATCGCAGAAAGAAAAAAAAAAGATGTGTAAATCAAAGTCGACTTCGACTTCGACGAAATGGAAACGCGAAGGCGAGTGGAGGCGTTCGCGAATTTGATGGGGAGGTGTGGCCGCGATGTCGAGTGGTTCTGGTAGGCGAGACAGTCGAAGTCTGGCGAATCTTGGGAGGCTATCGCGTTCGGTGGAGCGTGAAGCGGAAGGACCTCGCGATTGGGGTAGCAGGCACGTGGGAGTCGTGGAGTTCGTCGAGGCAGGAGGCGATTTGGCTGTCGCGATTCGAGCAGTGGGCAGGGGATTGAGGATGTGAGGTACCCGTTTCATTTATTTGTTTCCTTAATTTAATTAAGCTTAATTTAGAATAAATGTATACTTACAGGTTTGAGGTTAGTTGAGTAGTGGGAAAATGGGTAGTTTTGTTTTAAATTAAAATATATGCATATTGTTAAGTAGTTTTAATGATTAAGACATTTTTAATTGAGAATATACATATATGAATATAAATCCACGTGTGTGTTCTATTTTTAAATTCACTATGGAGATTTAAATTTCTTTTGATAAGCTTAATCCATTTTATTTTTGTCGCTAAAAAGAATTATTAAGGGAAATTTGTTTTTAAAACTTAAACTAATTAATTAATCAGTTAAGTCAGTAGTTTGAAATTTAAAATAATGGATTAGGCGATTTAACCGTAATTTTACTTATTTAACAATTTTAAAATTCGTTAAAAAGGGAAATAGTTAAAATATAGTTTTCGGTAAGGAAAAGAAATTTAATAAAATTTTTGGATAAAATTAATTTAAGGGTAAGTTAATTTAATCTATCAAAAGAAGATTTGTTTGAATTTAATTTCTGTTAAATCAAATTGTTAAAAAGAATTTGTTAGTCAAAATAAAACCACAAGTTAATTTAAATTATTAAGTGGAATTTAATTGTTCGATTTCTTTCCATATTAATAAATGTTACAATTGCTTATACTAGGTCAAAATCTGTAAAGAAATCAAGCCGAGAATGAAAATGGGATTGCAAAATAAATGCTAAGGTGAGATTTTCTCACTCAATTGAAAAGTGGAATTTCCAGTTATTGTTTGATTGTCTGTTTGGATTGTTGATATTAGATATTTTAGGATATATCTATATATAGCAATATATACATATTGGCATATGTATATATTGGATTGATGATTTCCCGCCTCGTATAGCGGATGAGACCCTATTGCGCCGTTAGTAAGCGGATTTGTATAAAAACCCATATACCGCGATATTCCACCTCGAAGTGGAATGGTATTGTGCTAACGTCTTTGGATGCAGGGAAACAGGTTGGAGGGATCCAACTGGATTCCTCACCAGTAGTTATTTATTTACAGGATTGATGTATATTCTGTCATCATATGTTGATATATGATGTTGTTGTTGTGATTGACCAATTGGTGCTGTAGCATCATCGGATTCAAGTTTTGGGATTTAAAAATAACGACTTTTAATTTAAAAGGATTTTTAAAGTGATCTTTGAAATTATACGTTTTATTAAATTTTGAAGTGATTTATTTTAAATAAATAAACGTTCAAATATTAAAGTTATAAAAGTTAAGATCTTTGTGAAATATAATCGAAAAGTGATTTTTGGAATAAATAGTTGATTGATTTATAAAATGGTTTAAATTGAGATTTTTAAAATATTATAAACGGTTTACTTAAAAAGGTTTATAAAGTTGACATTTTATAAATTAAGATATTGGAATTATAAAACGAGTTTTTATAAGTGTTAAAAATGAAGTGATAATAAAAATCATATGTGAACGAGATTTATAGATTTATAAATTGTGAAGTATAAATTGTATAGAAATTGTAGGATAGAAGATTTATAAGAAATTTGCTTATAAATTAGATTTTTTGCACTTAGATGAGATTTGAACAGAATTTGCTAATAAAATGATTTTTATAAGTTGAAATTGTTATGAAGTATAAATGTGATTTATAAACGTTGTTTATAAACCCGAAGTCACTTATCTTGATAAGAAATTTTAGAAGTTAATAAAAGGAGAATTTTATAAATCGAAGTGGTTAGAAAATATAAAGTTGAATTTATAAACGTTGTTTTAGAAATTCGAAATCAATTGGATTTGATAAATTGAATATAGAAGGTTATTAAAGAAGATATATTCGCGATTTTGGATAGCGAAGTTTTATTTGAAATAAAATGTGTAGAAAAGACTGAAATTTGGTTAAGTGAAGTATATTCACGATTTTGGACAGTGAATATATTATTGAATAAAATAGATTCATTTTTGAAGAAGTAATATTAAAAATGATGTTAAACATTTTAAAGATGTTTAAAACGTATTATGAATCGAAAGCATAGATTTCAACAGTACTTGTTGAAATAGACGTTTTCGAGAAATTTAAGGAAATGGTGGACTATAACACTGTTGTTATAGTAAATGATTTCCGAAAGGAAATGTTTTTATCTAGTATTGGGATTTATATATCTATCTTAATTTTCGAATCCCTATACTAGTGATTTTGAGTCGTCGTAACGATGTTTTACGTAACATTCGTTTTGACTCAAATAAATGTTGTTATAATAAATGATTTCCTTAAAGAATGAATATATACTTAATTTGATTTAAGTATATCGGATATTTTCCAAGTGTTGAAAATAAAAGATTTGTGAAATACTTATTATTAGATAAGTATGGAAATGTTTTCCAAAATGAAATGAAACGTTTTGAGATTTTATCTTCTTAAAGATAAAATGAAGTTGAATATTTGAAATCGATTTGAGAATCGTATATCAGTAGATATTTTGAAAATATAAATTCAATATGGAATTTATAAAAGAAATGGAAACTGTTTAGAAAAATAAATGTTGATTTATTTTTGAAGTGTGGAAATTTTTATATATCTAGTAAAGATATTTTGAAGATGAAATAATTTGGAAAATTATTTGGAATCTGATGATGTTGCGCATCTTTATTGATAGTTAAATAACCGACTATCAATAATTACCTTTAGATAGGTATTTGTTGTGAATTGGATGAATTTGAATGCCACACTTATTTTTGAATAAATCGCTCACTATTCGGGTTAGCCGGGAAAGGACCATGGGGTCGTATAACTCATTCCGAATATGTGATACGTCGTTATGAATCGCATTTGAAGACCGGTGTTGAAGACCGGATATTTTTGAAAACGGAAGGATTACCGTCGAGTTACTCTACATCGGCTGATCTCCGATTTAGAGTTTTTATCACCCTTAGTGACGGGAAGTCCGGACGTGATTAGAAATTTATCCGGATATGCAAGGGCTTCGTGAGAAGTGCCTTCGGTTCTGTTCGATCCCGGAACAGACTTGTATGGATTGTGTGTCTGACGTTACAATTTGAGATATAAAGCTGATTTCTTTCAAATACATTTCTGTTGGTGGCGGAGAATTTATTCTCTTAGCTTAACACCCTTCTCTGAGACGTACGAGCTCAGAGGTTATGTAGTTGAAATTTATCAGCGATATACTCCCAATTTGGTAACGTGGCATACTGAGTGTTGCTGTGAAATGATCAGTGTTTGATTATTTGTGATATGATCATTTGTTTGATCTTATATCTTTGTGATCATAGGTTGATCATTTTGTTTGACCCGAAGCAGGGCTTTTTGAGAAAGCGTAGCTTTGTGGACGAGACTTCGTCGAGCCTCACACCCCGGAAATGGTCGAAACAGGAAGAATGCGGCAAGGTTCTAGGGAGTAGCGCCCCTTAGTGTATGTCATTCCTTCTGGATAGAGGTGGTATCATGGTATGGAGCCCAGATACTTAACCTATGTGGTTGCTGCATTATTATCTATGTGGTTTGTTGGAAATCGGGGATCCTCGGGAAGATCGGTTACGATCGGGGGATGGCATACGCGTGTCAGTAGTTACCTATTTTTGCAGAGGTAACCCGGCCTTGTGTTGGCAGAGATTCGGTTAGGTTCTCGGGTCGTCTATTCCAGGGACATACCCATCGTGGAAAAGGAAGTTCCTTAGCCTGACCATTTGTTGGAAATCCAAACTCCAATACGAACTTTGTACGGTATTAGTTGTAGAACCTGCCATTTACGTACGGTGGTCACCACTGTTTAGATGGTAGCTATAGTAGGCATACGATACTGGTCGTATGTTGGCTAAGATTAATATTATACTTTCGAAATGTTTTCTACACTATGCACTAATAATAATATCAAAAATGATTTGATTTTGCGTAGTAAGCATCTTTGACTATCATAAGAAGAAATCTCCTCCAATTCTGCGTTTGCATTGTGTGTGTGGTGGGAGGTCTTATGGTAGTTCCATTTTCCAAAAGCATTGCGAATTTGTTTTATTTTCTTTGTGAAGAATAACTGTTTTACGATCTCACACCAGTCACCATGACTGACTTGGAGTTTATTGTTTCCCTTCTAAACTTTGGGTGCCCACAAATTTTCCACACGGGCAGTCTAGAGTTAGGTTATCAGGATATTCTGGATATTCTGGAGCTTTGGAGATGAGCTGGATGACGAGACGTAGTATTTGTATCTGATAGTATTTATTCCGCTGTGTATTCTGTATGAGGACAAGTTATATAACTGTCCATTGTTGTATATTGACTCTGATGATTGATGTATGTATAAAATGATATAGTTCTTTGTTTTAAAAGACTAGTAATTATCTATTGTATATTGTTCCGCTGCGATGTGTAAGATTCTGATATTGTTTTCTGTTCTGATGTTGTTCTGTTGCTCTTCTCTTTTTCTTTCTTTCTTCTCTTTTTCTTCTATCTTCTTCTTCTTCTACTTTTTTCTTTTTTCTTAAAACCCTCACTATTGGAGTTTCCGGCACTCGATTGCTCGGCAGTCGATAAAGTGAGTATCGATGTCGAATTTTCGAAAGTCGAAAAATCCGGTACGTGACATTGGTGGGCCCAAACTATTCAGGAGGCCCAATAACCTGGTTTTGCCAATAAATACAACATATAGGGGTTCAGAAAAGGGGATCTTCTTTCTGTTCTCTTACTTTCTATTTTTGAAGGCTGAGGCTACTCTGCCATTTTGTAACTGTAATTGATTCAAATATCAATAAAAAGGAAACTTCTGGAGTGGACGTAGGCCGGAGTTAGCCAAACCACTATAAAATCTGTTGTTCTTTACTGCTTTCATTTTAATTTTTACTATTCTTCACTTCATCATTCTCTACACACATTCTGTTTGTGAGCTGTGACTGGTATTTGGTGCTTTCAACTGGATTTGGGTGTCAGTGACCAATTTTGGCGCTAACACTTTGGTGCTTTCACTGAGAATGCAATCACTCCGAAATTTTGGAGTTAGGAACTTGGATCCTAGAAAGCAATGGCTAGACCACCAACAAGAAAGCAAGCAGCGGAAAGAAGCAATCAGGGAGGAAGTCAAGCGGCCTCTTCTGGAGCTGGAGAGGATCATGCATCCATCTACATAACTCGGGACGAGATGCAGGTGATGATGAATTCTATGTAGGAGCAGATGATGAAACGACAAGAGAAGATGATGCAGGCTCTTCTTAGGCAATTTGGACAACCAGGAACTACAGGTGCTCAAGTTCTTGGAACTGGTCCAGGGGAACTCAACCAGCGGACAGATGGAGTGATTCAGCAGGGGGCAACTCCCAATCAACAAACAGCTAATAATCTAGATGGACCTAGACTCGGGGGCACACCACCAGGTGATGCTGGCCCAGTTCATGGAGGGATACCGGATGATGCGACGTGGCTCGACGTCGATAGGAATACAGGAGTACGTGATGAAGAATATGTGCCAGAATTTCCTCGGGGACTTGGGGGGCAGTCTGGAAACATGGATAGGGGGCAACACTTGGTTGGAAACACTGGATTGGCTGACATTATCAGGCAGACTATTCGCGGAGGTCTGGCAAACAGTGATTCAGAGGGAGTTAACAAAAGTCCGTTTACCCAGAACATTAGGACAGCTAGGAATCTGCCCTATTTCTAACTACCCACTCTGGAAGTATACAACGGGAAGACGGATCCCACCGACCACTTGATGAGGTACACTAGGCATATGGAAGTGCTAGGGGCAACGGAGGAGGTTATGGCCCGATGTTTCCCCATGTACTTGACCGATATTGCTGCTATGTGGTTCAGACAGCTGGAGGATGGATCCATTGGAACATGGACGGAACTGGTGGACAAGTTCTTAAGTCAGTTTCGAGTTCACATAAAAAGGCCAAAGAGCGTGATGACGCTAACGTCAGTCAAACAGGGGGTGGATGAATCGCTCAGGACATTCTTAACTTGATTTAATGCAGCAGTTGCTTCGGTGGATCGGCTAGATCCATCAATGGTTCTGATGGCTGCGGTATCAGGAGTCAGAGATAATTTGGATTTCAAAGTATCGTTGGTACGGGACCCACCGTTGGATCTTGGGGAATTCTTTCATGAAGCTGAAAGATTTCTTCGACAAGAGGATGCGTGCTTAGACATGAGATCAAAGGAAGAAAACATGACTAAGGATGGAGGACTACCCGGCGAAAGCTCGGGTGGGGGCAAGGATAAAGGGAAAAGGAAGCGCTGGGGAGAACCAAAGTTCTCCACTTACACAGGATTGAACGCAACGTTGGAGCGAATTTTCTTGGATACTCGGGATCGCCTTCCCTATCGAAGGACAGAAAGGAGGGAACCCACAAAACGTTTAAAGGGCATCAGGAAGGCATTGTCTCTTTCATGACTTGGACGGGCATGATACTAACAGCTGCCGACATCTGAAGGACATAATCGAGGAGCATATAAGAAATGGTCAGTTGCGACAATATGTCGGAACTCATAATGCGGCGGTGGAACAGGAGCATCCACCGCCTACCTTGAACGATGAGGGCATGAGGCCCAGGGATGGTGGCCGATTGGTCATCAACTAATCTTGATGGTTTGGAATAAGTAACAAACTCCGGGCAAACGGTTAAGTGACTTACTCATGTACGGGGTCGGAGATAACCCTCAGGCATGCTCTGAAATGATGGCTTACCGAGACGCCCCGGTTTGTGAAATCTGTTTTTTCCTTTGACTTGGACATTTGCTTTTTCTGGTTTGGTTTTGGAGTTTGGTTTGAACTCCCTGTTTTGCTCGTTTTCTGGTTTGGATTCGGGTTTGATTGTTTGTTTTTTGGTTTGGATTTTTGATATGGATTTCTGGTTTTCTGGTCGAATTTGGATTTCAGTTTGGATTTTGGTTTGGATTTTGGATGAAAGGTCAATGAGCATGGACTATGCTCGGTAAGGGTCCGGAGAGACCGGGATTCGGCATAGGACTTAGGCCCCCTATTGTCTCCTGTGCAGGACGTCGAGTATGGACTATGCTCGGCAAGGGTCCGGAGCGACCAGGATTCGGCTTAGGACTTAAGCCATGGCATTACTCAACGTTCAGGGACACTGAACCAGGAACACCATGGCATTACTTGACATAGGTCGTCAGGTGCAAGTTGCGCTTGGCAAGAACCCGGAGAGGTTATGGATTTGGATATTAGCTATGAACAGCTAAGGATTCAGACAAGGACCCGGAGCGGTCCCGGATTTGGATATCGACCCGGAGAGGTCACGGATATGGTTATAGGTTATTGGATATGGATGGATTGGAACTCGGTAGTCGGGTTCAGATGGATGTGGAATTGGATAAGGACTTGGTTACTGGATAGGAATCAGATATCGACTCGGAACAGTCGTGGATTTGGATAAGCATGCGGCGATGGCACTTGGATAAAATGGATTGGATTATGAATCGAAAAAGTGTGGATGTAGATAACCTACATACTTCGGATATCAGACGTTAGTCTATTCAAAACACACCTTCCAATAGCAAGGCATGTTTTGGGGGGCAAAGTGTTAACCCGCCTTTTGGCAAGGCTGTAGGCAGGCGGATTTAACCAAGTCGACTTCATGATAATCGAGGCAGGAACATGATGGATTCGGTTTAAAAGGACGAAGTTCACCTGGAAATGTCGTTCGGACAAGAAATGGAGAAGTTGCACGGCTCGGTCTGGATGCGCTGGGTCGCTCGGCATTGGTCACTCGGCATCTTGGGTCATTCGGCATTGGTCGCTCGGCATGGGTGGCTCGGCATTGGTCACTCGGCATCGTGGGTCGTTCGGCATGGCAACCTCGTTCGGCACGGCAACCACGTTCGGCATGGCAACCTCGCTCGGTATTCTCTGTTTGGACCAACCTCGTTCGACATGCGTGGATCGGCATCAAGTGGCTCGGCATTGATGGGATACGGCACGGCCTAGGTGGCTCGGCGAATGTCGCTCGGTCGGGGACGAAGGGTATACATGGCTCCGCAATGGCCTTGGTGGGCCCAAACTATTCACGAGGCCCAACAAACTGGTTTTTCCTATAAATACAGCATATAGGGGTTCAGAAAAGGGGATCTTCTTTCTATTCTCTTATTCTATTTTTGAAGGCTGAGGCTACTCTGCCATTTTGTAACTGTAATTGATTCGAATATCAATAAAAAGGAAACTTCTGGAGTGGACGTAGGCCAGAGTTAGCCGAACCACTATAAAATCTGTTGTTCTTTACTGCTTTCATTTTAATTTTTACTGTTCTTCACTTCATCATTCTCTACACACATTCTGTTTGTGAGCTGTGACTGGTATTTGGTGCTTTCAACTGGATTTGGGTGTCAGTGACCAATTTTGGCGCTAACAAATTCCAAACTCATATTTTAATATAAACTGTTTTAAAATATATTTATAATTATTAAGATTTTCAAATTTATTAAACTATTTAACTAATATTAACTATATAAATTATTTGACTATTTTAAACCAATTTAATTTATTTTAAACTAATTAAACCATTATAATTTATTTTAAATCTAATTAATCTATTTTAAGCTATTTAATCTATTTTAATTATATTTAATCTAAATTAAATCTATTTAACTATCTTAAATCAATTTAAAGGTACTTTACCTAGAATTAAAATATTTTGGACTATTTTAACTATTTATAACTATTTAAACTACTTTATTTCAAATTCCAAACTATGTAAAATGGATGGGTTTACATTCAAATTATCGATTTTTTAAAGTGAATATGACTTCGAAAATATTATGGTTTTGAGAATACGATAATTTGGTATAAATTGTGAATATGACTTTTGAAAGGAAATAAAATTATTGAACTATGATTTCAAATGCGATATGATTTCCAAGGTGAATATGATTTCAAAAGTAAGTAATGATTTCGAAAGTGATATGGTTTGAATTGAATATGATATTTTGATATCAATTATGAAACGATTTTGGAAATGTAACAGAACCATCCGGTGTGTAATAAGCGATTGGTTATTAAAGAGACCGGGATCGGATGTTGTCTACTCTCTGCCAATACCGAAAACCACTTTGACAACCGGTGTACGCGGTGGAGATTCCAGAATGAAGTAGGATGGTGGCGACGATCCTATAGGTATATTTACGTGGACCTAACTCCCGTGAGTTAGCATAAGGTGGCTAAAACAGGAGCGATTCCGGGCAAATGAGCTAGCTCCTCTGGTCGGACACATTCCATCGATACTATATTCTGACGTGCGATTTATTTGGTGGCCACCATTTTATTTTTACTCGGGAGTGTGTTTCGAGTTGGGCGGTAGTTGTGGCTATGCGTTACCAACAGTCCGGATGCGTAATTGGTATATCTATCCTGGCATTGCCTAGTTGTGCCGTGTCACCTACCCTAGTGCACCTTTCTACGAGTTTGGTTTGTACCATACCTATGGAGTGCCCTCTGACGGCACCTAATTTATAGGTGGGATTACGGTACTGTATAGACTATGGGAAATAAAAATGTGTTAAGGGGGAAAATGTAACGCCTTAACGCTATTTTAATAATTTATATTACTGTAGACATATTATAATAGCGTATTGTACTACATAGTAGATAGTTTAACGGATCCTTAGGAGATGTGAATCCCAAACATCTCTTGAGTTACTGCACTCACGTTAGACACTGGATAGGAGATGTCAAACCCCGTAAACATCTGCGACGCCGTTTACACTCATATTTATTACCGTTGATTTAACTCACATAAGATATTTTAGTTTTGACTCGAGTGTTTTGTCTTTTCAATTCGCTTGGGTCAGCCTGAGCATTTCAGGATTTGAAGACCTTATTTCTAGAGGACGAAGACGAAGATGTGTACTACTATTATTTACTATATTTATTCCACCACATTCATACTGTTCCACTGCATTATTATTTGTTTATCTCTGATAAATGTAACTCTGATTTTTGTATTGTATAAGTATAATCAAATGTTTTGTAAACACCTTCATGAACTGTTATTTGATTATTATATTTTGTCATTCCGCTGCGAGATTCTGTTTTGTTTTTTTCTTTCTCTGCCTTTTCTTATTCACCCCAATAACAATCCGCCCTTCTGTATTGTTTGAGTTGGCACGTGTGTCTGCTTAAAGCGTAGAAAAAGGCGGGATGTTACAATCCATGTTCATCTTTATAGTTCAAATATAAATTCCCTGGTTCAATAATAACAATTATTATTAACCGAACTAATCTCGTTCAAATATAGAATGGAAGTATTATTATCTTTGTGTGTGTTTACCTCCCTCTGTGTATATGAGTCTCCCCCTATGTATATGCATAAATTTCTCCCCTTTTGTCATTATCAAAATGGAGGGAAACGACATACGATACATATATAAACGATAAAAATGGTCATAGCATGTCATCATTTTAGATTATGGAAAATCAAATTTGAAAATTCAAAGCACAATTTAGAAGGAATTGTAACAGAAGTTATACATAGGTAAACAAATAAGTATAAGAGTTTAAAAAAACAAAGTTTAATTGTATTGATTTTGGGAATAAGATATGCCTCCGTTGTTCTCGTAATACTCCCAGTAAGCGGATGGATCCTACTTATATGTATCTGGCCATGGCATCTAATAGTGGTACTCCTTATCTTCATTAATTGAAAGGCCTTGAAATGCCATGTAAGATGGTTGTTGAAAATGTGGAGTATTAGAGACGTACATTTCTTCACTATCTTCTTCTTCTTCCTCAACTTGTGCGTGCATGGGAGTCTTTTCTCGGTCACCTCTACCGTGCGACGTACCTTCGGGCAAGGCTTGAGAATGATAAACTGGTGTTTGAACTCGAGGTGGAGGTGTTGGGGAAGGGGAAGATGATGAGCGTGAGGAAGATCAGCCACGTACTTTGCGCATCACTTTCCCTAAAGTGGAGACCACTTTGTCCAGAATCTTCTCCACTTTGTCATCCTAGTGGAGAAAGAGCATTCTAATCCAGTCATTTTTCTATTTAAAGTTTGTTGATTGGCCATGATTATTTTTGGTTTTTGATTGCCAAATCGCGAAGAGATTCATTTGGCGTTAGTTTAACCCGAGTTTCTTGAATTTTGAAGTCCGAATAATATTCGGTACCATGACTGGAGGAAGGTGGATGTTGGGAAGGATGAGGGAAGTAGGTTTGTTAAGGAGCGCTAGTTTGATGAGGACCATGATGTTCTTGTTCTTGTTTTTGTTGAGTCCATTGGTTGAAGGGAATGATACAAGGTGGACTCTTCGAAGATGCATCAGTGAAAGATATTGTGCTCCACTATCTTTGGTTGGAATTTCTTCGTATTGTGAGATATACGAAAGAACTCCAAGATTTTGCAAGATGTGCATTATATATGGAGCATAAACAATGGAACAACGATGCATAGACCAAAATCCTTTAATTTGGTCATGAATAAATTTTGCCCAATTAATCGGTAGGCGAGCAAATATGGCATACAAAGCTCTATGGTCATTGGAATAAAAAATTTCAAGACTACCTAGATGAGGAATGATGGTATTAATTATCATTCGATTTAATAATCTAACCCGTGGTCGCAGATAAATGGATTTCCATTGTGGCATTCTATCCTCCCATATTTGATGGGTAACTTCATCCCTAGGTAGAAGACTGTGATCTAGTATATTGATTAAATCAATCCCTTCATAAGAACATCCTAAAATATGACCAATGGTATACACATCAATTTTAACTTCTTTCCCATAAACACTTGACCATAACCAACTATCATCATTCTATGGATTCCAAATCTCGGAACTACATAGATTTGAGTAGAAGAGGTAAATAGTAAGAGGATCAATTATTACCTTATTCACATCATAGCTAATCAAAATGCAACAGCCAACATCCGTAGTAATTCCTAAGATTTCATATTCCATAACATTGCCAAGGCGATAAAATAGACCAGAGTGGATCTTCTTTTGGGTAAGCGCCTCGAATATTTTGATTGCATTGGGATTATTGCGGAGCCATTGGTTAATGTAAGCTTGTGTGACTGGTGCTTGAGTGGAGGATGAAGATCGGCATTGCTTTTGCTTCTTGGAGATGGTAACCTTCTTGGGAGCCATTGATTTAAGAGTTTGAGAGTTTTGAGATTTAGGGTTTTAGGAATTTGGAGATGAAATGAAGGTAGAGTGAAGAGAAAGGGAAAGTTTTTAATATACAGCTATTGGATAATTTTTGCCAAAGCAGCGACAGACGTGTGTGAGGAAGTCACAAACGTCTGTGGCTTCAATGAAAATGAGGCAGAGAGAGTCAACGGACATCAGTGATGTTTCCATAGACATTTGTGGCTACGGAAGATTTAAACAGAGAGTCTTCATAGGCGTCTGTGAGTTTTCCATAGTTGTTTGTGGTTACAGGGAAAATTTTCCCATAACTGATGACAGACGTCTGTGGTATATTCACAGACGTTTGTGATATGTAATTTCTGTTATGTAGAGGAAATTTTTAATATGAATGAAAATATTTATTAAAATTTAAATATAACAAATGGAATACATATCAAAAATAAATAAACATGATGAGTAACATAAATTTTAATTTTTGTCGAAGAATTCTAAATTATTGTTTTGTTGTATAACCCACGAATTTGGTTCAACTTTTGTATCGTCAAGTAATGGCTTTAATGGAGACCAACTTGGACATGATGGAATGTCAATCCAAGCTTGGTTTGATGGTTCTAGTTTACACAAATTTCTCTGAGTAATGATACATGCTTTTGGAGGAGTTTCTTGTAATCAGGGAGACTTTTGATGTATTCAATTTTTTGATGGTGAATGACCACAAATTGCTAGATCTCATAGTCGATTTTATACTGGTTCGGACCGCCCGTCCTATGTCCAGTCCCTATGCACCTCTTAGGAATTTCACTATCAAAACCCGCACTTCACCTGGAGGAACATGTTTACAGACTCTGCCCGAACAACCGAACATGACTTCAATCTTTTTTTTACAAAGAAATAATTTGACTATATATTATGTCTTCAATATACTGAGCAGTCGCATTGTAGTACAAACTTCAATAACCCTTAAAACGATGCAGAGTGAGTGTGCAGATGTTAGGAAGTTAATTCAGACTAGATCAAATATTGTGGAGTGAAAGAGCCCTGGTCTAAGTTTGCTTTTGGAATTAATATGGAGTTTAGAGCATTTAGAAGCAATATGAGAATGATTTTAGAGAACATAATTGTGAGTATGATTTGGAGATGATAGGAGGCTTATATAGGAGTGATAGGAAGCCAATAGAAAGTTGCAATCCTTCATAAATTTTGGTTCGGAAGAGATGCGTCCATTGAACGTTGAAGAGAAGGCTTGGAAAAGGACTTTGCCTATTCGTTTTATAATGTTTATATAAAACCGTTAGTAGATATCCATTCAATAGTCGGTGTATCATAGTGGTAAGGCGCGTGCATTTCTTTTTGATGTCCCGAGTTCAAGTTCCACCTCTGTTGCCTTTTTCAATAAGTTAATTTTTTCTTTTCTCTAGATAATATAAAACTGCTACCCAACCATTCAACAAATATGGCTTTGGTGTAGTGGTTGGGATGCATGCTTCTATCTTTGGCTGCCTAGGGTCGAAACTTGGTGTGATCGTTTTTGCAACCGTTTAACTATTTATTAGTAAAGTTCATTTAAACTTTGTACCCGCCTTTATTTCAAAATCCTGCATGGTGTGGTGGAAGTGGCGCATGTGTCTCTCCTTAATGGCCTGGGTTCAATTCCCACTCACTCCTATTTATTTTTGTGATCATTTTCCCAAATAAGAAAGATTGCAAACCATTTTGTTAGCAAAAGTAGATGTAGTGCAGTTGGTAGAGAGGTGCTTATCTTGCATTATGATATGGGTTTGAGTCTTGCGTCTCCTCATATTTTTAGCCTTCTGTTTTTTTCCATTTCAGAACTAAAATATAAACTGCTAACCGGCCTTCAAAGTAAATGTTTTGTATCATGTCTCCTGTTCCAATTCCACCCTAATCTTTTTATTTTCTCCTTTTTTTCAACCATGTATAACGGCGTATGCTAAGTAATAAACAAAAGCAATGGTAGTGTAGTGGTAAGCATGTGATTATTCTCTAGCTGATGCCTGGGTTCAAGTCCTGCTGCGGCCATTTTTAGTTGATGCACATTTCCTCCATGTTGCTTGATTTCCATTCCAGCCTTGCACTATATTTTGTGCTCCATATTTTATTTATTTCTTTTATCCTTTTTTTATTCTTTACTATATCTATTTAAACTCTAGTATCGATCATATGGCTGCTTGACCTAAAATTACTTAACGAACACATTAGTAGCATCGTCATATAGTTGTTATCTTCGAAATACTAAAATTGTGTTTCAACATTCTTCTCTATTTTGATGATGACAACTATATGACTTTCCAAAATAATATTATATTAAATATTTTCTCTCCCTGAATACATATACTCTCCCTATCAACATGCCCAATTTTCTCCCCTTTTGTTATCAGTAAAAAGGTTAAAAATCTGTAATTATTAGCTAAGTTTCAAAAAATAGTTTAACAAAATGAACATAATATTAGTTAATGTTAGGTATAAAAAATGATTCAAAACAATATAAAGCATAGTTGTACCTTTTTTAAATATTTATTGCCTTCAGAAAATAATTTTATTTTCCTTTTTCACACTATATTTCTAGCACCTTTGAAACCAACATATCATATAAAAAGAGTATCTAATTTATTTATTTCAAAAATATTCCTTTTTGATACTCTAATAAAAATACCTACCATACCGAATTTGCTGCAGTTCCATTATCTATAAATGCTCATTCTCCATTGTATGTACGGAACATTTGTTATTCGAAATCCATCTCATCCTTTTATCTTTCTTGGTACCTGCAAAAAAATTCTATATTTTGGTACCCACTTTCTATGTTAGGGTCCAGGGTTAGGTTAAAGGTAACCATATCCAAGAGGATTTAGTGGAACCTTTAAAAATATAATTTTCATTATTAAGTACTATATCAAAATAATCATCAATGTATTTTTCTCTGTTTTTCCAACTAATAGGAACCAAAATACTTAGATAATTTTTATTCATATTTCTCGTCAATGATTTTGTATTTCTAGAGATATTATAAATATTATTAGTCATAGCAGTACTTGAATTTCTATAAAAATTGAATTTAGACTTTACTCGAAAACTAGTGCTAGAACTAACATTTTTACTATATATGCAAGCGTATCTAGTGTTATTTCTATGATCCATTTTATTATATCCTAAACCACTTTTATCACATAAAGGTCTAGAACTAGATAAAATCGTATTTAAATCGTTTTGACCTTTATTAAATTTTGTGACTTCAATTTTAAGTTTATCAAATTTAGCTTTAAAGTCATAATTATTATTTTCAAAAGAAATATTACTATTTTTCAAAATATCAATTTGCTTATTTAATTCAGAATTTTCCTTTTTAAGGTACAGTTCTCATTTTCGAGAAGAAAAATTCGAGATTCTGAATTATCTAAAGATGATTGTAATAAATCATTTTGTCTTTTCAAATCCATAATTTCTTTTGACAATTTACCTTTTCTTTTTCAAACATAGTATTTTTTTCATCTAGAAAATCTTTAAGAGCCTCAAAATTATTTTTCAAAACACCATGTTGATTTTCTAAATCTAATTTCTCATTTTCAAGTTTGATTGATTTCATCTTTTCTAATTTAAGAAAATTATGCTTTGAGATTTTATCGCATATACTAACTAATTCATTATTATAATTTACTGAAATTTGTAAATCAAAAAATACCCTTTTGTAGACCTCATTGGTGGCTTTGATAGGGATTTTGCTTGTTGTATTACGATTAGATCTTTTTCTGGCCATTATTCTATAACGTTGTGATGATCGATAGAATTCCAGGCCTCTGATACCAATTGAAAGTCTTAAGGATCATATACTATCTAACTTGTGTATAATATGCAAGTATATAAATTAATGAAATAGTAGATAATAAATAGTAAAATATAAAAGCGTGGAAACCAGAGTTTTTATATTGGTTCAGACCTCCAGTCCTACATCCTGTCCCGAAGCTCCCCTTCGGTATTTCCTTTAAACAAATTACCCTCACTTCGCCTGGAAGAATAGGATAATACAAAAGTATCTCTGACAATCTTGTGTTCCAATAACACAGTTTTTGACTTACAGTACAAATCTTCGTATGATCTCCTTTGAGTGTACTAATACGAATGCTTTGAGTTGTAGGAAGTGATTTAACCAAAATTCTATTTTGGTTATAATGGATTGAGAGTATGTAAACAATGTATATGCCAGTGAGTGCTTAGAAATCAAGAGAGCAAAGAATAAATAAATTCAAGTTCGGTGGTTTGTACTTCTCAATCAAAGTGGTATTTATAGATTCAGAAAGTTGCAGATGAAGAATTCTTACTCTTTGAGTAAGTCTCTTCATTTTAATGGCTGCAACTCTTCATTGAAAGATGATTTCCTTTTGATTTAAAATAGAAGTGTCTTTCCAAATGTGAAAGTTTTGCCCATGACAGATATTTGTGGTAAAATCCTCAGACGTCTGTGACTTGTTTAAATTTTAATCCGAGACTTGTCACAGACGCCTGTTGTTTTATCACAGACGTCTGTGAGGTGTAAAAACTATTTTTCATCTTATTTTGATGTACATGAAATAGTGTATGCTCGTGTATTCATATATACTCAAGGAGACCTTAACAATATTATATTTAAGACTCTTTTATAGTAGAATAACCTTAGTATGGTCAATGAATCTTTGTTTCTCTTTGAGTCTCAATATTTTCGAGCATGGTGTCTTCTTGAAGCATATACCTGCAATCTTGATAAAGTCTATATATTTATATGATTGTATAGTTGTTATCATTGAAACAAAAATTAGAAGTTCTAACATCTTTAGCATACAAAAGATGAAGTGCGGCATCGTGGACATTAGGCATCGACTCTAAAACATAAGGTCGCCGACCTTGATGCCAGTCGACACCCAAGACCCTTGATGACATCATAAAACTTTTAAACTTAAGTTACTTCAGCTACTATGCCGCTTTTTATATGGAGATAATAGTGGCATCATTGCCTTGACTTGGAAAACGAATGAAGCGATGTGGCAACGTTTAAAACAGCGATGAAGACATGCAGCGTCGTCAACGTTGACACTAAAGCTTTTAAACGTCTAAATACATCACGAGAATGTCTTGCCGTCCACGATGGTTTTCCATCTTGTTTGATGTCGACGAGGTTGAAAACACTCCATAACTAACTAAGTAGTTATCATGTGCTTCTCATTGTCATCGTTGATACTTATATGGGCGACGGTGTATTAGGGGCGGCAACATTAAGGTGGCATGATGTTATCCTAATTCGTGCAAAAACTATTTTATTACTACTAAAAGCATAAACTTTTCACCAAATCTTAGTACTTGTCCAATTTCTATTAGATAAAACAATCTTTTAGCAAATCCTTTTCAGAAAATACTGCCGCACTTAGATTTTAAAGTCTGAAATACACTTCAAACTAGTTAATTGATATCCTTAATTAATTATTCTATTAAATGCTCATCTAGCATAATAATTTCATAGTAAATCAAAATCACTTGGGAAAAATGCCAAACTTTCACATAAACTAGAGAATATCCATCTCTTTACCATATAAAAATTTTGGAGCAAAAAACTATATTAAATAATTTTAAATAATTAAATCATGAAATTAAGCTATTTCCTCCCTAAGAAATTCGTAAAATAATCTATATAACTTGGAAAATTACGGAATTAAAAAACTATCTCCAAAATAATGTTTTATACAACATATTAGAAAATCAAAGCATTTGGAGATTAAAATCTTAGGTTTTACTCTTAAAACCTATTTAAACAATTTCATAAAAATTTCAATAAGCATTATTCTATCCAAACAATGATTAAACAACCATATCTTAGCCAAAGAGACCTCAATCATTCGGGTATTATCCATAACCGAATTCAAAAGCAAAAATATAGAGATGGAACACTTATTATTCACCTTATTAATTGTTGGAGTTGATATTTGTTGTTACTTTAGTATTCATAAGCTTCTTTTCCCTTGAATCCCTAGATTTTGTTCTCGTTTGCTTGAGTTATGGCCGGCCTTGATGTTTTTGCTTATGATTGTTTTTAGTTTGTGGAAAATGAGAATGTCATAAGGGGGAGAGGGTTTAAAGAAATAAAAGATAGATCTTCCTATTTTGTCCTCCTCATATTTCCTCTTATATGTTAAGCTTAAACAATCTTACTTAATTAATTGAGTATGGCACGACCTTATTAAGTTTTAAATCTCGTTCTCCTTAACCCTTTACATTATTCTATTTAATATATTCAATTAAATATCCTAAATAATGTTAAACTAAAATTAGGGTTATTACAGGCTCCCCTCCTCAAATAATTTTGTCCTTGAAATTCAAAAAGGACTACAAAATAAGCATATCAAACATGCAACCAATGCTAGTATATCCTACTAGCTACTAAGTCTATATACAATCAAATATAGAACATACCATCATAACAGCTCAGGATAACTATCCCTAATCATGTCCTCTGTCTCCCAAGTACAATCTTTCTCGTTGTCACTCCACTGGACTTTCACTAATCTTACTTTCTTGTTCCTTAGTTTCTTCTCATCTCACGCTACAACCCGAACTAGTTGTCTTACAAATATTAGATCCAGTTCTACCACTAAATCTTCTAATGCCATCAGAGTAATAGTAGTATCTGGATCGTGCACATACTTCCTAAGATGAGATACATGAAACACATTGTGGACACCTACCAAACTACTCGGTAACTCTACTCGGTGTGTGAGTTTTCCAATCCTCTCTATAATAGGGAACGGTCCAACATACCTTGGTGGCAGTTTCCCTAACTTTCCAAAATGTACCATACCCTTTATCTGTGATAATTTAATAAAAACCCAGTCTCCAACTAAGAACTCAAGATCCTTACGCCTCTTATCCACATAACTTTTCTTCCTAGACTGAGCTTCTCTCATCCTACCTCGTATTAACTCAATCTTCACTATGGCTTCTCTTACCATATCTGGATCAAGGACCAAGCTATCTTCGGTCTCTAACTATGTTGTTGATTTGCATGGCCTTCCATTCGAAGCTTTGAAAGACGTCATTCCTATATTAGTCTGATAATAATTATTATAAGAAAACTCAATCGGGTATAAATGGTCTTCCCACGACCCACCAAAATCTTGTATACAAGCTCTTAAAAAATCTACAAGTACCTTATCGACTCTATCTGCCTACCAATCCGTCTGTGGGTGATAAGCGGTACACATCTTAATCTTGGTACCTCGTACTTCCTGTAGACTCTTCCAGAATTCACTAGTGAACAAGGCATCTCTATCACTGACTATACTACTAGGGATCCCATGCAGTCTAACAATGTTCTTCACAAACAACTTAGCCAAAACAGGCGCCATCCTAGTTGACTTAACAGGAGTGAAATGGGCACTTTTGGTCAATCCATCTACCACAACCTATTTACTTTCATTTCTCCTATTCAACCTTGGAAACCCGTCAATAAAATCCATGGATATCAAGTCCCATTTCCAAACCAGTATATCCAAAGGCTGAAGTAATCCACTTGGCTTTTGTTGTTCGGCTTTCACTTGTTGGCAATATGCACATTGCTTCACCCATAAGCCCACATCCTTCTTCATATCTTCCCAGAAGAAACTTCTTTTCATATCCTGATATAGCTTAGTTCCCCTAGGATGAATCATAAACTTCGATCGATGACACTCCCTAAGAACTTCTCTCCTTGGGTTTCCAATATCTAGAACATATAATCGTCCCTTCTTCCTTAGCCATCCCCTCTGGTCAAGACTAAAATCCTTTAGATCATCGATCTCATTCCCATTTTCTAGTCTTATGATCCGTTCAGCTAATAAAGGATCGACCCTTTATTTAGAAGCAATCCTTCAATCAATACTGGTCGGACTCCTAAACAAGACAATAAGGCAGTACTTTGACTAGAACTAGTAATCGACCGTAACTGCACACTACAAGTAGTCAATGCCTCTAGATCCTTTTATTTCGCCAACATAACTAACACCGCATTTGGATGTTTCCTGCTAAGTGCATCTGCGACTCTATTTCCTTTCCTTAGTGTACACCTAATACCAAAATCATAAGCTGCTAAAAACTCCAGCCGCCTCTATTGTCTCATGTTCAACTCTTTTTGAGAGAATAAATACCTCAAAGACTTATGATCCACATACGACTCGAACCGTTCTCCTAAGAGGTAGTGTCTCCACGTTTTCAATGTGAAAAATCACCGCTGCAAACTCCAAATCATGAGTCAAATATCTAACTTCATGTGGTTTGAGCTGTGATGAAGTGTAGGAAATTACTTTACCTCTATGCATCAACACAGCTCCTAATCCCATTCCACAAGCATTTGTATACACCACTAAATCCTGATTTCCATCTGGTATAACTAACTGGTAAACAAATACTTTAACTTAAGTGTCACGACCCACTAATCCGCACAATTCAAGCTGACAATAAACCATACATGTTCAACCCAAATTGAAAGAAAGGGTGAGTAGTTATGAAGAAGAAAGAAGAAAGAAGAAGAGAAGAGAAAGAAGAAGGGAAAGAAACTAAAAACAACATAGAGTCACACAATCGCAACGGAACAATATATAATATAATATCAATGATCTTTACAAAAGATAAACTATTATATACATACATCTATCAGAGTACAACAAAAAATCACAATCATCAGCCTGGACATTTATAAAAACCTATCCCTACAAATGCTGATGGTTTCAACAACAAAGAAACAGAAAATAAACATATACATGAATACGACTTGAAGACCTCCAACTCGTCTCCTGAGCTCCATTGCATGCAAAGAAAACTGTAAATATGCTCGGTTTAACCCGAGCATTATAAATAAATAACACCCGAGTAGGTCTGGTAAACCAGCATGAGAAAACACACCCGGTTGGATTCTTAAAGTTATCAAACTCTTTTCAAAATAAATGTATCTCATATGACTATGCCGTACAAAAACACGGACGGGATTTTACCTTACGATAACCAAAACAATTTCTATAGAAAATCCATTGATATTATAATAATGTTTAGGGGTCAAAGTAAAATACGAACATAGCTGAAATGCTTGCATCTCACTTTTCAGCATAGTTGGGCATAACCAAATCCGTACGACGCTTATTGGAGAATGGATTCCATACAATGACTAGGCTATTAGGGTACCGTCCATCACGGTGCATCTCTAGATAAAATAACACTGAGGACCTTGTCTGGATCCCCTGCCAACATAGAACAGGCCTACCACTTGACTAGTGGTACTGAATATGATCACCGCTCCGTTAATAGGCCCCGAAGCATACAATTGAGAGATAATATCGACTCTAGATAGAGATGATCATACCCTACTTGGGAGCAACCCACTTAGCCCTGTCATTACCGGTTGATGAGGCTTAAGGCTACGTTTTACCTTTTATATACCACTTCCCACTTGGAATGCTAACACTGCCCTCTAGGCAACAATGCAACGCTAGCATTCATCCATACAAGTTCATTCTGTGACAGAATGAAACGCTTGAGGACTCCATCTTCAATTTCCATTATTTTCAAGATGTCTTTACTTCAAAACGCTTTGAGTTGGATCGAAGTGGTTTTTGGGTAACATATCTGATCCCGGTCTCATCGAAACAACTTTCGATAATTTCGGGCAAACTCAACCCCATTTCTTTAGGAAATAAATAGTTAAAGATAAGAGCGGAGATCACCTCCTAACTATTGGTGGACGGATTTCCTTATTGTTTTTCCTAGAAGAATGAAACGAGATTTATACGCACAGTACAACATCACCGGAGATGACTGTGCTATATAACTCATGTGCTTCTCCTAGATATTTCCAAAGTTACGTTTTGGGTTCAAATTCGATAGTCGTTTATTTAACTAGCAAATAACAAACACTAAATCAGGGATTTAGCTCCATAGGGAAAACCAACATTGATTAAGCACATAAATAAGCACTAACCTCTTTAATTGATCTTTTCATTAACTAAGATCACTTTGTAAATATTTGTACCAAAATACTTTTACAAAGATTCATTCACAACCCTTATATTTTCAATACTTGGAAAATATCTATATATTTATCTCAACGGTATAAGTATATTCACAAAACAGAGAAAGATTTCCTTCTTACACACCTCTAGAAAAATTTATAAATTCCTTTATAAATCTCTAAAACCCATTTATAACCCCATTCATAATTCTCTGAAATCATTTATAAATATATTCTAAACATCTACTAAAAACACTATTATATAATAATAAATAATAATTAACTTCAATACATCATAAAATTAAAACCTAATTATTTCATAACATTCTTAATAAAACAATAATAATCAATCTTCAGCATTATTATAAATAATAATAATTAATTTCCAAAACCTTATGGATAAATAATTATAATTCATTTCAAACTACATTAATTAATTCAAATAATTAGCTTGTAACAACTTGCTATTTCGAACCATTCAAATCGATAATAATCCGCACATGTCAGACTTGAATTGATTAAAACAACAGATTGTTAATTTAGTTTTGGCAAAACTTAGCATATACAGTAAATAACTCAATCACAGAATCAGAAACACATAGTTTACAACAAATAAGCAGTGGAATAGATAAATAGTAGTTCATGAAGCGACTACGGAACATCAGAGTCCAAAACAACATACAACAGAAATCCCATATATATAGAAGTCTCAAATACAAAAGCAAATGACAAGTCTGAACATAAATTACTGGAAATAACTAAAAGCTGAATAGATAAGAGATAGATCTTCAAGCAAAACTCCAAGCTTCAAAGGTGAGTCTCAAATGTTGTGGCACTCAGTCTGACCCAAGCATAAAGCAAAACATAAAACACTCGAGTAAGGATTAACATTCTTATGCAAGTAAATCAACTCAAGTAAAATGTCCAATTGAAATGCAAAATAACTTAAAGGATGTTTGGGATTTCATCCTTTAAGGATCCATCAAACTATCTACATACATAATACAATACGCTACATAGATAATGTCTACAGTAAAGTAAAATATCAAAATTGCGTTAAGGCATTACCCATATCCCTCTTAACACATTTTTATAAAATATCATAGTCTATACAGATACTGTAAGCCCCACCAAACTAGTGGGATACTCAGGGAGCACTCCATAGGTACGATACAAAGCAAAGTTGTAATGGGCTCGATAAGGCATATGACAAGACACATGAGGCAATGCCCAAGGTAGGATACTACTGTTTTGCGGATCCGGACTGGTGGTAATGCATAGCAGTTACTACCGCCCACCTCGAGACAAACTCCCATAATCAAAGGTGTGCACACCAAAATCAAATCACAAAAGTAATATATATGGTTTCGAAGAAGCATGCTCGATCGGAGGAGCGACCTCACTTGGCTTAGCGTGGCTCCTGTTTTAGTCATATCAAGCTGACCCGAGGGGGTCAGGGCTGCGTTCATACCTCATACAGAATCGTTTGCTAAACCATCCTACTTCATTCTAGATTCTCCACCATGTGCATGGTTGTTAATGTGGTTTTCGGTATTGGCAGAGAGTATGACAATATCGGATCTCGGTCTCTTTAACAACCAAACGCTTATTTCACACCGTGGTCATTTTACAAAATCACTTTATAAACATTTAAATGAAATCTCAAACCACAAATTAAATTAAAATTAAATATTCAACTTCAATTTTTATTTACTTCCAAAATATTCACTTAATCACTTTATAAAATCTCAAATTACATATTTAAATCAAAATTAAATTTCTAACTTCAATTTTATTTAAATTTGAAAATATTCATTTAATTACCCTAATCAAAATCAAGTTATCAAGTTATAAAGTCATATCTTTAAAAATCTCAAAAATCAATAAGTTCAATTAATTCTTATTTAAATTCAATTCTTAAACAAATTAAATTACAAATCAAATTTAATTTATCTATCCTACCTTTATTTATTTAAAGTTATTTCAAAAATCTATTTCAAAATATTAATATAAATTGTAAATAAATATTTTATATATATTAGTTAAATTAAATTTTATTAAATTAAATCTTATTTATAAGTTTTAAAATAATAATGATATAAGTAAAATCTTATAATTTACATTTTCAAAACTTAACTTATAAATTAAAATTTTCCAAAACATATAATTTTAAAATCTAAATTTTACACATATATTAAAATAAAATCTATAATATTTTAAAAAAATCAATATTTATTAAAACACATATATAAATTTCAAAAATTTTGGAAATCATTTAAAAATAGACCAACGGTGTCCGTGTACAGTTTTCTAACCTATGGTCAAGTGATATAGATATTTATCATTTCATTCCATAATAATTTAAATTTTACGGGTATATATCATTTCAACCCACAATCCCAAAATTCAAAATCAATAAAATCACTTGGGTTTATCCTTTCAACCCATAACGAGTTTCCTCTAATCTATAAGATCGTTCGGATATGTATCATTTCAACCGATAGGTATTTTCCTAACTATCAGGGAACTTGCAGAGTGAGAACAATAAAATAATAATATTAAATAGCATAACATATCAATTTCAAGTATGAATCATAATTAACAATTTATATATATAGTATATATATACAACATGGTTATGGTATCATATGCCAATTAACATAGGTTAACAAATTTAAATAATAACATATCATAATTAACAAATAAATCATTAATCAATTCTAATTAACAGCATATTTAAATCATCATTTCATTTAAATATAAATTTACTAAGCATATGAATGATAATCGTGGATGATGGCTCACCTTTCGAGGCTAGAGAAACAACTAGAACGAAGAAAGGGACACATACACACACACACACACACAGAGATATGGACACGAACTAGCAGGACAACGACAAGCTAGAAGCTGCTGTGACAAATTCGACAGTAAGAAAGCAAATCAAGGTGGACCAGAATTCGAGAATCAAATATATATAAATACATATATATTTTTTTATAAAGGAGTGGTCATGGAGGGCTGTTGTCAGGTGATGGGGTATGGAGCAAGGCTGCTTGTGTCAGGCGGTGCAGGGGTGGTTTGAGTGTGATGCCTCAGATGTAGGGAGGGGACGCGTGGGAAGATGGTGAGTTCGGGCTTGGTGGCGTTTTGGTGGAGCTCTGGGTGGAGTGTTGTGGAGGCGGAGCGGGTCTAGGAAGAGGGAAGTGGATGCGATCGGTTTCAGAGAAGTAGAGGGGGAAGCTTGGTAGAGGGAGTGCTCGGTGGTGTGGCGCAAGGCGTGGTAGAGGGTCAGGGTTGGTTTGCTGGATGACGAGTGGAAGTGGATGGGGTTCGGGTTTTCTTGGTGGAGGGACTCAGAGAAGTTGATGAAGTGGTGGGCTGAAGGGTAGAAGGCGGTGGACAGTTAGGTCGCGGCCAGGGGAAGCTTCGGCGTAGGAGGTGGAAGATTTAGTCCGGGTTGTCGGCTGGAGCAAGGGCGGATGGCCGTGATGGTTGCTGGGTCTGGTGGCTGCGAGGCTGTGTGCGAGGGGAGGAAGGGTTTGGCGGCCAGAGGTGAAATGAAATGGTCAGCGAAGGAAATGGTAGGAAGGAATGGACATGCGACGATGAAGGAAATGAATAGCAGAGTTTCATAAACAATTATATATGAATGCTACCTTATAATATAATTTTTTTTCAATAGAAGAAGACAGAATAAATGAAAGGGGAAGAGAGAAAGTAGGAACTAGAAAATATATTGAAAAGTTGGAATAAAAAAGTTTTTATCCTGCCTTTTGGCAAGGTCGTGATACCAGGAACTTAACTGGAAACCAAGGACAGTTCGTCCCGAAGATTGGTTATACGCGGCTCACTATGGATATCGATGAATTTTGTTCGAGTCCGGATCAGGCTACAATTGACAAAACATAACAAGCGAAGCTATGAAAGCCAACGTTCCAAATTTCAAGTCAATCGGAGTTCATGTGCCCAAGATACGATCGATGCAATCCAAAGAAATCAACTCGCACGCGGCCATCTGTTCGTATCCATTATCACACATCTGTCTATTCGTATCCATCATCACGCGGCAATCTATTCGTATCCATCATCACGCGGCCAACTCTTCTTATCCATCAAATTGGTTCGACTTCGTATCGATCAAGTGAAGACAATTCGCATCGATCTCAATCGCGCAGTTCGTATTGATCGATCAACAATCGATACAAATAAAACAACCTCCAGCTATCGATGCGAAATGGTCCTCTACTATCGATACGAAATAGCCTATGAGTATCGATACGAATAGGACAACATCGATCGATGGGAACAATGCTATGGCAATCGATACGAACAGAGCGACCCCGATCGATACAGACAACGCTACGGTAATCGATACGAACAGAGCGACCCCGATCGATACGAACAATGCCAAGTCCGATCTATACGAACAAGGCGCACGCGTAGGGAAAACTCTGTCGCCTCGGCATGAAAAGTGGATCGATCCGAAGAGTGAGCACCACGTCAACTTGCAGGCACGTGCCTAGATCAATTCGAACATATCGATACGAAGAGCATCGACACGGAAAGAACAATGACCGAAAAGCCCAAATTTGCATCAATCATAACTCACAATCAACAAGCCCAAATGCTATGAAATTTTCACAGGAGCTTACGTACGACCTATGCAATGTTCGTGCCAAATTTCGACTCGATTGGGTCAAATCTTGATCAATATGAAATTCATTCGTATCGATCACAAATCGAGTCAAAATCACGTGGGATCGATCACGTGGGCTGCTCACGTGCCAAAAAAGGTCTCCCGAGATTTGAGCGAGATATTTGCATCCTACGCCTATAAATAGCATCCCAGAGCCTCCAGAAAAGGGATCTTTTGGCTCTTTGACGTCGAGACTCTGCCGAAAGCATTTTTGCACTACAAGACTGCTGTTGTGCTCGAATTTCATCACTGTAATCCGCTGTAATCAGTTGTAATCAGCAAGAAAACATCAATAAAATTATCAATTTCATAGTGGACGTAGGCAGCACACCGAACCACTCTAAATCTCTGTGTTTCTGCGTACTTTCTTATTTGTTTTTGAAGTGTTTGTTAGATATTCCTCCTTTTCCATTTAATTTCTTCATTTTTATCTCTTTAAACCCTTTCGAAGAGTGTTGTGCCCAATTTTGGCACAAACACTTTGGTGCTTTCACTGAGAAAAAACCAGTTTTTTCCTTCCGCTCGTTGGATCTACTGCCGATACCGGTTTGCAAACATCCAAGGAGAAGATCCAGATCTCAATTTCAGAAGTTCTTCCATCCTATTCAGATTTGTTACAAGTCTAGGAGAGAGCTTCATCATCCACCATGGTTAACACAAGGACTACTTCCACAGTTGCAGATCCTGAAGGACGGGACAGACCGAATCCCGTACAACTGCCTCCAACTGATCAGAATGCTACCGGACCATCAGATCTGCAAGGCCCTGTCACCAGAGAAGAATTTCAGATGTTGATGCAAGAATTGACTCAGAGCCGCCAACAGCTCACTCAACAGCTCCATGCTAATGCGGAACTAACCAACCAACTGAACCGTCAGCGACGAAGGAGATCTAGGAGGGATCAAGCTTCCTATTCTTCCACCGAGAGTTCAGCCTCTTCCGATTATCATCACAGATCTACACGCCCACGGCTAGACGGAAGTTACACACAGGCCATTGGGCATCAATACATTAAATGTTGGGCAGCTGAGAGTTGGCCCGTCAACCAGCCGTCAAACTGGACCCTCCTCCCGAGGTGGTGCTACCCCACATCATGTTACTGATAACCATACCACGACAGCCACTGATTTGGGTGTTGAGATCCGAAACCGGACACATCTGAACCATCACTAGCATGAATACCATCCCGAGCCTTACGTCCCCGAGGACATAGAAACAAGGAGGCGAGACATGGACCGTCGACAGCGACCAACCCCTCCTCACATTATGGAACCCGACCACACCTTGGCCCAACCTGCTCAAAATGCCCTGATGCCCGATCTGTCAGCAATGATCCGTCAAATGATCCGTGAAAGTCAAGGGCTTAGCAATGATGACTGGGGAATCTCCCGGAGTCATACCCCCTTTACTGATGAGATACTTTATGCTGAACCACTTCGGCGATTCAGGATGCCGACTTTGCCCGTTTATGAAGGGAATTCTGACCCTAATCAGCATATCCTGAAGTATGAATGGTTGATAAATGCTGCACGAGCTGATAATGCAGTCAAGTGCCGAAGCTTCTCGATTTCACTGGAGGGCATAGCGACTATGTGGTTTACTCGACTGCCACCTCAATCTATCTCATGCTTCGATCAGTTGGCAATAAAGTTTATTGAACAATTTCGTATGCATGTCGCAAGACCAAAGGATGTTAATACTTTATCTAGTGTCACTCAAGCTCTTGGAGAGACACTCAGGGATTATTTAGAGAGATTTCATGCTGCATGTGCTGAGATCAGCAACCCAAATGATAATTCTATTCTAATGGCATTGACTAGGGGAATTGAGCCCGATTCTGAATTCGGCAACTGATTGGCCGAAAAACCACCTGCATCATTGGACCGTTTCTATTCCAAAGCAGCTCAATTCTTGAGAAGGGAGGATGCGAAACAGTCTAGGAAGAAGGATGATGTGGGGCCTAGTGTGGAAGGAATTCAAAGTAATATTGCTGTTAAACAATCAGGGGAGAGTTCCGGAAAAGTGCAATTGAATATTCAGAATAAGCAAGATCAACAAAAAGGCAATGGTAACCAATATAGAAAACGGGATCAGAACCGTGGTCCACGACGTAGAGCTCCAATGTTTGATAATTACACACCTTTGAATACGTCGCTGGAGAACGTATATCTACAAACTTGCAATACTATTCAGTACAAGAAGCCTGCTCCGAAACAGTCATCGGAGAAGCAAATTCAGACGGGGAAATTTTGTAGATTCCATGAAAGCTACGGCCATAACACAAATGAATGTCGTCACTTGTAGGATCTCATCGAAAAGTTGATAAGAGAGAGGAAGTTAGAACAGTTTGTGCGGGCGCCGCAGTCTAGAGGTACGGGCCCATCAAGTCAAAATCATGTACAGAATCCGGCTAGACAGGAGGAACCCGCTCGTACTGGCGGGAGATTGGTGATAAACACTATTAGTGCTAGTCCTCATCCAGCAGACCGAAGCTGGAAGGAAATGGAGTCGTATGCTAGCTCTATCAGGCATACAGACTTTGAATGTTGTAGTAATTCCGAAGATGGGGCTCTGGCCAAGAAACAACGAATGATGGCAGATGACATCATATTTCGAGGTCGGGATGCCGATAGGGTTGAAGCCCCCACTATTGATCCGCTTGTCATATTAGCTCAAGTAGGTTCTGCTTGGATGAAGAGGATCTTGGTAGACAGCGGAAGCTCTGTGAATATTTTGTTTAAACGAGCTTACGACCGGATGAGAATGGAGACTAAAGAATTGAAGCCATGTCAGTCTCGCATTCATGGTTTCAACGGGAGTGCAACTATACCTACTGGAGTGGTGGAATTGTCTGTGGAGTTAGGAATTGGTGAACACCGGAGAGTCCGGATACTGCAGTTTATTGTTTTGGACATAAACTCCCCATACGATGCTTTCTTGGGACGACCAGCTCTAGCTGAATTCAGGGCAACCATCGCCCCATGGTGTTTGACTTTGAAATTCCCTACTGATAATGGTGTCAGAGTTGTTCAAGGGGATTAGGCCGCAGGGCGAGCCTGTTACGTTGCTAAGCTACGCGAGGCACAGCGGAAAGAAAAAGGAAATGGCGTAGAGGAATCTCTCTGCGTCCGCTTTGCTGATAATTGACAATTAATGCCTGGGCCCAGGCCTGGGTACCGCAACAAATTCCAAAGAGATCTTGACCCGAGAGATATCAAAAGCGAAGATGAAAGTAAAGACAGTCAAGCTTCTCCGGCCGAACTGACGACCGATGTTCCAATCGACGATAGTGATGACTCGAAAATGATAAAGATTGGATCTCAGCTAAGCCAACAAATGCAAGAGGAATTGGTTGAATTTCTCCGGGTAAACCTTGATGTGTTCGCCTGGACGCACTCTGATATGTGTGGGATCTCGCCAGATATCGCGAGCCACACACTGAATATTGACCCGCGGTACGTCCCGATCAAGCAAAAAAGGCGTGGTATGGATCCAGACAGATCTGCCGCCCTTAAAGAAGAGGTAGATAAGCTTAAGGAGAATGGGTTCATTCGAGATGCATTATACCCGGAATGGGTGTCCAATCCTGTACTTGTTCGAAAGCCAAATGGGAAATGGAGAACATATGTTGACTACTCAGACTTGAATAAAGCTTAGCCCAAAGACAGTTTTCCACTTCCATGAATTGATCAACTTGTAGACTCAACGGCTGGACATGAGCTTTTATCCTTCATGGATGCGTACTCTGGCTACAATCAAATACCCATGCACTTGCCCGACCGGGAACATACCAGCTTCGTAACCAATATAGGACCCTATTGCTCTAAAGTTACGCCTTCTGGACTCAAGAATGCCGGGGCAACTTATCAATGGTTAGTTAATCGAATGTTCGCTAACCAGATCGGAAAGACCATGGAGGTATATGTTGACGACATGCTAGTCAAGTCGCGATTTTCCACCGATCACATCAGAGACCTGGAGTCAATGTTTAATATCCTCCAAGAATACAAAATGAAGCTCAACCCATTGAAATGTCACTTTGGTGTAGCATCCGGAAAATTCCTCGGGTTTATCGTCAACACTCGAGGAATCGAAGCCAATCTCGAAAAGGTCTGGGCGATCAGAAATCTTGAAACTCCAAAAACTATAAAGCAAGTCCAGAATCTCAACGGGAAAGTAGCAGCACTGAGCACGTTCATTTCAAAGTCCACTGACAAATGCATTCCCTTCTTCGATCTGATCCGAAATGGAAAATGAAACTTTGAATGGACTACGGAACGTGAGGGCGCACTCCAAGCACTAAATCAACATCTCTCCACACCGCCAATTTTGTCAAAGCCTATCGATCACAAGAAATTGTACATTTACTTGGCGGTATCAGAAAATGCAATCAGTGCTGCCCTAGTTTGGGAGGAAGACCCGAATACAAAAGCCGGTTAACTACATAAGCAAGCGGTTAACCGAAGCTGAGAGAAATTATCCGAAGCTAGAGAAATTGGCTTATTGTCTTGTTATTGCCTCGAGGAAGCTCCGTCCATACTTCTAGGCTCACCAATCACCGTTTACACCGACCAGCCGTTATGACAGGTCCTTACGCGTCCTGAGACGTCTGACAGGTTACTCAAATGGAATATCGAGTTAAGTCAGTTTGACCTTACTTACACTCCAAGGCGAGCCATTCAAGGACAAGTCCTAGCAGATTTCATTGCTGAATTTACCATCCCAAAGGACTTGCCCAAAACCAGTGAATCTCCCAAGTATATCTGGAAGCTGCATACAGACGGTGCATCAAATGACCGTTGCTCAGGTGAAGGGGTTGTGCTTGAAACTCCTGAAGGTCGATCTATATGTTACACTCTAAAGATCAACTTTCGTGCAACTAATAACGAAGCTGAATATGAAGCCCTATTGGCTGGATTGAAACTTACCAGAGATTTAAGAATCATTGCGGTCGAAATTTACTATGATTCGCAATTGATCGTGTGTCAAGTTCGAGGGGAGTACCAAGCTAGAGATCGAAGACTGGCCGCGTACCTTGCTCAAGTTCAGGAGACACTGAATCAGTTTGACTATTATGCTATTTATTACATACCGCGAGAACATAACCAGAAAGCTGATTCGTTGGCAAAGTTAGCCAGTACAGGTGAAGCACAACAAATGGGACTTGTTCCCATTGAGGTATTATCTTCGCCAAGCATTGATCAAATGAAACCGATTGGATATTTGATGTCGTTTCCGAAAGGGAATCGTGGATAACTCCATTTAGAAATTATATCGAGCACGGAACCCTGCTAGAGCGTAGGAGTGAAAAGAGACAGATTCTTAGAAAAGCTTCACAGTTCACTATCCAAAATGGAGTCATGTATAGAAGAGGATATTATGTTCCTTTACTCCGGTTTATTGCTCACGATGAAATCAAACGAGTATTATATGATGTACACCAAGGAGAATGTGGCGATCACACCGGGGGGCAAGCACTCGCTAAGAAAGTACTCCGGTATGGATACTATTGGCCGACTGTAAACCGTGATGCAGCAGATTATGCCAAGAAGTGTGATAAATATCAAAAGCATACTCGGATTCCCAAAGCCCCACCTACTGAGATAACTCTAGTGGTCAGCCCATGGCCGTTTGCAGTATGGGCATCGATATTATTGGCTCTTTACCACTAGCCAAAGGTGGTGCGAAGTACGCCATCGTAGCAGTTGATTACTTTACCAAGTGGGCGGAAGACGAGCCCCTGGCTACGATCACAACGAAGAAGGTGATCAACTTTGTAGTATGCAACATCATCTGCCGATTTGGTCTCCCACGTACTATCATCACTGGCAACAGGACCCAATTCGACAGTGTTGAATTCAAGGATTTCTGTCAACGATTCCACATTAGAAGAAATTCTCCGCAGTCGCACACCCTCAAGCGAATGGACAAGTCGAAGCTGTAAATAAAGTTATAAAGTCTATTCTGAAGAAACAATTGGAAAAAGCTGGGGGCAAATGGGTCGATGAACTTCTTACGGCCTTATGGGCCTACCATACAACCCACAAGTCCACGACCGGTCACACTCCATTCCTTCTCTCTTATGGTTCAGAAGCTGTTATTCCAGTCGAATTAGAAGTATCTTCTCATCGTGTGACATACTACGATCCAAAAACAAATGCTATATTACTTGCTGAATCTCTCGATTTTTTGGATGAGAAGCGTGAAGAGGCTGACTTGAGGGCAGCCGCATATTGAAGTCGAGTCGCTCGATTATACAATGCCAAGGTTCGACCCCGAACCTTTGAACTTGGTGATCTCGTACTCAAAAGAATTTATCCGGTCCCTTCGCATATGAAGCCAAATTGGGAAGGACCATATGTTATTGAATGAAAGCTTGGAGATGGCACATTAAAATTATCGACCGTTGACGGTCTCACTCTTCCGAGAGCCTGGAACAGTGAGAGTCTTCGTCGCTACTACAAATAACAAGCTCTGTTTATTTATTCAGTCTAATTTTCATTTGCAATTTGTTTCTGCATTTCGGAACTAGAATTTGTATTAAGGCAACTGATTTTTCCATATTTTCTTATTTTAGAAATAAAGTGCAATCTCTTCAGGCCAGAGCTGTGATTTACTTGAAATACTTCATATGACCATCACTACGCACGGAGAGCTAAGTTCCATCATACGGTGGAATTTATTCAAATAGGGAGTGACTGTGATACAGCCAGTCACTCACTAAGTGAAACCCGGGCTCGGGGACAAGCCATCACACTAAAGTCAAAAAAGGATTGATACACGACAATCCCTCACCTAACTCCAGATTCCCAGAGTGCGAACTGGAGTATAAAATTACAAATACGGTTTCGAAGAGGGTGGATCCGTCCACCTAACGACTTCGCCCGTATTCGAACCAAGTTTGAGGAGGGTGGACCTATCCATCTAACGACCTCACTTGTTAACTCAAGGTGGATGTGATCCGACCATCCACGATCCTGATACACCTTTCGTTCCCACAGTGCGAGCGAAATTCAAAAACATACAACAGATGTGATTGACCGTCTGTTTATCAACTCCGGATTCCCAGAATACGAACCAGAATATAAGCATCAACTAACTCTAAGTTCCTATAGTACGTACTGAAGTATAAAACGTCACCTAACTTCGGATTCCCAGAGTGCAAATCGAAATATAGACATCGAAACGATCCAGATTCCCACAGTGCGAACTAGAAAGTAAACGTCAACCAACTCCAAGTCCCCATAGTGTGGACTGGATTATAAAATGTTAATCTACTCTAAGTCCCTAGAGCGCGGACCGGAGTATAAACTCAAGTCGGGTGTAACTGAGCGCCCGCGAATTTATTTAAGTCCCTAAAGTGCGGACGAAATGATAAGTGTCAAGCAAACGTGGCTGATCGCACATGAAAATAACTTAAGTCCCCGGAGCGTGGATACAATCATCAATAAAAGAGCGAGTGTGATTCGACCACTCAAAATCTCCTTATATCAACATCAATTCAACAATGCTAAGCATGCTGTATTGAAAGCGAGATATGACCGCTAACCGATTTTTTCACTTCATCCCTTAAACTGGGGGCAGAACTTAAGTGTCAATCACTGATTGAAGCAGTATAATATCGAAGTTCAACTTAATGTCCAGTCATGACTTGTGGGCGTGATTTTAGGACTTGACGGATGAACTCAAACGAGATTCAAAAGTTGAAACTTCACAGGTGTACTGAACAAGGAATTCAAATGCTGGAACACTTAAGCAAATAAACACACATCGAGTTCAAAGCAAAATAAAGTTTCATTTCAGCTATTTGCGAAAAGAAATTATGTACAAGTTGGTCCCAAAAATTCCTACTAGCACGAGCCGAACCAGCATCTATACAAGGCCTACCAAAGAAAAACGAAGATAAATTCATGTCTATCTACAAAAAATAAAACAAAGAAGCACGTCAAGTCTCTATTCTTTTTTGGCTTTCCCTTCAGTGTGGACCCACTGGAGCTGCCACTTATTTTCCTCTTCGAGCCTTTGCCTTTCGACGGTTGACCTCCAGTAGGGGGCATGATATCAACTTCCTCATCCGAGCTCAAGTGTATAGGAATGCTCCTTGAAGGTGGAGTCGGAGGAACTGGATCGACTATAGGAGGCGGGATAGGCATACTGGTGTCAATAACTGTACCACCAGGTGATATCATCCTTAACGGAGCCGGACCAGGTGCTGCCATCCCACCTCCAAAACTACCACCATGAGCCGCTGCCTCCATTTCAGCATCGATTTTGGCCAATATTTCTTCTTTACGAATTGCTTGGGCCTCGCTGGGAGCATCAGTGGTTGGCATTGAAGAGCTAGTAGCAGGTGCGCTTCCACCCATAACAAATGGCAGGTCCACAAAAGGATCACTGTGATGACCGAGGAGTTCCTCCATCATCTGCTCATCGAAAATAAGAGTGCACCCCTGCGTTCCATCAGTCGATGCCGTGGTCGTTGCGGTGGTGGCTTCAGTTATTATGGCCTCCTACATATGATGTGATTCTTGAGTGGCAGGAGGCACGACCAGTGCAACATCAATCACTGGACAAAAACCAAAAGAAGAACTATTAATAACTAATTCGGATGATGACTCCGACTTCAGATAAGCATATAGAATGTTCAGAATACCTTCCTTAATTTGGCTTGTGGACGGTTGAACAGCCTCAGAAAATTGTTCTCTAGCCGAAGATAGCTGCGGCTGATCCAGATTATAGGCAGGAATGGGCTGGGGATCAACCACATGTGCATATTCAAGCTGGGTTGGCGCAGGAACTTCAGCACTCATATCGTGATGCTCAACATCTGAACCTTCTCCGACCTCCAATTGTTCAGTGCCGAGCCTTTCTTTCTCATGTGAAATCATCGACTCATGGAGAATCTTTCTTTCATCTTCATTAAGCATACAATTCTCGAGCTCAAACTCATCGATTGATTTACCCAGATGCACCGCCTTCTCCTCCTCAACCAATCGGCCCCAAGCGTTATATAAATGAGTCGGGTAATTGTCGAGCCAGGCTAGATTTCTATGCCTCAAAACATTAGCGTTATAAATAATGAGGAGATCTTCAACATCGGCTTCTAGCCTAGACTCGGCCATTCGGACTTTCTCCTCGACCTCAGTCTCCACCACTCAGACCTTAGCCGTAGCCGTATCCCGTTTACCTCGAAGCACAACAGCCTGTTCACACGCTTCCTGGGCAGCTTTATTTGCATCATCCTTTTCCTTGATAATTTCGGAAAATTTAGCTTTAAGTTTAGCAAGTTCTTTTAGAGCGGCGTCCCGTTCAGCTATGACAGTAGTGTTGTGATGGCCCATTTGCTCCACCAAGGCATAGTGTGTCTGCCTCATCCTCTCCATGGCTAAGTTCGCCTCGTCGGCCTTTTTGGTGGCCTCCATCTCTGATTTTCGAGAGGACTCGGCTTCATCAGTAAGCACTTGGACGATGTGGTCCTTTTGAGCAAGATCGGATTCTAACTTTTCGATTATTTTAGCCCGCTCGAAGGCCACCTTCGCCGCTTTCTCTGCAGCCTTCGCCCACTCTTTGTACTGGGAATAAATGTCATGAATGTAATCATGCATTGGGTTCTCCGCCTCCGATGGAATTCTCTTTAAATGAGTGGAAAAATGTAGTCGTCGAAGCATATATTTGGGAACTCTTTCCTCAGCCGAGCAATTTTAACAGCCCCTTCCGCAGTGGGCTCAGTGATAGCTTGCTCAACGACGAGGGGAGGCTCAACCTCAGTTCTATGGCATTACGACTCAGACCGAGAAGCATGCGAAGATGGTTTGTGACGAAGGGGCTCTACTGGCTGTCTGCCTTGACCCGAAGGTTGTGTAGGGAGTCTAGGAGGAGGAGAGCGGGATCGGGATCGATGTATGTAGTCCCTATCCCTATCTCTCTCTTGACATTCCTGGTTAGAGTACCCACGATCGCGGTCTCTATCTTCTTCTCTCCTACGTGACTCATAATATGAAGAAGATCGGCAAGCTGAGCGAAGACTCCCTAACATCAACCCTCGTCTGGACATTGTACCTGTAAAAAGAAAGAGAAGCAGACTTAGTGGTTTCTTGAATTAAACAACTTGTGATTGGAAATCGTGTAGTGCCGTGAAGTTTCTATGTATGTGCAACCCCCCTGACCAACCAGAAATGACGGTCACACTTATAGGAAGAGACTTGCTCAAATCTATAGCACTATCGAGCTCACCAACCCAGTGTCATGTTGAAGTGATACATAATCAGGAATCGGGATATCGGCAAGCCCATCAAAAGGACTCTCCGTTGGCGAGGAAGGAGGTTCCAAGATTCTAATGCTGGGAACTGGCAAAGAAACCACAACTGATTTCCACCTCAAAGACTTAGGACGTTTGTAAGCAGCGGCCTTGCCTTTTCTTCTTCCTTCCGTCGCTTGAAATCCGGCCAAAGACCCAGCAACAAGTTCATCATCCATGGGCGTTCTCTCTTCGTCACCCCCTTCAGTTATTACGACTCCAGGTGTTTTGCGTTTCAACTGCTTCTTTGGGGCTGCCCTCAGTGTCCCTTCAAGCCTTATGCTTTGATTCCGCTCAATCAGTCCGACGATTCTCAAATTTCTATCGGTTAGAACCGAATCCATGTCCCTCATTTCACTTGGAACTTCTTGAAGGACCCTTACTATTTCTTTGAAGTACCTGCCTTCAGGTCGTGAAATTGTGGCTATAAAGAAAAGAAAATATTAGTTTTACATCAACTACTATTATCTTGATAACTCTTGGAGAAGACTGCAACACTTACGTCTGACTAACCATCGGCTGGCAAATCCTAGGGGGCATCAGACATAGAACCATTCTGTTTTAAAGTAACTCAGCCTTGTCCAGGATCCGGTTACTACTTGACAATTCCTGACCGCCTCCAGGAATGTAAAAGATGGACTATCTCCCCTACTCTTGAAGTTAAAAAGATATCTAATTTCTGTTGGAGCCAGTGGCCGAAAGAGATGCTTCATGAATACAATAAATAAACTGTTCATCGTAGCGTATCCGTTGGGGTGTAGTTGTGATGGAGAAATTCCGAGGAAAGACAACACTTCCCTAATGTATTGATTGAACGGAGGAAGTGTTCCTGCTGTGCACGCATGACGATTGAAGGCAGTAAACCTCTCTGGGGGAGCATGTGGTATATCGTTTGGTCCCGGTAATAGTACATCGTCCAATGACAAGCCATGCCTTAAGCATATCCGTCCCGACATGTCTTCGGAGACGTTAGACGGTACAGAATCCTGAGGATTTCCTATAAACCTGGCCCTAGGCAGCTCGTCCGGAGCTGGGTCTATAACTTCGGCCGCGATGGCCGGAATCTCTAGGACAAAAGGAGATGAATCCTAAAGCCCTTGTTGTTGTGAACTTGTGGATTCCATAGCTAATCAACTTATTAGAAACCATCATTAGACAATAAAAACCCAAGTGTTCCCCAGTGTGAATTGCGTGAATGTGTTGTGCAGTGCAGTGCTACATATTACTTGAAGAATTTCTACAGATTTAAAGAAAACATTCGAATGACGGGACTTCAAAATTCAACCAGAGTGACCGTCATCGCTGACCGTCACAACCGAGCCATCTAGACTTTAGCGACCAATCCAAGTTAAAGTTTACTAAGTTCAGTTAAGTTATAGTTCCATCGACGAGCTTCGGAAGGCAGTCCAATGTGCAGTGAAAAAGTTAAGTCTAGTTATGCAAGGCGGAAGCTCGTCGGAATCAAATATTCGACTGTAAAAAGTTTAAAGGTCGGGACTTGGATCGGTCACCAAAGCCTCTGTTTGTATCGATCGTGGGGAAGGCTATTTCACATCGATCGCCAAGGAGTAACTTCGTAATCGATCTTAAAGCTTTCCTTTCGTATCGATCATGGGCAACGTCTTCGCATCGGTCAACATACCCGAAGTTTTGTATCGATCAGATAGTTAGTCTTTCGTATCGATCAATCCAGATCGATGTGAACTCCTATCACCTCCTATCGATATGAAGCCGCTCTTTTATTCAATACAAAGTTCAGCTGTATTTGATCGATACGAACTCCATGCACTCAGACCGATATGAATCGCTTTTCTTCGATCGGTATGGAGGCCATCTTCAGAACCCTCGACACTTCTTCTTCTCCCTCGACCATGCTTCGACCCAATTCCGGCCTCATCATCGTCATCAGAATTGGCCGCGTTTATGAACGAATTGGCATTAAATCTCAAGTCTTAACATTTTTAATGTGAGATTATGCGACTAATTACCTAGATGAGGGTATCGATTCGAAGGATTAGCAAGACGTGATGGTTCGAGGACGAAGGCTATTTTCTGTTTCTCTGTTTTTTCTTGATACGAAGACAAGTATAAAATAATGATGGATGAGAATTTTTTCTATGTCCTAACGGTATTTATATGGGCATGAGGTAAAGGGAAATAGTACATCTCCCAGTCATCAAGTACCGGTTGGAATGGTCACAATTGCCATCGATACGAAAGGGCTTATTTGTATCCATCGATCCAGAGCGATCCAAAGTGTACTGTTCGTGTCCATCTACACGTATTGGTCCTGAGCACAACTACTTTTATATATTCGACATAGACCCAAGATGCCATTGTTCACATCCATTAGCAACATATCGATACGAACATTACACAGGAACTCATTCGAGTCATACAAATGCATTGAAAATTTATTGATATAAAAGGACAAGTTCGTGTCCATCATTTTAAAAGCCGTCTGAGTTCACATCCATCGATGCGAACTACATTAAAATGTTAAGCAAATTCGTGACGATCGACATCTATACGAGAACCGTTTTTCAACCTCTTACATCGATTCAGGAGAGGATTGATACGAAGGGACCTTCCAAAACAACCATCAAGCGTTGCTACAACTAAAATTTCACATCGATTCAGGAGAGGATCGATACCGAATTCAATGCGAGAAACTGACAACGACTTGTGAACATGCGAACGTTAACGAGAGTCAGGTTAACATATATGAATGTATGTCGGACTAATTTTCAATTTTCAAAATTCATAGGTCGAATGCCCACCAGATGAACAATTACAACAACAAGACGGCTAATCACTATCATACAACAATCAATTACAACAGTGCATAGTACAACAATTGGCAGTCTACGGTTCATAATTCATATTTCTGTGGATCAATCAAAGGTCACAACTTTCAACGAAAAGACGATAACTGTTTAACAAGTCAGATGGAACTATTCAGTATGAAGATTGCAGCTTTTCAAAGCACGTCGTGTCCTCACAAGACGTACTTTGGGGGGCAAATGTTATCCCACCTTTTGACAAGGTCGTGATACCAGGAACATAACTGGAAACCAAGGACAGTCCGTCCCGAAGATCGGTTATACGTGGGCTCACTATGAATATCGATGAATTTTATTCAAGTCCGGATTAGGCTACAATTGACAAAACATAACAAGCGAAACTATGAAAGCCAACGTTCCAAATTTCAAGTCAATCGGAGTTCGTGTGCCCAAGATACGATCGATGCAATCCAAAGAAATCAACTCGCACACGGCCATCTATTTATATCCATCGTCACGCATCTATCTATTCGTATCCATCATCATGCGGCCATCTATTCGTATCCATCATCACACGGCCATCTATTTGTATCCATCATCACGCGGCCATCTTTTCGTATCCATCAAATTGGTTCGACTTTGTCTCGATCAAGTGAAGACGATTCACATCGATCTCAATCGCGCAGTTCGTATTGATCGATCAGCAATCGATACGAATAAAACAACCTCCAACTATCGATGCGAAATGGTCCTCTACTATCGATACGAAATAGCCTATGAGTATCGATACGAACAGAACAACATTGATCGATACGAAGAAGGGTACGACAATCAATACGAACAGAGCGACCCCGACCGATACGAACAAGGCTACGACAATCGATACGAACAGAGCGACCCCGATCGATACGAACAAGACCAAGTCCGATCGATACGAACAAGGTGCGTGTGTAGGGAAGAATCTGTCGCCTCGGCATGAAAAGTGGATCGATCCGAAGAGTGAGCACCACGTCAACTTGCAGGCATGTGCCTGGATCGATTCGAACATATCGATACGAAGAGCATCGACACGAAAAGAACAATGACCGAAAATCCCAAATTTGCATCGATCATAACTCACAATCTACAAGCCCAAATGCTATGAAATTTTCACAGGAGCTTACATACAACCTAAGGAATGTTCGTGCCAAATTTCGACTCGATTGGGTCAAATCTTGATCGATACGAAATTCATTCGTATCGATCACGGATCGAGTCGAAATCACGTGGGATCGATCGATGCCAAAAAAGGCCTCCCGAGATCTGAGCGAGATATTTGCATCCTACGCCTATAAATAGCATCCCAGAGCCTCCAGAAAAGGGATCTTTTGGCTCTTTGACGTTGAGACTCTGCTGAAACCATTTTTGCACTACAAGACTGCTGTTGTGCTCGAATTTCATCACTGTAATCCATTGTAATCAGTTGTAATCAGCAAGAAAACATCAATAAAATCATCAATTTCAAAGTGGACGTAGGCAACATGCGGAACCACTCTAAATATCAGTGTTTCTGCGTACTTTATTATTAGTTTTTGACGTGTTTGTTAGATAATCCTCTTTTTCCATTTAATTTCTTCATTTTTATCTCTTCAAACCCTTCCGAAGAGTGTTGTGCCCAATTTTGGTACAAACAAAAGTCAGGATGATTGAACTTAAGAAATAATAAAGATAAGTGGCCATTCATTTCTCTCGGGTGAGCAAATAAAAGGACATAGGGAAACCCAAAAGCCCAAAATGGGTACCGATACGGCTAATCGTTTTGTAGATTTCGCCGCGTACCGGACACCGAAATGCACAAATGAATATACTGCAGAGATCAGCGCGATGAGACGAACAAGATGGTACACAGATATCAAAGACACGACCTACCTATCAAAACTCCAAATTCATTGCCGAAAATGCTGCTAAAACGCCAAAAATAATATAAACGGGGCTAGAGCAGTCCAAATTTGGTGAAACGAATTATGACGACTCACTCAGAAAATGATTTACAATTTTCTTATATAAAAATATTCATATTTCAAAAATATTTTATTTCCGTTAATTTAACTGATTTTAAATTTTAAATTGAAATTTCACAACCGAACAAGCTTTCATATTTTTCGATGGAAATCTACCACTTGCTATGCTTCAATAGATGCATACCAAATATCAAATTTTCATTGCTAAAATTTAATTGTTTATTTTCATGAAAAATTTAGTTAACTACACTATAAAAATCATTAAAATTTCCAAGTTGTTACACTCTCCTTCACTCCAAACTTTTCATCCCCGAAAAGGAACGAGATAGAAGAACAGAAGCAAACAGAAAGATAAGATAAATTCAAACAAATAGTACCTGAGACAAACAATACATGATTCAAAGCACGCATGGACTCCTCAGTCACCCAGGCGTAATCCCGATCATTTGTACTCTACTGTACTTTGATTAGACTGATAGATTTCCCCCTAAGCTGCTTCATACCTCTATCAACAATACGAAGTGGCTTCCTCTCGATAGTGAGATTTGGCTCGATGTCCAAATTCTTTAATAAAGCTGGCTGAACAATCAAGGATGGATCATGAAGATATTTGCGAAGGTGAGATACATGAAACATGTTATGCACACCCGCTAGCATCTCCGGCAAATCCATTCTATAAGCCAAAGGACCAATGAATTTAGGAGAAAGCTTCCCTCTCCGACCAAAGCGAACCACATTCTTCAGTGGCGAGATCTTGAGAAAGACCTGATCACCCACTGAAAATTCCAAATTCCTTCTACGCCTAACAGCATACTTCTTCTACCTATCCTGAGCAATCATCATCTTCCTCCTAATCTACTCAACCTTCTTGGATGCTTCCAGAATCATATCAGGCCCAAGAACTAAGCGATCACCGAATTCAATCCAGCAATATGAAGATTTGCAAGATCATCCATAAAGAGCGGCAAACGGAGACATCTCGATACTTGCCTGAATTCAAAAGAATGGGATTAATTGATTTGAGCCTAAGATGATTTAAAATTTCAAAATAAAGTTATACCTGATAGCTGTTATTGTAAGTGAATTCAATGAGATGGAGATGATCATCCTAAGATCCTCCATAATCAAGAATACAGGCACGAAGAAGATCTTCTAGAATCTGATTTACCCTTTCCGTCTGACCATCAGTCTAAGGATGGTAAGCAGTACTAAGGTTCAAACGATTACCTTAAGCTTCCTGAAAATCTTTCTAGAACTTGCTGGTAAGGATAGGATCACGATCACAAACAATGCTAGACGGAACACCATGGAGTCTGACAATCTCTCTCATATATACCTCAACTAAGCTCGAAGCAGTTCGATTCGACTTGACTGGAATAAAATGAGCGGATTTGGTAAATCGATCGACAACTACCCATATACTCTCGTTACCCCTTCTAGTCCTCGGTAATCCATCAATAAAATCCATAGAAACCTGATACCACTTCCAAATGGGAATCTCAAGGGGTTGCAGCAATCCGGCGGTCTTTTGGTGGTCAGCTTTAACCTGTTGGCAAGTGGCACATCTACTAACATAAATGGAGATATCCCGCTTCATACCACTCCACCAATACTGGATCATCCCTTTATTTAGAAGTAGTCCTTTCAGTCAATAGTGGTTGGACTCCTAAATAAGAAAATATGGAAGTACTTTGACTAGAACTAGTAGTCGACCTTAACTACACAGTACAAGTAGTCAATGCCTCTAGATCCTTTTATTTTGCCAACATAGATAACGCCACATTTGGATGTTTCCTGCTAAATGCATCTGCAAGTTTATTTCCATTCCTTAGTGTATACCCAATACCAAAATCATAAGCTGCTAAGAACTCCAGCCACCTCTATTGTCTCATGTTCAACTCTTTTTGAGAGAATAAATTCCTCAAAGACTTATGATCTGTATACGACTCGAACCGTTCTCCTAAGAGGTAGTGTCTCCACATTTTCAATGTTAAAAATCATCGCTGCCAAATCCAAATCATGAGTCAAATATCTAACTTCATGTGGTTTGAGCTGTCGAGAAGCATAGGAAATTACTCTACCTCTCTGCATCAACACAGCTCCTAATCTCATTCCACATGCATCTGTATACACCACTAAATCCTGATTTCCATCTGGTATAACTAACTATTAAACAAATGCTTTAACTTAAGTGTCATAACTCGCTAATCCGCACAATTCAAGATGACAATAAACCTCACATGTTCAACCCAAATTGAACAAAAGGACGGGTAGTTATGAGGAAGAAAGAAGAAAGAAGAAGAGAAGAGACAGAAGAAGGGAAAGAAACTAAAAACAACATAGAATCACAGAATCGCAGCGGAACAATATATAATATAATATCAATGATCTTTATAAAAGATAAACTGTTATATACATACATCCATCAGAGTAAAACAAAAAATCACAATCATTAGCCTAAATAGTTATTACAACCTGTCCTCACAAATGCTGATGATTTCAACAACAAAGCAGCATAAAATAAAGCAACAAAAAATAAACATATACGTGAATACGACTTGAAGACCTCCAACCCGTCTCCTGGGCTCCATTGCATGAAAGAAATCTGTAAATATGCTCAGTCTATCCGGAGCATTATAAATAAATAACACCCGAGTCAGTCTGATAAAGCAACATGATAAAACACACCCAGTTGGATTCTTAAAGTTATCAAACTCTTTTCATAATAAAGGTATCTCGTATGACTATGCCGTACATAAACACGGACAGGTTTTTACCTAACGATAACCAAAACAATTTCTATAGAAAATCCATCGATATTATAATAATGTCTAGTGGTCAAAGAAAAATATGAACATAGCTGAAATGCTTGCATCTCACTTTTCAGCATAGTTGGGCACAACTAAGTCCGTACGGCGCTTATTGGAGAATGGACTCCATACAATGACTGGGGTAATTGGGTACCGCCTGTTACGGTGCATCTCTAGATAAAATAACACCGAGGACCTTGTTCGGATCCCCTACCAACATAGAACAAGCCTACCACTTAACTAGTAGTACTGAATATGATCACTGCTCCATTAATAGGCCTCGAAGCATACAATTGAGAGATAATATCGACTCTAGATAGAGATGATCATACCGTGCTTAGGAGTGATCCACTTAGCCCTGTTGCATCTTCCATGTTTTAGTCATTACCGGTTGATGAGGCATGAGGCTACGTTTTACCTTTTATATAGCACTTCCCACTTGGAATGCAAACACTGCCCTCTAGGCAACAATGCAATGCCAACATTCATCCATACAAGTTCATTCTAGGACCGAACGAAACGCTTAAGGACATCATCTTCAAATTCCATCATCTTCAAGATGCCTTTACTTCGAAACGCTTTGAGTTGGATCGAAGTGGTTTTCGGGTAACATATTTGATCCCGGTCTCATCGAAACAACTTTTGATAATTTCCGGCAAACTCAACTCCATTTCTTTAGGAAATAAATTATCAAAGATAAGAGCGGAGATCACCTCCTAACCATTGGTGGATGGATTTCCTTATTGTTTGTTCTAGAAGAATGAAACGAGATTTATATGCACAGTACAACATCACCGGAGATAACTATGCTATATAACTCATGTGTTTCTCCTAGATATTTCCAAAGTTACGTTTTGGGTTCAAATTCAATAGTCGGTTACTTAATTATCAAATAACAAACACTAAATCAGGGATTTAATTCCATAGGGAAAACCCACATTGATTAAGCACATAAATAAGCATTAACCTCTTTAATTAATCTTTTCATTAACTAAGATCACTTTGTAAATATTTGTACCAAAATACTTTTACAATGATTCATTCACAACCCTTATATTTTCAATACTTGAAAAATATCCATATACTTATCTCAACGGTATAAGTATATTCACAAAACAGAGAAAGATTTCCTTTTTACACACCTCTAGGATAAATTTATAAATTCCTTTATAAATCTCTAAAACACGTTTATAACCCCATTCATAATTCTCCGAAATCATTTATAAATAAATTCTAAACATCTACTAAAAACACTATTATATGATAATAAATAATAATTTACTTCAAAACATCATAAAAATAAAAACTAATAATTTCATAACATTCTTAAGAAACAATAATAATCGATCTTCAGCATTATTATAAATAATAATAATAATTCATTTCCAAAACCTTATGGATAAATAATTATAATTCATTTCAAACTATATTAATTATTTCAAATAATTAGCTTTTCAACATATTAAAACATTGATAAACAACTTTTAAAACAATATTAATATAAATAAACAACTTTTAAAACATAAATATACTTCCTTGCTAAAAATCCATACTTGAATTTCGACATAATAATTTCCATATTTATAAAACTATATTTTATAAATCTCCTCCTATTTTATAAAACTTCCTTTTTATAAAATCTCCTTATTTATAAAAAAACCCATTTATAACTCTTTCTATTTATAAATCTCACTTATTTATAAAAATCCTACTTTAAACATCAATTACAATCCATTTTTAACGATGCTTCCATATGTATACTTTTCTTTTATAAATTACTTTCAATTTAAAAAATATCGTTTAACATCTCCAAATCAATCCTCACTTTCAATTTCCAAATAGACTATTTTTCTAAAGTAACATTACATATCTTATTGTAAATCCACAATTTGTGATTTACTTCCCAAATTTTCCAATGATAAAGTTTCCCTTTATTTATAAACACCATTTATAAATCCATGCTTTTATTAGCAAAAATACGATTTTACAAATCTTCACTTCATTTGTAAAATATGACTTTTATATATTATCACATTTATAAATTCCATATTTATAAATAAATTATAATAATGTACATATATATATATCACTTTATGTTAATCCTCTTTTGATCAAACGACCTAGCGACCTAACTACAGAAACGACCTAGCGACCTAACTGCCTAACGACTTAAGAAGGTAGCGACCTAACTACCTAGAGGTTCAAGCGACTTAACGACCTAAAGTCTTAAGGGAGGTAACGGCTTAGTGGCTTAAACACTCAACGACCGAACAGGGAGCGACCTACCGACCTAAGAGAACCTACGGCTTAACAACCTAGTGAGTTAAGCAACATAGCAAGTTAACGACCTATGATAGGTCGCTCGCGACCTAAGCAAACAAAGGCAAATCTCTATGCCGCAACTACTTAAGCAGTTTCCTCCTAGATCGTTGGCGACCTATGACTTGCCAGTATATCCAAACGAACAAGCACGCCCCTGTTAAGCCGTGAGACATGTATGTTAGGTCAGCCACGACCTACGACCATCCTAGGTCGGTCACGACCTACAACCCAGTCCAGAATCTCCCCTATAAATACAGCGCTAGCTCCAACTAAAAAAGGGACTTTCCGATCATTCTCTGAAGCGTCGATACTCTGCCACTTTCTTAACTGAACTGACACTTGAAGAACTCGAAACACCAAAGACGCTACAACAAGCTTCGAAAGAGATCTTGCACATCCGACATGGATTCAAAGAGCCTCGTTACATCGAAGTTTGAGCTACTAGTCTGAAGTGTTTTGTAATCAAAGTGAATTGTATTTGAAGTGCATTGTATCAATTTGTAATCAGATCAGCAATAAAGAAACTTAAAGTGGACGTAGACTAGCCCTCTAGCCGAACCACTATAAAACCGCTATCTCTTTACTTTTCTGCTACTTTCTGCTTATATTCTGTTCCCGTGTCAACAGGTGGTGCTTTCACTTTTTCTTTACACACACCAAGGTGTTAGCGTTCAATTTTCAACGTTAACATTTTGGTGCTTTCATTGAGAATTGAACTCAAGAATATTCCCACCATTGCTTTGCAAAAGTTTGTTGAAAGAATCTCTCTAAAAACCAGAAGTTTATCTGAGATCATGGCTCCTGGAAGAAAGGGTAGATCTACCAGATCCGGAAATGCTCATGAGGGGACCTCCGCTTCCCCAACAGCAGACCAGGCAACTCCCACCGTTGGAGTCACAAGAGCTGAATTAGGCGACGTAGTATCTGGATTATACCAATAAATTGAAGCTCAAAACGCTTTGATGATGGATAGATTAAACGCTCTACTTGGGGAAAATCAACAACCAGAAAACAATGAAGCAGCCTTCGCTGAAGATGCTCATAATTCCCAAGAGAAAGATATTCCTCAAAGAGCAGCTGGCACCGCCGAAGCGCCACCTTTCCAAGCTGAAGATTCAAGGCCGCAGCCAACTTCCGACTGAATCGCTAACGTCATCCCGGCGATGCCTCTGAACAATGAGGAGTACCTATCAGGGATGGTTCGTCGAATCATGAAAGAGAGCATGCAGAGGGAAGAAAACGATAACGATTGGGGATTTGCTCCAAGCAAGACTCCGTTTACTGAAAGGATCCTGAAAGCAGAATTTCCAAGAAAATTTGTACCTCCTACTATCCCGGCTTATAGGGGGATGAGTGACCCTAATCATTTCCTATACAAGTATGACTGGCATATGACCGGTGCAAGAGCATCAGATGAGATTAAATGCCGATATTTTCCAGTGTACTTGGAAGGAGTGGCCCTACTTTGGTTCACAAAGCTACCAGTTCGGTCCGTAGATTAATTGTCTGACTTAACTCGAAAATTCAAGGATCAGTGCAGGTTGTATGCTTCAAAAGCTAAGGATATAATGTCACTGTCTAGTCTTGAGCAAGTTCCCGGAGAATCTATCAGATCTTTCTTGAACCGTTTCAATATAGCCCTGGCCGAAGTGGATAATGAAGAACCCCGTATGATCCTGACTTACCTGATGCGAGCCATCAACAAATCAAGTGAATTTGGAAGATGGTTAAAAATGAAGGAACCGAATTCACTTGAGAAGTTATATAAAAAGGCCGACGAATTCATGCGCCTAGAAAGCCTTTCTCCACCAGCGAAAGCATTTATTGCCGAAGTCAAGAATAACGATGTTGCCTCTAACAAAAGAGAATCTGGAAACCAGAAAAGGGAAAATGACGGGGAAAAGAAGCAGGGGAATGAGAAGAAACCTCGCCGCTTTAATCCTTCAGATTTTACTCCCTTAACTGATACACCGGAAAATATCTTTTTCGCAACGAAGGATGTTGTCAAGTATCCCAAACCACCCAAGATGGGGAGAGGTGCAATGCATAATGGGAGATTCTGTCGATTTCACAATCAACCCGGCCATGACACTAACCAATGTCGCCAGTTAAAGAATGTGATTGAAGAGTTGCTGAAACAAAATAAACTGCAACAATACGTGAAGAAAAATAGAGTCGACCCAACCTCATCCACACAGGGCAACAACTTCCTGCTCATCAATCCAGCTCAGGCGACAAAACTGCAGCGCAGGAATCTGAGAGGCTGGTCATTAATGTTGTCACTGGGGGTCCTCACCCAGCGGGCATACAAAACTGCGTCTGACCACACTCCATCTGGTCTGGCATATGGATCCAAAACTATGAATCCAGTGGAAATGGAAGTTCAATCCGGAGATTCTGGAATAGCAATGACTGCGTCCATTTTTTACTTAAAAAAGCATTGCTTAAATTTGTAAAATGATGTTGAATGTATAACTCTTGTATTGTAAACCACTGAGAAATCAGTGCGAATCTATAATAAAGAACTATAAGTCTTGTGTCTTCTAATACTATAAGATGCCTGTCTCATTTCGATATGCAAATATATTAAAAATATTGCTAAAATGTCGATTTAATATTGCAGGCTATCAAAGCAAGGCTTACATATTCAACACATCACGAAGCCAAGCGATTCCTACAAATCACTTGAAGAACAAATGCCAAGCTACAGAAGTTCCAAAATTCAACCCCTACAAAAGAAGTGCTATCACAAATGGTTAGCGATTCCACCAAAGTGGGCACCTTCTGGACAAGAAGGTTCCAGACCCTTGCTAACCAATCGCGATTGTTTGTGCAAACGAACATCCGGTAAAGTAGCTTGCGTCTGCCCTGTGGGTTCACTCAACGATAAAGTACACTTCTCTGGCAAAAAGCAAACAACTTGTAAAAGAATGGAACATGTACTTGAAGTGATAACGGGGAATCGCTAAGAAGCAGATGGTGGAAGGACACAAGCAACAAAGCCCTCTTCGAAGGTCAAATACTACTCTTCAGAGTCCACGTGCTACTCTTCAGAGTCCATGCTACTCCTCCGAGTCTTCGTGCTACTCTTCGGAGTCCAAATGCTACTCTTCGGAGTCCATGCTACTCCTGAGAGTCCAAATACTACTCTTCAGAGTGCACGTGCTACACTTCGGAGTCCATGCTACTCCTCCGAGTCCTCATGTTACTCTTCGGAGTCCAAATGCTACTCTTCGGAGTCCATGCTACTCCTCAGAGTCCAAATACTACTCTTCAGAGTCCACATGCTACTCTTTGGAGTCCATGCTACTCCTCCGAGTCCTCGTGTTACTCTTCGGAGTCCAAATGCTACTCTTCGGAGTCCATGCTACTCCTCAAAGTCCAAATACTACTCTTCAGAGTCCACGTGCTATTCTTCGGAGTCCATGCTACTCCTCCGAGTCCTCGTGTTACTCTTCGGAGTCCAAATGCTACTCTTCGGAGTCCATGCTACTCCTCAGAGTCCAAATACTACTCTTCAGAGTCCACGTGCTACTCTTCGGAGTCCATGCTACTCCTCCGAGTCCTCGTGTTACTCTTCGGAGTCCATGCTACTCCTCTGAGTCCTCGTGTTACTCTTCGGAGTCCAAATGATACTCTTCGGAGTCCATGCTACTCCTCAGAGTCCAAATACTACTCTTCAGAGTCCACGTGCTACTCTTCGGAGTCCATGCTACTCCTCCGAGTCCTCGTGTTACTCTTCGGAGTCCAAATGCTACTCTTCGGAGTCCATGCTACTCCTCAGAGTCCAAATAATACTCTTCAGAGTCCACGTGCTACTCTTCAGAGTCCATGCTACTCCTCCGAGTCCTCGTGTTACTCTTCGGAGTCCATGCTACTCCTCCGAGTCCTCGTGTTACTCTTCGGAGTCCAAATGCTACTCTTCGGAGTCCATGCTACTCCTCAGAGTCCAAATACTACTCTTCAGAGTCCACGTGCTACTCTTCGGAGTCCATGCTACTCCTCCGAGTCCTCGTGTTACTCTTCGGAGTCCAAATGCTACTCTTCGGAGTCCATGCTACTCCTCAGAGTCCAAATACTACTCTTCAGAGTCCACGCGCTACTCTTCGGAGTCCATGCTACTCCTCCGAGTCCTCGTGTTACTCTTCGGAGTCCATGCTACTCCTCCGAGTCCTCGTGTTACTCTTCGGAGTCCAAATGCTACTCTTTGGAGTCCATGCTACTCCTCAGAGTCCAAATACTACTCTTCAGAGTCCATGTGCTACTCTTCGGAGTCCATGCTACTCCTCCGAGTTCTCGTGTTACTCTTCGAAGTCCAAATGCTACTCTTCGGAGTCCATGCTACTCCTCAGAGTCCAAATACTACTCTTCAGAGTCCATGTGCTACTCTTCGGAGTCCATGCTACTCCTCCGAGTCCTCGTGCTAGTTTTCGGAGTCCAAAAGACCATTCCAGAGGCACACAAACAAAGGCCTCTTCGGAGGCACAACTCTTCGGAGGAGTCCTCTTCAGAGGCAGAAGCCCTTTCCAAAGGCATATCAAACAAGCCCTCTCCCGAGGCACAAATTAAGAAGCCCTCTCTGCAGGCACAAAGCCTTCTTCGAAAGCACTAAACAATTACAGCCCTTTAATAAGACACATCCAAAACTTCGTTGATGGAACCACTAAAGGGGCACCTTTTCAAAAAGAGGGTTCTAGACCGCAGCTAAACACTTAAGATTATTTGTACAAACAAATATCCAATCAAACAGCTGACGTCTGTCCCGTGGGCCCATTCAACGATGAAATACAATTTTCTGGCAAATAGATCGAAGTTTTCTTCAGAAGCTAACTTCACTACGAAGAGAAGTCCACTTTTAACAAAAAAAAAGTGACTATCTCCGAAAGTTGAAGTATATATAAAAAGAGAAGAAAACTTCTCCGATACAAGGCATACTCTATTAAAAGCAGAATAATATTTCCTCAAAATGGAAGATTTATTTTCTAAAATAAGAGTACAAGTCTTTTCAGAATATTGCAGTAAGCCGTGGTATGGGGGCACATAGCTATATTATAAAAACAACGCTCAAACATCATACCACGCGCTCACTGCAGTATCATATAAAGTAAACAAAGAAACTTGTGCGAAAATAAGGAATAAATGCATTCACACATATACTAACAAGAAATTGTACAAGTAAAAAGTGTCATTCTTATTCCATACTATCAAATTTTTGTACATATGAAGGTTTCAAGCGGAGGCCGGTATCCGCACAATCTCCGGTCAGTACATACAAAAAGCAAAAAAGCAAAATGATAAGCATGAAGTCAGTTCATCAATCCTTCTTCCCGCTACCTTTGGAGCTCTTGCCCGGCTTGATGATTAATTTTTGAAGCCGGCGTTGGCGGGTCGGGGAAGAAGGAGGAGGAGGTATGGCTGGGTCAACTTCCGCTTCCTCTCCAGTAGTAGAAGCGCTTTTCCTTCTCTTCTTCGCAATTGTGCGCTTCCCCTTCTTTTTCGAAGAAGACTCACTGCCCGGAATAAAAAACTCAGAAAGCTTTGTGTCGTCATCATAAGTTTGCTCCGGAGTCTTTTCGCTTTCTTCAAGTTCCCCAGTCTTCTGCTCTTGCGAAGCAGGTGGATCGTCCAAGCCTTGAAGGGCTCCTATTTGTTCTTCCTGCGATCTCGGCTGAGAAGCAGGAGTGATCTGAAGGGATGGAGGAGGAACAGTTGGAAAAGGAGAAGTTTCCGCAGTCTTCAGTGTTTCCACTGTAGAAGAAAAGAAGTTAAAGTCAGTATTCTCCGAAAAAAGGGAAGATATTGGCTCATCGAGACTTAAGTAATAGGCGAGAAATTCATCAAAGTCAGTTGAAGCGAACAAGTAATCCGCTTGATCCGGTTCAACTTCGAAGTTACCTGGAGAAGTTGGCTTTGTAGTGACGATCTCGTAAGCTTGTGCTTCGGTGCTTTCTTCGCCTTCATCTCCGCCTTGTGCAGTTGTAATCTCGGTTATGATTTTAGCAGGAGGCAAAGAATGGGAACTGGAGCCTATAATGTCAGCGTCAGCCGAAATCAAAGTATGGACAGGGGCAGTTAAAGGTGCTTCCTCCCCTGGATGCTCCTCTCCCGTCGATTCGACTCTCACTTTAGCAAGTTGCTCCTTTCCTCTGGCAAGAGCGGCACGAGTTTCATCGTCAAAATAATGCGCCTCAAGGCCTGCTTCAGCATAGCCAGCACCTCTGAGCATATCAATTGCGGCTTCCCACACTTCGGCCAAAGTAATTTCATATTTAGGGCCTAGAAAGGAGAGACTACCACACCCCAGGAGGCTGTGCAAGTAAAAATAAATAAAGTTGAACTAATATTGGCCTTCGTTGCTTCGTGCGAGTGCTCAGCTGCTTCCTTTCCAGCGATGGCCTCATCATGCTCTTTTTCGGTCTTCAATAACTGAGCTTGCATCCTTGTAATTTCCAAATCTTGAGAGCTGACTTTTTCCCGCAGTTGGACGGTGTCATTGCGGTATTTTTCAACAATATGCTGCTCCGCTTCAAGTTTGGCTTCAGCATCTCGCTGAGCAGCATGAGCATCTCGAACTTGCTTATGGAGCATCTCTTCCTTTTGTGTATAGGAAGTCGAAGAAGTGGCAAGCTCATTCTTTAGATTCTCGACTTCGGCCTCAAGTCTCCCGTAGTCATCGGCAATGCTCTTCATTTCAGCGTCATGCTGTTCGAGAATTTTTTGCCATTCATACTTGTCGTTTTCCATAGTCAACATAGCTTCGATGTTGGCGCGATTTACTCTTTGAAGTTCATCAACAAGCTTTTGCCATCCCGAAATTCTCTCGATATCAAGTTTAACGGCATCAAGATTCTGTAACATAGCTTGTTTATCAATGGGAACCAAATCGAGATCAAAACGAACTCCCTTTAAACACCAGTGCGGAAACCGGCCTTGGAGAGTTGCAGGGCCTTGTTCAACCTGATATCGGGGCCTGCTAATGATTTTCTGAATATCAGCTTTCTTGAGAGCAGGAGAACCAGATGGAATCTCTATAGAGATAGGAGCATCAGGCTTTTCAGAAATCGCAGACGCATCGCTAAGCTTGACCCGCTTGCTCGGATTTTCAACAATGTGGCCCTTCCCCTTATCATCATGGGATTTCCTTTTATGAGAATCATCGCTCCTGTGAGAAGAGTCATATCGTTCATCCCTTCTCACGAATTGTTGTTCATAAGTTTGTCTTTCATGAGCCTTTCTAGCGGCTCTTTCTTTGTCGGTTTCTCTACGGACAGGGAGATAGCGTTTGTGGTCATAAGCGTCACGCCCTCCGTAGCGCCGGAAATCATCATAATATGAACCACTGCGTCCCATTAGAGAACCTGAAAATGAAAAAGAGACAAGTCTTAAAAATCTTCAAAGTAAAGAAGCTAAGTGCGTATAAGTGTCAAAAATCCTAAGTGTGTGTGATGTGCAAACTATGCGCGTCAAACTACAAACCACTCTTCGGTTTAGGAGTAATATCAGATTTTGCAACAGGAGTCGACTCTTGGGTCAACGAAAGCGGTCGCAAAGCAGATGTCGCTTCAATCACTGGAGAGGCAACTTTAGCATTGACGATATCATCTTTAAAAAGCTCGCGTGAAGTCACCATTAGGTCACTTAGCTCACCAAAAATGTCTTCACCATCGTGACGAGCGGAACTTTCTTTTTTAGCTTCTTCATCGGCTGCCTTCTCAGAGCGTTGGGGAGATTCCTCCTCTTCGATAACCGGAGAAAGTGTAAGTTTAACAGATGACCCCACGACATCGGCAGAGGTGGAACGCTTCACCAATGCGGCCTCTACAGCAGGTTCCTTCGATATAATCTCTTCTGCAGAAACTGGGGCATCCGATATTCCTGCTTGAGAATCAGAAACTTCATGAATCTGAGTAGATCGAGAGAGGTGTAAAAGTCCGAACTGGTGCAAAAGTTCGTCTTTTAGCAAAAATTTAGCGCTTCCCTCTTTAGCAGCCACAGCGCTCAATGTTTTAAAGGTTGGCTTGTGGCTGGGATCTCTAAGCGGAGGAGGAAGTGCTGCAAAAAGTAAAGTATGAAGTTAAGTATTTGACAATTCGAGTTTCGAGAAGTTCAGAAAATGAGGTGAACGGAGAAAGGCAATCTTACTTCCGACTCTCCAGGTGGCATAGAATCTCGGGGGGCAGCGGACGAAGAAGAATTGACTTAAGAACCCGTGTGCACTATCGGGCAAGCCTAGAATCAATTTACGGTTTCTAGCACCTCTTACAAGTATAATTGAAGGGTGATCTTTGTTCTTCGCAAAGGTGCACAAATAGCAAATCTCCTCAAAACTTGGAAAACGGTCGAGCGTCCTTCTGAACAGCACACACAACCCCATTAAGATGGCATAATCGTTGGGGTGTAGCTGGAAGGGAGAGATAGCTAATCGAAGAAGAAGCTGTTGAAGAAAGTCATTAAAGGGAGGAATAGCTCCGCTTAAGCACATCTGACGATTAACTGCTACAAAACCAAGAGGTGGCCTGTCAGCAGTATCGTTTACTCCAGGAAGCAAAACATTCGCTTCAGCTAGTCCAAACTGAATGCACAATTGGCTGAAAACTCTGTGAGTCAAGGAGGTCGGGGTTCTTTCCGGAGGATCAATCAATGGATTAGCAATCGGGAAGACTTCTCCAGCTGGTCCTGTTTCTTCTTGTTGAGAAGACATTCTACACAAGGAACTGGATATTCAAATATGAAGGTGCACGTTTCCTAAAAAGTGTGAAGTGTTGTGCAGAACTAATAAAAATAACAAGCAAACATAACTGGAATAAAACTAGTTGACAATTGGTCGATTACGAGATTTCAGGACTTGTTAATTTAAAACTCAAGTGCAGTGTTAATGCAAACAAATCAGCTTTAGTTAAATATTTTAGTTTTGTTTTAATACTTCACTTGAATTGGTTGATTTACAGCTTTTCATTCGCGCAGTTCATTTATGTTGATTATTCTTTATCGACTAATCTGTCATTCGATGTGGGCGGTCAATGGCAGTATATTCGTCCCAGTTTTCTACAAATATTTAACAGGTTATTAGCATTAGAGGTAATCTGTAAAGAAGTTCAAACAGTTCGAAGTTCAAGCGGTTCATTTTGGCTGTTCAAACTGAAAATTCAGTCAAGTTCTGTCAAAGCTTTGCAAATGTCTAAGTGTTAGCTCGCCCACGACCTGAAGGGTATGCTGTGAGTTTAATTAAGTCGTTGATTCTTTAGGTCGTAAGGCATATGAAGGAAAAGGCCTCAAGTCAAAGCAATACAAATCATTCAAGTCCTAGCTCGGCCGCGACCTAAACCCTATGCCGCAAGAGATTAAGCCGCTAATTCGATAGGTCATAACCTAAGCCAACAGTTCAAGGCAGTATACAGTTGGTTAAGTCCTAGGTCGTATGAAGACAGAAGCGACCTAAGGAGTTAAGTCATGCACGATCTAGGTTGCAAACTGTTAGGTCTTTTAAGTCCTAGGTCGCGAAGGTTCATGGGTCGCTAAGATTCATTAGGTCGTCTCCAATGGAATCTCGAGCTATCTCCTGCTCGAGCCAAAGCCTCGTTTCCTTTCACCAATTACCTTCCTCTCCACTGAGAAGCTCATTAACTCATCAACTTCCAAACCCTAGTCTCATCCCCCATAACTCTCTAACCCGTTAACAACCTCCTCAACCCCTCTAAAATCACAAATCAGTTAGCCTAAAGCACTGTAACCCATCTCCTTCTTCTCGAAAATCGCCTAAAGCCAAATCGAATCACATCAAGTCCATCAACGGTAGATGTAACAAGATTCATGATGAAACGCGGCGTAAGGAAGTCGGTCAGAGATGAAAGATGGGGTTCGTGAATCATTGAAAATCGAGGATTGAGTAGAAAGTGGGTTCACTTACGCGATGTAATGTTAAGGATAATTGGTGATTAGTCGGATTGAAATCATCTTTGGGAGCTCGAGAGATCGTTAATGGTGGATTCGAATGAAGGAGTAAGTGATGAGAAGAAAGAGAAAGGTGGACGACTTATACACTAAAGTAGAGGAACTTGAAACGACACAAGCGACCTAACCAAGCCTTTAGGTCGCTCACGACCTTACGACTCAGAAGGGAACGGGTTAAAAGATATCGAAGCACACGACCTAACTCTTAGGCGTGTACTTCGAGGGGCAAGTGTTAATCCTCTTTTGATCAAACGACCTAGCGACCTAACTACAGAAATGACCTAGCGACCTAACTGCCTAACGACTTAAGAAGGTAGCGACCTAACTACCTAGAGGTTCAAGCGACTTAACGACCTAAAGTCTTAAGGGAGGTAGCGGCTTAGTGGCTTAAACACTCAACGACCTAACAGGGAGCGACCTACCGACCTAAGAGAACCTACGGCTTAACGACCTAGTGAGTTAAGCGACATAGCAAGTTAACGACCTATGATAGGTCGCTCATGACCTAAGCAAACAAAGGCAAATCTCTATGCCGCAACTACTTAAGCCGTTTCCTCCTAGATCGTTGGCGACCTATGACTTGCCAGTATATCCAAACGAACAAGCACGCCCCTGTTAAGCCGTGAGACATGCCTGTTAGGTCAGCCACGACCTACGACCTATCCTAGGTCGGTCACGACCTACAACCCAGTTCAGAATCTCCCCTATAAATACAGCGCTTGCTCCAACTAAAAAAGGGACTTTCCGATCATTCTCTAAAGCGCCGATACTCTGCCACTTTCTTAACTGAACTGACACTTGAAGAACTCGAAACACCGAAGACGCTACAACAAGCTTCGAAAGAGATCTTGCACATCCGACATGGATTCAAAGAGCCTCGTTACATCGAAGTTTGAGCTACTAGTCTGAAGTGTTTTGTAATCAAAGTGAATAGTATTTGAAGTGCATTGTATCAATTTGTAATCAGATCAGCAATAAAGAAACTTAAAGTGGACGTAGGCTAGCCCTCTAGCCGAACCACTATAAAACCGCTGTCTCTTTACTTTTCTGCTACTTTCTGCATATATTCTGTTCCCGTGTCAACGGGTGGTGCTTTCACTTTTTCTTTACACACACCAGGGTGTTAGCCTTCAATTTTCAGCGTTAACACTTTATATAAAATGGTTAATAGATATTTATATCAAAATATTTCTATTTTCATTTTAAAACCATATCCCTTTATTATAGAAGGAAGACTTATTTTTAAGATTTTAAAAATCTTTGTTCATAGTTCAAAAATCTCTACTTAAATATTTTTTAGAACAATAAATTTATAATCTCTAAAAATCATACCTTTAATTTTATTTAAAATAAGCTCCTTCTCTTAGTCCATTAATTATTATTAATATATATATATATATATATATATATATTCAAAAATCATTAAAAATCTTTAAAAAAATTATTTTTCATTTTATAGTATTTCAAAATACTAAAAATATAGCCCAGTGTTACTATAGCACCGAATAGGGAAAAATCATCCATGTCATCAATTATGGCATTCAACATATCATATATCAAATTATATGATAAAAAAAATCAACAATGTGAGAAATCTTGTTAGATCCATCCAACCTATCCCCCTTCATCACATATAGTATACAATGAGTAATATAAATCAACCGCTTCGAGGGGCGTGAATATATCCAAACCAACAATATAAAATAGTAAATTATCCAACAGTCAATAACAATCAATAATAAAATATCCACACATCTAATAAATAATATTTATCGACTATAAAATAATTCTGATTAACCAAAAAGGTGAGTTCAACTCACATTAATTCCAATTTTCTGCCAAACTGCTCCAGTTTGAATAAAAATTGAATAGACCTTCAATTTTAACCCAATTTGTTTTGTGGTCCAAATCCACTTAATCCAAGTCCATAGTGTAGTACTCACTGATACGATCGCAATGCAACAGTCACGTTCAATTTGGACCTCATATGAGTTTCGTATGAATTAATGAATGTTTCGAAATTATTAAATATAGTTAACTTAAATAAATAAACGTTTAAACCTAATTACCCTTTTCCCTCTTTCACGCTTTCATTTCCAGGTACCAAACTTGACCGCAATAATCTTGCATGCCGCCGCTACCGTCGCATCACCGAAGACCGCCGCCACCTACGCCGAATGTCACCTGCCCTCGCCCACGCTCGCGCCACTCACGCGCTACCCAAAGACTCGTCGTCGACGAGAAATCGCACCCCAAAAAAACCACCAACGAGGCTAAATTCCAACCTCCACGCCACATCATATGATAATCCAACGGTTGAAACCCTTTTGCCACCTAGAGCTCTAAATTTCCCTAATTATGGTCGAAGGCTGATATCGCCTTGATTGGCCCCGACGAATTTTGGCCGTGGGATAGAAGGAGAGGGATTTGAAAATTTAGGCAAACTTTCTCTGATGCATGCTAATTATATAAGGGAAAGGGTATGGGCACAACGTGCTAGCACGGTTATGGGTATGGGCAAGTATGGTTATAAATATTATTTAATTTTAAAATATTCATTCAAAGCACCCTAAAATCTCGAACTCCAAACGAGGCGTTCCGCCTAGCGTTCTATATGTTATACCCCTATCTCGAACACAATGGAACTAGTCTCAAGACCTGATTTGATCATATACAAAAGATAGCTTTTCAAACCCAGTTATTATATAAGTTTCTAAAGTAACTTCTATGCCTTTTGATCTCACACGCCCAAACGATACGTCCGATCACCACGAAATTCGATGACATACTATAATTCACTATCACGGATCCATTGAAACTGGTTTCGTCCAATTCCGAGGTAGTGCCTCGGAAGGCTATTTCACACGCTAATTGAAACGTATTATTATATAAACCAAGTTAATGACTTTCATATCCAAATTTAAAAGTCTATTATCATCTTTCTTATTTGTATTGAATTCAAATAAGATTTCCCAAGCATTTGTATTAACATTAAATCCCAGGTTGGATTATTTAAACAAATCCTAATATAAAAATTACTATTCACAAAATTTTCCATTCCAATAAATAAAGATATTTGAATTTCAAGTTATTTAACTTATAAAATTAACCTTATGATATTTAAAATCAATTAAATATTCCAAATTCAAATAACTAAAAAATTTAGTCGTTACATTCTCCCCCCTTAAAGGAATTTCCTCCTCGAAATTAGCAAGTAAGAAAATGTCATAAAACCCTTTATCTTTTCAAAACCAATTAGTTGAAATAGTTTATAAAATTTCTATGTCTTTAAATTCAACCACTTATGCCAACCAATTCCCTTCCATTCATCCATTTCAAGTTATAACTCAAAATAAAAATTTTGTTATCCAAAATTTTTCCAGAATTCTCAAAAAATTTCTAATGCCTTAAATTTACGAAAAATTTCGCTAGCGTCTCCTTTGCGCGGTTCAATCGAAAAAATTATATATACATATATAACCAGAAATATACATCTCATCTTCGAGGATGAGGCACCTGTGTGGAAAAATATAAAAATACAATATGTAATCCGAGATATGTACCTTATTTTGGTATTAGCAAGCATATACAACCAGAAAATTGCAAAAAAGAGCTCCAAATGTGAAGCATACGCCATCCGCACCTACTAATCACCCAACAACCAATGAAAACATGTATATAGAGAGTAAAATCAATATACAACATGTACAAATACAATATCTATATGCAAATGTAGCATATGTAACAAGAGAAACCATTAAACAAATAATATCCATCCAATTTATTTATCATCATACCAGTTGCATTTCGAAATGTCAACATTATATTTATACACTTTCAATTCATTTACATTCAATTTAGTTTACATTCAATTATTAACATTCAATTGATTTACATTCAATTCATTTACATTCAATTATTAACATTCACTTTATTTTCATTCACTTTACATACATTCACTTGAAATTCAATTCATGTTTAACGACATTTCATTGCATACTAAATTCGTTTATGTATCATTTCAAATTTTCTTATCTATACCATTTTCAAATTATAAGTTCACAAACTTATTTTCATATATTTATCAAATCATACTTTGGATTTTAAAATCAAAACTTTTTTTACCAAACACAACTTCAATGGAAAATCACTAAGGTAGCAATTCATCACTTTGAAACTCGAAAATGAATATTGATGATGTTGCAATCATCACTCGAATTATTTTCCAACGACCGAAGTGAATTCAGTGCCTTCTATTTTTTTAGATCTTATTTTAATAAATTTCTAACCAAAATATTTTCAAAAAGAATACTATTATTATTTTCCAAAACCTTTGAAAAACAATTTTCAAAATCGATGGGATTTAAGTTCTCAAACTTCTTGTTTTAAATCCATTTTTATTTACAAATCATATTTATAAATATACTTATACAATTTATTTATAATTCACTTGCTTATATAACCTATTTTACAAATGTTTATCTTTGTTTAGATTATAACAATAACAACTTTTATTAGCACAACAACAACAAATGATAGTAATCAAATATTATCGTTCACTAACAACCAAACACACTATATATAACTAAAATAATTTCTAAAAAAATATTCTTTATATATAAAATATAATTTAGGTAAAAGTATTTCATTTACCAATTCTCAAAACAATACTGTGTCGGTTTTCCCTCTTTAAGCGTTTAGAAACGCCTATCGATAACGTAGCGTCCTATGTACCGACCAAAATTCTTACGCCACCCAAAAGATAAACAAACACAATACAAAGTAATTTTATAATCACCAACAAATATGCTCTCATATATATAATACACTAAAAACTGATAATAAGGCATTCCACTACCTTATCTCTTAATGAGTTACCCCACCAGAGCCAAGGTTCTCGCTTAACCTTGCGCTCTGACACCAAGTGTCACGACCCACAAATCCACACAATTCAAGCGACAATAAACCACACATGTCCAACCCAAATTGAATGGGAGGACGAGTAGTTATGGGGAAGAAAGAAGAAAGAAGAAGAGAAGAGAAGAAGAAGTGAAAGAAACTAAAAACAACACAGAATCTCACAATCGCAACGGAACAATATATAATATCAACGATCTTTACAAAAGATAAACTGTTATATACATACATCAATCAGAGTACAACAACAAATCACAATCATCAGCCTGGACAGTTATAACAACCTTTCTTCACAAATGCTGATGATTTCAACAATAAAGCAACAGAAAATAAACATATAAGTGAATACGACTTGAAGACCTCCAACCCGTCTCTTAAGCTCCATTGCATCCAAAGAAATCTATAAATATGCTCGGTCTGACCCGAGCATTATAAATAAATAATACCTGAGTCAATTTGGTAAACCACCATGAGAAAACACACCCAATTGGATTCTTAAAGTTATCAAACTCTTTTCAAAATAAAGGTATCTCGTAAGACCACATCGCAAATAAACACGGACATGTTTTTACCTTGCGATAACCAAAACAATTTCTATAGAAAATCCATTGATATTATAATAATGTCTAGGAGTCAAAGTAAAATATGAACATAGATGAAATGCTTGCATCTCACGTTTCAGCATAGTTGGGCATAACTAAGTCTGTATGGCGCTTATTGAAGAATGGATTCCATCAATGAATGGGCTACTTGTGTACCGCCCGTCACGGTGTATCTCTAGATAAAATAACACCGAGGACCTCATCAGGATCCCTTGCTAACGCAGAACTGGCTTACCACTTGACTAGTAGTACCAAATATGATCACCCCTCTGTTAATGAGCCCCGAAGAATACAATTGAGAGATAATATCGATTCTAGATAGAGATGATCATAACCTACTTGGCAGCGGCCCACTTTGCCTTGCTGCATCTCCCATGTTTTAGTCATTCCCATTTGATGTGGCTTGAGGCTACGTTTTACCTTTTATATAGCACTTCCCACTTGGAAGCTAACACTACCCTCTAGGCAACAATGCAATGCCAGCATTCATCCATACACATTCGTTAACTTCGTGTTCAAATTCCATCATCTTCAAGATGTCTTTACTTCGAAACGCTTTGAGTTGGATCAAAGTGGTTTTCAGATAACATATCCGATCCTGGTCTCATCGAAACAACTTTCGATAATTTTTGGTAAACTCAACCCTAGTTCTTTAGGGAATAAATAATCAAAGATAAGAGCGGAGATCACCTCCTAATCGTTGGTGGATGGATTTCCTTATCGTTTGTCCTAGAAGAACGAAACGAGATTTATACGCACAGTACAACATCATCAGAGATGGTTATACCATATAACTCACGTTTTTCTCCTAGATATTTCCAAAGTTACGTTTTGGGTTCAAATTCGATAGTCAGTTATTTAACTATCAAATAACAAACATTAAATGAAGGGTTTAATTCCGTAGAGAAAACCAACATTGATTAAGCACATAAATAACCACTAACTTCTTTAATTAATCTTTTCATCAATTAAGATCGCTTTGTAAATATTTTTACCAAAATACTTTTATGAAGATTCATTCTGTAACGACCCACCCATTTAGACGGTTCAAATCGACAATAAACCACACATGTCAGACTCAAACCATTCAAAAGGGAGGATTGTTATTGGGGTAAATAAGAAATAGAGAATGTAATAAAACAAATATAGAATCTCGCAGTGGAATGACAAAATATAATAATCAAATAACAGTTCATGAAGCTGTTTACAAATAATTTGATTATACTTATACATTATAGAATCAGAGTTACAGCCAACAAGAATAAATAAATGCAGCGGAACAACATATGCAGTGGAATAAATATAATAATACTAGTACAAATCTTCGTCTTCGTCCTCTAGAAATAAGGCCTTTAATCCTTGAAATGCTCAGGCTGACCTGAGCGAATTGAAAAGACAAAACACTAGAGTCATAACTAAAAGATCTTATGTAAGTTAAATCAACGGTAAATATGAGTGTGACGACATCAGAGATGTTTACGGGGTTTGACGTCTCCTATCCGGTGTCTAACGTGAGTGCAGTAACTTAAAAGATGTTCTGGATTCACATCTCCTAAGGATTCGTTAAACTATCTACTATGTTGTAATATACGCTATTATAATAGTGTCTAAAGTAAAGTAAACTATTAAAATAGAATTAAGGCATTACCCATATCCCCCTTAACACATTTTATAGTGCCATAATCAATACAGTACCGTAATACCTCATGATCGGGAGGCTACCAGGGGGCACTCCATAGGTATGACACAAAACAAACTCGTAGTAGGCGCGCTAGGGCATGTGAACACAACACAACTAGGCAATGCCAGGGTAGATATACCAATTACACTTCCAGGCTGGTGGTAACGCATAGCAGCTACTATCACCCACCTCGGAACACACTCCCAAATCAAAATCAAGGGTGGCCACCAAATCAATCACAAAGTCAGAATATAGTATCAAAGGAATGCGCCCGATCGGAGGAATGACCTCACTTGGCCCGTCAATTGCTCCTGTTTTAGTCACATCTAAGCTGACTCACGGGAGTCGGGGTCACGTCATACCTCATATAGGATCGTCGCGAATCATCCTACTTCATTCTGGAATCTCCACCACGTACATAGTTGTTAAAGTGGTTTTCGGTATTGGCAGAGAGAATGATAAGATCCGATCCTGGTCTCTTTAACAACCAATCGCTTATTACACACCAGATGGTTATTTTACATTTCAAAAGTCAATTCACAATTCATACCAAAATATCATATTCTCAAAACCATAATACTTTCGAAATCATATTCACTTTGAAATCATATTCACCTTGGAAGATCATATCGTTTCCAAACCATAATTTTCCAAAATAGGTTAAATCCTTACTTAAAAATCATCATATTCAATTAAATACAACATTTAAATCCCAACTGAGGTTATAATATCATTTAACCATACACTTAAAATCGAGGGTTTCAAATATAAACACCTCTACTTTATTTAGTTTGAAATTTAGAAAGATGTTTTAGATAGTTAAAATTAGTTATAAATAGGTTAAAATTAGTTTAACTTGATTTAAGATAGTTGAATAGATTTAAAATAGAATTAAATATAATTAAAATAGATTAAATAGCTTTAAAATAGATTAATTTGATTAAAATTAAATTAAATGGTCAAATTAGTTTAAAAATAAATTAAATTGGTTTAAAATAGATTAAAATAATTTATATAGTTAATATAGGCTAAAATAGTTTAAAAATATTTTTACATCTTAATAAATAGGAATTTTAAAATAATATATTTTTAAAACAGTTTATACTAAATATGAAATTTGGAATTCATATAAGTTTAACTATTTATTTCAACATATTTGGACAATTTCACATTTCCAAATCACAAAACCCAATTTCAATACATTTCAAAGTTATATTTCAAATAATTTTAACAACTCAATTCCGGTAAATTTCAATTTATACTTCAAAATCAACTTTAAAATTTCAATTAAATTGCTTTAAACAATTCCTTTAAACCAATTCCAATAATAATTCAATTTATATAAATCAAATTCTTGTTTCAAAATATCATTCAATTTATTTCAAAAATTAAGGATTCAGAGATCATTTAATTTAACCAATCCAATGTCTATATATAATTCTCTAGCCTAGTGTCACCATCCTGACTCGGCCTTCGAAAATCGGCACCCGTACTTCACTAGTACTCGAATGCCGCAGATTCAAACGCCGAATTTGGCTCGCCGGAGCTTATAACATATGATATCATATATAACTCCAACGAATACAATATCCAGAATGATATACAACAATGATATCAATATGATACAACAATATCAGAGACAAATAATAATGTTACAGCGGAAACAACAGAAGTGATACTCCAAATGATCTTCAAAAGATAATGAATCTAACAACTCAAACATCAAGCTCGAATCACCATCACATTTCACCAGATAAGCAAGTGCAGTCCTGAACTCCAAAAACTGAACTAGCTCCCGGTAATCTACTAAACCTGACTATTTGGAAACCCCAACTCTACACTGCCCGTGTGGAAAATTGTGGGCACCCGGAGTTTAGGAAGGGAACAATAAACTCCGAGTCAGTCATGGGACTGGTGTGAGTAACAAAAATAGTTTATCTTTAAAACAAACAATAAAAGAACTTTAAAATTGAAACCCGCAATGCTTTTTGGAAAATGAAACTACCATAAGGGCTCCCGCCACACACACAATGCAAACGTAGAATTGGAGGAGATTTCTCCTTATGATAGTCAAAAATGCTTACTACGAAAAATCATTTGATATTATTACTATTAGTGCATAGTGTAGAAAACCATTTCGAAAGTATAATATTAATCTTAGCCAGCATAGACATTCCGAACTATGCCTACTATGACAACCATCTAAACAGTGGTGACCACCATAAGTAAATGGCAGGTTCTACAACTAAAACCATACTGGGTTCGTATTGTTTGATTGGATTTCCAACAAATGGTCAGGCTAAGGAACTTCCTATGCTATATGGGTACGCCTCTGGAGGGACGTCCCGAGAACCTACCCGGATCTCTGCCAACACAAGGCCGGGTTACCTCTGTAACTAGGTAACTACTACTCGAGTATGCCACCCCCCGGTCCTTTGGGACCTTTATCCGAGGCCTCAATCACAAAGCAACAATCACATAGTAAATAAGATTGATGCCACCACACAGGTATAGCATCTGGGCTCCATACCATGATACCACCTTTTTCCAGAAGGAAATGACATACCCTAAAGGGAGCGACCCTCATAACCTTGCTGCATCTTTCCTTTTTCGACCATTTCCGGGTTGTGAGGTCCGATGAGGTCTCGTGCACAAAGCTATGCTTTACACGAAAGCCATGCTTTGATCAACAAATGATCAGCAACACTTAGTATGCCACACTACCAAATTGGGAGTATATCACTGATAACCTTCAACTACATAACCTCTGAGCTCGTACGTCTCAGAGAAGGGTGTTAAGCTAAGAGAATAAATCTCCGCCACCAAACAGAAATGTATTTGAAAGAAATCAGCTTTATATCTCAAAGTGTAATGTCAGACATACAACCATACAAGTCTGTTCCGGGTTCGAATAGAACCGAAGGCACTTCCAAAGAAGCCCTTGCAATCCGGGTATTAACAATCCCGATCGGACTTCCCATCACTTAGGGAATCTCTATACCGGGGCCACTTAGTGCAGAGACAATCAATAGGTTATCCTATCATTCTCGTAAACACCCGATCTTCAACACCGGTCTTCAAATGCTATCCATTTACGACGTATCACTATTCGGAATGGGTTATATGACACAAAGTCCTCTCCCGGCTAAACCGAATAGTGAGCGCAATATTTTAAAACATATGGATATTGGGATTTCAGTTAAGTCACAACTTATTAGCCAAAACCTTTCTTCAAATGGTTTAAACACATTACTATTTTAATCTTTCATACAAAAAGATTCATCTCACAAAGTTCACCCAGTTTCACAAAGATCTATTCATAGATTTTCCAAATCAATTTCCATTTCAATTGAATTAACTCATTAAATCTTTTAAACAAAGATTTAATTGATAGCTTTCAAAACAATTCCATTTCGACCTTTTATACAAAAGGTACACCTTTCCAATTTCAAAACAAAGTTCAATAATCTTTCACAAAGATTTATTCATAACTCGGAAAACCATTTTCATTTCAAACTTGAAATTCCTTTAATTTAAATTGGAATTTCATTTCTTATATGAAAGCTTTTATCATTTGAAAACAAATAGTTTTCATTTCGGAAAATCTGATTCCTTTATACGAGTTAAAGTCCTTGGGTTAAATTCAAATTCTCAAAACCATACTTTTAAAATGGTTTAAAAACCCATATAAACACATTTATAACATCTTTAACCATAATTTCCAAACATGGAATTCAATTCCAAATTTTGAATTCAAATTAAACTATTTAGATTGGAAACTTTACCAAGTTATTCAAAGTAACTTTTATCTTAAAAACTCCTTTTTCAAAAGCTTTAACATTAATTCCAAATCCATTTCCAAAATCAATTGAATTTAAAATTTCAATTTCAAAAACATTAAACTTAAATCATTTGTGAATTAATCGATTTCCTCGTGAAATCCATATTTGTGTGTGTAAAAGTGTGGTCCAGGGGTTTTACACAGTAGTGCAACATCATTCAATCATCACAGAATCAAATATAGCAATATATTTGATAAGCGATATAAACTATAACGCTTATTATAACAACCCTAGATTTTTGCATATATTTTAATTTTGACTTTATTTTTATTTTAAATTATTTTATACTTATTTTATTTCAAACATTTCATTTTTATATATAAATGATGATTATTAAGTGAATTATAGTTTCAAACTAGTATAAATTAGATATTTCACTGAAAAGTGAAATTCTGGTCAAACTGTTCAATCTTTGACTATTAAAGTTCAAATATAAATTATATAAAATCTTAAATTTTATCTTTTATTATGAAAATAGATGTAATAACTTGAACACTGCTTTTTGTTTCATTGAAAACGGAGTTAAACTGTAAAAGTTATGTATATTTCAATATTGAGTGCAATTTGTTTTATTCTGCAATTTTGTTATTTTAAATTGTATAAATTATATTTTCTTTTTCATATTTTATTTTAATATGTGTTAATATGTTATTTTATGTATATTTTTATCTTTTAATAATTTTAAAGTGATAGTATAATTTTTCTAAAGTTTACTTGAATTTATTTCAATTTTTGAAACCTAGTTTCCATTTTCTTTGCTATTTTCTTAATTTAATTATATATAATTAAAATTTATTTATTTATTTTATGAATTCACGTTTATTTTCTGTTTTTACTTTATCTATATTCATTCGACATGTATTTAAATTAAAATAGATTTTTCCAAAGTGTACTGAAGTTATTTCTAATTTTTAAAGCCTAGTTTGCATTTTTAAGCCATTTTCTTAATTTAAATTCTATTTATTCAAAATTTGATTATTTATTTTATATATTTATTTTTATTTCTGGGTTGTTATATTTATTTCTCAGTTTTTATATGTATTTATAAATTACAAATATATATAAAAGAAATTTGAAAAGGTTTGTGTCTCTTTAGTTGCTTTTGTCCTTTTGTTTTCCCGTCTCTTCATTTTCTTAACTCTTGCATTCATTTCTTTTGGCCGACCTCTTTCTTTCTTTCAGCTGATCATTTTTCACTTCATTTTCGTAAATAAAACATCTCATTCACCAAAATAGCCGACCTCCATTGCTTGAGAAATTTTTAGGTAAAACTTTCTTCTTCTTATCTTGTTTTTCTTGATTTTTCTTATGTTGTTTTGCTCTTGTTCTCAATAGATTTGCTTGGCTCTTCCTCCACCAGCCCTTGGCCAACCTCCACCACCTCATTCTCTTATCATCACCCCCTCCAGTCCTCCACACTATCAGGTCGAGCAACCCCAAGGCAAGCCTCACCACCAAAATGCACAAAACCATCACATACTATGCAAACCAAGCCTAGAATTGCAACATCACCTTCCATCACCTTCTACCACCTTTAGCCGCCACTTCCTCCACCACCACCACCTCTAACCTGACCTCCACCCTCTGCCACATCATCCACCACCATTTGGACATCAGGCCTTACCCACATAGCCTCTGGTCGAACCCATTCATAGCCTTGAAATATTGATTTTTGCCTTGTATTTGCCTTGTAGTGTAGATTTGTTGCACCTATACCTCTCTTCACCATCAAACCCATGCTAGGCCAACCCTATAGGGACCCAAACTAGACCTTAATTCATGCCTTTGCTGTGCTATTTCAGTCCATAACTGAAGTATGTGAAGTTGAGAACAAGTGCAAAACATTTGTCTTGGTTTTGGGCATTGATTTCTAACATTGTCTAGTGTTGAATTGTTTTGAAACTTATATAAATTGTATTGTTTTGTATAAATGTATTCAAGGCTATTAGCTTTGGCTCTCCACTTTCAAGTTGTATTCGAGTTGTCGTGCCTTCATTATGTTTGTGTTGTGTGCCTTGGTTGTAATCTCCAGCTCAATACAGGTGAGTAAATCTCACCAGACTAATATGTACTTATATAGTTGATAAACTGACACCATTTGAATCTGTAAAATTATATCATCATGTTATAACTGTTATATTATGATCATATAATGTTCACACCTGTGTTTACACATGTTATACCATATGTTACTGTTATATGATGTTATTCTGTTTATTTATATCAGTTTATCACACTGCAAGTTCCCTGTTAATATAGAAATCACTATGGGTTGAAATGATACATACCCGAACGGACTTTAAAATAAGGGAATATCGTTATGGGCTGAAATGATAGGCCTGAGTGGTTTTCAAATTCATTCATTTAACTTGGGATTGCGGGTTTGAAATGATAGAACCCAGTTTTTCTTTGTAAACTGCGGATTGAAATGATATATATCCGTATCACTTAACCTATGTTAGAAAACTATATACAGACCCGTGGCTTATATAATATTTTTCTAAAATGTTTGAAAAATATTTTAAATTGTAAAATGTATAATATTTTGATTTAAATTTAATTAAAAATGACTTTTATAGAAACATTAGTGATTTTCCATAAATTAAATAATGAATTAAGTAAATGGTGAAGTAGAATTTGAAATATAAGTAAATTTTGAAATTTATGATTTTGTTTATAAATGGAATTTATGTAAGTATGAATATATAACAAATTTGATTTAAAGGATGAATTTAATGATTTTTATTAAGTAATAATAATTTTAAAAATGTTAATGATTTTTTATTACTTAAAATATGAAATAAATGAATAGTTAAGCTGAATTTGGAAGTATAACTTAAATTGAATTTTGTGAAATTTGTTTAAAAGTGAAATTTTAATTATGTAAAATAAATGGAAATAAGTTATATTTTGGAAATCTAAACTTAGTTGTTAAGTTAAGAATTTAATTAAAGAAATGAAATTTAATTGTTATTTAATTTGGTTTTTTGTATGGAAATTTGACTTTATAAAATCATAGAAATAAAGGTATTTAAATGATTGTTTTTAAAATGTGAAAATATATGCTTTTATAAGTTAACATGATTTATACTAAAAGTTAATTATGTGTGAAATGGTAAATAAAACTCTGAATTTGATTTGACGGCATTTTTGAAATGTAAAGTAAAGATATTACAGCATTGGAAAATGCTGTAGTTGTTTTAAATGAACCAAGTAACAAATTTGAACTAAGGATTATTATAGCACTTTGTTAGTGCTATAGTGGTTAAATTTAACTAAGATTTTAATTGAAACTAAAGTAAAATATTACAGCATTTTAAATGCCGTCTTTTGTTAATGAACTGTTTTTAAACATAATATTTCATAGCATTTTCTAAGTGCTGCGAAAATTGAATTTTCTTTGTTTAATAAATTCAAATGAATAAGTGATCTTTGAAAAAGATTAAATTTTGTAAATAAAATATTTAATTATTAAATATAATGAATTGACTTTAAATGATTTAAATGGAATAGTTGATTTAGGAAATACAACTATTTTGAAATGTGATTAAATGGTATTTAAATTTAAATTAAATAAATGATGTTTTGAAATGATATTTTGATATTTTGAAATGAATTTGAAATGATATTAAATCTTGGAATGAATAATTGAAGTTTATATTAGTATGAAAAATATTTGGTTTACTTGTAATTTGAATCTATTTAAAAGATATTGGACTTATGAAATATAGGATAATAAAGCTTTGGAATTTATTTTATAATTTGAATAGTTATTTTGTAGATTAAATCTATATTTGAAATTTATAAGATTTGAAATGGTCTATGGAAATTTAATTGAAATAAATGATTGAATTGAATTGAAACTTTGGAAATTGAATACTTGATTTGAAATATAATACTTACACTTTTAAATGGTTTAGATGAATTATTTTGATTGAAATATAAACTATTTAAAAGGTGACTTGAAATGATAATAAATGAATGATATCTTTGAATTTAAAAAGTATTTAATGTTGAATATTTAGATTTGAACTCAAATGATATTTTGGGTATATAAAAATGATTTGAAATGAAGTTTTGGAAAGATTTGATATTTTGATATATTAAAATGATTTGAAATGAAGTTTTGGAAAGATATGATATTTTGATATATTGAAATGATTTGAAATGAAGTTTTGAAATGATATGATATTTTAAATATATTGAAATGGTTTGGAATTGATTTAATCTTTATTTTGATAAAGATTTGGATTTGAAATGATATTCTATTTTGAAGTATAAACTGTTTTAAATTATAACCACGGGTTATAATAACGATTGGTTGTTAAAGAGACTGGGATCAGATATGGACATACTCTCCGTCGATACCGAAAACCACTTTGACAACTGTGTATGCGGTGGAGTTTCCAGAATGAAGTAGGATGGTGGCGACGATCCTAAGGTATATACGTGGGCCCAACTCCCATGAGTTGGCATAAGGTGGCTAAAACAGGAGCGATCTCGGACCAGTGAGGTAGCACCTCTTATCGGACACACTTCTTCGATACCATTCTATTACTTGTGATTGATTTGGTGCGCACCCTAGATTTGGGAGTGTTGTTCGAGGTGGAGCGGTAGTGGCTGCTATGCGTTTCCATCAGTCCGTGTGCATAATTGGTATATCTACCCTGGCATTGCCTTGTGTGCCGTGTCACCTACCATATCGAGCCCACTACGATTTTGGTTTAAAGATCCGACCGCGTTAAGGTTCACCATCCCCTTAACGCTATTTTCTATATGATTATACTTTACTAATTAGACACTACTGTATATAGCGTATATTACTATATAGTAAATAGTTTAACGGATCCTTAGAGGATGGGCGGTCCCAAGCATCTTCTAAGTTACTTGTACTTTTACTACAGTTCACTTGAGTTGGTTTACATTGTATAAGTATGTATGTTCTGACTCGAGTGTTTGTATTTTTATTTACGCTCGGGTCAGCCTGAGTTATTCACAGATTTGGATTTCCGCTCTCTTGGAGATTTGAATCGCTAGAGATTATCTGCTTGTCTTATCCTATCTATTTCAGTTCTGTTGTTCTGTTCAGCTTGTACTTGGTTATCATATTGAGACTTCTGTTGTATTTTATTTCTTCTGTTGTATCTTATTTAACCCTGATATATTTACATAGTAGCTTCATGAACTACTATTTCTTTTACTTCTGCTACATTATTTTACTCTGTGTCTGTGATATGTGATTTTATTTATTTACTATATATTCTGAGATTTGCCAAATTTTTATTTACAACGCGATATTTTGAGCAATTCAATTCCGGCATGAGTGTCTACCTATACACTTATAATGGATGCGAATGGTTGAAAATATCGGGTCGTTACAGTTGGTATCAGAGCTTTGGCTTTGAGGCAAAACTAAGCATATGGAGTAGATTTATTTACAGAATCACTTTCGTTCGAGTTTGAATCTTTTCCTCTTGATTCGAATTTCCTTTCAATTTTTGGAACATTCCCTGCGGTTCCTAAACTCATTCTTGTCCCTCACTATTCATCTTCTTTTGATTTTGGAGTATTACATAACTCCACTTCGAATGATTTTTGTAGTGAAATTGGCGGTCTCCCCAATATTCTAATTTTCTTGCAAAGGGGAAAACTCCTTTACAATGGCATCGATTCACCGGAGATTTATACTGTTTCCTGGAGATTTGACCAGGCAACTAGTGCTCGGCATCTAGGAGCGTTCGGCGAAGTACACAGCATCCATAGTGTCCGGCATTCACTAGTGCTCGGCATCCAGTAGCGTTCGGCGAAGTACACAGCATCCATAGTGTCCGGCATTCAGTAGTGCTCGGCATCCAGTAGTGTTCGGAGAAGTACACAACATCCATAGTGTCCGGCATCCAGCAGTGTTCGGCATCGACTGGCACTCGGCGACAAGAGCGCTCGGCATCCCAAGGTACTCGGCGTAGCACTCGGCAACAGGAGTACTTGGCATCCCATGGTGTTCGGCGTAGTACTCGGCATCCGGAAGACATTCCGTATGCACAACTACTCAAGATAACGGTGTCGTTCGGCCTGCATGCACCGTTCGTTCAAGAGCTTGAGATGGAGGCACGTTCGGCCTCAACAGACAACCATCCTACACTTCCCACGACACCAACACACCGTTCGGCATAGAAGGAATGGTTCGGCGTAGCGGCGTTCGACACACCTGGTTCGGCATACAGCGACCACTGCACTGGGGCTTGAGCGTTCGGCTATCCAGCCCACTTGGGAAGTCCAGCCCATATTTGCCTATAAATAGAGGGGCAGGGTCACAGTGAAATGGATCCTTTTTTGGAGAGAAAACACCGGGGAGACTCTGCCATTTTCAAGACTCATCTTCTCTACTTAACAACTCCACTCAAGCATTTGATTCACGAATTGTATTTGTAATCAACGATAAAGGAAATCAATAAAGTTGAACAAAGTGGACGTAGGCAATTACGCTGAACCACTATAAATTTGGTGTTCTTACTTTCTGCATTTAAATTAGCATTGTCTTCTCTGTTTAATTTACTTTCATCACTTATATCTCTACACAATCTTTCTGAACGAGGTTAGTGACCAATTTTGGTGCTAACACTTTGGTGCTTTCACTGAGAATTGAATTCTCAGACCTCAAGGATCTGCTTTGAAGCTACTGGATTGAACAAATCCCCCAAGGAAGATCCGACTCACTGATAGGACATCCGTTTATTCTACTCAGAGTTCATACCAATAGCTCTACAATGGCAGGACCACGAACCAGGTCAGCTTCTCATAATGCGGATGCCCACGAGACTGCTAGCGTGCAACAAGCAGGACCTAGCAATCAACTAGCGATTCCGAGTGTAGGGATTGCCGCTCAAGAACAGACTCCAGTTGTCACCAGAGTAGAGTTCAATGACTTGATGAGAGAACTTAGGGAAAGCAGAAGACAACTAGGAGAACAAATGCAAGCTAATGCCAACCTGATTGCACAACTCACTCAACATCAGCAACAGAATGCTGGGGGCAATCCCGCTCCTTACTCTTCATCCGACAGCTCAACTTCCTCTGATGAACCTCCCAGGCGCAGACGACGTAAAGCTGAAGCTGCACGAGCAGAAGCTGATGTTCAGACGACTGGAGACCGTAACCAAGCAAGAGCTGGGAACTTCAGGACCGGAGTACAAATGGAGGATGAAGGTCCAGATCATCAAAACGCTAACGATGTCGGACCTCAGGACGAATGATTGGCAGGTCGCCAGGAGTGGAGGCACCTACATGGTCAGGCACGTAGAACAGACACTAACCTTCCGCCTTCCATACAGACACCAGATCTGACAGCCATGATCAGGCAGTTGATGAAAGAAAATCAGGGGTTATCGAATGATGATTGGGGAGTGTCAAGAAGTCATACTCCGTTCACAGATGTTGTGTTGCAAGCGGCGTACCCCAGGAAGTTTAGTATGCCTACTATCCCTGCGTATGAAGGGAAGACTGACCCCAGACAGCACGTCATGAGGTATGAATGGATGATGGATTCAGCTAGAGCGAATGATGCCACCAAGTGTAGGTGCTTTCCGATCACTCTATCTGGGATCGCTACTATGTGGTTCACCCGACTTCCTCCACGATCCGTATCAAATTTCGAGGAGTTGGCAAAGAAGTTTATTGAGCAGTTCAGGATACACACTACGCGCCCAAAGGACGTGATGTCTCTGTCAAGTGTAACCTAAAATCCCGGGGAGTCGTTGAAGGAATATTTACAAAGGTTCCACATAGCAGCAACTGAAGTCAGTAATCCCAATGACCATGCAATTCTGATGGCTGTAATGAGAGGTGTGGATCCAGACTCTGAGTTTGGAGACTGGCTAGCAGGAAAACCTCCGGCTACGCTAGAGCGTTTCTACTCTAAGGCACACCAGTTCATAAGAAGAGAGGAAGCTAGGTGGGTACGACGAGATAAGGCGCCAGGGCCTGTCTAGGAGTCAATAAAAAGCAACATTGCTGTGAAGCAGTCTGGAGACAGCTCGGGAAAGGTCCAACTCGGAGTATAAACATCTACTTAACTCCGTACTCCTAGAGTGTGAGACGAAGTGTAAACATTAATCAACTCCGTACTCCCAGAGTGCAAGACGGAGTATAAACATTAATCAACTCCGTACTCCCAGAGTGTGAGACAGAGTTTAAACATTCGCTTAACTCCGTACTCCCAGAGTGCGAGACGGAGTATAAACATTAATAAACTCCGTATTTCCAGAGTGCGAGACGGAGTATAAACATCTACTCAACTCCGTACTCCCAGAGTGCGAGACGAAGTATAAACATACCTCAACTCCATACTCATCCCCAAAACTGGGGGCAGAACCAAAGCAAAGCATGCTAGTTGAACATTTGTCTAAAAGAAGATTGCAACGAAACGATTGAGAGACGACTGTCAAGCAATCAACTGAACGGAAATATTCAGCATGAAAGACTGCGTTTTTTCAAAGCACGTCATGTTTACACAAGACGTCCTTTGGGGGGAAAATGTTATCCCGCCTTTTGGCAAGGCCGTGACACCAAGAACTTGATTAGAAACCAGTGACAGTTCGTCTTGGAGATCGGTTACACAAAGGCTCACTATGGATATCGATGGATTTTGTCTGAGTTTGGATCGAGCCACGATTAACAAGACATAACAATCAAAGCCAGGGAAGCCAATGTTCCAAGTTTCAAGACGATCTGAGTTCGTATGATCAACTTATGATCGATTCGAACAACCGACCATCCATCCATCAACCTCCACATTTGACTTGGAGACCTAAACCCCTCATGAAGCTCAATGACGCCTGGATCCGTCAAAAGTGGACGTGATTTGATCATCTACAAATCAAATCCTACCCTGAACACGAAAGGTTGTTCGAAAGCCCAACTTGAAGTAGCTATGGTAGACTGCGTACTCGCTAACCATCACTGTCAATATATGGACACGACTGCACCTTGGAACATATGCAACTTACTTTGTCTGCTCAACAATCTATTATCCTTATTTTCTAGAAGGAGATACGGAGCAAATTGTAAGAGATTTGGCTATCTAACCCAACATGGATGTGATTCAACCATCTGTCATATACCTCCTTCCTTGACTTGATTGGAAGAGCTATAATCACCATGCAGACGAGAATCGATCGTCCATTTTTCAAATTTCGTCCCTCATCCTGGGGGGTAGAATCTCATTCCGTGAGCAAACGTGGTTCGATTGTTCATTCGACGACATTAGCCTCGATACAGTAGATGAATACAAATTAAAGAGTGGAAATACGACTGCTCTCAACTTAAACCTCCAAGTCCCCAGAGTGTGGACTGGAGTACTCTAAGTCCCCAGAGCGCGGACTAGAGTATAAATGACTAAAACCTCCAAGTCCCCGGAGCGTGGATCGGAGTACTCTAAGTCCCCAGAGCGCGGACTAGAGTATAAACGACTTAAACCTCCAAGTCCCCAGAGTGCGGACTGGAGTACTCTAAGTCCCCAGAGCGCGGACTAGAGTATAAACGATTCCAAATCTCCGAATCCCAGAGCGCGGATCGGAGTACTCTAAGTCCCCAGAGCGCGGACTAGAGTATAAACAATTCCAAATCTCCGAATCCCCAGAGCGCGGATCGGAGTAGTCTAAGTCCCCAAAGCGCGGACTAGAGTATAAACGACTTAAACCTCCAAGTCCCCAGAGTGCCGACTGGAGTACTCTAAGTCCCCAGAGCGCGGACTAGAGTATAAACGATTCCAAATCTCCGAATCCCCAGAGCGCGGATCAGAGTACTCTAAGTCCCCAGAACGCGGACTAGAGTATAAACAATTCCAAATCTTCGAATCCCCAGAGCGCGGATCGGAGTACTCTAAGTCCCCAGAGCGTGGACTAGAGTATAAACAATTCCAAATCTCCGAATCCCCAGAGCGCGGATCAGAGTACTCTAAGTCCCTAGAGCGCGGACTAGAGTATAAACGATTCCAAATCTCCGAATCCCCAGAGCACGGATCGGAGTACTCTAAGTCCCCAGAGCGCGGACTAGAGTATAAACAATTCCAAATCTCCGAATCCCCAGAGCGCGGATCGGAGTACTCTAAGTCCCCAGAGCGCGGACTAGAGTATAAACGACTTCAAATCTCCGAATCCCCAAAGTGCGGAGCGGAGTACTCTAAGTCCCCAGAGCGCGGACTAGAGTATAAACGACTACAAATCTCCGGATCCCCAGAGTGCGGAGCGGAGTACTCTAAGTCCCCAGAGCGCGGACTAGAGTATAAACAATTCCAAATCTCCGAATCCCCAGAGCGCGGATCGGAGTACTCTAAGTCCCCAGAGCGTGGACTAGAGTATAAACGATTCCAAATCTCCGAATCCCCAGAGCGCGGATCGGAGTACTCTAAGTCCCCAGAGCGGACTAGAGTATAAACAATTCCAAATCTCCGAATCCCCAGAGCGCGGATCGGAGTACTCTAAGTCCCCAGAGCGCGGACTAGAGTATAAACGATTCCAAATCTCCAAATCCCCAGAGTGCGGAGCGGAGTACTCTAAGTCCCAGGAGCGCTGACTAGAGTATAAACGACTTCAAATCTCTGAATACCCAGAGTGCGGAGCGGAGTACTCTAAGTCCTCATAGCGTGGACTAGAGTATAAACGACTTCAAATCTCCGGATCCCCAGAGTGCGGAGCGGAGTACTCTAAGTCCCCAGAGCGCGGACTAGAGTATAAACGACTTCAAATCTCTGAATCCCCAGAGTGCGGAGCGGAGTACTTCTAAATCTCCGAATCCCCAGAGCGCGGATCAGAGTCCTCTAAGTCCCCAGAGCACGGACTAGAGTATAAACGACTTCAAATCTCCGAATCCCCATAGTGCGGAGCGGAGTACTCTAAGTCCCCAGAGCGCGGACTAGAGTCAGCGGAAGGTCCAAGTACTCGAGAGATGTGGTACGAGAAGCACGCCATGTCTAGAAAATGTTTGAACAACACGAGAATGGACCGGGAGATAATGCAACTCATAAGAGCTTGAGTTATGGCTACAATTAGTCAGCAAACTAAGGAAAGACAAGAGAATCACTCAAGCAAAAAAGAAGCTAAAAAATTTATTCAATAAGTCCAAAATGGGGATACATGATCACTCCTACAAAATTCAGACCTCTCTATACAAACTGCAAGTTGTGGAAGATAAAAACAATTACAAAACATAAGCAGGAAACTTGTTGAACAAGTGCATCGATTATTTCTTCGACTTCTTCTTCTTGTCTTCCTTTGGTGTTTCCGATGACTCCTCTCCCTCACGCTTTTTCTTGGACTTTTTGCTTGCTAGAGAAACGGAGTCAGGAGTAGAAGACAGAACATCTAGTGGTTTGGACCTGCCCGGGAGAATGATTTTCAAAGGTCTGTTCCGCGGGTCAGTGAGTTCCAGTATTTCAGATTCAACTTTGACTTTGACCTTTTTCTTCTCCTCGTCGGCGAGACGGTCCTTCATGCTCATCTCTGAAGTATGCTCAGAGGCGCCAGTGATTTCAATTTCATCGCTTCCTTCGGCAGGTGACGAAGTATCAAGTTTGTCATCATCTAGCGCCCTGATCACTTGAGCGTCTGGACCGGGAGTTACTCCTGCGTGAGCAACGTCGCTTGTTTTCTCTGCTTCCTCCTTGGCGTCATCGCTCCTCGGAGTTGGCTCGGCGTCAGAGCAACCTGCACGAAAACATAAGGAATGAGCATTAGAACGAGTAGCCACTGCTGAAAAATGACGGGATCTCTTCAATTTCTAGAGAAAGAAGAATTTCCTACCAGGGTCCGGTTGGCTATCGGTGGCACGAGGGGTTTCACCCTCCAGGATAGGTGACAGCACATGAACACCAAGCCCGGGATCTTCGGGATCATAACTAGCATGCTGCTCGAATGGATCAAGTGTTGGCCGACCGGCCGATTGAGCAGCGTAAGGAGCGGCAATGTGAGGAGTAGTAGCATCGGCCCCAGACGGGGCAGCTTCGTCATTCTTCTCTTTCGGAGGGGAAGAGCCTTTGCTATAAAGTGCCAATGCTGCGGATAAGTCCGATGGCTCATTCCCCCTTAGGAACTCCTTCACCAAGACATCCTCATCGACCTCGTTGGAGCCCGACTCGACCTTCTTGATCCTTATTAGAGTTTCCCACGCCTCAGCCAGGGATTCGAGGTAGCCGTCGCCCAGAAATGTTAAGTCGCGGTGCATAAGGACGCGGGCTCCATACTCGGTGATCAACGGGTCAAACATACTTTTGACCTCTTCCCTGCCGGCTTCTGCGGCCGCCTCGAGGCGAGAATCAAGCTCTTCCACAACCATTCTTTTGCCCTCCTCACGGGCCTCGTCCTTCATTTTCACGACCCCGGCAAGTTCGTCATCGAGCTTTGTCTTCAGGAGTCGGGTAGCAACAATCTCATCACAGTATCGCTGCGATTCTTCTTGAGCAGCTACTTTGTCTTCCTTCTCCTTGGAAAGTAATTCCTTCAGCTCCTTGACTTGAGTAGCAAGTGCGTCCCTTTCCTTTTGGACAGAGTCTTTTTCTAGGGCGAGGGCACCGCTGCGCTGGACTGCTTCGTCAAGCTCTTTTTTGTGAGCCGCCTCTAAACGAGTAACTGCCCCGGCAGTATTTTTTGCGCTTTGTTCAGCGGCTTCTAGCTTTCACTTATACGAAGCGAGCTCTTCGTCTTGGAGTTTGATGATTTTCTTATCGCTGTCAGCCTCCAGATTCAGACGGTCAATCTCGTGTTGACGCTCAACTGATACTTCCGAGACCTTCTCCACCAAGTGCACAAACGCGTCATGTTGAACATAGACGTCGTTATTGTAGGCAATGGCACTCTGCTTCACATGCCCGGGAATATGATGAATGGCCGGGAGGAACTTCAGACCATCGAAGCAAATTTTTGGAAACTTGGCCTTAAGATCGACCATCTTTTCCGCAACAGTTGGGTCCACCGCAGGAGTAGGAGGAGGAGGCTTTGAAAACTCCGTTCTTTTACGTTGCTCTCGAACTTGCCTTGTACTCGATGAACTGGAATGTTGTTCTCGAGGAGCATCAGACTGATAACCCTTCTGTAAGGATTTCTCTCTATCCGGCTCAGTTGGAGGAGGAAGATCACGGGACTGGGAAGATTGAGAATGTGCTTTCTTGCGGTGAGACGACTCTCGGGGACGATTATCCCTATCTTCATACTCGCCTCGGTCCCTGCGTCTGCCTGAGCCGGAATCCCGTCCAGAGTGATGGAATATAGAAGACCCCTGAAGGCGATCGAGTCCGTGAGAACGCCCCATATCACCTGCAAAGAATGGAGATAACAACGAGTTAAGAAAAATCCATGAGATGAGAAAAAACTTGAAGTGTATGATGGAATGCATATGTGCGTGTGTGTCCTAGTGTTCCCCCCGACGGACCAGTTCGTTTATCTTTACTAATCGGGGTGTTGTCTCCCTGGATCGGGAGTCGAACTCCCGCATTGCCTCTAGCGGGCGAAGAAAATTTGAGAGCTTCAGGATCATCGAACCCGTAATTAAGTAAATCATCGGGGATGGACAGGTTTGACAGACCACTCAGAGAACTTTCCAAATGCTGTGAGGAAGCCTCTTTCTCAGGCGGGATAAGCGTGACTTTTGAAGTGCCACCAACTTTCTCCTTCTGAACTTTATATTTTAACTTCTTCTTTCCCTTCGATGGGGAGGACGACGTCTCAATGTCGTGAACTTCGACTGCCGGATTCTGAGCGGGACCTGCATTCTCACCCTGAGTTTCAGGAGCATCATCCTCTTTGCGCTCGCCTTCTCCGTGCGTATCGGGAGTGCGGCGCGACGACGACCCAGCCTGTTTTTTCCCTTTACCAGACAGATGTTTGGGAATGGTTACACCCTCTGGAAGGCTGATCCGACGACCAGGGGCTAGCAAGCCAAACCCCGACAGCGATTCATTTGAAATGATAGTCCGGATGTCTCGATCCTCAACAGGAAGAGCTCTAATGGCTTCAACAGCCTCAGAATATCCTCGGCCTTCCGGACGCGGGTTGATACCTGAAAAGATGAAATGAAGAGTTAGGAAAAGCATGACTCCGATCAAATACGAATAGTGACTCAGCAGAGAGACTTACTGCCTTCAACCCATCTCCTAGCGAAACCAGAGGGGCAGCGCACATAGAACCATTCCTGTTTGTACAGGGCGAATTTACTACATGCCCCTGTCAAGATCTGGCATTTGTGGTATGGCTCGAGGAACATAAAGGAAGGACTGTCTTTCCGTCTCTTGAACATATAAATGTATCTGATATCACCAGCGGTTGGAGGTCTGGAGAAGACAACCATGAAAAGTAAGTAAGTCCCATATAGAAATGCATGGCCATTCGGGTGCAGCTGCGATGGAGCTATGTCTATATACTGCAGTACATCCCGGAGAAATAAATTGAATGGAGGCACGCTGCCCATCCAACACATGAACTTGTTGCAGGTAGTGTACCCTACTGGGGGCAAATGAGGGCGATCGTGTCTCGAAGGAACTAACACGTCGGCAGAAGGAATCCCGTGAATGGAGCATATCTGTCGCAGAGCAGCTTCGTTGATCTTCGAGGCTTGTGAATTGATCGGATTGTCTAGTAAGATTGTTGCCTCCAGAGCATCAGGTGCCAAGTTACGAGCAGGAGAAGTCGACGGATTAGAAGTATCAGCGGCTCCTTGCCTTGATGATGGCCCAGGCCTGTCAGATATGGTGGCAGAGCTAGATTTTCTCGACATCCCAAATAAATAATGAACCTGGCTAAATGCTTGAGAAAGCTATACTTAAAAAACGTTGAACGTTAGAATTAGCAACACGATTTTTCCCCCCGCGTGGTGTGTGAACTAGTGCAAGCAATTGTGTACAGGCAATAACAATCTAAAGGTTTTAAAGATATAATAATTAGCTTCGAATCATCGCCTTCGAAGACCGTCATCGCCGACCGTCTCAAAAAGCTCGCCTTGAGGTGATTACAATTCCAGATTCAGAAGACATATGATTTCTAAAGTAACCGGCCTAAGTGTAGTTTGACATTTATACTATTCGGCATTTAAGTAGTGATCGGCAATTGTATTGTTCGTCCTAAATATAGGTCAGCAGGCATTCCGTTCGGCATTCAAGATTGTTCGGCCTAAGTATAATGTTCGGCTGTGTTTTGTTCGGTCTAAGTCTATGTTCGGCTAAAGGCCTCGTTCGGTTAAGTCATCGTCTAGTTAAAAGTTCTGTTCGGCATGTGTGTGTTCGTTCGGCATGTCTAAGTTCTGTTCGGCAGGTATGTAACTGTTCGGCATGACAGTTGTTCGGCAATTATGTCGTTCGGTCTAGATGCTATTCGACGTATATGTCTATTCGGCATAAGGGTAGTGTTCGGCCTTAGTTCGTTCGGCTAAGTTTTTGTTCGGCGTTCTAGCGAGTGTTCGGCCTCATTCAGACGAAATACTATTCGGCAGCCTCTATCGTTCGGCACATGACAACATACGCCGAACCATAACTATGCCATCCGAAACCCTTACCACCTCCAGGGTTTTTCTTTTCCTTCATTTTTGACTGTGGTTCGACGCGATGGAGCTAAATACAATAGCCACATGTGCAAACACCTCTAATCCTTCCTCCTCGCCTCGCATTATCGTTCGGCAATGAGGGCAACCTACTCGAAAGCTTCCTACAGGACACATTTGACTCATTTGAAACTTATTCAAGTTATACAAGGGGCGGTACCTAGATTGCAGTTAGGAGCTTAGGAAGGAATGTTCAAGTTGTAAATCTGTTCGACTAGAGAAGGTTTGAAATCTTGGAAGAATGTCAGAAACGAAAAAGTAAAGGAGAAGGGACGGTAAGGACCTGGTTATATAGAGGGAGTAGAAGTTGAAGAGGCTATACCCGGTAGAACCGGTCAATACCGGAGTGTTCGGCATCATAGCAGAGTGACGTTCGGCACACGAGGTACGTTCGGCTTCGAACATATTGTTCGGCATCCATACCTTGTTCGTCTTACACCTCCTTCGCTAACATTCTCGAGAAGGCACCTCCGAGGTAAATTGTGCCAGATTCAAAGCGCATCACGTTCGACCACGCGATACACTTTGGGGGGAAAGTGTTTCCTGGAGATTTGACCAGGCAACTAGTGCTCGGCATCTAGGAGCGTTCGGCGAAGTACACATCATCCATAGTGTCCGGCATTCACTAGTGCTCGGCATCCAGTAGCGTTCGGCGAAGTACACAGCATCCATAGTGTCCGGCATTCAGTAGTGCTCGGCATCCAGTAGTGTTCGGAGAAGTACACAGCATCCATAGTGTCTGGCATCCAGCAGTGTTCGGCATCGACTGGCACTCGGCGACAAGAGCGCTCGGCATCCCAAGGTACTCGGCGTAGCACTCGGCAACAGGAGTACTTGGCATCCCATGGTGTTCGGCGTAGTACTCGGCATCCGGAAGACACTCCGTATGCACAACTACTCAAGATAACGGTGTCGTTCGGCCTGCATGCACCGTTCGTTCAAGAGCTTGAGATGGAGGCACGTTCGGCCTCAACAGACAACCATCCTACACTTCCCACGACACCAACACACCGTTCGGCATAGAAGGAATGGTTCGGCGTAGCGGCGTTCGGCACACCTGGTTCGGCATACAGCGACCACTGCACTGGGGCTTGAGCGTTCAGCTATCCAGCCCACTTGGGAAGTCCAGCCCATATTTTCCTATAAATAGAGGGGAAGGGTCATAGTGAAATGGATCCTTTTTTGGAGAGAAAACACCGGGGAGACTCTGCCATTTTCAAGACTCATCTTCTCTACTTAACAACTCCACTCAAGCATTTGATTCACGAATTGTATTTGTAATCAACGATAAAAGAAATCAATAAAGTTGAACAAAGTGGACGTAGGCAATTACGCTGAACCACTATAAATTTGGTGTTCTTACTTTCTGCATTTAAATTAGCATTGTCTTCTCTGTTTAATTTACTTTCATCACTTATATCTCTACACAATCTTTCTGAACGAGGTTAGTGACCAATTTTGGTGCTAACATATATATATATATCCTCGGTTTAGATGCTAATATCTTTTATTACTCCAAACTCTATCTCCTGAGATTGAATGTAGATTTATCCCAGAAAAATATACACATTTGATCTTATTCATTAAGTCACGGTGAACCGGTTAAGGTTGTCCACGATTTATCTAAGCTTACCCATCTTCATATTTTGTTAATTAATCATCTTGTTTTTGTTTCCAAAATATCTCCAAACGTTTTGAATTGTACTTGTAAATCTATGTTTGTTTTATATATTGTGTTGTTTGAGTTGTTGATGTTGATTTGGGCTTCCGATCGATTCGTCTGATCAACGCTATCGATAGGATTTCTAAAACACTTTGACAGAACAAACTGACACAATATTATTTTAAAAAAATAAGTAAATATTATGGAACTTAATAAATTGATTTAAATTGATTATTTGAAATGATAATACTTGATTTATCATTCTATAAATGAATTTATAAATAGTTGTTTATAAATTTTATTTGGGAACCGAAATGAATTTAAATCAAGAATTGAGAATTTAATTTCTGATGGTTTCAGACCTTGTGTTTAAAGTTTTAAAAGGATATATTATTTAAAGTATTTTCGAATAGAAATTTGTTTCCAAAGAATTTTAAAGTTTAAAATTTTGTGCTCTTCTCTTTGTCGTTGGAAAATAATTTCGGTGATGACTGCAGCATCATCGACATTCATTTTCGAGTTTTGAAGTGAAGAGACTATTCTGTAGTCCTACTACAGCTTTGTTTTGGAAAAATTTAATTGAATTGAATTTCTAAAATATGATTTGGTTTATAATATCAAGGTATATGATTTAAATTTGATTTGACATAATATGTACATATATTTATTTACCTCTAAATGGTTTGAAGGGAATCAGAAATTTAATTCTTACATTTTATCTTAAAGAATAATTAAAATGATTGAATTTGAAAGTTTTATTTGTATAATACAATTGCATTCAATATAACTTACCTTAATTTTTAGAAGTTAACAATGTAATTGGATAATATACAGTATAAAAAGTTTTATAAATAAAATTTGAGTGGTTATAATAAATGTTATCCACTTAAATTTTAGTTATAAAAGATTAACTGAGGTAAACAGAATAAAAGGTTAATGGAATAATTTACACAAAAAATGATGTTAAAGGAGCTAAGAATAAATTAAAACAGTTATAATAAGTGTAAGTATATTTAACATAGGTGATAAAAAGATATTGAGAGGGATAAATTTAATTTTAATTAGGAATAAAGAGGAATTAAATTTATTAAGTACATTTTTAGTATAATAATGATTTTTTTTTCAAATTCATGATTTTTGAAATTTGTTAGTTTAAGAAAATTGGATGATAAGATAATGAAATTAGAAATAGTAAGATTTATTTAACTTATGTAATTAATTATCAATTCAAGCAGAAACCATGGAAATTTCAAACCTATTATATTATTTTGTTTTTCAAACTTATTATCTTATTTTGTTTCAAACTGTCTTTTGGTTGTTCTTATTTTCCTCATCTTGCTACAGACTGGTATAGGCATCTTTTTATAATCTTTCTGTTTAGAAATATTTCTATAATCTTTAATAATCTTTGATACTCATTGTGAATCTGAGCACAGCTTTCATCCACAGACCGTCGGTCAAGCGGAAAAGTGAATCAGATTTTAGAGGATCTTTTCGTGCTTGTGTTCCTGATTCTGGAGGATCTTGGGAAGATCATCTCCACCTTATTAAACTTACTTATAACAATTTTTATCAGGTATAATTTCAATCTTCTTGTCATCTTGTCTTAATCTCATTTCAATTTTTCTTTTCTGTGTTTTCCCGTACCTCATTCCTTTTCGGGGACGAAAAGTTTTGAGTGGGGGAGAGTGTAACAACCCCAGATTTTTTCATATATTTTAATTTTGACTTTATTTTTATTTTAAATTATTTTAAACTTATTTTATTTCAAACATTTCATTTTTATATATAAATGATGATTATTAAGTGAATTATAGTTTCAAACTAGTATAAATTAGATATTTCACTGAAAAGTGAAATTTTGGTCAAACTGTTCAATCTTTGACTATTAAACTTCAAATATAAATTATATAAAATCTTAAATTTTATCTTTTATTATGAAAATAGATGTAATAACTTGAACACTGCTTTTTGTTTCATTGAAAACGGAGTTAAACTGTAAAAGTTATGTATATTTCAATATCGAGTGCAATTTGTTTTATTCTGCAATTTTGTTGTTTTAAATTGTATAAATTATATTTTCTTTTTCATATTTTATTTTAATATGTGTTAATATGTTATTTTATGTATATTTTTATCTTTTAATAATTTTAAAGTGATAGTATAATTTTTCTAAAGTTTACTTGAACTTATTTCAATTTTTGAAACCCAATTTCCATTTTTTTTGCTATTTTCTTAATTTAATTATATATAATTAAAATTTATTTATTTATTTATGCATTCACTTTTATTTGCTGTTTTTACTTTATCTATATTCATTCTACATGTATTTAAATTAAAATAGATTTTTCCAAAGTGTACTGAAGTTATTTCTAATTTTTAAAGCCTAGTTTGCATTTTTAAGCCATTTTCTTAATTTAAATTCTATTTATTCAAAATTTTATTATTTATTTTATATATTTATTTTTATTTCTGGGTTGTTATATTTATTTCTCAGTTTTTATATGTATTTATAAATTACAAATATATATAAAATAAATTTGAAAAGGTTTGTGTCTCTTTAGTTGCTTTTGTCCTTTTGTTTTCCCGTCTCTTCATTTTCTTAACTCTTGCTTTCATTTCTTTTGGCCGACCTCTTTCTTTCTTTCAGCTGATCATTTTTCACTTCATTTTCGTAAATAAAACATCTCATTCACCAAAATAGCCGACCTCCATTGCTTGAGAAATTTTTGGGTAAAACTTTCTTCTTCTTATCTTGTTTTTCTTGATTTTTCTTATGTTGTTTTGCTCTTGTTCTCAATAGATTTGCTTGGCTCTTCCTCCACCAGCCCTTGGCCGACCTCCACCACCTCATTCTCTTATCATCACCCCTCTAGTCCTCCACCCCATCAGGTCGAGCAACCCCAAGGCAAGCCTCACCACCAAAATGCACAAAACCATCACATACTATGCAAACCAAGCCTAGAATTGCAACATCACCTTCCATCACCTTCTACCACCTTTAGCCGCCACTTCCTCCACCACCACCACCTCTGACTTGACCTCCACCCTCTGCCACATCATCCACCACCATTTGGACATCAGGCCTTACCCACATAGCCTCTGGTCGAACTCATTCATAGCCTTGAAATGTTGATTTTTGCCTTGTATTTGCCTTGTAGTGTAGATTTGTTGCACCTATACCTCTCTTCACCATCAAACCCATGCTAGGCCAACCCTATAGGGACCCAAACCAGACCTTAATTCATTCCTTGCTGTGCTATTTCAGTCCATAACTGAAGTATGTGAAGTTGAGAACAAGTGCAAAACATTTGTCTTGGTTTTGGGCATTGATTTCTAACATTGTCTAGTGTTGAATTGTTTTGAAACTTATATAAATTGTATTGTTTTGTATAAATGTATTCAAGGCTATTAGCTTTGGCTCTCCACTTTCAAGTTGTCTTCGAGTTGTCGTGCCTTCATTTTGTTTGTGTTGTGTGCCTTGGTTGTAATCTCCAGCTCAATACAGGTGAGTAAATCTCACCAGACTAATATGTACTTATATAGTTGATAAACTGACACCATTTGAATCTGTAAAATTATATCATCCTGTTATAACTGTTATATTATGATCATATAATGTTCACACATGTATTTAAACATGTTATACCATATGTTACTGTTATATGATGTTATTCTGTTTATTTATATCAGTTTATCACACTGCAAGTTCCCTGTTAGTATAGAAATCACTATGGGTTGAAATGATACATACCCGAACGGACTTTAGAATAAGGGAATATCGTTATGGGCTGAAATGATAGGCCTGAGCGGTTTTCAAATTCATTCATTTAACTTGGGATTGAGGGTTTGAAATGATAGAACCCGGTTTTTCTTTGTAAACTGCGGATTGAAATGATATATATCCGTATCACTTGACCTAGGTTAGAAAACTATATATAGACCCGTGGCTTATACAATATTTTTCTAAAATGTTTGAAAAATATTTTAAATTGTAAAATGTATAATATTTTGATTTAAATTTAATTAAAAATGACTTTTATAGAAACATTAGTGATTTTCTATAAAATAAATAATGAATTAAGTAAAAGGTGAAGTAGAATTTGAAATATAAGTAAATTTTGAAATTTATGATTTTGTTTATAAATGGAATTTCTGTAAGTATGAATATATGACAAATTTGATTTAAAGGATGAATTTAATGATTTTTATTAAGTAATAATAATTTTAAAAATGTTAATGATTTTGTATTACTTAAAATATGAAATAAATGAATAGTTAAGCTGAATTTGGAAGTATAACTTAAATTGAATTTTGTGAAATTTGTTTAAAAGTGAAATTTTAATTATGTAAAATAAATGGAAATAAGTTATATTTTGGAAATCTAAACTTAGTTGTTAAGTTAAGAATTTAATTAAAGAAATGAAATTTAATTGTTATTTAATTTGGTTTTTTGTATGGAAATTTGACTTTATAAAATCATAGAAATAAAGGTATTTAAATGATTGTTTTTAAAATGTGAAAATATATGCTTTTATAAGTTAAAATGATTTATATTAAAAGTTAATTATGTGTGAAATGGTAAATAAAACTCTAAATTTGATTTGACGGCATTTTTGAAATGTAATGTAAAGATATTACAGCATTGGAAAATGTTGTAGTTGTTTTAAATGAACCAAGTAACAAATTTGAACTAAGGATTATTATAGCACTTTGTTAGTGCTATAGTGGTTAAATTTAACTAAGATTTTAATTGAAATTAAGTAAAATATTACAGCATTTTAAATGCCGTCTTTTGTTAATGAATTGTTTTTAAACATAATATTTCGTAGCATTTTCTAAGTGCTGCGAAAATTGAATTTTCTTTGTTTAATAAATTCAAATGAATAAGTGATCTTTGAAAAAGATTAAATTTTGTAAATAAAATATTTAATTATTAAATATAATGAATTGACTTTAAATGATTTAAATGGAATAGTTGATTTAGGAAATACAACTATTTTGAAATGTGATTAAATGGTATTTAAATTTAAATTAAATAAAGATGTTTTGAAATGATATTTTGATATTTTGAAATGAATTTGAAATGATATTAAATCTTGGAATGAATAATTGAAGTTTATATTAGTATGAAAAATATTTGGTTTACTTGTAATTTGAATCTATTTAAAAGATATTGGACTTATGAAATATAGGATAATAAAGCTTTGGAATTTATTTTATAATTTGAGTAGTTATTTTGTGGATTAAATCTATATTTAAAATTTATAAGATTTGAAATGGTCTATGGAAATTTAATTGAAATAAATGATTGAATTGAATTGAAACTTTAGAAATTGAATACTTGATTTGAAATATAATACTTATACTTTTAAATGGTTTAGATGAATTATTTTGATTGAAATATAAACTATTTAAAAGGTGACTTGAAATGATAATAAATGAATGATATCTTTGAATTTAAAAAGTATTTAAAGTTGAATATTTAGATTTGAACTCAAATGTTATTTTGGGTATATAAAAATGATTTGAAATGAAGTTTTGGAAAGATTTGATATTTTGATATATTAAAATGATTTGAAATGAAGTTTTGGAAAGATATGATATTTTGATATATTGAAATGATTTGAAATGAAGTTTTGAAATGATATGATATTTTAAATATATTGAAATGGTTTGGAATTGATTTAATCTTTATTTTGATAAAGATTTGGATTTGAAATGATATTCTATTTTGAAGTATAAACTGTTTTAAATTATAACCACGGGTTATAATAACGATTGGTTGTTAAAGAGACCGGGATCGGATATGGACATACTCACTGTCGATACCGAAAACCACTTTGACCACTGTGTACGCGGTGGAGTTTCCAGAATGAAGTAGGATGGCGGCGACGATCCTAAGGTATATACGTGGATCCAACTCCCGTGAGTTGGCATAAGGTGGCTAAAACAGGAGCGATCTCGGACCAGTGAGGTAGCACCTCTTATCGGACACACTTCTTCGATACCATTCTATTACTTGTGATTGATTTGGTGCGCACCCTAGATTTGGGAGTGTTGTTCGAGGTGGAGCGGTAGTGGCTGCTATGCGTTTCCATCAGTCCGTGTGCGTAATTGGTATATCTACCCTGGCATTGCCTTGTGTGCCGTGTCACCTACCATATCGAGCCCACTACGATTTTGGTTTAAAGATCCGACCGCGTTAAGGTTCACCATCCCCTTAACGCTATTTTCTATATGATTATACTTCACTAATTAGACACTACTGTATATAGCGTATATTACTATATATTAAATAGTTTAACGGATCCTTAGAGGATGGGCGGTCCCAAGCATCTTCTAAGTTACTTGTACTTTTACTACAGTTCACTTGAGTTGGTTTACATTGTATAAGTATGTATGTCCTGACTCGAGTGTTTGTATTTTTATTTACGCTCGGGTCAGCCTGAGTTATTCACAGATTTGGATTTCCGCTCTCTTGGAGATTTGAATCGCTAGAGATTATCTGCTTGTCTTATCCTATCTATTTCAGTTCTGTTTTTCTGTTCAGCTTGTACTTGGTTATCATATTGAGACTTCTGTTGTATTTTATTTCTTCTGTTGTATCTTATTTAACTCTGATATATTTACATAGTAGCTTCATGAACTACTATTTCTTTTACTTCTGCTGCATTATTTTACTCTGTGTCTGTGATATGTGATTTTATTTATTTATTGTATATTCTAAAATTTGCCAAATTTTTATTTACAACGCGGTATTTTGAGCAATTCAATTCCGGCATGAGTGTCTACCAATACACTTATAATGGATGCGAATGGTTGAAAATATCGGGTCGTTACACTTATCCTTATTCACAGATCCACAAATAAATCACAGATAAAATAAATTACATTCATCACAGCTTGAATTAAAACATTTCATATCACACAGCATCACATAGTAGGGATATCAAACAATTCACAGCATTCAATAACAATCAACCATCTTCAATTAAGATGAATAAATCGTGTGGTTTTAAATTTATCAACCACATAATTACTTTCATTAGTAGTCTTTAATCAATGATTAATTATCATTAATTACAATTTGATTAAGTCTTAATCACCTTCATTAATTAATCGTTCCTTAATTAATTAACCCTTAATTGTTAATTAATTAACTCTCAATTACTTTTATTAATTAATTACTCCTTAATTAATTAATAATTAATAACAAATTAATTAACCTTAATCATAAACAGTAATTACCATCCTGTAATTACTTACCTTAATTAATTAACTCCTTAATTAATTATATTAATCCATTAATTAATTTCACCAAGTAGTTAATCCTTAATTACTTCTACTAAGTAATTATACTTTAATTACTTCCCATTAAGTAATTCCTTTAATTAATTACATCCAGTAATTATACATTAATTACTTCACTAAGTAATTCCACTATTCAATCTCATTAAGTAATTTTACTTAATAAATCATCAACTGATTATCTTCAATTAATTAACAAATTAATTAACTAAAATTTATCACATTCACTTCCTTGATTACAATTGGTAATTCATCCCTTAATTACCTTTAAACAAATTAATTAATCTTTAATTGTGGATTAATCATCCTTTGATTATTAATTAATTAAATCTTAATAAATCTCATTTATTAATTAATCCTTCCTTTACAATTTCAATTTCCATTTAAAATTCAAATTCTTTTAAATACACTTTTAATTACTTAAACACTTTTATTAAAACAATTTAACTTTAAAAACTTTTATTTCCCAAACTAAGTTTTCAAACTAAACTGGAATTTATATTTAAACTTGAATTTAAAAACTCAATTTAAACCTTGTTTTTAAAATTTAAATTTCAGTTTTAAATTTCAAAACAAAACAGGTTTGGAAACCTGAAACTAAGACCTACCCGAGCCTCACCAGCCTCTGCTTCAAGTCCTAATCCTCAATATCTCGAGCAAACACTTGAGAAAACACACGAACAAACCCTGCTTAATCTCAACCAACCCAAATTTTTTCCCAGGCTTCCATAATTCGTGCACGTACACGTGCACGACGCCGATGGTCGACTTCAGGCGACCTCACATCGTCAAGCAAGTCGACGACCTTCCACACTCCTCTCCCCGACCACCAGAACCCAGCCTTCATCTCGAATTCGAAATCGAGCTCGAACTTGAAACCTGGAATATAAACTGGAAAGCACACTCAGACCTGGCAACGCCTCGTCCTCGCAACCTCGACCACCGGAGACGCCCAAACTTCGTCCACTCCACGACAACACGCTACACTTCCACTCCCTTAAATCTCGTGAAACTCGATCACGTATTGGGGATGAACACGCCTCATTACAGACACATCCAGAAACTCGAAACAAAGCCCTAAATCGACCTCGTACCATTAATTCACGCAATAAAAAAATTATTCCATAATTTTCTCGAGATCACAGATGTTTATACTAGCTTCAAACCAAGTTTTCAACATTTAAAATTGGATCGATCACCAGAAATTTGTAAAAGTGCAATTTTTGTTCAAATACAAACTGCTCTTTAATCCTAGCTCTAAAAATTATGATTTATGCTTTAAAAATCATGTTTTGGTATGCGAGTCCAATCCCCATACCTGAATTCGTGAATTAAGTAGTTTGGATTTTGACTGAGTTGAGGTTGTGCTCAGATTTCTTGGTTTCCAGAGGCATTAACAAGTTGTTTTAACTTGAATTGATTTTTAAACTTTAATACACACCATAATAATCAAGTTTTGATTTAATCCAATGTCCAAACATCAAGTAGATTAAGAGGGATTGATTTTTGAAACCAGAATCTTGAGTTAGAATTTTTAACAGAGAACAAATATGAATAAAAGCCTGCACACTTCATTCATCATTCATGTATACTCAAAGAACATACATATATACAAATATATTTACCACAAATACTTGCAACCCAATCAAGTTTTAAAATTTTAAATAGAAAAGTTACTCACAGATTTCCAAAGAAGAAGAACAGAGTTCTTTCTTTAATGAAACAGGCTTTTGAAAATGCAAGCTGAAATTCTCATCTTTAATCTCTGGTTATATGAAGTTGTATGTTGATCAAGTTGAGATTTTGTTTGAGTTTAGATTGAAGTTTGTTTCAGTTTAAGATGATGTTTACTTCAGGTTTACATGGCTTTGATGGATGAAAAATGAATTGAAGAGTTTGATATATAGGAGATAAGTTTACTGGGTGATGATATTGTGTTGTACAGGGTGATAATATGTTTTGTACAAAGAATCAGAGATATTTCTTGCATTGGTGGCTGAGATAATTGAAAGTGATGGCTTGCATTAATTAGGCTTGTACAATTATACTTATCCAATTTGATGTTGTACATAGACATTTATATCTTTCTTCTTTTGTACATACTTATCTTTATACTAGTGTCTTCCTTTGCTTATTTGTTTTCATCTACAAGTGTACATACTAATTTTTTTATTTTTTTATTTGAATGTATATTATTTTCCTTTTTATACTTATTAATTTGTAATATAAATGAATTTCTATATTTAATATGTTGTTATAATTTATCTAATGTGTTACTTTATATTTTATATAGTTTATTAACACGTCGTTTGAATTTATTTATGTATTTATTTTATTTTATTTTTATAATTTATCTCATATATTTGTATTCCTATTTTGATCTCAAATATTTATTTCTAACTTTATATATTTATTATACTTATGTAAATTTCATAGTTTCTAGTGTTGAGATATATATATACTTTTATTATTTCGTAAGTTTATTTTGGTTGTATTTTATTTTACTTCATATATTTATTCTTATTTTAACTTTAAAATTAAAACTCAATATATATATAAATTCAAACTTACTCATCTATGCACATATACATATATATTCACAAATATACAAAATTAAATTCAAATGATTCAACACATATTTTATTTGAATTGGGGAAATTCGCTTCAATTTACAATTAATTTTACAATTTTAATTCAAAAATTCAATTAATTATCAATTTAAATATATATAAAATCCGGGATCGTTACAACCTTTCCCCCTTAAAAGAATTTCGTCCTCGAAATTTTGAAAGTAGGGAGACAACAAAAGAATAGATGAAAAATGTTTCATCAAATCAACTGAACATCTATTCTGCATTTGGCTTACCAAATCAGAATATCAATAATAGATACAAGAACGAATCTTTTTAATTTTTCTTCATAAAATACTCGGGTTATCCAGATCTACGAAATGTGCAGTGGCATTGGTTAGTCCGAAGGGATAACTAACCGTTCGTAGATTATATTGGGACCTAAAAGTAGACAGATATATGGATACAATTCCAAAACTTTTTAATTTAGAAACTAAAGTATACCTATCAACCATAGCAACCAAATCAACCAATTCATCCAAACAAACAATCCTGACCTATTTGGAGTTTATGTCCCATGCAAATATATCAAATCTTCTTCCTGGATCTACCAGGAACTATCAAAGAATTAAGAAAAGATGACGAACAAAAGAGATTAATAGAGAAAAAATTATTTCCTTGTTGTTACAGGGTATTGACCATTTATAAATGTATTCCCCTGTCCCCTATCTCATCCTCTTCTTGCACTCATACTTACTATCAGTGGATAGTAAGAGAATTTACTGAGGCACACGGACGGATATCTTAGGGATTACTCATTCTAAGGAATACTTCACCCTATCTCTAATGTGCTACTTAATGTGTTATACTCCTGAGCTAAAGTTCAACCTTAGTTCTGATACCACTGTCATGATCCTGACTCGGCCTTCGAAAATCGGCACCCGTACTTCACTTGTACTCGACTGCCGCAGATTCAAACGCCGAAACTGGCTCGCCGGAGCTTATAACACGGTAAGTATAACGACACAGCGGAAGAAAGAAATGAATGATATCATATATAACTCCAACGAATACAATATCCAGAATGATATACAACAATGATATCAATATGATACAACAATATCAGAGACAAATAATAATGTTACAGCGGAAACAACAGAAGTGATACTCCAAATGATCTTCAAAAAAGAATGAATCCAACAACTCCAACATCAAGCTCGAATCACCATCACATTGCACCAGATAAGCAAAAGCAGTCCAGAACTCCAAAAACTGAACTAGCTCCCGATAATCTACTAAACCTGACTATCTGGAAACCCCAACTCTAGACTACCCGTGTGGAAAATTGTGGGCACCCAGAGTTAACGAAGGGAACAATAAACTCCGAGTCAGTCATGGGACTGGTGTGAGTAACAAAAACAGTTTATCTTTAAAACAAACAATAAAAGAACTTTAAACATTGAAACCCGCAATGCTTTTTGGAAAATGAAACTACCATAAGGCCTCCCGCCACACACACAATGCAAACGCAGAATTGGAGGAGATTTCTCCCTATGATAGTCAAAAATGCTTACTACGCAAAATCATTCGATATTATTACTATTAGTGCATAGTGTAGAAAACCATTTCGAAAGTATAATATTAATCTTAGCCAGCATAGACATTCTGAACTATGCCTACTATAGCTACCATCTAAACAGTAGTGACCACCATAAGTAAATGGCAGGTTCTACAACTAAAACCGTACTGGGTTCGTATTGTTTGATTGGATTTCCAACAAATGGTCAGGCTAAGGAACTTCCTATGCCACATGGGTACGCCTTTGGAGGGACGTCCCGAGAACCTACCCGGATCTCTGCCAACACAAGGCCGGGTTACCTCTGTAACTAGGTAACTACTACTCGAGTATGCCACCCCCCGGTCCTTTGGGACCTTTATCCGAGGCCTCAATCACAAAGCAACAATCACATAGTAAATAAGATTGATGCCACCACACAGGTATAGCATCTGGGCTCCATACCATGATACCACCTTTTTCCAGAAGGAAATGACATACCCTAAAGGGAGCGACCCTCATAACCTTGCTGCATCTTTCCTGTTTCGACCATTTCCGGGTTGTGAGGTCCGATGAGGTCTCGTCCACAAAGCTACGCTTTACACGAAAGCCATGCTTTGATCAACAAATGATCAGCAACACACAGCAACACTTAGCATGCCACAATACCAAATTGGGAGTATATCACTGATAACCTTCAACTACATAACCTCTGAGCTCGTACGTCTTAGAGAAGGGTGTTAAGCTAAGAGAATAAATCTCCGCCACCAAACAGAAATGTATTTGAAAGAAATCAGCTTTATATCTCAAAGTGTAATGTCAGACATACAACCATACAAGTCTGTTCCGAGTTCGAACAGAACCGAAGGCACTTCCAAAGAAGCCCTTGCAATCCGGGTATTCACAATCCCGATCGGACTTCCCATCACCTAGGGAATCTCTATACCGGGGCCACTCAGTGCAGAACAATCAATAGGTTATCCTATCGTTCTCGCAAACACCCGGTCTTCAACACTGGTCTTGAAATGCTATCCATTTACGACGTATCACTATTCGGAATGGGTTATATGACACAAAGTCCTCTCCCGGCTAAACCGAATAGTGAGCGCAATATTTTAAAACATATGGATATTGGGATTTCAGTTAAGTCACAACTTATTAGCCAAAACCTTTCTTCAAATGGTTTAAACACATTACCATTTTAATCTTTTATACAAAAAGATTCATCTCACAAAGTTCACCCAGTTTCACAAAGATCTATTCATAGATTTTCCAAATCAATTTCCATTTCAATTGAATTAACTCATTAAATCTTTTAAACAAAGATTTAATTGATAGCTTTCAAAACAATTCCATTTCGACCTTTTATACAAAAGGTACACCTTTCCAATTTCAAAACAAAGTTCAACAATCTTTCACAAAGATTTATTCATAACTCGGAAAACCATTTTCATTTCAAACTTGAAATTCCTTTAATTTAAATTGGAATTTCATTTCTTATATGAAAGCTTTTATCATTTGAAAACAAATAGTTTTCATTTCGGAAAATCTGATTCCTTTATACGAGTTAAAGTCCTTGGGTTAAATTCAAATTCTCAAAACCATACTTTTAAAATGGTTTAAAAACCCATATAAACACATTTATAACATCTTTAACCATAATTTCCAAACATGGAATTCAATTCCAAATTTTGAATTCAAATTCAAATTAAACTATTTAGATTGGAAACTTTACCAAGTTATTCAAAGTAACTTTTATCTTAAAAACTCCTTTTTCAAAAGCTTTAACATTTAACCCAAATCCATTTCCAAAATCAATAGAATTTAAAATTTCAATTTCAAAAACATTAAACTTAAATCATCTGTGACTTAATCGATTTCCTCGTGAAATCCATATTTGTGTGTTTAAAAGTGTGGTCCAGGGGTTTTACACAGTAGTGCAACATCATTCAATCATCACAGAATCAAATATAGCAATATATTTGATAAGCAATATAAACTATAACGCTTATCCTTATTCACAGATCCACAGATAAATCACAGATAAAATAAATTACATTCATCACAGCTTGAATTAATACAATTCATATCACACAACATCACATAGTAGGGAGATCAAACAATTCAAAGCATTCAATAACAATCAACCATCTTCAATTAAGATGAATAAATCGTGTGGTTTTAAATTGATCAACCACATAATTACTTTCATTAGTAGTCTTTAATCAATGATTAATTATCATTAATTACAATTTGATTAAGTCTTAATCACCTTCATTAATTAATTGTTCCTTAATTAATTATCTTAATTAATTAACCCTTAATTGTTAATTAATTAACTCTCAATTACTTTTATTAATTAATTACTCCTTAATTAATTATTAATTAATAACAAATTAATTAACCTTAATCATAAACAGTAATTACCATCCTGTAATTACTTACCTTAATTAATTAACTCCTTAATTAATTATATTAATCCATTATTTAATTTCACTAAGTAGTTAATCCTTAATTACTTCTACTAAATAATTATACTTTAATTACTACCCATTAAGTAATTCCTTTAATTAATTACATCTAGTAATTATACATTAATTACTTCACTAAGTAATTCCACTATTCAATCTCATTATGTAATTTTACTTAATAAATCATCAAATGATTATCTTCAATTAATTAACAAATTTATTAACTAAAATTTATCACATTCACTTCCTTGATTACAATTGGTAATTCATCCCTTAGTTACCTTTAAACAAATTAATTAATCTTTAATTGTGGATTAATCATCCTTTGATTATTAATTAATTAAATCTTAATAAATCTCATTTATTAATTAATCCTTCCTTTACAATTTCAATTTCCATTTAAAATTCAAATTCTTTTAAATACACTTTCAATTACTTAAATACTTTTATTAAAACAATTTAAATTTAAAAACTTTTATTTTCCAAACTAAGTTTTCAAACTAAACTGGAATTTATATTTAAACTTGAATTTAAAAACTCAATTTAAACCTTGCTTTTAAAATTTAAATTTCAGTTTTAAATTTCAAAACAAAACAGGTTTGGAAACCTGAAACTAAGACCTACCCAAGCCTCACCAGCCTCTGCTTCGAGTCCTACCCTTCAATATCTCGAGTAAACACTCGAGAAAACACACGAACAAACCCTGCTTAATCTCAACCAACCCAAATTTTTTCCCAGGCTTCCATAATTCGTGCACGTACACGTGCACGACGCCGATGGTCGACTTCAGGCGACCTCACATCGTCGAGCAAGTCGACGACCTTCCACACTCCTCTCCCCGACCATCAGAACCCAGCCTTCATCTCGAATTCGAAATTGAGCTCGAACTCGAAACCTAGAAAATAAACTAGAAAGCACACTCAGACTTGGCAACGCCTCGTCCTCGCAACCTTGACCACCGGAGATGCCCAAACTTCGTCCACTCACAACAACACGCTAAACTTCCACTCCCTTAAATCTCGTGAAACTCGATCACGTATTGGGGACGAACACGCCTCGTTACAGACACATCCAGAAACTCGAAACAAAGCCCTAAATCGACCTCGTACCATTAATTCACGCAATAGAAAAATTATTCCATAATTTTCTCGAGATCACAGATGTTTATACTAGCTTCAAACCAAGTTTTCAACATTTAAAATTGGATCGATCACCAAAAATTTGTAAAAGTGCAATTTTTGTTCAAATACAAACTACTCTTTAATCCTAGATTTAAAATTTTTTATTTGTGCTTTAAAAATCATGTTTTGGTATGCGAGTTCAATCCCCATACCTGAATTCGTGAATTAAGTAGTTTGGATTTTGACTGAGTTGAGGTTGTGCTCAGATTTCTTGGTTTCCAGAGGCATTAACAAGTTGTTTTAACTTGAATTGATTTTTAAACTTTAATACACACCATAACAAACAAGTTTTGATTTAATCCTATGTCCAAACATCAAGTAGATTAAGAGGGATTGATTTTTGAAACCAGAATCTTGAGTTAGAATTTTTAACATAGAACATATATGAATAAAAGCCTGCACACTTCATTCATCATTCATGTATACTCAAAGAACATACATATATACAAATATATTTACCACAAATACTTGCAACAAAATCAAGTTTTAAAATTTTAAATAGAAAAGTTACTCACAAATTTCCAGAGAAGAAGAACAGAGTTCTTTCTGTGATGAAACAGGCTTTTGAAAATGCAAGCTGAAATTCTCATCTTTAATCTCTGGTTATATGAAGTTGTATGTTGATCAAGTTGAGATTTTGTTAGAGTTTAGATTGAAGTTTATTTCAGTTTAAGATGATGTTTACTTCAGGTTTACATGGCTTTGATGGACGAAAAATGAATTGAAGAGTTTGGTATATAGGAGATAAGTTTACTGGGTGATGATATTGTGTTGTACAGGGTGATAATATGTTTTGTACAAAGAATCAGAGATATTTCTTGCGTTGGTGGCTGAGATAATTGAACGTGATGGCTTGTATTAATTAGGCTTTTACAATTATACTTATCCTATTTGATGTTGTACATAGACATTTATATCTTTCTTCTTTTGTTCATACTTATCTTTATACTAGTGTCTTCCTTTGCTTATTTGTTTTCATCTACAAGTGTACATACTTATTTATTTATTTTTTATTTATTTTTTATTTATTTTTATATATTTGAATGTATATTATTTTCCTTTTTATACTTATTAATTTGTAATATAAATGAATTTCTATATTTAATATGTTGTTATAATTTATCTAATGTGTTACTTTATATTTTATATAGTTTATTAACATGTCGTTTGAATTTATTTATGTATTTATTTTATTTTATTTTTATAATTTATCTCATATATTTGTATTCCTATTTCTATCTCAAATATTTATTTCTAACTTTATATATTTATTATACTTATGTAAATTTCATAGTTTCTAGTGTTGAGATATATATATACTTTTATTATTTCGTAAGTATATTTTGTTTGTATTTTATTTTACTTCATATATTTATTCTTATTTTAGCTTTAAAATTAAAACTCAATATATATATATATATATATAAAAATTCAAACTTACTCATCTATGCACATATACATGTATATTCACATATATACAAAATTTAAATTCAAATGATTCAATACATATTTTATTTGAATTGGGGAAACTCGCTTCAATTTACAATTAATTTTACAATTTTAACTCAAAAATTCAATTAATTATCAATTTAAAAATATATAAAATCCGGGATCGTTACACCTAGGGTCAAGTGATATGGATATTTATCATTTCAATCTGCAATTTAGAATTTTACGGTTATATATCATTTCAAACCGCATCCCGAATTTAACAATAAAATCCATAAAGTTGCTCGAGTCTATCATTTCAACCCATAACGATTTTTCCCTAATCTATAGGTCATTCGGGTCTGTATCATTTCCACCCATAGTGAACTTGCAGTTTATAACGATATAAAATACAACATCCATTCATCCAATATCAACTATCAATATCCATCACAATCATCACCCAAATCAATCATAAAAGATCAATAGATAATTGATAATCAATAATAGGTATTTAACAAGCAATTTAAATTCAATAATAAATTAAATAACGATTTAATTCAAATAAATTCAAATTAACCGAGATGACGATTTAAAATATACCAAACAGCCATAAATAAATTTGCAATCACATCATAAATTTAATTTAACAAACATAAGAAATTTATAAGTTGTGAGTGGGTTAAAACACTCACCTTTGAATTTCAATCGATTTGAAATTCAAATAAAGGCCCAAAATTCAAACGGTCTCAGAATTCGTCCAAACCTGCGCCAAAATGTCTGGAATTTCAATACGATCCCAGCGTAGAAAACCGCTCGTGAAACGGACCTCGTGTGCGAAAGTTATGGTGATTAGAACATTCAGAAATTTAAATTCAAATTAAAAATAAAAGGAAAATAAAATACCTCGTCATCTCATTGCCACAACAACCCTAACACGCATCTAGCCCTAATTCACGCGAGCAACAGTTCCATCGTCTCGAACTTCAGCCGCCACTAAAACATTCGAAAACGCCGCCCAACCATCGGCCTGACCCCCGATCCAACAACATCGTTTGCCTCCACTACTCAAGTCGACTCCACCATGATGGCGCGGCCCCTCCAGGCACCTCCAGGTGTACGTGGCCGCCGCACCCTATCAAGCTAAATCGCAGCCAACCTCCTCGACTTCACGACCAATGACAACCACAGATGGATGCACCAAGATGCCCTCTACAATCCTAAACTTCCCGATCGTCGTATAGACGAAGATCCGCCATTGGATCGAGATTGCAGCCTATGAACGGCCGAGGTTCATCCTGAATTTCTGGACACTTAATGTATCGAATTGAAAAACGAATTGCAGATTTGCCCTGCGCTCGTCGAGAGCTTCAAATCGATAAAAAATTCGATATTGCTTGAGGAGTTTTTAATTTTCAATTTGATTTTTGATTTGGATTTGCAATTTGGGAATTAAGGTTTGCAGCCATTGGGAAGAGAGAAGCAAATGGAATTGTACGTACTAAAATCAGAAATAAGAAATGACCTAAGGTTTATAACGATCTATTTATAGGAAGAGCTGAAAATAGAAAGAATGGACCAAATTGATTTACACGTTGAACGATAAATGACCCGAAAAGCCCGTTCTGACTCCGGAACGAAAAAGGGTCAACCCATATATCAAAATATATGTTTTCAAGAATTTTAAAATCAATGGAACAGGTTTCAAGTCCTAATTCCATCGTATGAAGAAGTTATGTTAAAATCAGCTTATTTCAAATTGATTTCAATTAAATTGATTTCTAGGCGTTTCGAGCCCGTACGATCAAACGACAAGTCCAATCGTTACGAAACTTGAAATCCTACAATAATTTACTGTTATGGATCTGATGAAACTAGTTTCGTCGAAATTCGAATTAGTGGCCAAAATGGCTATTTTCACGTTAATTAAATAAATTAATAATTAATTAAATAAATCACTTTTTAATTCAAGTTTAATAATTTACGATTTCTATCATTTTTGATTACGTAGACATTTACAATGACTTAATGCAGGTTTATATAACCATTCGGTGTTGGCTATTTCACAAATTGTAGTGTTCAATTTCACTCTAATTAAATCCAATTAATTATAATTTAATTTTAGTAAATTTATTTTATTTGGTCTCGATCTTTAATTCAATCAATTATTATTCTATAGGCATAGTTAACATTGTTTTATATTTCATTACATTAATATCCTCCAATTTCCATCTTTTATTTGTATTAACTACTATATTACAATTATATTGAATTTGGTCAATTTCACACATTAATTATAATTTAAAATCTCAAATTAGTTTATTTATCTTGATTTCACCCTTCTATTAAATCAACTACTACCTTATGAATATAATTACATTTCTATTTCGTTTATTATATTCACAATTTTCAGCATTTGTCTTAACTCACATTAATGTAACATTCTATTGACATTTATTTGCAATCGATTAATTAAATTGGTAACAACAACAATTGTCATCATTATACATTTTATAAGATTTGTAAGTTTATTCTTTACAAACAATTATTATAACAACTCTTGTGACGCCCCACCTCTATGCTCATAATAACAAAGAGTATTAAAAGAAATACTGTCTATTATTACGAAGAATAAGACTGGATAGGAGCGGCCATCCGTAGTTGGCCTTACACTAATATTGGTTACGTCGATAGGAGTGGTATATACTTTTTATTTTTTTCATCTTATTTATTTACTCCCATTGACATACCCAATTACCAGTATAAAACAAACTACGATGGTTCATAATAGTTTAGGACATTAGATATAATAATAACACAGATAATATAATTGCGGAACACAGATAAAACAAAAGTCTCATATATATATAACTGATGTCAGTTAAAATATAGTTGACACAATACATATGATACAACTACAACTGTCGACTCTGGAAGTTATATATACAAGTACATTATCAACTAATATACATGAATACATATCATCATATACTATGACACGACTTCTACAAAACGACGAAAACTACTTCAGAAGATATAAAAAGTCTTCATAGCCCGAACAACAACTCAAAGCAGGAAATCTACAACCTGAAATAACTCGGGTCTGACCCGAGTATTACATTCAAAAGAAAATAATATACGGGTCAGTCTAATTCAAACTCAGTTATTAATGCACAGGAGCAATAATAATCAATGTCAAATAGACGACAGCAACAGAAATCTCGTATATCCAACTTCTCGATAAGAGAATCGGATAACAACAAATATAACACTAAACAGTGTTAAACAAAAAATCAACAATCCAAATCAAAATACAACTTCAAAATATTGAATTTAACCAACGAAACAATTCAACAAATCAAAACATCAATTTAAAACTGTCAAATCTGATAGGGCTGCAGTACACGCATGCGTGTACTGCCTCGCCACTATCGCATGAGATACACAAAAGCTCAGTGAAAGTCATAAATGATCACAAGGTCAAACCCCGAAATTGGGTTCAACTCAAGTGTGATAACAACACAAATGAAACTGGCTTATACTTGAACCAGAACATAAATCCATACCAAACAATAAAAAGAAGTACAACTGAAATGAACATAGCACATGCACCAGATGCAAGTGCACATACATATAATACTCAAAGTCAAGACTACATGAGCCAAGACCAGAGAACAAGGCAGCAGCCGTATGCAAATGACTACAGCAAGTGAGAATAGTGGATGTACAGAACATCACTAATGAAACAAGTTTAAGGAGATAGTGAATATATATATAGTTCATCACTAATGAAACAGTGCAAATATGAAGTGCACTACAGAGGCACAAGGCAACTGTGCCCAAAACAAATACCACTGTAAAAAGGAACAACTCAGAAATGTTCAAGGACTAAGACAGGTCGAAATAAACGAAGTCATAAAACAAATAATCAATTCTACAACAAGTGGACCAGACTTAATACATGTATACGTACTTATGAATACACATACACATCTAAATCAACGAAATCGCATTAGCAATATCACAAAGTCAAAGTCGAAACCAGGTATAACCGAAGTCAGAATGAAATCGTCATCACAGTAAAGTCAATGGAAACAGAGATCGAAATCAAAATCGACAACTGCACATGCTTAACACTAACAACAAATGACACAGGCACTAAATCAGGTGAAGCAACCTGAACACATATCCAATGTTATGCTTAAAGTCCAAATGCTTCAATCACAAAAGATATCACGCTGATACCAAACAGAGAAAGTAACAGGGTCACGAAATCAACATCAAACTAAGTCAGACACTCTCAAAATCTTAATGCCGAAACATCAAAGTCTGGTAAAAATCAAGTTGAAGTCGCGAGCTACAAAAATCATGGAACCACATACTCTAAATCAACACTACAGTCAGATGCAAATCAGCCGTAATGGCCAGGAGGTCGAAATAGTATGAAAATTCACCAAAACCATATAGTTGAAATGGTACATATCAATGTAGGCGAATTTATTTAAATCACAAAATATCAATATCGAAACAAAATCGAATGGCCAAGATAAACATTGAAATAGACGTACACATATAATGAACTCGAATACCAGTGAAACAATGAAACCACAATGGACCGGTTCGAACTATGACAGTGTTGTGGCCGAATAACCCATGTCAACCGAGAAGTATCATCATCAAATTGATGTACCAGTCGAGCAAAAGGCCTCAACACCAGGTCAAGATAAATGCCAAAGTCACATATTATTACAGCCAAAATCTAGTGATATCAAAACCCAAGTAGAAGCAAAAAAACAACATATCATCTCAAGTCACCAAGGCCGAATTCAAAACAATGCCAAAGTCGACATAAAGGCAATTGCCAGAACAAAAATCAAAGCGACCTAAGTTAAGACCATGAACAATTGACTGGAATCAAAGGTACACAGAACGAAATCAACTTCAGCCAAATCATAACAAGTCAAAGAAATCGTGAAATCGCGAGTTCGAATCGAACAAAACAGGAAATTTAAACTAGATGTGAGTGAATAAATCACTCACCTTATCGACGAATGCAGATTGAAGGAGCCGAAGTGTAGAGAGCGTTGATCGACTAAGGCTCGGCTTCGATCGAAACAAGCAACGGATCCATCACCTGATTGAGCGAATCCATGTCACTGCACCACGAAGTCGAACGAAGCCCTAATTTCATGGCCGCCATTTATTATCTTTTTGAATGTTTTAATTTAGGGTTCGAATGAAAATGATCAAAGAAAGAAAGGGGAATGGGTTATGATAAACATCACGGCAACACAATTATGGGCCACAATACTATTTTTCTTTAAAGCCCGCTTCAATATTTACAAAGTTTACAAAAGAATTTCAGATCGATTCACAATTGCAATGGTAATTAACCAACGATTTAATCGCCTTTTGACGTTAAATAATTGTTATAAAATCCCGGGTTGTTACAACTCTCATTACACTAAATTTATTTCATTTCCATTCATTACACATTATTTTATTAATAAGTCAACATTTAAATTATCAATTACCTTTTATATCCCATTATAAATTAATGCACACATTAATACAACATATATTATAATTCCTTATATGATACTGATTTTATTCAATTACCATTAATTATATATATTATCTCAATAATTAATTCATATTTACATTCATTTCCTTATATTAAATTTATACCCAAGTTATAACATTTGCATTATTTCAATCAATTGGAATTCCATAGGAATTGTTAAAATTTAACTTACAATAATATTGTTACAATTCATTCTAGTTATTATTTCATTATTAAATTACAAATTTCTATTTCTTTCAACTCTAAATTACAAAATCTTATTAAATGAACAATTTTAATTATCGAAATTTTACGAGTCGTTACACTCTCCCCCACTCAAAACTTTTCGTCCTCGAAAAGGAAAAGGGAGGGAAAAGAAGGAATTAAGAAATCAATAAATCTTATTCAAAGTATTAAATATATAAACAATTAATTTACATAATTAAATAATTTAAATAATTATATCAATTTATAACAATTAAATCCTTTTATACTCAAGTTAACAATGGTTTGGAAAACATTTCATAAAATTTTCTAAGTCCAAAATTTATGAAAAATTTCGGCAGAGTCTCCTTTGCACGGAGAGGTCTGGGAGAAATAATAATATCAATAAAACAACATATATCATAGATTTCAAAAATAATATATCCCAACAACGGGAAAAACAATATAATATCGCTAGAAAACCGTAATCCGAGAACGTACCTATTTGTCGGGCAAATAACGCTTATTTTTATGAAACCAAAAGTAGTAGCAATTGCTTCCATAACCTGTAATTCGCTTATATAATCCAAAGAAGTTAATAATTATATAAGAGAAATATTTATATTGCTTTAAATTTATATCAAACAAATCATAACAATATTCACTTGCAAATAACATACAACAAGCACATGCAACCCAACAGCATACAATCATCATATGAAACCAATGTAATCAATCATACATCCACATCAACAAACAAATGGTTCATCCGGGTTCAGAAACTTTTAATCGCGTTGAATGACAAATAAACTACTATGTATACTGTTTACTCAACAGTCTTATATAAAACTCAATAGATTATTCATACAACCTAAGCAATTAGAAGTATCTTTTCCCAAACAACCATAAACCAAAACAAACAACAAATTCCAAATATAGTTTAAGTTTATTCTTATTAATTTCTTTTCTCAGTGATCATTTCTTTAGTTTACATTTATTTCTTACAAAATCCAATTTCCATTCATTCATTTATTACATAATTTCATTTATTTACATTCATTTACTTACAAATTCATTTTTCTTTATTTATTCATATAATGAAAACTCTTTTCATTTCTTTATATTCATTTCTTGACATACGTTATTTCCATTCAATTGATTATAAAATCAATGAATTTATATTCCAACTATTACATAAATTTTATTGCAGTTTAGTTCACATTTATTAATTTATATATCTGGCTTCCATTAGATATTAATATTCATTTGCATAAGTTCATACTTAAGTTTCTTACTTTTTTAAATTTACATTCATTTTCTTATTTAATGTCATTGAATATTATATCCATTTTCTAAATCAATTCAACTTTTTTGAAGTTATAATCATTTAATTCAGTATAGTATTCATTTTATTATTTACTTTAACTATAAATAGCTTCAAACATTAACTTAAGTTTATAATCCTTTATTTATAATATTCATGTTCAATTCAATTAGTTAGGATATCAATTCATTTACTTAAGCTTATGATTATTTACTTACAGTACTCACTTTCTATTACATTTTATTTTAGTAACATTTCAATTATAACTTAAGTTTGTAACAACTATAATATCAAAGTTCTTATTAAAAAGAATTTCATTGAACACTTTCATTACTTCAGTTTTACTTGTATAATATTCCATCACATATCCTATTTAACATTACAACTTTTAATATTTTGGTAAGTTATATATATATATATATATGTTTTAAGACTGCAATCGAATATTACCCATGTTTCTCTTATTTATTTAGTCAACGCTGATGTTCAATAGTTATCATTTCTCATTTTCATATCCTTTTTATTTACAGTTTACAAATATCAAATTTCTTGTTTATTTCATTCATAACTTGGCATTTAATTTTCTTAATTTCATTTCAGAAGTTCCAATTATTAAATGGTAAAAGTTTCATTTCATTTCAAAAATTAAAATCTCTAATTTATAGAAATTTCAGAACTAAATGTCGGATTCCATTTCAAACCATTTAAAACAATGTATATATAGACTCATAGCTTTTATATCCAATCATATTTAGAAAATAACAATTTTAGATTAGTTTATCAAAACGAACGTGTAGTAAACTACTACAATGGCCTTCCCATATTGAAACTCGAAAATAAATGTCGATGATGCGTGCACTCATCACCGAAATTATTTTCCAACGACCGAGCGGGGAGTACAGAACTTATTCTTTCCAAAATTTCTTTAGAACTATTTTTTCAAATCATATTGAAATATTTATATCAATAAATACTTCTAAATATTATTATTATTATATTCCAAGACCATTCAAAAGAAATTTTCAAAAATCTTGGAATTTAAGTTCTAAATTTTCCAATTTATATTTATTTATTTACAAATTTTAATTTTCAACCAATATTTATAAATTTTCACTACCTAACAAACAAATATATTACAACCAAATATATAAATTAAAAAATTTATTATTATATATACAAAATATATAATAGGAAAAATTATTTCATTTACCTATATTTCAAAACAAATATTGTGTCGGTCTGCCCTATTAAGTGTTTAGAAATCCCTATCGATGTCATAGCGTCCTATGCACCAACCAAAATTTATAAATACAAAACAGAACAAATTAACACAATACCAAAATCTTTTATAACACTAACAAATACGCTCTCTCAGATATATACACTCAGCAACTCATCATAGGGTGTTACTACCTTATTTAATATGAGTCAGACCCCACAGAGCTAAGGTTATCGCTAAACCTGGCTCTGATACCAAATGTAACGACCCACCCTTTTGGACGGTTCAAATCGACAATAAACCACGCATGTCAGACTCAAACCATTCAAAAGGGAGGATTGTTATTGGGTAAATAAGAAATAGAGAAAGAAATAAAAAAATACAGAATCTCGCAGTGGAATGACAAAATATAATAATCAAATAACAGTTCATGAAGCTGTTTACAAATAATTTAATTATACTTATACATTATAGAATCAGAGTTACAACCAACAAGAATAAATAAATAAATAAATGCAGCGGAACAACATATGCAATGGAATAAATATAATAATATTAGTACAAATCTTCGTCTTTTCCCACTAGAAATAAGGTCTTCAATCCCTGAAATGCTCAGGCTGACTAGAGCGAATTGAAAAGATAAAACACTCGAGTCGGAACTAAAAGATCTTATGTAAGTTAAATCAACGGCAAATATGAGTGTGACGGCGTCAAAGATGTTTACCGGGTTTGACATCTCCTATCCGGTGTCTAATGTGAGTGCAGTAACTTAAGAGATGTTCGGGATTCACATCTCCTATGGATCCGTTAAACTATCTACTATGTAGTAATATATGCTATTATAATAATGTCTAAAGTAAAGCAAACTTTTAAAATAGCATTAAAGCGTTACCCATATCCCCCTTAACACATTTTATAGTGCCATAGTCTATACAGTACCGTAATACCTCCTGATCGGGAGGCTACCAGAGGGCACTCCATAGGTATGACACAAAACAAACTCGTAGTGGGCGCGCTAGGGCATGTGAACACGGCACAACTAGGCAATGCCAGGGTAGATATACCAATTACACTTCCGGGCTGGTGGTAACTTATAGCAGCTACTATCGCCCACCTTGGAACACACTCCCAAATCAAAATCAAGGGTGGCCACCAAATCAATCACAAAGTCAGAATATAGTATCGAAGGAATGTGCCCGATCGGAGGAATGACCTCACTTGGCCCGTCAATTGCTCCTGTTTTAGTCACATCTAAGCTGACTCACGGGAGTCAGGGTCACGTCATACCTCATATAGGATCGTCGCGAACCATCCTACTTCATTCTGGAATCTCCACCGCGTACACAGTTGTTAAAGTGGTTTTCGGTATTGGCAGAGAGTATGACAAGATCCGATCCCGGTCTCTTTAACAACCAACCGCTTATTACACACCAGATGGTTCTTTTACATTTCAAAAGTCAATTCACAATTCATACCAAAATATCATATTCTCAAAACCATAATACTTTCGAAATCATATTCAATTTGAAATCATATTCACCTTGGAAGATCATATCGTTTCCAAACCATAATTTTCCAAAATAGGTTAAACCCTTACTTAAAAATCATCATATTCAACTAAATACAACATTTAAATCCTAACTGAGGTTATAATATCATTTAACCATATTCACTTAAAATCGAGGGATTCAAATATAAATACCTCTACCTTATTTAGTTTGAAATTTAGAAAGACAGTTTTAGATAGTAAAAATTTGTTATAAATAGCTATAAATAGTAAAAGTACTCTGAAATAATTTTATAATAGATTAAAATTAGTTTAACTTGATTTAAGATAGTTGAATAGATTTAAAATAGATTTAAATATAATTAAAATAGATTAAATAGCTTTAAAATAGATTAATTTGATTTAAATTAAATTAAACGGTCAAATTAGTTTAAAAATAAATTAAATTGGTTTAAAATAGATTAAAATAATTTATATAGTTAATATAGGCTAAATATGAAATTCGGAATTCTTATAAGTTTAACTATTTATTTCAACATATTTGGACAATTTCACATTTCCAAATCACAAAACCCAATTTCAATACATTTCAAAGTTATATTTCAAACAATTTTAACAACTCAATTCTGGTAAATTTCAATTTATACTTCAAAAATCAACTTTAAAATTTCAATTAAATTCCTTTAAATAATTCCTTTAAACCGATTCAATAATAATTCAATTTATATAAATCAAATTCTTATTTCAAAATATTATTCAATTTATTTCAAAAATTAAGGATTCAAAGATCATTTGATTTAACCAATCTAGTGTTCGTATATAATTCTCTAGCCTAGGGTCAAGTGATACGGATATTTATCATTTCAATTCGCAATTTAGAATTTTACGGTTATATATCATTTCAAACCGCAATCCCGAATTTAACAATAAAATCTATAAAGTCGCTCGAGTCTATCATTTCAACCCATAACGATTTTTCCCTAATCTATATGTCATTCGGGTATGTATCATTTCAACCCATAGTGAACTTGTAGTTTATAACGATATAAAATACAACATCCATTCATCCAATATCAACAATCAACATCCATCACAATCATCACCCAAATCAATCAACAAACATCAATAGATAATTGATAATCAATAACAGGTATTTAACTAGCAATTTAAATTCAATAATAAATTAAATAACGATTTAATTCAAATAAATTCAAATTAACTGAGATGACGATTTCAAATATATCAAACATCCATAAATAAATTTCCAATCACATCATAAATTTAATTTAACAAACATAAGAAATTTAGAAGTTGTGAGTGGGTCAAAACACTCACCTTTGAATTTCAATCGATTTGAAATTCAAATAAAGGCCCAAAATTCAAACGGTCTCAGAATTCGTCCAGACTAGCTCCAAAATGTCTGGAATTTCAATACGATCCTAACGGAGAAAACCGCACGTGAAACGGACCTCGTGTGCTAAAGTTATGGTGATTAGAACATTCAGAAATTTAAATTCAAATTAAAAATAAAAGGAAAATAAAATACCACGTCATCTCAATGCCACAGCAACCCTAACATGCATCTAGCCCAAATTCACGCGAGCAATAATGCCATCGTCTCGAACTTCAGCCGCTGCTAAAACCATCGAAAATGCCGCCCAACCATCGGCCTGACCCCCGATCCAACAACATCGTTCGCCTCCACTACTCAAGTCGACCCCACCATGATGGCGCGGCCCCTCCAGGCGCCTCCAAGCGTACGTGGTCACCAGACCCTATCAAGCTAAATCGTGGCCAACCTCCTCAACTTCACGACCAATGACAACCATAGATGGATGCAGCAAGATTCCCTCTACAATCCTAAACTTCCCGATCGTCGTATAGGCGAAGATCCGCCATTGGATCGAGATTGTGGCCTATGAACGACCGAGGTTCATCCTGAATTTCTGGAAATTTGATGTATCGAATTGAAAAACGAATTGGAGATTTGCCCTACGCTCGTCGAGACCTTCAAATCGATATAAAATTCGATATTGTTTGAGGAGTTTTTAATTTTCAATTTGATTTTTGATTTGGATCTGCAATTTGAGAATTAGGGTTTGCAGCCATTGGGAAGAGAGAAGCAAATGGAATTTTACGTACTGAAATCAGAAATAAGAAATTACCTAGGGTTTATAACGATCTATTTATAGGCAGAGCTGAAAATAGAAAGAATGAACCAGATTGATTTACACGTTGAACGATAAATGACCCGAAAAGCCCATTCTGACTCCGGAACGAAAATGGGTCAACCCATATATCAAAATAGATGTTTTCAAAAATTTAAAATCAATGGAACAAGTTTCAAGTCCTCTTCCATCGTATGAAGAAGTTATGTTAAAATCAGCTTATTTCAAATTGACTTCAATTAAATTGATTTCTAGGCGTTTCGAGCCCGTACGATCAAACGCCAAGTCTGATCGTTACGAAACTTGAAATCCTACAATAACTTACTGTTACGAATCCGATGAAACTGGTTCCGTCGCAATCCGAATCAGTGGCCAAAATGGCTATTTTCATGTTAATTAAATAAATTAATAATTAATTAAATCACTTTTTAATTCAAATTTAATAATTTACGATTTCTATCATTTTGGATTACTTAGACATTTACAATGACTTAATACAGGTTTATATAACCATTCAGTGTTGGCTATTTCACAAATTGCAGTGTTCAATTTCACTCTGATTAAATCCAATTAATTATAATTTAATTTTAGTAAATTTATTTTATTTGGTCTCGATCTTTAATTCAATCAATTATTATTCTATAGGCATAGTTAACATTGTTTTATATTTCATTACATTAATATCCTCCAATTTTCATCTTTTATTTGTATTAACTACTATATTACAATTATATTGAATTTGGTCAATTTCACACATTAATTATAATTTAAAATCTCAAATTAGTTTATTTATCTTGATTTCACCCTTCTGTTAAATCAACTACTACCTTATGAATATAATTACATTTCTATTCCTTTTATTATATTCATAATTTTTAGCATTTGTCTTAACTCACATTAATGTAACATTCTATTGACATTTATTTGCAATCGATTAATTAAATTGGTAACAACAACAATTGTCACCATTATACATTTTATAAGGTTTGTAAGTTTATTCTTTACAAACAATTATTATAAAAACTCTCATTACACTACATTTTTTTCATTTCCATTCATTACACATTATTTTATTAATAAGTCAACATTCAAATTATCAATTATCTTTTATATCCCATTATAAATTAATGCACACATTAATACAACATATATTATAATTCCTGACATAATACTGATTTTATTCAATTACCATTAATTATATATATTATCTCAATAATTAATTCATATTTACATTCATTTCCTTATATTAAATTTATAACCAAGTTATAACATTTACATTATTTCAATCAATTGGAATTCCATAGGAATTGTTAAAATTTAACTTACACTAATATTGTTACAATTAATTCTAGTTATTATTTCATTATTAAATAACAAATTTCTTTTTCTTTCAACTCTAAATTACGAAATCTTATTAAATGAACAATTTTAATTATCGAAATTTTACGGGTCGTTACACATTCACAACCTTATATTTTCAACACTTGAAAAATATGCCTATACATATCTCAATGGTATAAGTATATTTCCAAAACAGAGAAAGATTTCCTTTTTACACACCTCTAGGAAAAATTTATAAATTCCATTATTAATCTCGAAAACCAATTTATAACCCCATTCATAAATCTCTAAAATCATTTATAAATAAATTATAATCATCTAATTTAAAACACTATTATATAGTAATAAACAATAATTAACTTTAAAACATCGTAAAAATAAAAATTCATAATTTCATAACATTCTTAATAAAATAATAATAATCCATCTTCAACATTAATATAAATAATAATAATTAATTTCCAAAACCTTATTGATAAATAATTATTATTAATTTTAAACCATATTTTATTTCAAATAATTAGCTTTTCAACATAATAAAATATTGATAAGCGACTTTTAAACAATATTAATAAAATAAACAACTTTTGAAACATAAATATATTTCCTTGGTAAAAATCCATACTAAATTTCAACATAATCATTTCCATATTTATAAAGCTATATTTTATAAATCTCCTTCTATTTTATAAAACTTCCTTCTTATAAAATTTCCTTATTTATAACTCTATCTCTTCATAAATCACGCTTATTTATAAAAATCCTACTTTAAACATCAATTACAATCCCTTTTTAACGTTGCTTCTGTATATATACTTTTCTTTTATAAATTCCAAATAGAATCAAAAAAATTTCTAAAGCAAAATTCCACTTTATATTATAAATCCACAATTTGTGATTTACTTCCCATTTATACAATGATAAAGTTTCCCTTTATTTATAAACACCGTTTATAAATCCATGCTTTTATAAGCAAAAATACGATTTTACAAATCTTCATTTCATTTGTAAAATACCATTTTTATATATTATCACATTTATAAATTTCACATTTATCAATAAATTATAATATATGTACACACACACACAGATATATATATATCACTTTATATAAATATTTATATCAAAATATTTCTATCTTCTTTTTAAAACCATATCCCTTTATTATAAAAGACGGACTTAGTTTTAAGATTATAAAAATCTTTATTCACGGTTCAAAAATCTCTATTTAAAATATTTTATAGAACTACAAATTTATAATCTCTAAAAATCATACCTTTAATTTTATTTAAAATAAACTCCTTCTCTTAGTAATTCTAGAATTATTATTAATATATATATATATATATATATATATATATATATTTTCGAAAATCATTAAAAATCTTTTTAAAAACTAATTCTTCATTTTATAGTATCTTAAAATATTAAAAATATGGCGCGGTGTTACTATAGCACCGAATAGGGAAAAAAATCATCCATGTCATCAATTATGGCATCTAACATATCATATATCAAATTATATGAAAACTAAAATCAACAATGTGAGGAATCCTACTGGATCCCTCCAACCTGTCCCCTTGTACCACATAATATATAATCAATAATATAAATTAACCGCTTCGAGGCGGGATCGTATATAAAGGGTCATCCTCTCTTACACGGGAATGTAATAGGGTCTCATTAACTCCAGGGGCGGGAATATATCCAAACCAATAATATAAAAGAGTAAATCATCCAACCATCAATAACAATAAAAAATCCACACATCCAATTAATAAATTTTATCGACTATATAATATTTTTGGTTAACCAAAAAGGTGAGTTTTACTCACATTGATTCCAATTTTCCGCCAAATCGCTCCGGTTTGAATTAAAATTGAATAGACTTTCAATTTTAATCCAATTTCTTATGAGCTCCAAATCCATCCAATCCAACTCCATAACGTAGCACTCGCTGATATGATCATCATGCAACTCGAAGCGTTCAATTTGGACCTCGTATGAGTTTAATATGAATTAATGAATGTTTTGAAATAATTAAATATAATTAACTTAAATAAATAAACGTTTAAACCTAATTACCATTTTCCACTTTCATGCTTTCGTTTCTCGGTATTAAACTCGACCGCGATAACCTCGCATGCCGCCGCTGCCATCGCATCGCCGAAGACCGTAGCCACCCACATCAAACGTCGCTTGCCCTCGCCCACGCTCGGGCCACCCAAGCGCCGCCCAATGCCTCGTCATCGACGAGAAATCACTCCCCAAAACAGCCACTACCATGGTCGAATTCTGACCTCCATGCCACACTATACAACAATCCAACCGTTGAAATCCTTGGTTGCCTCGAGCTCTACATTTCCCTAGTTATGGTCGAAAGCTGATGTTGCCTCGATTGGCCTGACGAATTTTGGCTGTGGGATGGAAGGAGGGGGAATTGAAAATTTAGACGAACTTTCTCTGATGCACGCTAATTATATAAGGGAAAGGGTATAGGCACGACGTGCAAGTACGATTATGGGTATGGGCAAGTATGGTTATAAATATTATTTAATTTTAAAGTATTCATTCAAAGCACCCTAAAATCTCAAACTCCAAACGAGGCTTGCCTCCTAGCGTTCTATATGTTATACCCTTATCTTGAACATAATGGATATAGTCTCAAGACCTAATTCGATCATATACAGAAGATAGCTTTTCAAACCTAGTTATTATATAAGTTTCTGAAATTAACTTCTACGCATTTCGATCTTGCACGCCCAAACAATACGTCCGATCACTATGAAATTCGACGGCGTACTATAATTCACTATTACAGATCCAATGAAACTGGTTTTGTCCAATTATGAGGTAGTGCCCTGGAAGGCTATTTTACACGTTAATTAGAATGAATATTATAAAAACCAAATTAATCACTTTAATATCCAAATTTAAAAGTCTATTATCATCATTCTTTTTTATATTGGATTCAAATAACATTTCCTAATCATTTTATTAATATTAAATTCCAGGTTAGATTATTTAAACAAATCCCAATATAAAAATTACTATTCAAATTAACAAAACTTTCCATTCCAATATTTATATATATATGAAATTCAAGTTATTTAACTTATAATATATATCCTATTTGATTAGCTATCCTTAAGGAAGTAACAAGGTATGATGGTTCTAAACAAAACATATCTACAAAACACTAAGATATAAATGAATGTGATGCACCAGTATCAAACAGTACCATAACTAGCATGCTATGAGTCAAAAGTATACCTTCCATCACAGGCTTTCCCTTCTCAGCTGCTATTGGTCTTGATGTAGATGGCTCCAAAGAAAAAACCTTCCCTTTGTTAGCCTTGGCTGCTTCTGGACATTTGTTCTTATAATGCCCCACCTGGTCGTAATTAAAGCACTTCACTTTCTGCTTCCCTACAACCACCTTGCTGTAACGACTGGGATTTTTGACCCTCGAAATTGACACTAATACTTCCTCGTGCCGCAAATCCAAGTGCCTAAAAGCCTGACTGTTAGGGGAAAAATAATATAAGGATAGAACATAATCTCACACGAATGGAATAACATATATTATTTCAATATATAATCTTTACAACGGTAAAATTTGAATACAATATCAGAGTCTAACCTGGATTTAGCCTGGACAGTTATAAACCCTCTGTCCTTATAAATGTAAAAACAAATGCAAAAGATGCAGCGGATAATAGAATACGTCCATACGTAAATAAAGATCTCCAACTCTCCTCAGGAAACTCCAAGTGTCTTCAACTAAACCTGAAACTACTCGGATCTAACCCGAGTAAAAATACCTGGATCAAGCTTCATAAACCAACATAAGATACTCGATTTAAAAATTGATGCCAGTTAAAAAATCTTTGAAAAGAAGGGTATCTCATAAGACCACGCCCACACATAAATGCAGACGAGTTTTTATCTTATGATAACCAAAATACTTTATATCAAAACATTTGATATTATTCTTAATGACATTGGTTTGAAAACACTTTTCAAATAAATATATACACAATGAACGTATCAATACCCTGACTAAGTCTATGGTAATATATCTGGATTAGGTCAACAGAATATACCTGAACGAAATATATGATACAAAAGGGGTAGCGGAAATGTTTGCAAAGCATTACAACTATTTTGGGAATACAATCAAAACCGTAAAGCTCGTATTGGAATTGGATTTCCAACATGATAGGGAACTAGTGGCCTTTTCCTTCGATCCACGCATAGCAAACATAGTTCTCGCGGTGCCTTTATTGCTTTTCTCAAGCAAGCCACTTGGAACTGTACTTGCTACACTACAAATATCTGGTAGCCTTATCGCTTCTCACAAGCAAGCCACTATATTAAAATAAATGCCCTGAGGATCAAGATTCCACTGGACTCCTCCATACTCATACAATCGATAGCCTGAAATATATGTCATGTAAACCACATAATTATCCGTATCATCTCCAGGATGTGAGGCTCGTAAGGCTACGCTCAATTTTAACAAAGCCATGCTTTTTCTATTCACAAAGCCACGCTTTATTCTTCCACAAAGCACATTCCACTTAGAATGCCACACTGCCATTCCTTCAATCACTATTGACTTCCACGAACATACAACCTCTGAGCTCGTACATCTTAGAGAAGGGTGTCAAGCTAAGAGAAGTTGCCTTCTCCGCCACCAAGAAGATGTACGTTTGTAAAAGTCAACGTTGTGATCTTAGAAATGCAATGTAAGACATTCGTCCATAAAAGTTCATTCTGGGACTGAACGAAATCGAAGGCACTCCTCTTACCACATCCTTTTTTTTCGAATCACCCCTAGGATTAGTAGCAAGTAGTCCTTGTATTATGAAGATTTCAAGATACGATAGGACAACTACTATAATAAATATCTTTATATTCAGAGCGACCTAGAGAATGCCAACAAGCAGTCCTTCCACTATGAAGATATTCGGTCTTCAATACAATGAAGATTTTCAGAATGTAGACACTACTGCCATATAAATATAATGTGCGGTAAACCCCTAGGACTTGTGACAGCAATCCCTACATTCTGAAGATCTCTGGTCTTTAAAAATCATCATTTTCAACATGTCTTCACTTTCGAACGTATACATTGGTTCGAAGTGGTTTTCGGATAGGAGTTACCTAAATCCGACCCTAGTTCCTTCGCACCAATCATCGATTAAAAAGATGTTAAGTTCATATGTGACCATCAGTCATCATTCAATTTAATTCATCTTTTTATTTATTCATAAATATCTGAGAGAGACATATTATTTTAAATTATTCCATTTATCTTCTTAATAGTATGTGGAATCATTAAGCCTCATTTATCAAATCATTTAGTAAATTTAAACCTTTTTAATCTTGGAATAATTCCAAATCAATTCACCTTTTACTTAGGAAAACATTTCCAAATCATTCATTTAAATCTCATATTGGAAAACACTATTTTAGAGCATCCGGGCTTTTCTTCCGATCTGTTCCACCCCTCCCCTAAAAAGAGCAAACAGAGGCTAGGTAAGTTCAGGCCACTGGTTGTTCCATCCCTATACATTAGTTACACACCTCGTTTTACCTTTCTACATCTCACAAGCGGGACAAATGTACTAGTCGTTTCCGCATACTCCTTTCACTTTTAGAAATGATTTATAAAACTTCCAAATCATTGTTTAAAACACTTAATTATTCTTTTAAAAACCATTTATAATTAGATATGAAAAAGAATGGTTAAGTATAAAATCGTATTTCACAAGTTATTGAAACTGCTGTAAAAAGCGCTACGAAAAAGCGCTGCAAACAATATATTAAAGCTTCTTTAATCAACAACATTTTTACTTCACATATGTTAATTTTTCCAACTCAAACAACTTTTAAAACACTTTAAATGATTTATAAGATTTATTCCATATTTTTAAACATTTTTAAAAAAAAAATTAGAATATTTGCTACTTTGGCCCTCGAACTGCCAAAGTGCGATTTTATCGAAAACTTGATTTGCTCATATTTTAAAATTGACTAAATGAACCCTCAATCCTTTTCTTCTATTTGAAAACTATAGTCATTAGAGTTCGAAAAATTCTTATCGTAAAGAAATCCGACTCCGATTCAATCCTATAGAAGGTTTTAACTTTTACGGTGCAAAATCGTGAACTACTGTTGAGCGATGCGCCTATTTTTGTCTGCAAATTTATTACTTATCAAAACTTCTCCAAATTGAATTTATTTGTTTATGAAACATTTACAAACCATTTTCAAACATTTAAGCCAATATTTTCCATATTAAATCTCTTTTTCACTTTTAAATCATCTTATAATATTATATTATTATAATATTCCTTTTCAACCTTTTCATATTTTCAAAACCATTAAGAGGCTAAATAACTTCATATACACATCCATATGGATTTATTTTTCATTAATTATTCATTTTTAATTACTTAACTATTTTTATTATGATTTCTCATAATTTATCACAACAAAGTTATCAACCATATCAACATCCATAAAATCAACCATATAATCAACCAAGGTATCAGCCAAGCATTTAAATTTATAATTTAAACATTCATATAATTATATTCTAAATTGAGTACTCACTTATGGCTCCACTCCACCAATCTTTCCCATAGCTTCCCAAATTGATTCCGGAAGCACTTCGGCAGCACTTCCTCTTCTTTTCCTTGCTCTAAAGCTTCCCAACTTCCTTCCTTTCTCCTTGATGGGCTCGGCCTCCCACTGGAATAGGTGATGGAGCTCTGTCTTGATGGTGATGGTGATGGCGATGGCCGTGGGTTATATTGAGGAAGAGAAGGTGTTTTCTTTGACTTGGAGGTGTATAAAATTTTATTATTATTTCTTCGTAATTTTCCGAAGGTGGAAGCCACTAATGAAGAGCTCTTAGAGCTTTAAGAAGAAGGCGGAAGAAGAAGAGAATGGTGTGAAAGAATATGTGAATGTAGGTGGGTATTTATAGGAAAAAAATTTACAAAATATATTTAGGTAAAAAGACCAAAATACCCTTTCCTTATTTATTAAGTAAACTCCATTTTTTCAACACTTAACATCACCTTTCACTTCATAATTATGTCTTAATCACTTGAAATAAAGTAATGATTTTGTTGGATTTGGAAGTGATTGATTTGATGTTTGCTTTTTTACTTTTGTTAATAACCTTACTTACTTTTACTAATGATATTCTAGATTTTTCTAATGATACTTAAAAAAAGTAAACATGTTTTGTTATTAAGATGTGTAATATATATGTTAAAACATGCTAACAAAGGTGCAACAATGTTGCGACAACTTATATTGAACAAAACGTTGATTTTCGACAAAATGTTTCACGGTCACATTTTAACGTTTTTGTTAAACTATTTATTTAACTACAAAGACTTTAAAATAAGTTTCATATCATTTTTTAATAATTAAAATGAGTTTATTTTAGTTATAAAACTATGTTTAATAATATTAAAATCTAATTAAAAAAATACGACATCGATCTGCCGAAATGCGACAAAGTTTGTCAATCTTTATAAAACAAGTTTATAATTTATAAAACCCTTATAAATCAAATTACTATCATTATATAACCATTTAAAAAGAGTTATTTACCATTAACAATAATTATTCGAATGTATATTAAATTTTATCGAAAACCGGCTTTTGTCAATTTTACGATAAAACTTCAAAATCTCTATTTAATTCTAAAAAAAAATAAGTTTATCATTCTTATTTATCATACAAAACATGATTATTAAGTTTGAAAATTCTATATTTGAATATTTAAAATTAATTAAACATTCCATTTAAAAGTGGGTCATTACACTTGCCATCATCAAATCGACACTCGTTAGCATAGTGCCTCTTCTTGTCACACTTGTAACAAACTATGTCAGCTTTTCCCTTTTTGACAGCTCCATCTTTCTGAGCTCCCTTCTTCTTAAAGAATTTTCCCTTCTTATTCTGAGAATTTTGGTTCTCCACCGACTTCTCTTTCCCAAGGGTTGAAAGCATTTTTCATTCCTCATAGTCATTTCCACCACTTCATTCGATGGATCTCTAAGATGTGGCATAGTTGCCCTAGCAATCTACAGCCTTAACCACCAGATAAACTTCTCATTCCTGTTGATAACAGTGTCAGTAGTGGCATATCCATACCTGAACGTCTCATCAAATTTAGCAGAGTACTCCAACACTGACATTTCCCCTTGCTCCAATTCCATAAACTTCCTAAGCAGGGCTGACTTGGCTATTTCAGACAAAAACCTTTCCACGAATCTCCTTTGAAATTCTGCCCAAGTCAATTCCTCTTCAGGTACCCCTATGGTCACTCTGTTCCACCAAAACAAGGCAGCTCATTGCAACATTCTCGAAGCCAATCTCATTTTTTGCTCATCATTCAGGGCCAAATCAGCGAAAATTATCTCATAATATAACATACAGATTTCCACTTCTATCGCATCCTCAATCCCTAGAAAAGGCTTTCCTCCCAGACTAGTGTAATCTCGACTTAGCTTAGCATAGTTATTACCAACTGGCGCTACGGGATTGACTCCTCCCACATTAGCAACATTTCATTTAGCTACTCCTGCAACTGCTCTAGCTTGCATCAAGTAGACAAAGAACTGATACATATTCCCCATATCTACTGGTGGGGTCGCAGCACCTACATTGGCATTTGCATTTTGATTAACATTTTTCTGTCGACCCTAGCTCCTCCTGGTATTGGGCCAAACATTTCCATTGGTTATGGTGCTTCTTCCACCTAGATTCACTTTTCTATTTCCTGCATCCATATCTTTCTTTCTCGTAAATCTACATACAAGCCTTAGTAAGATACAGAAGAAAAGTCTAAGAGAGAGGGGGAGAATACATGCAAATACAAATACGTTATTATAGCGTTATCCCATATCCCAATTTTATTCTCTAATTCATTAGGATTATGTTTTTAACACTCTTTAGGTTTAAAATTCTTTTAATCATAAACCTATGCTCTGATACCAACTTGTAACATCTCTCATTCTGAGGCCCAAAACAAACTGCTATAGATGTTGTAGTCATCCATAGTTATTAATTCTAGGTGATAAATATAGCTATGTAAATCATATCACTAGCCAGAAGTACATGAATATGAAAAATTCTCAATGCAGTTTAACAACAAATTTTCATACATCATTTCAAAAATGATATTTTTCATATTCATTACATAATATTATTTACGAACCCACATTTAGAGCAATTATAATTATTACAAAATACTCCAAGAGCGACATATGAAGATGCCCCCTTGGCTAATCAGAGTCAGATACTTGGAAATTATTCAACTTTGCCATTACATCCAAATAGACAAAACCAAACTACATGGTAGAAATAGATAAAGTCCATAGTAGCTAGGTTGCCTCATGCACATCTCCAAAATCTTATTCATATTATTGGAACCTGACAGCCCTTACTCCTGACCTACTCAAACGAGTACCAGAGAGTTTAAGGGAAAAAAAATTCGAGTCAGACAATAACCTAGTGTGAATAATAACCTACCATCTCAAACCAAAATAAATATATAATGAGACCATGCCACTGAGCGGAACAAGTTTTCCCCTCACTAGTACCTTAATAGAAACATAACAACCATATATTATGCTCCTACAAACACAATGGTTTGAACATAGAAAATAACATTTATAATCATGCAAAATATAATGGATTACCCATCCCAATCCATTAGATTGTCCATCTTAATTTCAAATGACTACCTATCACAATTTAAACTGACTACCCATCTTATTTCAATTTGACTACCCATCTTATAATTATGTGGACTAACCATCTCACATTTAAACATATTCAGACTTATGTGGACTATCCATCTCACATGCAACTACTACTTGGATTACCCATCCCTTACCACATTGACTACCCATCACATGTGGTTTAATTGTTTAAAACTTTATGGACAATCCATCACACATATTCTATTTAACTTAAAATGATGTGGACCATTCATCACACATATTCCATTTAACTTAAAATGATGTGGACTATCTATCACACATACCATAGTTTTCCTAGGATGACTGTGAACCCTTCATTATCCTCACAGAGACTATCCATCTCTAGCATGATATGGACTATCCACCTCACATCCCATAATTTTTCTAGGATGACTATGAACCCATCATTTAACAATTTAATTCATGTTACCAACATCTTTAACCAATTTCTATTGGTGTCCCCAATCAGGTTATCTCCCCTTAAAGTTATAACACTTCAAAGTGACATACACTGGTATCCCCAAACGTTCAATGTCGAATTCATTTAAGAAAATGCATTGGCATCCCCAATGATATAGTCTCATTTAAAAAACATTTAGTTTGTTGAAACTAATCTACTTTGGTGTCCTAAATGATAATGTCGACTTCTGTAATCAAAATAGCATTGGTATCCGCTCGCCGCCCTTATTAGGTTAGTAAAGGTGAATGTCGAAGTTCATCTATATTGGTGTCCCTGAAACACCCCACACCCCTTAGTATACCCAAAAAGGGCACACTAAAGAATATGGTGCGTTATAGGTATAACTAAAACTTTATAGAGACTAAGATTCACAAGACAAATATATAAAACAGTGGAAACATTTAAACTTAAACTTCATTACTCCATAATATAAGTCATAAAACTAAATACATAATATGTCTTAAAATCCGAATACACATGTCTTATGAAAAATACCATCTCAGTCACATCATCAGAGTACATAAAAATAATCATCCATCTCAAAAAGTACAAGTACATCAAAATCCAAATGAAATGAAGACTGAAAAGAAGAAGAATACATGAAGAATGAGAAAGCTCTGCAAATGGGTCCCCAAGAAATCCAAGTCTACTATCCCTACCTCTACTGGCCTATGGGGGTTAAAGGGGAAATACAGGAGTGGGTTAGACTATAAGTCTGGTGAGTGGAAGTAACTACTAGTATTTTTAAGCAAGATAAAGATAATGGACTTAGCAACAGTTCTAGTATAAAAGGAAATAAAAGAAAAGATAAAGCTGGAATAAAATACTGTTTAACTGTTTGCTTTGCTTAGGTAGTTTTGATTGGATTTTTTGCACTTGTCTTAGATGGCTGCTTTGATTAGGCTGAATCCTAATCCCATTTTAAATTGGGCTGAAATCCTAATTCTACCATTTGATCGGCTTTCTATCGCTGTTGTGCCACTGTGAGCTAGTCCCATCCTGTGGGTCCCATAGCAAAAGGATACATGTTTAGCGCTTTGGAACTCAATAGCGACTTATATCCCTACACCGAGGCTGCACGCTCGACCACCACCGTTGGTTTGCACTATCTGTTGCTCCCTCTTATTTATCATTACTTCAACATAAGTGTATCCAGCCTCACCTGATCTGTTGTGAGACCATCAGTCCTAGTCTGATAAGGTCCTGCCCAGTCTCACTTAAGTGTTTTGTGAGACCATCAGTCCTAGTCTGAAAGGGAAATGCTGCCGGATACGGGTCCCTACAAACAAAATATAGTTGCACCCCTTGCCCAAATCCCCAGATTTGAGCTTCTATCTATTGACCACTTATCCACCATTACTTCAGCATAAGCGTGTCCCAACCTCACCTAATCTACTGCGAGACCATCAGTTCTTGACTGAAGAGGAATGCTGCCGGTATGGGTCCTACTTCTATCTTTGCTTATTAACTTAGTGTAAGTTTTAAAATAAGCCTCTTCTATTATTTCTACTCTGTTTGCTTATTAACTTAGTGTAAGTTTTAAAAATAAACCTCTTCTGTTATCTCTGCTATACTTGCTTATTAACTTAATTATAAGTTTTAAAATAAGCCTTTGCTGTTATCTCTACTTATAAATTATATGTTATAATTTTGCTTATTAACTTAATCCAAGGTCTAAGTTTAAAAATAAGCTTCTTCTGCTATTTTTTTCTATTTTCTCTTTTTTTAATTATAATTACATGTTATAACTATGCTTGCAAATGTCTTAAATTTGCCTATTTTAGTCCATCTTCTTTTTATTACAGTCCTTCTTATTTCACATCTAATTTCTGTAAATTTAGTGTTCTTATATTTTAGTACATACTAGCGAATTATTCTCTTTTATTTATTCTATTTGCGTATAAAGGAATAAAAAGAAACTGACATTTACAGACTAAATTTTAGCTAAAAAGGAATATATATATATAACAATAAATGACTAAAAATAATTAGGAAAACTGTAAATAACAGTAAATAATTGCAAATAACTGAAATAAAATAGCTAAGAGAAAATAAACTGGAAAGCAAGTCTAAAATTTACTTAAAATGAACTATAAATAAACTTACATAAAGGTTATGCCAACATTATAGAAAAACTACAACTATTGGAAACCCTATTATTTTAAATTACTTAAAAATCTAAAATAATTACTAAACACTCACCTATGGTCCTTATCTCTTTTCCTTGGCCTTCCCGGATCCACTTCCAGGGTTTATAATATTTTAATTAAAAAGATCTTCTTGTTGGAAAAATATTCCTTTTAGGGTCCAGCCTCAGGCAATGAACAAAGATGGAGAAAATCTGAATGAGAAAAATAGTTACGCCTAGGGTCTTATTTATAATGTCACTTGGGGATCTCAAGCCATTTGATTTGAAGATGAAATCTGGTGCACCACGACATATGCTCGCTGGGAACCGTCGGATGGAAGCACGAACGCACATGATCGATTTAAAATAGAAAAACACATCATATTTGCATCTGGACGATTTAACGTCCAAAACACAAGGCGGGTCGACCACTAGGTCGACCTTTGCACATGGTAGGTCGACCTAGCCATTGGGAGGGTCAACCCTAGGGTCGACCTGCCCTATTATATTTTGTTTTATTTGTTTTCTTGTTTAATTCGTAACTCCTTCATTTTAGCTCGGATTTTGACAATCGGTATTTGGAAATTGACCAGAAAATTACCACGGACATAATGGTGCAACTCCTATGGCTCAATTCCGATTATTTCACAAAGTCATTTTATTATTTAATTAATTATTTAATTAATTACTATAGCTAAAATTCCGGGTTGTTACAGTCCCCAATGACGACGTCGAAGCTGAAGCATAAAGCTCTTCGCCTTTATTAAAATGAAATATAATGCACACGTTATTAAATCAACATCGACCTCTATCCAAGGTCGAGGACAAAACTTGAATTCTTTTAAGCTTAAGGAAAAGTTCAAATCAAAATTAATGTTGTCGACTTTCAATAACTATAGGCTAACCACCTATTAAAACAAAACTAAAAACATTTATAAGTTTTTTGGCTAACTCCAAAGACATAGAATCGTCGACACTCTAAGCTATAGGCCTCTTCACCCTTTATAAAACAGTTTTTAGTTAATCATAAAAGAAAGCCTCTTCAGCATACAAAAGATGAAATGTGACATCGTGGACATGAGGCAACGACTTTAAGATATAAGGTCACCGATCTTGATGTACATCGATCCCCAAGACCCTCGACAACGCCATAAAACTTTTACACTTAAGTTACTTTGGCTACTATGCCGCTTTTTATATAAAGATAATAACGACGTCATTGCCTTGATTTGGAAAACAAATGAAGAGATGCAGCATCTTTTAAAACGGTGATGAAGACACGCGACGTCGTCAACGTCGGCACTAAAGCTTTTAAACGTTTAAATACATCACGAGAATGCCTTGTCGTCCATAATGGTTTGCCATCTTGATTGACGTCGATGAGGTTGAAAACACTCCATAACTAGCTAAGTTGTTATCATATACTTCTTCTTGTCGTTGTCGACACTTATAGGGGCGACGCTATATTAGGCGCGACAACATTAATGTGGCATGGCGTAATCGTAATTCATGCATAACTATTTTATTATTACTAAAAGCGTAAACTTTTCACCAAATTTTAGTACATGTCCAATTTCTATTGGATAAAACAATCTTTTTACAAACCCTTTTCAAAAATTACTGCCGCACCCAAATTTTAAATTCCCAAATAAACTTCAAACTAATTAATTAATATCCTTAGTTAATTATTCTTTTAAATGCTTATCTAGCATAAGAATTTCATAGTAAATCTAAATCACTTAGAAAAAGTCCCAAAATTTCATAGAAATCAGAGAATATCCTTCTCTATACCATATAAAGTTTCAGATCCAAATACCAATGGTAATTAATTTAAATAATTAAATCTCGAAATTAAGCTATTTCCTCCCTAGGCAATTCATAAAATAATCTATATAACTTGAAAAATTATGAAATTAAAAAATCATCTCCAAAATATTGTTTTATACAACATATCAGAAAATCAATGCATTTGAAGTTTAATATCTTAGGTTTTACTCTTAAAACCCATTTAAACAATTTCACAAAATTTCAATAACCATTATTCTATCCAAAAAATGAATAACCATATCTTGGCAAAACAAACCTCAATCATTCAGTTTTATCCATAACTGAATTCAAAAGAAAATATATAGAGATGGAACACTTATTGTTAACCTTAGATTAATTGTTGGAGTTGAGATTTGTTGTTGCTTTAGTGTCCCGAAGCTTCTTTTCCCTTGAATCCCTAGATTTCATTCTCCTTTGCTTGAGTTATGGCCAACCTTAATGTTTTTTCTTTTGATTGTTTTTAGTTTGTGGAAAATGAGAAAAATATGAAGGGGGAGAGGTTTTAAAGGAATAAAAGATGGATCTTCCTATTTTTTCCTCCTCATATTTCTCTTATATGTTAAGCTTAAACAATCTTACTTAATTAACTAAGTATAGCATGACCTTATTAATTTTCAAATCTCATTCTCCTTGACCCTTTACATTGTGCTATTTAATCTATCTAATTAAATATTCTGAATAATGTTAAACTAAAACTAAGGGTGTTACCATGGTATTCTTATGTCGAGAGAACTTTGTAAATTAGTCAGTCGATATTTTCTATTTGATCTTAGTATATTAACCAATAGAAAACTATCGAGTGAGTCATTTCATAGTTTTTCAATAACTATTAATATGTAACACCTTGGTGCCCCTCAGCAGTCATAAGCAATACACTACCCAATGTTTGGAGGGCATTATGTATTCTACTCTCAATGGATGTATCGATATCCAGTCTTGATACATCTTGACCAGGAATATTTGAAACGATATGTTTGTTTTGTTGTGATAAATCGCTCATGGTTAAAGACATTGTAACTACTGTCACAAAACATACCATTTATAGATTCTCTATTAAATATACTTTTACTTAAATTAATGAAAAATATAACACATTATATCAAGTATATAATAGAAAAACACTTTTGGTTTCGAACAAGATTGATTATCGAGTAAGATATATGTAACAATTACAGAATTGCCTTTAGGGCTTACCCATAACTATATCAAAAGGCAAACAATCAAAATGTAAAACCAACTAATATCACATACACAAGAAGAATGCCACATCCTTAGTATTCAAATCACTATGTAAGAAACTCCTATCTCTCCACGGTGCCACCATGTGGCACTAGTGCCTCATCATGTGAATCAAATTCAAGCAATGTTTGAATTCAGAAACAAGCAAATACTTCTTAAACATATATTTTGCATTATCATTTGCTTCTAAAGACGAACCAACATTTTCTCATTTTTTGTAATTAGAAACGATACTCGAACTTCAATATGCTTTGTCCATGAGCGAAAGACCAAATTTTCAACTAAACGAATTATGCTTTGGCTAACGCAATTTACAATAATGTTGTCATGAATAAAACTCAAACCATACCATAACTGCCTTGAATAGAGTGTTATCTTAGCCGCTTTGATAGCAACTATAAACTCAACCTCTATAGTAGACAAAACAACTAATGTCAGCAACCTTGTTCTTCAACTAATAGTTGTACCGCTACCATCAAATGTAGATACATAACTAGATGTTCATTTACTTTAATCTCAATCACTAATGTTATAAAATGATAGTAACCAACCAAGCTGTAATCTTTATTACTTCCTCCAATAAAAAGACTAAAATCAAAATTCCTAAAGATAATTTAAAATAACTGTAATTGTCTCTCAATAGATTTCCTAGTATTAGCCATGTAGCGGTAAATCGTATCAATAACATGAGCAATATTAGGCCTAGCACATACCATAACATACATTAAACTTCTACTTGCGTTAGCATATGACACCTACTCTATATAAGATTTATCTTTATCTTAGATTGAAAAAGCTTTTTTCTAAAATTTTATGTGCAAAGGCAAGGGGTGTAGAAATGATATTTGTTCTTTCATGATAAATCAATCAATCATCGTCCTAATAAATTCACTCTAGGTCGGTCTTATAATTATAAGATTTCAATCTTTAAAAAATTTCTTCCCCTAAAATTTTCTTTGATACTCCAAGATCCATCATATCAAATTGAAATTTTAAACGCAACTTTAGCATGTTCACTTCATATACATCATTGAAAGTAATAAGAATATCATCCACAAACAAGAGTAAATACACATAATATTCATTTTTTAAACACTTAAAATAAGCACATGCGTCTTTTATACTTCTATCAAGCCAATACTAAGAATAAAAGAATTAAACCCCTTTTACCATTTCCTAGTTGATTGTTTCAAGCCATAGAGTGGCTTCTTCAACTTGCAAACCAAATTAGACTTCCACCTACAACAAACCCATTTGGTTGCTTTATATAAATAGTTTATTCTAAGTCTCTATGTAGAACAGTTTTCTTTATGCCATGTTTCTCCAACTCCATATCATGAGCAGCAATAATAGATAATAAAATTCAGAGAGACGCATGTCAAACCACTAGAGCAAAGATATCATTGTATTCTTCCTCATTTCACCGTGAAAATCCTTATACAAGCTGCAACTTGCAACTAATTTGGTTTTGCATCTTCCATCATCCTTCACCTTGAATATCCATTTTCAATCAATTAGCTAGCTCTATGGAGGTAGTGGTACCAACGTCCAAGTATGGTTCTTCATTAAAGAATGCATTTTCTCTATCACAATGCAAATCCACTTCGAACGACCGCTAGATTGCATAACATCAACAAGGTCCATAGGCTCCTTATAGATGATAACATGCAATGCAAAATCAAATTGATCATTTAGGCCCAAGTTTGCATAATGTCAATCTTCAAGCCTATCTGGTGGCTTCTTAGTACACCGACTAGCCCAAATATCTCCATATCACTTAAAACACTAGTAACTCTACCTTAACTTGGCCTGACCTCCCTTTAGCTTCATAATAGTGCCATGACTATTAGAAAATCTGTGTGGAGTATTATGTGATTTAGCTTCAACTATGTTCCCTTAATCATCAATAGTAATAACTCTACTCTTACGTGAAAAGTAGGAACAATGTATATCGTCTTAGGTTTGTCGATATCTGAGTTAGAACTAGGTGATTTTTCCTTTGGTTAAATAAGGACTCATCAAAGGTAACATGCATTAAATGAATAATCTTCTTCGTTTCTAGGATCCAAATGTGAGTTCCCTTAATGCCACCCATATACCTAAGTAAACCACCTTGAATAACTCTAGGCTTTATCTTATCCATATATATTGAGTGCACACAGAACTGTTAGATACGGAAACAACTCAAGTTTAATATTTACTACCACTCCACATTCTTCTATATTTTTTCACTAACGGGTAAACACGAAATTCAATTATAATATAAGAAGGATTTAATAAAGCTTCTGCAAGAAAATCTTTAGGTAAGCCTATAGTCGATCTTAAACAACAAGCCTTCTCAATTAGAGTCATATTTATATGATCCCCAATCCTATTGGACCATGGGTCCCCAAGTTGTAGTAATTTGCCTCAAAATACTATGATATCTGCAATAATCAAGAACTTCTATGGGACATATTCCTTGTCCTTGCAGGACTTTGAAACTTTCAATTTTCATCTAGTTTGGTTTTCTATAAGCACCGACCAAATTTTAAATATCTCAAATTTCTCTTAACTAGTGCGAACCCGTGCTACGCATACGGATTGTAGCTAATTCTTTGTAATTATAAGAAGAAAAAAATTCAAAAAAAACTTGAATAAGAACATTATTCGCTAGGTGGATACTTTTAAATATTCCGATATAGTAAATGTTGAAGATTAATTATTTATTAACACATTTGTATATGACTTTGAGTGTTTATACAATTGCACTTACACACTATATAAAAGAGGAACAATAGAGGTGCATAATATAGGAATAAAAGCATGAAGATACACACAACTGACTTCAATGTTCTAAGATCAACAATCGTTTAAGGGATCATAATGTACGAAACAAATTCATATACTATCAAACATATGACAACAAAAATAAAAAATCTTACAAATGTCAAAATGGTAACAAATAATTATTTAGCCTTCTATTTTTCTAATAACTTTATAAATTATTTTTAAATTAATAAGGAAATAAATATATCCAATCATCAGTATAAAACATTACAAACACCTACCATGAACATACAAAATTTCTGAATATTAAAATACAAAAGAATAAATTGAATGGAAGAAACAATATTCAAATTGCTTAAAATTCTCCTATTACACTATGCGCCTTTCTCTACATTCTCCTCTAGAAGCTCATTGCCTTCTTAATAATCTATAGGAGAAAATGAAGTGGACAACCTGTTAACCAAATCAAATCAACCTAAAGTTATTTAATACTTCAATTTTACGAAAATCCATCATAATCTCTAAATAAAATATACAATAAACAACATGTTAGTAATATAATTGGTATATAAAGTTTTCTCAGGAACATCCATTTTTAATTATTATATTACAGGCTGAGGCTATAAATTCTAATTTTGAAAACTTAAAATGTTTTTTAGAGATTAACTTTTGGTATTTCACAGATATTATTATATGTAAAGTACCATTTCAAAAGTATATAAGTTATTCAACAAAATATTTTATTCTTTTATAAAGCTTAACATTTGGTACATGAACATCATATATGTTTATTATTTAATCAAAACAAAGAATTTGCTAATTTTTGTTTAAATAGATAATTATTAAGATATACTTCAGATTTGTTAGGCAGAACAATTTTATTTAGACAAATAATATTCATATTTGAAGATGAAAATATTCGAGTAGTGGTAATTTTTTATATATGAAAATTTTAGTTAAAATACCGAAAATGTTGTAAAAGGAGTGTTTTTGTATTTAGAAGATACGAAGAAGTTAATAATAAATATAGAAGAGTTGACCAAGGAAAATAGATGAAATTTATGAAAATGTGTATGACTGGGTTAACTAATTAGACCTTCGATTAATTTAGTTGAATTTATATTTTTGTTCATATTTATTCAATATATTTTTTAAGAGATCAAGCTTATTCAAATTAGATTGGAAAAGTCATTCACATTGACATTTATTCTGTGAGAATATTAAAAGTAAAAAGGATTGACATACTAAAACTGATTCATGAGACTATTAAACAAAAATGTAGTTAAAGTTACCTTATTAATTACAAAAAGTCAAGAAACGCAGTTTTGTGGTAACTGCAAAAATAAAGATAAGTTAGCATTGTAACCTTCAATTAATCCAGTAAAAGTAGACTTTTCTTGTATGGGGACCATAATTTGTATGCTTCTTCATTTCATCACCTTTTGACACATCATATAGTAGAGTTTGCATAAATATGAGTATGCAAATAAAAATTTCAATCTTGTTTTGTACTGATATAAAGAGATGGGGCCACAAAACTGGGAAACATGTGCATTCCAAAACAGCACCCGCAAACATTATTTAGCATTGCAGATATAATGAAATAAAATGTTAGAAACTGACAAAAATGATGTCAACCTTAGGAATCAATTTCGATTCACCTTAAATTTAAACTCTACCAAGACTGTATCTTGTTTGGTCCTCATTCTCATTAACCAAGATATTTTTTTGAAGTAAAATGATGAAAGTATCCTGCAACAAAATTTTAGTATGCAAGTTATTGTGGAATAACTATAAAAGTATTGAGAAAAAAACCAGTATATGTACACCAGTTGAGCAGGAAGATTTGTGAGCAATTACTATTATTGAGCTTATATGCTTAAAACATACCGTACATAATATTATTTGCTGTTAAAACAAATGAAACTATACAAAAGTAGTAGTATTACTGCATATCAATCTGTCACATACAACAAAGCTGCTAAACTATATTTGGTAATAACCCTCAGCATGTTAAAATTGCAGCTCGTGGGATTAAAATAATGACATAAAACTTAGGTGGGTCATTGAATTTTACTTGACCTCGCCCATGTTCAAAGACAAAGACCTCATCAGTATGCATACTGATAGAATCCCATATTCATGCCACTCTAATACTAATTATTGTGTAGTCGAACCCCAAAGATATGGATGAGGAGAAGTAGTAGATGGGTTCCTTTGGACAAATGTGAATAAAATAATTGTGAATTGTTATTAATACATGCTTTGGCATATTGTATACCAACGAATATTATTGATGAAAATAAGATAGATATATCTTTTAGTACGTACTATAGTAAGCTTGTTTGCTGAAAACTTGTTGTGAAGGATATTTAAACTATGATAAAGCAGTCCATATCTGCAAACTTTTATAGTAAGAATCCCGTAACTAAAATGTGCTAATAAGCGGAAGTTACATCCCTTTTGCTAGGGATAAGCATCTAATGACTCATTATAGGTTCACTGAGCTTATATATAAGGATGATAAAGAAGTCTCGATTACAAAGTGAAAATTTTGGATCATTATTACCTATTATACTTTTATGCGTTTCTGTTATAAATTTTTTACCAAAAATCAAATATCATATCAAGCATAATATACAATCTAGTGCACAACATTTTTTATGATTATTTCATTATGAAAAAGTATGAAGATAAATCATAAAACAAAAAAAGCTAAAATACTCAAATATGGACTGCATAATAAGTATTGTTGGAAAAATGTTGCTTGAGATTAACAGGTGTATTTGATTATACATAAGTATATCTTTGAATAAAGTGTCACTTAAGGATAGAATGCAAACACGACCCTACATATACAGTCTTATATGTAAATGCATGAAACTAACATGAGCAGAAGTTTCCACAAACATGGAAAAATGCATCTGAGTAAAGGTTAAAATGCATGGGGAAGTAATATAAATTAGAGAACTGCCTACCAATGAAATGTTAGATAATAGCTAGTTGGCAATTGGAACAAATGCATTGACTAATCTCTACTGCCCAAAGTATATAATCCATGTTTCGAGCTGCAAGCTGAAATTTGGTATGCAAAAAACATAAATTTGAATTAACTATTGTTTAGTATGTTTCTAATAATCCGCTGAACATCCCATTATAATTAGGAGTGGTGCTATATTCACATATGGATCCAATTTTATGCAGTTTCGATCGACGATACGCTACTGATAGATTTTTTGATAAAATAAAATTGAACTGCAGCGATAACGTACAACGGTACACTATCGGTCAGAACATTATGTAAAATAGAGTGCAAAATTCTGTGTACTTGACTCCACACTTGATTATTAAAAGTTTAAAGGGCTAATTTATAAAATGCTTAAATAAAGTATAACTAAACAAAGTATAAAAACAACAACTATATATTGAAATCTTATACTGGATATTTTTTCCAACGTTTCAAAAGCATTACATGCAAATAGAAAGACTAGTGTTTTTCTTTATTCAACTAATAGAAACATACCAATCAATTACTTGTCCAAACACCAAACTATAACTTATACCGATAGCTTTTTTAAAAACCTACTGTTAGTTTATAGATAGGCAGATATCATTTTTAAGTAAAAGAAGTATTTCAATATCATACTATTTTAGTCTTTAAGATAGAATTTTCTAAATAATAAAGTAAAATTTTAAGATAATAGTGCAGAAAACATTTAATAACTGTTTGCTTTCGATTTCTAAAAGGCTTGGAGTTAGCAAATGAATCTGCTAATAAAAAGCATTAATTTTCATGGGAAAAAATGAACGTCTCGAATTGGCATAATAAATAGGCATATATGGAATAGGCTAAGATGAACTCATGTGGAATTTTCGTTTGTTGCACAACTAATATCAGCCAACATCCATAATTATTAAATCTATAAAACAAAAATATAAACTTCTAAATTAAACCAGTTGGCCATAGAATTGAGATTCATAGCACACTCGGAGTTGCCACTTCAATCAATCTTCCATTCTGACACCTAATTGAAAGCATTTCAGAGCTCATATTCTTCTTCAGCAACTATAGAAAGCAAATAGAAAATTGGATTATAGATGGATAATAAAACAAATTGATGTATTTAATATTTAAAAGTAGATGTTGATTATAATTATGGAGTAATTTGCAGATGAAAATGTGAATTGGGGAAAGGATAAAAGTGACATCATACAGAATTGTTATCAAAAAATGAAAAATGCAAAAATTACGAAGTCTTCTACATCAAAGTATTGTCTTTATAAGAAGAGGTAAAAGGAAACAATAGATAATCTGAGCCTAAATTCGCTACAATATAAAGTTGAATCCAACTATATCGCAGCTTTCCCCTCTTGCCCAAGTGAATATTCCTGTTATTTTATTCAGTTGCTAGAATTAATCAGCACTGGTGACCTAACAGACATCATTTCATTGAAGAAAAGTACAGAAAACCGAGACAAAATCCGAGATTCTAACTCGAGTATGAGAAAACCTAGTTTTAATCACCTGCTCCGATGACGATAGCAAGCTTTCCCATTGAAATCGCCATAGCCGTCGATCAAAACCTAGAGAAGTCCCCGTAAAAAATCAAAATTTTTTTTGGATTATGTCTGATGAGAAAAGGATTTCGTGGAGCATTTTTCAAATGTTCAATCCTATTGGTACAACGGAAGCATATGAAGAATACTGCAGAGCAAGGCAAGACGAAATGGAAGGAGAAACCTAGGCGGTTAAGGTCTTGATCTTAGGGTCTCTACAGTATTGGAAGATGTGGGGTAGAAATCGATGGAAACAGAGTGGATAAGATACAGATCGAGGGGAATTTATTGATTTCGACTAGATGAAAAGGGGTAGAGGAGATTAGGGAGAGGGGAATTTATTGGTTTCGATTGGGCGAAAACGAAGAAGAGGTGATTAGCGAAGCAGAGAAATAAAATTTATACTGGACGAAAAAGCGAAGAGATCATACGAACAGAGAGGAATAGAAAATGTGACGCTTAAGAATAAAAGAAAAAAAATATAGATTTTGAGACTGTTCAGTTGCCAAATTTCAAGGAGGCCTGTGAGAGCTTGAAATTGAACTCACTAATAATAATATAGTATAGATTTGCTTTCGTACACCCATACTTTGCGAGAATAACCATTAATAAAGGATCAAAATACCAAGCTTCTCCAAAAGAAGCTATAGGAATAAGCCCAAATGTTACTCCTTGGTTTTATGTCTGATTGTAAAAAAATATTTTGGTATTATTATGTTATTTTTTTGAAACTTGGGTTTATATCCGAATGTAAAATGTATATTATAGTATGTAAAATATTAAAATGTAAAAGGATTATACCATGTTTGTATATATGCGTAATTAAAAGTTTTATGCAATAAAAGTTAATAAATTTGTTTTGACCATCTCATGATTTTGATAATATATGTAGATATTATCTCATATAATCTTATTATCAAACTGAACACATGGAGATTTGCCTAATGTAACAGGAAAAACCAAATTGTGAAGCCCAAAAAACACGCAAATAATATACCAACTTCTCTCCTATTTTCCATGGTCCCCTTTTCTCCCTTATTTTCTACCAAATTTTCTTTCCTCTCCAGTTATTCAAATTCTCCTCATTGTTTGCCAATAATTCCCAATTTTTCTCCTCATTTCCTCAAATCTAATTCTAAATTACTCCACCTAATATTTAAAACCTGGTTATCAAAAACCAAAATTTTCCCATCATTCTTCCATTTCTATTTTATTCTGAGTAATGTACCTAAGTTATCAATTTAGAAAATGATTTTCAGTAATTTAATGGAATGGTGGAAGGTCAACCATTGTAAATGTACTTCCATTTGTGTGCTTCTATTTTCTAGCGAAAGGCCTCCGCCAAATGTGATAATTTTCTATTTTTGTTCGAAGTGAATGTTTTCCATCAAATATTAGCATAACTTCTATGGAATTTTTGATGTACGAATCTTATTTGATTAATTGTACACATCTAATTTGACTATGATCTTTTCTTGTCTGATGCTTTCCTAATCTATCTAATTTTGAAGCCAATGTTTCATACTAATCTAAAAAAACTCTTATAGCAAAACCTAATAGTCTTACCGAAATGATGATCATTAAAATTTTGTACTGTTGAACTCGGTTTGAAAAGCATTTGTAATATCCCGGAAATTTTGACAATATCAATTTAATAATCTGTTGAATAATTAAATTGATATGGATAATCTTTGATAATAAGATTTGAATTTAATTTAATAATCTGATTAAATTAGTATTTAATTGATGATTTTATCTTTTAAAAGTTAATAAGATATTTTCTATTTGAATATATATATTTATTTGTATATATTGTAAATAGAAGCTTTGGTAAATTGGAAATTTATATTTAATTTAATCTAGACTTTTCAAAGATATTTAAATAAGTAATTTTATAGTTTTAAAATACTTTAAGAAAATATTTAATTGGTTTAAGATATTTTTAACTTAAGTTTAAATAAATAAGATTTAACAAAAAGGTTTGTTTTATTTCTTTTAAATATTACTTGATAATATAATCTCTTATATAAATTGTTTAAATTATAAAATATGTTATTTTCAAAATAATAAGTATAATGTATTATTTCTATGAATGGATTTTTAAAGGCTATGGAATTGCTATTTTTAAATTGAATAAGTAGTTATATATGTATATATATATATATAACTTAATTTTAAATTGAATCTTAGGATTTAATTTAATTTGAATTTGAATTTAAAGTTTTGAAATTCAAAAGAATAATTATTTAAATTATTTTGGATTTTAGAATATTTGTATAAGCTTTTATTTATAAATATAATTAGTTTTTGTTTCTCTTTAAAAAGTAATTTATATATATAGATAAGTATTTAATAAATAAGAAAAGACTTTTATATACTTTTAAACTAAATAAAAATAAGATAAATTACTTAAAAGACATGTGTTATTTTCTAAAGCCCTTATTTTAACAAGTGTAAGTAAATGATGAACTCAAATGACAAGTGTCTTATTTATTTTCTTTTTCTTTTATTTTTATAAAATCACAATTTACTTAGATATAAACATTGGCACCTCTTTATTTCATTCTTTCTAATTTCCTTTTCAAAACAAAAGAAACTCAAAACCTTTCCTCTAATACATATCTGATCAGTAACCTTTCTCTAAGCAAAAATCTGAAATCAATACTCAAAACTCCTCATAAAAACCACAATCTCAAATCAATTTCAAAGCTTGCATGTTTAATCTGAACATCTACAACTTAGTTTTTAAAATTCCAAAAGCATGCAAATCATTTTTCTTCAATCTATGAAGTATCCTCAAAATCAAAAACCTGTAAATCTTCTTCAACCAGAAATTTAATACCCTGTCTCATTTTCAATACCAAAACAAAGCCTTGCAACATTTTCTTTTCAAATCTGGAATCAATTCGAGAAGCCTGTCTGCATTCATTCTTCAAATCTGGAAGCAACATGCATGTAATTCAAAGCAGTTTAGAATTAAATTCAAGCCTGCATGCAAGTTTCAGTAGCAATCACTCAAGTTTTAAATCAAATTCAAAGGATTCCAGTTTCAAAGCAAACTAGCAAAATCAAGTTTTCTCTGTCAAAAACTTTTCAAAATGTGCTTTGTTCATCTTCTTTGTTTCAGGTGAGTAACACTTTTGAAAACTTAAATATGGTTATAAGTTTTACTGCATATGATGAATGTTTGAAGTAAATTATGTTTGCATATAAGAATGGATGTTGATATATGTGAAATGGCTGAATATATATATTTCCTCAGTTCTCTGTTATTTATCAAGTGAGTAAATCTAATTTTAAAAACAGTTTTAAAATTGTTATTATGTCTTGATATGCCTGATAAATGTCACAGTAAAATGATATGCAATGATTACTTGAATAATTGGATGTGAATGGATGTTAGATAAGAGTTTGTTATAAAATATCTGTGCATATTGATGTTCATGCTCTCTGTTATTTTCCTGTGAATAAAATTAAAACATAAATCAGTTTTAATTTGATATATATATATGTAGTATTGAGATGAATCTAGTAATGCATGTTTAAAATTATGTATGCATGCTTGTTAAAATCTGAATACCTGTCTATATGAATGTATATATTGGTATGTATGATTATGATCAACTCTGCTTACTTTCTAACAGGCCAAATATTGAACGAAATTAAAAATTATCTTCAAGTATCTTTGTTAGGCTAAAGTATTCAAACAAATGTTGTTTGTTTGAGCATAATTAAGTTTTAAAATTTTAAATTATATAAATTGAGTTTGAAACTCTCTGGAAAATGAAAAATAACAGTGGAAGTTTAGAATTGGGTTAAAATTTAGTGAAATGATTTATTAATTCAAGTGTATAATCTGATTCATCTTTGAGAAATAGAATTTTTAAAACTTAAATCTCGATTTTTAGTTATATATATAGAGGGTGCAGTTCAAAGATGATCAGAATATGGTTTATGGGCTATTTCTCGTGATCTATGAATTTGGGGTAGTCGTGGTTTCTGTAGGAGTTAGCTTGTCAATCGGGGATGTCGAGAAAAATGGTGGATGGATTTCTCGAACGTCGTGATGGACGAACGAAGTCAAGATAGGGTTTTCGAACCTGTTTTGGTCGTAGTGTTTCTCGAGATGATTTCTTCATCAAAGCTGAATCAGAGGCGATCGGACTAAAGGGAAACGACGTGTGGTGTCGTGGCGGAGCTAAGGAGGGAAGCGCGTGATCTCTGGCGATCGTGGGTGGCGAGGCGATCGGATTTTGGTTGTCGAGGTTGGGTTCCAGAATCGATCGAATAGCTCGAATTCGAATTCTAGTCGAATTCGACAAACTGGGTGGTCAGGAAGCACGTTTAGGTTGTCGTCGACGTGGGGATGATCGTGGCGAAGGTCGGAGTCGTTTCGATCGGTTGTGCACATGCACCTGTGCACGTTTTGAGTTGTTGGGTTTGGCTGTGGAATTTCGTCTTTGGGGAAGAAGAAGAGCTCGGGTTGCTCGCGTAAATGACTCGAAGCAAATAAGATTTTGACTCAGGGGAAAATCGAGTTGTCTCGGGAAGATTTAGTAATTAAAGCCTGACTTTGTTTTAAATTCAAATTGAGTTTTAAACTTTGAAAACAGGATTTAAACCCAGTTTTAAATCAAGTTTTCATTCAAGTTCGAGTTTAAAATTTGTATCCTAGAATTTGAGATAAAATAAGTTTATAAATTATGATGTTTAAACAAATTTAAAATGTTTAAAGTATAAATTTTAAAGGATTTAAATTTAAACAAATTGGTTTAAAATCTTTAATGTTAAGTGTTCTTAACATTTGATTTAAAAAGATTTTGTATATTTGATTTAAATATTGGTTAAAGTTAAATTGTAATCTATTTTAAATCTTTTTATTTAAAATGAATTAAAAGAAAGATTTTAAAGTAAAATGTTTTAAAGACTTTTGAAAAAAAATAACTAAAGTAGTTAAAGGTTAATACTTTAGTTCAGAAAGTGATTAATGTTTAATTATATGGGAGTAATTAAATAAATAGGTAATTAAAGAATAATTGATAATTTAATTAATTGGTAATTAGGAGTTTATCAAGTTGTTTTAATAAATAATTGATTAAAGATTAATTACCTAAAGAAATAATTAAAGAATTGATGAAGGATCATTAATTAAGGATTATTAAATAATTAATGAATGGGATTAATTTTGATAATCAAATAGATTAATTAATTAATGATAATCTTTTATGAGATTGGTTAAGTAAAATTACTTTATGGAAGTAATTAAATAATTAATTACTTAAGGTAATTAATTAGATAAATTTGATGAGGTTAATTTATTAATTAAATTAAATTAAGATAATAAATTGGTGATTGATAAGTATAATTACTTGGATATAATTAGTGAAGTGTAATTACTTAGGAAGTAATTAAAGTTAATTGTGGATGTAATTAACTGAAGATGATTTAATACTAAAAGTAATTTGAGTTTAATTACTTTGAATAATTAATCAAGGGATTAATTAAGAAATTAATTAAGGAATAATTAATTTAGTTAATAAAGTAATTAAGGGTAGTTAATTACTGAATGAGATTAATCAAGAGTGATTAATAAATGTTGTTTAATTAAAGTTTAATTACTTAATGTAATTAATTTAATTTAAGTAATTAATTAATTTGTAATTAAGGATCATTAATTAATATAATTAATGATGTAATTAAGAGGTGATTAATTAATGTAATTAATTAAGGATTAATGTAATTAATTATAGTTGATTAACTTAATTAATTTTAGTTAATTAATTAATGAAGTAATTAAAGGTTAATTACTAAAAGTGGTTAAGAATAATTAAGTTAAGTAATTAATTGAAATAAAATTACTTGGATGAAATTAAAAGATAATTAATCAAAGATGATTAATTAAAATGAATTATTAAAGGATAATTTATTAATTAATAAATGGTTAAGTAAGAAGGATTTATAAAATAAAGTAATTAATTTAATTCACTTTAAATTAATTAGAGATGATATAAATCATTACTTATGAATGAGTGATAGTATTGAATACTTGACTTTGATTGATATCTCTGATGAGATATATGCTGTGTGATATGGATGTTAGTTGAATTGTATGGATTATCTGATAATGTTGATTATCTGTTGTAAATTATCTTTCTTTGTGTATAAAGATAATGAATTAAATTGTTTTAACCTTTAAGACAACTTGGCCTTAAAAGATACGTTTTGGATTTCGATGAGACCGGGATCGGGTTTCCGTATACCGGATTTCCAGGTCTGGAGACCCGAATACCACATCGATCCAAATTTACGATAGGTCGTGAATCTCAAGTGAAGATGAAGATTCAGAGTGCAAGGGTTATTGTCGTTAACTCTGAGGGTGATTCCAAAACGAGTGTAACGAGATAATGCCTTCGGTTTCGTTCGAACCCGGAACGAACTTGTATGGATTGAATGCTTTCAGAACATCGTCAGGTGGACGATGAGCATTCTAAGTAATGTGTTCTTTTCTAAGGTAATCGTGACCTCAAGCCTCACAAACCGGAATGGCTAAAACAGGGGAGGTGCAGCAAGGTTAGTGGGCAGCACCCAAGTAGGACAAGGTTACCTCTGTCTAGATGTCCCTTTCTATTTTCGACTTAGTGGTGCGGTTGCTGATCCCAACCGTGAGGTATCTTGTGCGGGAATTATCCAGTAAGGGATGTTCCGACCTTGTGTTGCAGGGGATTGGGAGTGATCCTCGGTACGGTGATCTAGGCCACGTACTGTGACGGGCGGTACCCCGGTAGCCCTGCCATTGTATGGAATCCAAAATCCAATAAGTGCCAACGGACTTGATTGTATAACCCACTTTGTGGCTAGTATGCTGGAATTTAATAATGTAACAATTTCAGCTATTTCATATTTATTTGAAAACCCTAGACCCTATTATAATACAATCGAATTTCCTATCAAATGTTTTGGTTAGCGTAAGGTAAAAACTTACCCATGTTTATGTGTGGGAAGTCTTACGTGATACCTTTTCTTTCAAAAGGTTTTGAAGTTAAGCAAGTTTAACCTGTTACTCACACCAGACCCATGTCTGACCCAAGTTGTTTATTTCTGTTTTATAAACTCTTGGGTACTCAAATTTTTACGAGTAGCCAAGGGATTCAGGTTTAGCTTTGACGAATTGTGGAGGAGCAATGGAGCAGGAGGCTTCAGCGTTGTAGATATATATAGTAGTTCCGCTGTGTCTGTATCTCTGTAGTGTATTGAGTTGTAATGTCTAGACAGATGTTATAACTGTCTAGTAAGTGATGTATATGCTGTGTAACTCTGTAAAGTGTTGTATACTATGTAATAGTATATGTTATTAATATAATTTATTCGTTCCGCTGTGAGATCGTTGTTGTTGTTTCTTTCTTTCTTCTCTTCTTTTCTATTTTCTACCCCTTTCTTTCTTATTAATGATGCGACTTTCTGTGGAGAAAAAGTCGGACCGTTACATTTGGTATCAGAGCGTAGGTTGAGCGAATGCCTAAGCTTTTGGTTAAGTGAATATCAGAGCAGTAGGTAGAGTGAATACCTAGGCTCTGAAGTGGTGTCTATCTTGAGAGCGCGTAATTGTTAGTTATATAAAAATGATTTTATATTGTGTTAATTGATCGGTTGAGTGGTATATGGATTCTGGTCAATACGAGTAGCTAACGTTATTGATAGGGATCTCTAAACACTTGAACCAGGCCAACGGACACAATATTGTTTTAAAGAGGTAAATGAAATAATTTTACCCAGAAATAATTTCTATATAAAAATATATCATTTTAAATATATATATTTATGTATTTCTACCTATTTATTGGGTTACCTGTTCGGGTTTTCCAATATAATTTATAAAGGTAGATAAGGTGGTAGTGTGTGTAACACAATTACCAATAGTTGGAGTTTGAATGTTTGAGGTTGGAAGTATATATCGAGACTGTAACCCCAATACCGTCTCGAGTAAGCTTTGCTGTGGTGAAGGATTTCATCGATCTCCGAAGGAAACCAGTAATGGTTCGGAGTTTATCTTTGAAGTTTGGATGAGTAAAGTTGGATCTGTCGGTTGAGGCAGAAGTGAGTGATGGTACCTTGATACCTCAGGTAATAGTAGCTGTATGATGAGATGCAGTAACTATGGATGTTCCTGAAGATGTTTTCTTTGGAACAAGATTAAGGAAGTGTGTCTGTTTCGGTGTTGTCGCTGAGTTCAGCATGGTGTTTCTGCTTTGGTTTGGAGTTCGAGTTTCTCGAAGAGCTTTGGATAGGAGCATCAGTGTCAGCAGTGCTACTCGGAGTGTTCTGTGATGGCAAGAAGTTTTCTAGCTGAGCAGTGTTTCTGGAAGTGAAGTTCAGAAGCAGCAGAGTGGATCCATTTCTTCGATAAATTGGATAAATAAGTGTAAGCTGTTCTGATTGGTAAAGAGGAACAGTTTTTCTTTGGAATTAGGTTGGGTTGATCGCAAAAGTGACTTGCGATTGTCTGAGTGTTCTCTTGGGTTGTCAGAATTTTTCTGGATGTCTTCAGAGAAGTCAGAAGTTTGTCCGCATCTGAAGGTTGAGTTTTCGTATCGACTGGATTCCAAGAGTGATACCGGTGGTTCAGTCTAGTGGAAGGATGTTTCCTAGAGATGGAGTTGGTGAAGCAGCTCAAGTTTTGCTGGAATATCTGAGTTTTCTTTTATGGATCAGTGAATCTTATTTCTGGAATAAGTTGTCCAGTCTGTGCTTGTGTTCTACTTCAGATCAGAGTGGTGCAGCGAAAGCAGTTTGGAGTGTATCTCTGGATGGGAGAAGTAAGTTTGGAATCTACTGATAGTGTGAAGTAGAGTTATGTTTGGATCTCGTCTGTGTTCTGATTTGGATAAGTAATTGGTCTACTTGGTTGAATTGTCAATTTGGATGACTTGAATTCATTGTGTTTTACGTATCTCTGAGGGAATACGTATTTGATCTATCTCTGGTTTTAGAATCTGCAGTTTTGGGAAGTTTGGTAGTTGAGTCAGACTCGTCTGTAGTCTGATATTCTGTTTAGTTCTGTAGATCTAGATGTGTAGGAGATCTATAGTTTAGTTGCTTAGATTGTTTGTAGAGCGAGTATCCCGGTATATATATATATTTGGGGAAACTCGAGGAATTTTATCTAGAATTTAGTCTAGATAGTTAGAATTGTTTGATTGGATGCATTGGTTGCTATGGTTGCTAGCATATGGATGATAGTATATGCTTGTGTTTTAAATTAAAATCTTTAATAAGATTATTAAATTACCTTTGTTTAAATTTCGGGGACGAAATTATTTTAAGGGGGGAGGAATGTAATATCCCGGAAATTTTGACAATATCAATTTAATAATCTGTTGAATAATTAAATTGATATGGATAATCTTTGATAACAAGATTTGAATTTAATTTAATAATCTGATTAAATTAGTATTTAATTGATGATTTTATCTTTTAAAAGTTAATAAGATATTTTCTATTTGAATATATATATTTATTTGTATATATTGTAAATAGAAGCTTTGGTAAATTGGAAATTTATATTTAATTTAATCTAGGCTTTTCAAAGATATTTAAATAAGTAATTTTATAGTTTTAAAATACTTTAAGAAAATATTTAATTGGTTTAAGATATTTTTAACTTAAGTTTAAATAAATAAGATTTAACAAAAAGGTTTGTTTTATTTCTTTTAAATATTACTTGATAATATAATCTCTTATATAAATTGTTTAAATTATAAAATATGTTATTTTCAAAATAATAAGTATAATGTATTATTTCTATGAATGGATTTTTAAAGGCTATGGAATTGCTATTTTTAAATTGAATAAGTAGTTATATATGTATATATATATATATAACTTAATTTTAAATTGAATCTTAGGATTTAATTTAATTTGAATTTGAATTTAAAGTTTTGAAATTCAAAAGAATAATTATTTAAATTATTTTGGATTTTAGAATATTTGTATAAGCTTTTATTTATAAATATAATTAGTTTTTGTTTCTCTTTAAAAAGTAATTTATATATATAGATAAGTATTTAATAAATAAGAAAAGACTTTTATATACTTTTAAACTAAATAAAAATAAGATAAATTACTTAAAAGACATGTGTTATTTTCTAAAGCCCTTATTTTAACAAGTGTAAGTAAATGATGAACTCAAATGACAAGTGTCTTATTTATTTTCTTTTTCTTTTATTTTTATAAAATCACAATTTACTTAGATATAAACATTGGCACCTCTTTATTTCATTCTTTCTAATTTCCTTTTCAAAACAAAAGAAACTCAAAACCTTTCCTCTAATACATATCTGATCAGTAACCTTTCTCTAAGCAAAAATCTGAAATCAATACTCAAAACTCCTCATAAAAACCACAATCTCAAATCAATTTCAAAGCTTGCATGTTTAATCTGAACATCTACAACTTAGTTTTTAAAATTCCAAAAGCATGCAAATCATTTTTCTTCAATCTATGAAGTATCCTCAAAATCAAAAACCTGTAAATCTTCTTCAACCAGAAATTTAATACCCTGTCTCATTTTCAATACCAAAACAAAGCCTTGCAACATTTTCTTTTCAAATCTGGAATCAATTCGAGAAGCCTGTCTGCATTCATTCTTCAAATCTGGAAGCAACATGCATGTAATTCAAAGCAGTTTAGAATTAAATTCAAGCCTGCATGCAAGTTTCAGTAGCAATCACTCAAGTTTTAAATCAAATTCAAAGGATTCCAGTTTCAAAGCAAACTAGCAAAATCAAGTTTTCTCTGTCAAAAACTTTTCAAAATGTGCTTTGTTCATCTTCTTTGTTTCAGGTGAGTAACACTTTTGAAAACTTAAATATGGTTATAAGTTTTACTGCATATGATGAATGTTTGAAGTAAATTATGTTTGCATATAAGAATGGATGTTGATATATGTGAAATGGCTGAATATATATATTTCCTCAGTTCTCTGTTATTTATCAAGTGAGTAAATCTAATTTTAAAAACAGTTTTAAAATTGTTATTATGTCTTGATATGCCTGATAAATGTCACAGTAAAATGATATGCAATGATTACTTGAATAATTGGATGTGAATGGATGTTAGATAAGAGTTTGTTATAAAATATCTGTGCATATTGATGTTCATGCTCTCTGTTATTTTCCTGTGAATAAAATTAAAACATAAATCAGTTTTAATTTGATATATATATGTAGTATTGAGATGAATCTAGTAATGCATGTTTAAAATTATGTATGCATGCTTGTTAAAATCTGAATACCTGTCTATATGAATGTATATATTGGTATGTATGATTATGATCAACTCTGCTTACTTTCTAACAGGCCAAATATTGAACGAAATTAAAAATTATCTTCAAGTATCTTTGTTAGGCTAAAGTATTCAAACAAATGTTGTTTGTTTGAGCATAATTAAGTTTTAAAATTTTAAATTATATAAATTGAGTTTGAAACTCTCTGGAAAATGAAAAATAACAGTGGAAGTTTAGAATTGGGTTAAAATTTAGTGAAATGATTTATTAATTCAAGTGTATAATCTGATTCATCTTTGAGAAATAGAATTTTTAAAACTTAAATCTCGATTTTTAGTTATATATATAGAGGGTGCAGTTCAAAGATGATCAGAATATGGTTTATGGGCTATTTCTCGTGATCTATGAATTTGGGGTAGTCATGGTTTCTGTAGGAGTTAGCTTGTCAATCGGGGATGTCGAGAAAAATGGTGGATGGATTTCTCGAACGTCGTGATGGACGAACGAAGTCAAGATAGGGTTTTCGAACCTGTTTTGGTCGTAGTGTTTCTCGAGATGATTTCTTCATCAAAGCTGAATCAGAGGCGATCGGACTAAAGGGAAACGACGTGTGGTGTCGTGGCGGAGCTAAGGAGGGAAGCGCGTGATCTCTGGCGATCATGGGTGGCGAGGCGATCGGATTTTGGTTGTCGAGGTTGGGTTCCAGAATCGATCGAATAGCTCGAATTCGAATTCTAGTCGAATTCGACAAACTGGGTGGTCAGGAAGCACGTTTAGGTTGTCGTCGACGTGGGGATGATCGTGGCGAAGGTCGGAGTCGTTTCGATCGGTTGTGCACATGCACCTGTGCACGTTTTGAGTTGTTGGGTTTGGCTGTGGAATTTCGTCTTTGGGGAAGAAGAAGAGCTCGGGTTGCTCGCGTAAATGACTCGAAGCAAATAAGATTTTGACTCAGGGGAAAATCGAGTTGTCTCGGGAAGATTTAGTAATTAAAGCCTGACTTTGTTTTAAATTCAAATTGAGTTTTAAACTTTGAAAACAGGATTTAAACCCAGTTTTAAATCAAGTTTTCATTCAAGTTCGAGTTTAAAATTTGTATCCTAGAATTTGAGATAAAATAAGTTTATAAATTATGATGTTTAAACAAATTTAAAATGTTTAAAGTATAAATTTTAAAGGATTTAAATTTAAACAAATTGGTTTAAAATCTTTAATGTTAAGTGTTCTTAACATTTGATTTAAAAAGATTTTGTATATTTGATTTAAATATTGGTTAAAGTTAAATTGTAATCTATTTTAAATCTTTTTATTTAAAATGAATTAAAAGAAAGATTTTAAAGTAAAATGTTTTAAAGACTTTTGAAAAAAAATAACTAAAGTAGTTAAAGGTTAATACTTTAGTTCAGAAAGTGATTAATGTTTAATTATATGGGAGTAATTAAATAAATAGGTAATTAAAGAATAATTGATAATTTAATTAATTGGTAATTAGGAGTTTATCAAGTTGTTTTAATAAATAATTGATTAAAGATTAATTACCTAAAGAAATAATTAAAGAATTGATGAAGGATCATTAATTAAGGATTATTAAATAATTAATGAATGGGATTAATTTTGATAATCAAATAGATTAATTAATTAATGATAATCTTTTATGAGATTGGTTAAGTAAAATTACTTTATGGAAGTAATTAAATAATTAATTACTTAAGGTAATTAATTAGATAAATTTGATGAGGTTAATTTATTAATTAAATTAAATTAAGATAATAAATTGGTGATTGATAAGTATAATTACTTGGATATAATTAGTGAAGTGTAATTACTTAGGAAGTAATTAAAGTTAATTGTGGATGTAATTAACTGAAGATGATTTAATACTAAAAGTAATTTGAGTTTAATTACTTTGAATAATTAATCAAGGGATTAATTAAGAAATTAATTAAGGAATAATTAATTTAGTTAATAAAGTAATTAAGGGTAGTTAATTACTGAATGAGATTAATCAAGAGTGATTAATAAATGTTGTTTAATTAAAGTTTAATTACTTAATGTAATTAATTTAATTTAAGTAATTAATTAATTTGTAATTAAGGATCATTAATTAATATAATTAATGATGTAATTAAGAGGTGATTAATTAATGTAATTAATTAAGGATTAATGTAATTAATTATAGTTGATTAACTTAATTAATTTTAGTTAATTAATTAATGAAGTAATTAAAGGTTAATTACTAAAAGTGGTTAAGAATAATTAAGTTAAGTAATTAATTGAAATAAAATTACTTGGATGAAATTAAAAGATAATTAATCAAAGATGATTAATTAAAATGAATTATTAAAGGATAATTTATTAATTAATAAATGGTTAAGTAAGAAGGATTTATAAAATAAAGTAATTAATTTAATTCACTTTAAATTAATTAGAGATGATATAAATCATTACTTATGACTGAGTGATAGTATTGAATACTTGACTTTGATTGATATCTTTGATGAGATATATGCTGTGTGATATGGATGTTAGTTGAATTGTATGGATTATCTGATAATGTTGATTATCTGTTGTAAATTATCTTTCTTTGTGTATAAAGATAATGAATTAAATTGTTTTAACCTTTAAGACAACTTGGCCTTAAAAGATACGTTTTGGATTTCGATGAGACCGGGATCGGGTTTCCGTATACCGGATTTCCAGGTCTGGAGACCCGAATACCACATCGATCCAAATTTACGATAGGTCGTGAATCTCAAGTGAAGATGAAGATTCAGAGTGCAAGGGTTATTGTCGTTAACTCTGAGGGTGATTCCAAAACGAGTGTAACGAGATAATGCCTTCGGTTTCGTTCGAACCCGGAACGAACTTGTATGGATTGAATGCTTTCAGAACATCGTCAGGTGGACGATGAGCATTCTAAGTGATGTGTTCTTTTCTAAGGTAATCGTGACCTCAAGCCTCACAAACCGGGAATGGCTAAAACAGGGGAGGTGCAGCAAGGTTAGTGGGTAGCACCCAAGTAGGACAAGGTTACCTCTGTCTAGATGTCCCTTTCTATTTTCGACTTAGTGGTGCGGTTGCTGATCCCAACCGTGAGGTATCTTGTGCGGGAATTATCCAGTAAGGGATGTTCCGACCTTGTGTTGCAGGGGATTGGGAGTGATCCTCGGTACGGTGATCTAGGCCACGTACTGTGACGGGCGGTACCCCGGTAGCCCTGCCATTGTATGGAATCCAAAATCCAATAAGTGCCAACGGACTTGATTGTATAACCCACTTTGTGGCTAGTATGCTGGAATTTAATAATGTAACAATTTCAGCTATTTCATATTTATTTGAAAACCCTAGACCCTATTATAATACAATCGAATTTCCTATCAAATGTTTTGGTTAGCGTAAGGTAAAAACTTACCCATGTTTATGTGTGGGAAGTCTTACGTGATACCTTTTCTTTCAAAAGGTTTTGAAGTTAAGCAAGTTTAACCTGTTACTCACACCAGACCCATGTCTGACCCAAGTTGTTTATTTCTGTTTTATAAACTCTTGGGTACTCAAATTTTTACGAGTAGCCAAGGGATTCAGGTTTAGCTTTGACGAATTGTGGAGGAGCAATGGAGCAGGAGGCTTCAGCGTTGTAGATATATATAGTAGTTTCGCTGTGTCTGTATCTCTGTAGTGTATTGAGTTGTAATGTCTAGACAGATGTTATAACTGTCTAGTAAGTGATGTATATGCTGTGTAACTCTGTAAAGTGTTGTATACTATGTAATAGTATATGTTATTAATATAATTTATTCGTTCCGCTGTGAGATCGTTGTTGTTGTTTCTTTCTTTCTTCTCTTCTTTTCTATTTTCTACCCCTTTCTTTCTTATTAATGATGCGACTTTCTGTGGAGAAAAGTCAGACCGTTACAGCATTGGATAAGAGAGATAAATGTTATGAAAACATTAGCAATGACATTCTATTATATGAATTCATGAGACAATCATGGTAGGGTATGTCTGTCAACGGATGCATTCGAATGCGGATAGTGCCAAATCTACATCCGCATCCGAAATCTTTTTTGGATATCGGATATCCACATCCGAGGATAAGGACGGATATCGGATAATTATCCAATCCGCTAACAACCGATAAATCAAGAATTATAAAAAGAAAATTTTAGTTTAACATAAATACTTTTCAATCCTATTGATTATAAAAGTGTTAAAAATTAACAAATATGATAATAATAAATAGTTTCGAGCAGTTAATAAGCATTAAGTGCATATAATATAAACTACTAATTTAATAAAATAATAAACGAATATCTTTCACTGCACTAAAATACACATAATTTGAACTATAATCTTGACAAAAACCGGACGGATAATTTTTGGATGCGGATGTCTTTGTATCCGCATCCGTATCCGCATCTGTTTTTCTGGATATCGGATATTTATCTGCTTTTCAGATGCGGATTCAGATGGATTTCAGATTTTTCAGATATCCATTGACAGCCCTACAGTAGGGGAAATGTTCCTACAACTAAAATGCACCAAAGAAGATCTCTCTTATAAAGAAGGTGCCAATAGGCTTCCCACTTTCGGCCCGACAAATTGGAAGAGATAAAGTTTAATTGATACATTTCAACTATCATCATCGATAACCCTTAAATTGGTAGTAAGTTCAATAAATGATTTTTTTATTATCACAACAGGAAAGCCAAATTCTGTAATTTCTATGGTTTGTGGAATCTATGGTCATGGGTTATGGAAATGGCAAAGGTAACGGAATTTGTATTGGCAAATGGCAGTGGGAGGAAGCCAGGTTGGCAAGACTTTTGTGAAATTGTGGTGCTTCTTTCAGTTAATTCCACCTTTTCTTTAATTGAAGAGAATACTGTTAGGAATGCAGCTACTACTCTTATGGATGGCTTTGCTCCTAAAACTAAGTTTTTTCATTTGTTTTTGATTGCCTAATATTCATATACCTTAAATGTGTTGTTATTGGTGAACAATTTATCCATGCACCATGTACCTTATAAGTCATAACTAGTTTGCTATATAACTAAGACCATTCGAGCCATATAGTTCTTGGTACAATACTTGCTAACTACAATCAATGGTTGATATGGTTTTCTATATGCTTAGCACTTGCTACATTTAGGTCTCTCTATTCGTGGTTATAAATTATGAAAAAGCTTTGGCCTTTATGTCATTGAACTACAATGCTTTGGCTTTTATGTTATTACTTGAACTGTAATAAACCCAATGGAAAATGTCAAGCTCACTTTAAATTAGCCATAAATCACACAACTCAAGGACTAATATGAGGAACTCTCATATTTGTCAAAGGAAGTATAGTTTGAAGTCATTGTTGCATTTCAATTCTTTGTGTGGGTATTAGTTATAGTTGCACTCTTCATAAGTTGATTTTCATATAGTTGAGCCTTAAAAGATTGAAGATAGAATGTACATTGATTGAGTAATTTTCTAAAATAACAATTCGGGCTATATGTGAAGTACGTAGATATGTGTATTGTAAATTTACTTCAAGTAAAGCTATTTTCCATACGTAAGGAATTTTAGATTTTAGTTTTTCTCTTTTAGAAGTGTAAAATAAACCATATGAGTTATTTAGATTTTAAAATTATATGTATTATATTGATTTTAGTGTAAGAAGATCAATTAATAAGACGTCTTATTAAAGTAATTTTTTTACATCTATTTAGAGTAAAAGAGAATCATTTTTCAATGGCTATATAAATTATACAGATTTTAGTTTTTAATATTTTTAATATTATGATCACCTGAAATATGTGTGTAGCTTACCACTTTTCATTTTTTCCATCATTTTGCGCAAAATTTTGTGTTTATCTTCTGAGTATCAAGTGTATAGTCTATAGCTAAAATATAAACCATACATGGCCCTTTTGCTTTTAAAAGTATCATCTTTACGAATTACACTTTGAGATTACTGTTTATAACTAAATTGGTTTTACATGTAACTAAAATTCATTCATAATGACCATAAATATTGGAAAGGATGAATGCATTATGTGAGTGATCTAATGTGGACTTTGTATTTTTGTAAAATTTTGACATTGCATTTCTTTTGAATATGCATATATTGCTAAAACCAATTTCCATAAGAATTTAAGACATAAAAGTAAACACTATGAACATATTTCCTCTATCCCTTCCTAATTAAGAATAATTCTTGAACAAAAGTTGAATTACAATATATTTTGATTATTATGTATTTGGTCAAACGAGTGAGCATAAAATACAGGGAGATTACTCAAAATAGAACCAATATGAGGATGATGTTATAGTTGGGTGTACATTTGAAATTATGAAACATAATTGTATCGCTTGCATATATTTTACAAATAGATATTGTTATCCATATATTTCCTGACTATTATGCTAAGAAAAGAAACATGGAAGTTATGGAAGTGAGGAGTATCGAACGTCTAACATGAAGATAGTGACTGAGCTCCTATTTAGGAGTTAGAAAGCTTAAAGAGGTAAGCAAAGAGCTAGTGATGTCAAACCATTAAGGTTACCGAGCAAATAAAATAAAAAAGGTAGCAAATCCCAAACAAATGTAAAGAGATTTCGATGGTGTCAAATTCAAAGTAGTTAACGAGTTAAGAGGAGGTATTGAATCCCTAAAAGGGTAACGATTGAGCTTTTACAAACGAGAAGGGTTGTCAAATGTTTGATGAAAAAATGGAGGTTCCAAATATCAACAAATAGATATCAAGTTACATTAAACCTAGAAAAACGGTAGATATCAAGCCTTGACAACCATTAAGGTTGTTGAGCATCTAAGGTCAAGTCTGAATATCGAATCCTCATAATAATTGAGATGTCGAATCATATCAAAAGCAATGTCAAGCATTCACGAGTGAAAGGTGATGTCAAAGCCTTAGACAATAGGGAAATATATCAAGCTCCTTATGTAGAGAGAGTATCGAACTTCTAAAAAGGCGGAGGGAATGTCGAACTAACACGGGATGCCACAAGTACAAAATAAAGAAAAGATGTCACACCACTAAGGGATATCAAACAAATAATCAAAAAGGGGGATATCGAGTCTCTACTGAAAGCTTTCTTAGATACTAGGCCTGCAATCATAAAGCATCTAAAGAATGGACGATGAATGGTAAAGGATGTCGAGTATCACTAGCTTTCATTAAATTTATTAACCGAATATCATATTACAGGGTGCCGAACATCAACTATTGTATGAGTTACCGAGCCTCTACAACGTTAAGTGTTATAAAGCATTTCCAAGCGGCTGTGGTCTTGAGTTTCTACAGATAGCAAGGAATCTCGAATCTGAATGGATAGTGAAGGTATCTAACATCAACAGATAGCGGGAGATGTTAATCTCAATGGATGTTGGGGATGTCAAGTCTTAACAATGCGAATATATAGTGCACATCTAACTGGGCAGACACGTGCCAACCATGCCGTTTTCCATTACCTCGATAAATAGACCCCCTCCATCACTTAGGAAGGGGCGATTAATTCTTCTCTCTTTTCTTAAATTTTTAAGTTGTAAACCCTAAATTGATTTGGGGATTTTATGTCCGATTGTACAATTGTAACTTTTGCATATAAGGGCTTGGACAATAAACATTGCATAGCATAATGCCTTCAATATATATATATATATATATATATATATATCTTTGACTATTACTATGAGAGTAGATGTGCATATGACTTATGTTTGGACTTGGACTTAAATTTGGATTTGCATATTGATAATTTGAACAAGGCCACTTAAGCCCTTGTCTAAATCAAAATTTACACTACATATGATTACTATGCCAATGACATATGAACAAAGTATTATGATATAAGTGAATTGCCAACTTTTCCCATTAAATAACGACTTGAATTTTTGAACAACTTCATAACTATATAGAAGCTTATCAGTAATATTCGGTCCATTTCAAATAATACTATCTAATGCAACATTTTGAGTGTTGATCCAATTTTTGGTTTAACATTTTGGACCTAGAATAAGAGATCGAACCTTTGACCCATCATTTCCTTATAAACTAATTATGAAAATTTTTATTGTAGGAAAATGGTGAGAGCTAAAAAAGTCAATGTTCTAAACGAAGAGATTGGGCAATAAACAAAATTGGAGGAAAATATCACTCCATACATCAATTTAGAGAATGTGGAACCTGGGCAGCATTCGACACTAGTGAAGCCAACAAACAGTAAAGCTACGATTCAAGATTTAACACAATGGCTTACGGTGATGCAGGAACTCCTTGATAAGGTTCTTTCTCAGAAATATTCTATTACTGAAGGAGGAGAAGAAGTGGAATCTCCAAGGAGGAGTCTATGCATCTCGTTACTCAAAAGAAAAGATAAGAGTAAAAGCAACATGGATTCGCAAAGAAAGAAACTCAAAATTAATGGACAATACAATATTCCCCGAGCTCCCAGGACAATGAAATTAAGATGAACCATCAAAGGGAAAACCAAAAATGGAGAATAAGAAGATCTTCCGAGCAGTCGGGCAGCTCAGTTTCAAGCAAAGAATGCAAGCCCTCCATTAGGGATTATCATGATGACGAAGCATACCTTAAATACATGGTTAATAAAATAGATCTAAAAGGGAAAAGAACCGTTGACCCTAGGGTAAATAATAATCCTCGTGAACCTCCATTCATAGAGGAAATAATGTTTGTTAGAATTCCATAACACATCAAAATCGCATCATTAAAGTATGATGGAACTACTGTCCCCGATGACCATTTTTGACTTTTGAGAACCAAATGGATTTGCACAATGCTTTTAGAGCATTACGTTGCAGACTCTTTCCCATAACCTTTCAAGGAGCAGCTGCTAAATTTACAGACACTACATAGAGAAAACTATTTACTCTAGAAAATAATTTTCTTACGAGTTTTCAGCAAAATTCTGCATATGCGCAGATCCTTACTATTGACTCTAGTATGTTGGAAAATGTAAAACAAACATCAGGAGAGTTGCTCGACAAATATCTTAAGAGATTCAATACTGCAAGACTAAAGGCTAAAAACATGACTGATAGAGAAAAATAATGGCAGTGCGCTTAGGGTTAATTGAGCAAACCCCCTTTTGGAAGGAACTCTACGTCCATGGGTGTAGGGATCTTCAAGATTTTCATTTCTAGGCTGATAAGCTTATCCATATGGATGAACTATACCATGCTAAAGGAAATCCTAGCCAAAGAAAGAAGGAGGAAAATTTAGCGGTTATCATCGCAACAAGAAGCCAAGGTGGGATGAAAATAGAAGAGGAAGATGGAAGGAGATCTCTAAATCTAACTATGTGGCTTTGAATAAACAAATTTTCTATATTTTTGCCATAGCTAAAAATAGAGGAAACTTCCCTAGAACAATCCAGAATCGAAGAAGGGGAGAGATTATTGTGCTTACCGTAAGGCGAATAGACATAAAACTGATGAATGCCCTGTTTTGGTTGAAATAATATAGAACAATATTTTTTAAGGGTTTGTCAAGGAGAATCAAAAACCCTCCAACATCGAAAGGAACAATCAGAGGCCCCCAATCAATACTACAAATTTCGTAGAGAATGATTCTCAATTGGACTTCTTTGCTCCGATTCACCGCATTGATGTCATCTATGAAGGTCCCCATCTTGATGGAAGCAACAATGGAGCTAGGAGAAGATACATGAGAGAGGCAAGAGATGGAGTTTTTTCTATTTAGGAGAAGCCACCACTCAAAAATTGTAAACATCAAGTTCAAATTCCCAACTTAACAATAACTCTACAGGAGTTGAGGGGGATCTATCACCCGCATAATGATCCGTTGATGATAACTTCAAAATTGAGCTTTCTATGGTAACAAAGATCTTAATAGTTATTTGAAGCGCAATGAACGTTATCTTCAAGTACGCTTTCGATCAAATGAGTATTCTGGAGGAGAAGTTGGAGCCCGGCTTTTAGCCAATTTTTGGATTGAACAATAAAGGGTCTACTCCAATATGGCAGATCAAGCTCCAGTGCTGTAACAACCCGCATATTTATCGATTTTATATTTAAATATTTTATTTAAATATTTTAATCGTTAGTCGGATCTTAGTCCGAAAAGCTACTTTTTGCATACGGTCAAATTAGGACTCGAGACCACCTCCATTGAGTTAAAAATGATGTTTGCGATCATTTTGAGTATAAACTTCGATATGTTTGGAGTTAGTGGAATTTTGTCACTTTTTCGCTTAGGGCTTTGGTTTGGGCTGAACCACTTACTAACTCAGTCCCAACCCATCTCCTCTTCATCACTTCCTTCTTCATAAATTCCTAACAACAAAGCTTCATCAAAAATGGTGGAGGGAATGGGAAATTAGAATTCCAAGCTCAAGTTTATTTGCAAATTCAACATCAAACTCCAAATTCAAGAAGAAGACATTGATTCAAGCTTGTTATTGTTCTTGCTTTGCTTTCAAGCTTCATCTCCATCAATTTCCATGAAAAGGTGAGATTTTTATCTCACATTCTTGTCTATAACTATCTTGGATTGTTGGGAATGATTCCCTATCACTTTAGCATGTATATTTGCTTTTGGTTTGGATTGGATTGGCAAAAAACTCCAAGTTTTAGTGTTTTTGGTGAATTACTGGGCTTAGGTCGCACTGCCACGAGAAGACTCGGCCCGCATATGGCTCGTTCGCCCATAGGTCGTTCTATCGCTTTTAGGTCGGCCGTGAGTTAGGTCGCCACCTCTTTAGGTCGTTCTGCCTTAGGTTGTTTTGCCTTGAGCCTTTAGCTCGTTCTTGTTAGCTGGTAAACCCTTTGGTCATTTGGCTTTGTACTAGGTCGTTAGCCCTAGGTCGCTCCACTTGGTCGATCGTCCTTAGGTCGCTAGGTCGCGACACGTTAGGTCATTCACCCTATGTCGTTTGGCAAAGCTCTTGGCCAATCCTTTAGGTCGCTCGACCATTCACCTAGTTAGGTCGCTTGACCCCATTCCACTTTAAAGTCGCTCGGACCTAAATGGTTAGGTCGCATGGCCTCATCACTTTCTTAGGTCGCAAGATTAATTAGGTCGTTCGGCCTTAGATGGTTAGGTCGCTCGGCATATGCAACCTTGTTAGGTCGCTCCCCCTCATTAGGTTGTACCACTGCATACATCCACCTTGTTAGGCCGTTAATGCCTTAACTCATTCGCCCTTAGGTCGTTAGACCTCAAGTCGTTCTACCTATATAACTCACACCTGCTATAGGTCGTTCAGTGCTTATAGGTCGCGCCTCATGCTTAGGTCGCAAACCCAGGTCGCTTGGCATGTTATCCTTAGGTCGTTCGACCTATTTTACTTTAGGTCGCTTGCCTGTAGGTCGTTCCATTTTCACTGTAGTTCGGCCATGTTAGGTCGCATGGGCATTTCTACTTGATGGATTTGGAACTGATTTCCTTAGATTTCATTCACGTCTCCGAACGTGAATTTTTGTGACTTGTTGATTCTACAATCAATTTCCGTGATTTACCATTTTAAAAACATAAAGGTTTCAATACTAGTAGTAAATACCAAAACTCTTTCATCAAAACGATTTCAACTCTATTTTATTACAAAGCTCTTTTCCTAAACCGTTTTCCAATCTATTAGTATATACAAGCGTTTACTTCAGTCGGATGAGAAATCGAATTAAACGGCTTAGTAAAACAAGTGGTATGAAACGCTTGCGTTTGCTTCGTCGGTTAACTCTTGGACTTGTTCGATTGAACCTCTTGTGACAATTTCCTAGTGAAGATCTACAGTTTGTTCGTAAATATTTAAGTTAAGCTAGTGGTTATGGGACATAAAGCTAAACTCATATATTTACTGGCTTAGTGTAATTAACACTTCTTGATGATCATGACGATCATTTTTGTGATTTAGACTAGCGATTGAGTGATGTCTCTTTGTCTGCGAGGGAGACTAGACCCCGTTTGTGTGATGTTTCTACTCACATATGTGGGGTAGCGCCCCATGGTCTTCGGGCCGTTCGTGTGTTCAAAATTAATGGTTAGCTTCCATGAGATAGCATCTCGTTCGTGTTATACATATGTTGGTGAGCTTTCATTCTCCCGTTCGTGGCCTCCCCCCCTTTTTGTGATTTCTGGATTTCGTGTGTTGATTTCTGGAATTTGTGCTTCACCAATTTTCGTGATTTTCATTGATAAGTTTTATCAATTTTTGTGCATTGGTGAATTCGTGTGTCATTACCTTTTTGTGGATTTGGATCTTTGAGAAGATTCTTGTGATATTGATTAATCTCTTGTTGATTATCATTTACATACTTATAGTTGTATGCCATTATGGTTATTATACGTTTATGCCATATCTCTTATTCTATATCATGTCATCTGATATTTATAGCTAAACTGATCCATTTATTATTTTCTTATGAAATAATACTCGGGTTAGACCGAGATGTTACAGGTGCTTCTACTTGTCTTCTCTCCAGGGATTTATTACTCTGACTTTTGGCTAACTACTTAGATTAGTAGTTTTTGTTGTATACATTTGAGATATAGACTCCGTGATGTATACTTATTCTTTTGTGTAGCTTGTAGCTATTCTTTTGTTTTATCGTGGATCTTTCAGACCACTACTCTGATGTACACTTTCATGTGTTATATATATATATTCACGTCTTTTTCCACCTTAGTGATATGGATGTCTGTGACTGATTTTTGTTATGTTTATTTCTATATTTGTTTCTGAAGATTATATATAGCCACTGTGTGATAGCTTTGAGTTTGTATCGGTATGTCGGATTTCCTCCTTAAATGAAATGCATGCTATACTATCTGACATATCGGTGCTCGCACAAAGAAGTTACATGGATGGTCGCTCCTCAATAGCCTTATTCTCCATGCTAGTTGACAGCATTACTCCGTAGTGTTCTTGGCTAGTGTGGGTATAGAGGTGGGGCGTCACAGGTGCAGATGGGAATTCTGCTACATTCTTGGCCTTTTGAGAGCCTCTTCGTAATAATGGACCAACCTTCCTATTACAACGCTTTCTTTGGGAGGCCGGCCCTGGATGAAGTGTATGCATTCGTATCAGAAATATCTAATAGTAAAGTTTCTAATACAGAATGGTTGGGGGACGATAAGAGGGGAGCAATTTAGCTTCTGAGAATTGTACTTCGCTACACTTAAGAAATTCAAAAGAGATGGTGTTTCTTGTTATGTTTCGAAAAGTGAATTGAGTAAAACTGAAATATAGAAGCCCTTGGACGATAGTCCTTTAAACCGACTATCCAAGGCAAATAAGAAGACAATTATAGTTAGAAAGCCCAAGAATGTGCTAAAAAGATTTATCTTTTCCAAGAGGAAAAACAAACAAAAAGAGGCAAACTAGGTAGATAATGAAGTAGATAGTAAAGAGACTGTTACTGAATTAGACAGTAGAAATGAGCAAGAAAGAATGAAGTCTGCTGAAGAATTAGAAGAGGTAACCTTAGATTCACTTGACCCAACAAAAATGGTAAAAATTGGAAAAGAGTTAGGTGACAAGTTCAAAGGGGAACTTATCCAATTTCTTCAGTCAAGTAAGGATGTGTTTGCCTTGGACCCACTCGGATATAATCGGAGTAGACCAAACACTCATAAGTTATGCTCTAAATATAGATCCAAATATTGCTCCCATTCGACAAAAGAAGAGGAAATTCGATAAAATCTGGGCTGACGCGTTGAAAAAAGAAGTCAAAAGACTACTTGAGAACGGATTCATTAGAGAAGTACTTTATCCCAAGTGGTTAGCTAATACCGTGTTGGTTAAGAAATCTAATGGAAAATGGAGAACATGCATTGACTATACAAACCTGATTAAAGCTTGTCCCAAAGATTGCTACCCCTTGCCTAGAATAGATCAATTGGTTGTTGCCGCAAGTGGACAAAAGATCTTATCCTTCATGGACGCATACTTAGGTTATAACCAAATCCCTATTTCCAAACTGGACAAAGTAAACACAAGTTTCATAACAGAATGGGGAACCTAATTCTAAAATGTCATGCCTTTTGGACTAAAGAATGCAGGGGCTACCTACCAAGGGGCGGTAACAAATCAGAAAAAATATAAAAGTTTATGTGGACGATATGCTGGTCAAGTCCCAGGAGGAAAAGAACCACTTAAATGTCCTGAAGAAATATTTGGGGTATTAAAAATGTACCAAATGATGCTTAATACATAGAAATATTCTTTTAGAATACAATCTGGTAAATTTCTAGGATGCATTATTAGTGCTCGAGGAATTAAGGAAAATCCAGACCAAATGCAGGCAATTAAGAATATGGCGAAGCCAAAAACAGGCAAAGATATGATGAGTCTAAAAGGAAGAGTGGCAGCTCTAAATAGATTTATCTCTAAAGCCACTGATAAGTGCATCCCTTTCTTTGATGTGATCAGGAAAAAGAAAAACTTTGAATAGGGAGAGGATTCCCAAAGGGCCTCAAAGAATTAAAGGATCATCTTGAAAAACCTCCGATCATATCTAGCCCTATAGAAGGCAAAATTTTATATCTTTACATGGTGGTCTCCAAAAACGCAGTAAGTTCGATCTTAGTAAGGGAGGAGAACAAAACTAAATTTCAGGTATATTAAACTAGTAAAAGGCATAAAGATATAGAGATTAGATATCTAGTTATAGAGAAGTTGGCATAATGTTTAATTCTCACCGCTCGAAAGTTAAGGGCCTACTTCCGAGCACACCTAATCAAGATCTTAACCAATTTTCCACTTAAACAAGTTTTCAATAAACCTAAGGCATCAGGAAGACTAATAAAATGGGGAATAAAGACTATCCAATATGTTACCAACCCTGAGTGGCGATTAAAGGGCCGACCCTGGTCGATTTTGTTAATGAATGCACATGGTTCATTCAAGAACAATCAGAAAAGGAGAAGGATTTAAAACCTAAGTGGCAATTATTCGTTGATGGGGCCTCAAATAAACAAGGAGTTGGTGTAGGATATGTAATCGTTACTCTTGATGGGCACCGATTACATTATGAAATAAAGTTAGGTTTTTCCGCTACCAATAATGTCGGTGAGTATGAATCAATGATGGCAGGACTTACCTTAGCCCTTCAGTTGAAGATCCCAAGAGTAATAATTTTCAATGTTTCTCAATTAATGGTTAACCAACTGAATCAGACATATCAACGAAAGATGCCAAATTGATCCTTTGTCAAAAAGTTACTAAAGATGTTAACTCAATTTGAAAATTTTTCAGTACACCAAGTACCTAGAGGGAAAAATTCCTAAGCCAATTCTTTGACCAAACTTGCTAGTTCATGAGGAGCACTAAAGACTCATTGTGCCAGTAGGTTTCCAATAAAGCCCCAGTATTGAAGAAAAAGCCCCCAAGCTAAAAAGTGAGGCAATGGTATTGATTAGATCCCATGATCTCCTGTACGCGAAAAAGGAAAAAAATTGAAGGTGGAAGTGATGCTGTCCATGAGGAACCATTCATACAGAAATGAACAACAATATAAGGCTAACTGTATGACACCTATTGTTAAGTATCTGGTAAAATAAAAACTACCGGAGGATAAAAGGGAAGCTAGAAAGATAAAATAACAAGCTTTAATTTTTGTTATGATGGAGGGGACACTCTACAAAAAGGATACTCACTCCTATACTTTGGATGTGTCAGTTTAGAAAATGGCACCAAATTATTGAAAGAATCCCATAAAGGATTTTGTGAAGACCATTCAAATGGCATAAAATTGGCTAAAAAGGTCACCAGACAAGGTTTTTATTAGCCCTATATGACCAATGATGCAAGAAATTACATAGAGTGGTGCAGAAACGTTAAAGATTCTCAATAATTCCTTATATTCCCCCAAGTGAGTTAACCCCAATCTCAAGTCCATGACCCTTTGATGTGTAGGGAATCAACTTAATTGGACCGTAGCCTATATTTAAGGGCATAGCAAAGTCTGCAGTCGTGGCAATTGACTACTTTACCCCATGGGTAGAAGCAGAAAAATTACCAAACATAACATTTGGGAAAGTATTAAAGTTTGTGATTAAAAACATAGTCACTTGGTTTTGAGTACCGCAAAAGATAATATTCGATAATGGAACTCAATTTGAAAGTGAGGAGTTTACCAAATTATGCAGTAAGAATGGGATATTCAAAAGTTTTCGTCTATAGCTCATCCTAAGGTTAATGGAGCCAATGATGCTGCCAACAAAACTATTAAGACCATCCTTAAGAAGCGACTAGATAAAGAAAAAGGAAATTGGGTAGAAGAATTACACTTGTGCTATGAGCATACCGAACTTCTGCTAAAACTACAACGAGACGTACTCCATTCTCTTTGACATATGGATGTGAGGCAATGCTTCTTATCGAAGTTGAGATACCATCTCACCGGAGAATCGCATATGCTTTTAACCTTATTCAAGAGCTAAGAAAAGAGTCCTTGGATCTAATAAATAAATTAAGGGATAAAGTGGCCATGTAGGCGGTCGAATATCAATGAAGGATATTGATGTACTATAATTCCAAGATCGAGGAAAGATTATTCAAAAAAGGAGACTTGGTACTCCAAAAGGTCATGGAAAATACCAAAAATATAATGGATGGGCCGCTTGGAACAAACTGGGAAGGACAGCCTTTGATACCGCCTAAGGGCCTGATCAAAGCATCTCCTAGAGGAAGGTCAGAGTAAACCTTTGGTCCTGCCTAAGATGGCCTGGCTAAAGCACTACAATCCTTCGGACCTGGCTAGGCCTACTCGGAGCACCTCCTAGAGGGAGGATGGAGTAAGCCTTTGGTCCTTCCTAAGATGACCTGGCCAAAGCACCGAGCCAGCCTTCAGTTCCGCCTATAAGGCCTGATTGGAGAACCTCCTAGAGGAAGGATGGGTAAGTCTTTGGTTCTGCCTAAGATGGCTAACCAAATGCACTGACCAGCCTAAATCATTACCTATAAGGTAATAAAGGGCTCAATCAAAGCCTAAATCATCACCCAAAGAGTGGGAAGAGGCAAAAAGAATCAAAGCATAAATCATTATCCAAAGAATGATAAGGGGTCAAAGAAGTCAATCAAGCATGTTTAAATTTATCCTAAAGATGGGTCAAAGCAATCTTCTAGGGGATGAACAATCAAACACATTTAGTTCTGCACCAAGGAAAAGTTAAAATAACCTTCAAAGAAAGGATCAAGAACTATATATTATCCAAAATCAAAGATCTTAATGTCAGATATGGACGTTTGAGAAATTCTACTTTATACTTAGGCTTAGGGCTCCGTTCTTCGAGATATTAAAATAGCTCTTAGTCCATGATTTCTAGATTGGAATTTGAACTATCAAATAACGAGAATCTTTGTTAATAATCGGATTTCTAATCCTCTTACCAGATGGAATCCTGGTCTTGTTATCAAAATAATTTCTGATCTTCTTACTAGATGAAGTTCTGGTCTTATTATCAAATGGATTTCTAATTTTCTTACCAGATGGATTTCTGGTCCTCCATTCAAATGCAATTGTGGTATTCATACCAAATAGATTTCTGGTCTTCGTAACTAATGAATTCATGATCTTCTTGCCATATGAATTTCTAGCCTCCTTATTAATAGAGTTTATGGTTTTCTTACCAAATGTATTTATGGATTTCAAACCAGAGGGGTTTTTGGTCTTCTTGTCAATTGAATTTCTGGACTTCTACCAAATATATATGTTGGGACTCCTTACCAGATGGATTTCTGGTCTTCTTTCTAATTGAATTTATGTCTTCTTATTGAGAAAATTTTTCGTCATCTTAATTAAATTTAGCTTTACATTGAAATACATAATGCCACTTTACAAAAAGAAGGAGACAAATTAATCCATGTCTTTCCCAAAACCCAAAGGAGTTTGCCTAAAATTTAATTTTAAAGAAATTAATGAAAGTCATTATCCTTTGCTTTATGTTTTCCAGGAAAACAGGATTGAAGAACTCACAAAAAGTTGGAAAGTAAGAAGATACTTGGTTTTACACTAAAGTTTAAAAAGCATCTTTTATACAAGAAGGGGGGCAAGTGTTATCCACATATTTTTTGACTATTATGCTAAGAAAAGAAACATGGAAGATATGGAAGCGAGGATTATCGAACATCTAACATAAAGATAATGATTGAGCTCCTATTCAGGAGTTAAAAAGCTTAAAGAGGTTAGCAAAGAGCTAGTGGTGTCAAACCATTAAGGTTATCGAGCAAATAAAACTAAGAAGGGTAGCAAATCGCAAATAATTGCAAAGAGATTCCCAAGGTGTTGAATTCCAAGAAATTATCAAGCAGAGAGGAGGTATCAAATCCCTAAACGAGTTACGAGCTTTTACAAACGAGAAGGGTTATCAAATGTTTGATGAACAAATAGGGGTTCTGAATACCAACAAATAGATATCGAGTTACGGCAAACCCATAAAAATAGTATATATCATGCAAGGTTGTCGAGCATCTAAGGCCAGATCTGAATATCAAATCCTTATGATAATTGAGAAGTCGAATCACAACAAGCATTGTCAAATATTCATGAGTGAAAGGTGATGTTGAAGCCTTAGAAAACAGAGATGTATATCAAGCGCCTTATGCTGAGAGAGAGTATCGAATTTTTAAAAAGGCAGGGGAGATGTCGAAGTAACATACGCTGCCACAAAGTATAGAATAAAGAAAAGATGCCATGCCACTAAGGGATGTCGAGCATATAATCAAAAAGGGAATGTTGAGTCTCTACTGAAAGCTTGTCCTAGATTCTAGGCCTAGCAAGCATAAAGAATCTTAAGTAATGGACGATGAATGATAAAGGATGTCGAGTATCACTAGACTTCATTAAGGTTATTAGGGGAATATTATAGTACAGGGTGTCGAACATCAAATGTTGTATGATTTACCGAGCATATATAACGTTAACTATTATAAAGCATCTGCAAGAGGCAAATGGTCTCAAGTTTCTACAGATAGAAAAGAATGTCAAATCTCAATGGATAGTGAGGTTATCAAACATCAACAGATAGCGGGAGATGTCAAATCTCAGTGGATGTTGGGGATTACGAATCTTAAAAATACAAATAGATAGTGTACATCTAACTGGGCGAACACGTGCCAACCATGTCGCTTGATATTACCTCTATAAACAAACCCCCTCTGTCACTTAGGAACGGGCGATTAATTCTTCTCTTTTCGTAAAATTTAAAGTTTTAAACCCAAAATTGATTTAGGGATTTTTAGAGCTGAACATACAATTGCAACTTTTTGCACATAAGGGCTTGGATAATAAACATTGCATAGGATAATACCTTCGATATATGTATTTGACTATTATTATGAGAGTGGACGTGCTTATGACTTATGTTTGGACTTGGACTTAAATTTGAACTTGTGTACTGATAATTTGAGCAAGGCTACTTAAGCCCTTGTCAAATCAGAGTTTACACTACATATGACTACTATGCCCAATGGCATATGAACAAAATATTGTGAAATAAGTGAATTGCCTACTTTGCCTATTAAATAATGGACTATTACACATATATGCGACTTGCCTATTTTATCCTTGAACATATGCCTCGAATTTTTGAACAATTTCATAACTATATAAAAGCTCATGGGTAATATTGGGTCCATTTCAAGTAATACTATCTAATGCAGCATTTCGAGTGTTGAGCAATTTTTTGTTTAATAGGATAATAATAATTTTATCTTTGTAGGCATCTCTTCTTTGTTTGTGGAATTTATAGTTTGAACTTTGCAAGATACTAAAATTTAGGATAATATTAAAGATATACATATGGTTAAATATGTATAATGACAAGCAATTTAGTTGGCTAGAAGATACAATTATCTACATCATTTTAGCTATGTACAATTAAGGGTTCTATTGAGATTTTTTTGTACTTTTATTACAGCATTGAAAACAACTTTTACTAAAGCAAATAATTCTATTAAAATGCTTTATTGTAAAATTCAATCACTGCACAAGTTTGAGAATAATGTTATATTCTTCAAGTGGAAGATTCAATAAGATTAAATGATGGAAACACAGGGAAGTTACTTGGTTACTACAAAGAAAATAATCCTTTTTCAAGGATGCATTTATTGGGATAAGCATCAAATATGACATGGTACAAATATCTCCATTGTAAGTCATATTTTAAATATATGTTTAGTTAATATTTAGCATTATTTGATTACTATATAAGTATAGATAGTATGAAATATTAGTAGCCATGGCTTTGAAGGACGCAAATAGCAGTAGGAGTTGGTTAAGGATGAAGATATTTACATTTTAAATTTTGGCCTTCCTTTACTATGTTAGAAGTGGATCCTAGTGCATTTTGTCTTAAATAAATAAAAATTCGAAGTATTGGTAATACTAGTTGTTTTGTACACAAATTTTTGGGATGTATTTAAATTATAATATCTAATTGGTACCAAATTTTGAGAATGTGAATCCAATCATAGGATTTTTATATAGTTTAGAATATATTGGAAATCTATTTTTCCTTCAAATTTATGGATTCTTGAGGAGAACCACATCACAAGGATGTGTAGATTAAACAAATCAATTCTTTACTATTTGAATTTTGAGAAATGGATGGTTATAATTGAAATTTGAATACTTGCATTTGTAATTTATATTCGGTAAGCTTGCGAGTTGCTAAAAATTCAGCCACCTTCTATATACAATGGTAGAGAAAACTTACACTGCACGAGCTAGCTCGAGTTGGAGTAAGCATGGCTTTCATAATTCTTGAAGATTGTCGTTTTAGCTTATGTGTGTAAAGCTAAAGATGTGTAATTGCTATTTGTAAATGATACAAATGATATAAAATTCATTAATGTACAAGCTTTACTTGCAACCTCCACTGCGTTTAATATTATTTATTCGGTTATTTAATGTAAAATAAATATGCAATAACATATAGCTATGTGATACACCATTAAACAGATTTACTACTATAACTATACCATTAATTTTTAGGGAAATTTTTTTCATACGACAAACTATTTTAATAATTTAGCCATAAGGACACAAGTCAATTTTTTTTTGCTACAAGGACTGGCCTGCAGTCAACTATCGAATTAAACCGTTTCCCCCTTCCTCCAAAATAACAAACTTTACTATTTCATTCCTTTCTTCACTCTTCCCTTTAATTTCAAACCTCTTCCCCGATTCACTATCGAATTTAAAAATCAAAATTAATAATGACGTCTCAAACTAGAATCAAATCAATATCACTAATAGAACTGCATACTTCAACGCCTGTCGAACGACAAGTAGATGTGATATCCCGGAATTTTGGGCAATATCAATTTAATAATCTGTATTGAAAATTAAATTGATTTGTTAACCTTTGTTAATAAATTTGAATTAGTTTAATAATCTAATTTAATAAATATTTAACTGGTGAATTTTATCTTTTAAAAATTAATAAAATATTTTCTATTTATAATATATATATATAACTGTATATATTGTAAATAGATGAGCTTTGGTTTGAAATAAATAAATCTTGTTTTCTAATATATATTTTGGTAATTTGGGAATCATGATTAATTTAATATTAAGCTTTTCAAAGTTATTTAACAAATAACTATATGGTTTTAAAATACATAAAATAAATGTTTAATTGTTTAAATAGATTTAAGCTTAAGTTTAAATTTAAATAAAAGGTTTGTTTTATTTCTTTAAAAGTTATCTATATATATAAATAAGTATTTGTAAATTTATAAATTAAGTAAAAAGCTTTTAATTTTATATAATTGGTTTTATTTACATTTTCTTTAAAGTAATTTATATACATATATACATTTAGGTAAGTATTTATAAATAGTAAACTAGTATAAAAGTTTTATTAACATTTTAAAATAAATAAAAATTATGTATTAAATACTTAAAAGACAAATGTCACCATATTAAAACTTAAATAAAACATGTGTAATGTAAATAGCTAATGTATATGACAAGTGTCATTTAATCTTGTTTTTCTTTTATTTTTATTTTTAGATAATTTCAGCCTTTATATAAACATACATCTCCATTTTCTTTTCTTTTCTAATCTCCTTTCTAAACAAAGAAAATTTAACAAATCTTAGATCAACAAAACCTGAAACAAATAAAGTAAGAAACTCTTCAAAACAAAAATGTAATCAAAGCCTGTAAATCAAATCCTTCAAACTGGAAATTCAAAAACCTGCATTTCTTCAACCTGGAGCATATTCCAGCAACTTAAATTCTGTTTGGAAGCAAGCAACTCAAGTATTTAAATCAAAGAAGCATTCAAGTTTCAAGTTTAAAGTTTTCAATAGCAATGGCAATGCAAATTTCCAGTTTTAAAACAATCCAGTTTTCAAAAAGGGTTTTCAAATTAACCTGGAGGCTCTGTCTTCATTCTATATACTGGTGAGTAACTTTAAAATTTTAAAATATAATTGGTTGCATGCTAGTATGGTTGAATTTAATGTGTATTGCATGTATATAAGTGAATGTCTGATATTTGTGTGCATGCTATTTATAAGGTTCTGTTCTTAAAATGGTGAGTAACATCATTTTTGAAGGCATAAGTATTGAATATATGATTGCATGTAAATCTCTATGTTACGCATGTATTATGTGAATATATTTCAGTAAATTTTCTATGTATATAGGAATGAAGATACTATGTGTATGTTGGTTATATCAGTGATCATCTCTGTTAAGTTCACAGTTTAAAATTTAGATTTAAATTCCAATTCTTCCAAATTAATCTCTGTTAGAACTTAGGATTCATACAAAAGTTGTTTGTGAAATCATGAAGTAAAGTTTAAAATGTTAATCAAGTTAGAATAACTTGAATGTCTCTGAAAACTTAAGAAGAACAGAGTTAACTTAGAATAAGGAAAAATTCAAACATCTTAATTTATTAAGTCAGGTATATAATCTGAAATCTTAATCGAAGACTTGATTTTTAAAACTAAAATCACGATTTTTAGAAATAGATTGAGGGAGCAGTTTGAGATTGAACAGATTTTGTATTTTGAGTGATTTTAGATGATCTAAAGGGGACGGAATGGTCGTGGTTGTTCCTGGAAGTAGGGAAGTGATAGGAGAGTCAAGAAAAATTGCCAGAAAGGCGAATTCATCATCATGGTAGTTGTGGTGGAAGATTGAAATCTGTAGCCCTAGTTTGGGTAGATTTGGTATATTTGACCGTCACGGTTCCTATGTTGAATCGAGTTCTACAGGACTTAGGGAGATGAAAGCGTGGACGTTGGCGAAGGTGCTGTTCGATTTTCAGGTGATCTGATGATCGGAATCTCGAGAGCGATGTTGGATTCCAGGCTTTGGGTGGTTCGAGACTTTTGTTCCAGGCGAGTTGAATAGCTCGATTTCGAATTCAAGCATGATCGAGGCTCTGGGTGGTCGCAATCCAGTGAGAAGATCGTAGTCGACTTGTAGGCGTCAGCAGAGATGGTCGGAGCATCACAGATGAACTGTGCACGTGCACGTATATGTCTGGGTATCTGTTGTGGTGATTGGGAAAGAAGGAGTGGGAAACTCGGGTTGTTCTCGTGGAATTGGATTGGAGACTCGAAGGAACTCTCGAGTAAATGAAGGCATGGCTCGGGTTGAATGGTATTACAGGTTTCAACAGAAACCTGTTTGCCCAGTTTTTAAATTTTAAAATAGAATTTAAAAACTGAAGTTTTAAATATAAAAGTAAAGTTTTAAATAAGTTTAAATCTAGTTGTTATCTGAAGTTTAAGTTAAAATCTCAGTTTTTAAATAAGATAAAGTTTTTAAAAATTTGAATTGATTTAACTATTTTTAAGGGTTTAAGTTGATAAATTAAGGTTTAATTAAATTAATTAAAGGTTAATTAATTTGAAGTTAAGAATCATTAATTTGGAATTATTAATTAATGGTTAGGAATAAATTAATCAAGTAATTAAGGTTTAATTAAGTTATTGTTAAGTACTTAATTAATTAAGGAATTAGAGATTAATTTATTGATAATTAGAATTAATTAAGTTATAATTAATAATGGTTAATCAATGTTTAATTAATTAAGAAAAATAATTAAAGAATAGTTAATAGTTAATGTAGATCGTTAACTTGGGTTTAATAATTAATTAATGAGATTAATTTTGATAAATAAATAGATTAATTAATTAAGGTTAATCAATGTGAAATTGTTTATTTAAATATAATTACTTAATGGAAGTAATTAAGAAATTAATTACTCATTGTAATTAATTGAGTTTATTTTAATTGGTTAAGTTAATTAATTAAATTTAATTAATTTAAAATAATCAATTAATGATGTGTGAAGTATAATTACTTAATGTAATGAAGTATAATTATTTAGGAAAGTAATTAATGGATAATTATCGATGTAATTAATAGAGTAATTAAGGGTAGTTAATTACTTAATGGAATTAATCAAGGGATTAATTAAGAAATTAATTAAGGAGAATTAATTTAGTAAATGAAAGTAATTAAGGGTAGTTAATTACTGATTGAAGATTAATCAAGTTGATTAATAAATGTTGTTTAATTTAAAGTTAATTACTTAATGTAATTAATTTAAATAAAGTAATTAATGATAAAATGTAATTAAGGATCATTAATTTATATAATTAATGATGTAATTAAGAATTGATTAATTAAGTAATAATTATAAATGAAGTAATTAAAGGTTAATTACTATAAGTGGTTAAGAATAATTAATTTGTATAATTAATTTAATACTAATTACTTGAATGTAATTAAATAATTAATCAAGGGTGATTAATTAAATTGAATAATTGGATGATGATTGATTAATTGATTGATAATTAATTAATAATGATTTAAGCAGGATTTATAGATGTAGTAATTAATTTAATTTACTTTAAATTAATTAAAGATGAAATAATTAATTTAATTCATTTTAAATTAATTGTAGATGGTGATAAATAAATCATTGCTTATGAATGGATGATATTGTGTACCTTGAATGGTTTGAAATCTCGGATATGAGATAATTGATACTGTATGATTTGGATGCTTTGGTTGCATAGTGATGATGATATGGATTATCTGCTTATAATGATAATGTTGATTATCTATTGTGAATCTGTGAATTATCTATCTGTGTGTAAATAGATAGTAGAATTGAATTGTTTTAACCTTAAAACAACTTGGCCTTTAAAAGATACGTTTTGGATTTCGATGAGACCGGGATCGGGTTTCCGTATACCGGGATTCCAGGTCTGGAGACCCGAATACCACATCGATCCAAATTTACGATAGGTCGTGAATCTCAAGTGAAGATGAAGATTCAGAGTGCAAGGGTTATTGTCGTTAACTCTGAGGGTGATTCCAAAACGAGTGTAACGAGATAATGCCTTCGGTTTCGTTCGAACCCGGAACGAACTTGTATGGATTGAATGCTTTCAGCACATCGTCAGGCGGACGATGAGCATTCTAAGTGATATGTTCTGATTAAAGGTAATCGTAACCTCAAGCCTCATCAACCGGGAATGGCTAAAACAGGGGAGGTGCAGCAAGGCTTCGTGGGTAGCACCCACTGAGAGCAAGATAGATCCCTGTCTAGAGGTCCCTTTTCTTTTATTCGGCTTAGTGTGTGGTTGGTCGCGCCAACTACGGGATTATCTTGTTCGGAATTATCCAGTAAGGGATGGTTCCGGCTTTGTGTTGCAGGGGAGCGGGCGTACTCCTCGGTACGGTGATCTAGGCCACGTACTGTGACGGGCAGTACCCTAGTAGCCCTGCCATTGTATGGAATCCAAACTCCAATAAGTGCCGTACGTATTAGTTGTGCCCAACTATGTTGGAATGTGAGATGTAAGCATTTCAGCTATTTCTGTAATTTACTTGAAAACCCTAGACCCTATTATAATAAAAGCAGATTTCCTATCAAATGTTTTGGTTAGCGTAAGGTAAAAACTTACCCATGTTTATTTGTGGGGAGTCTTACGTGATACCTTTTCTTTTAAAAGGTTTTGAAGTTAAACAAGTTTAACCTGTTACTCACACCAAACCCATGTCTGACCCAAGTGTTTATTTTGTTTTATAAACTCTTGGGTACTCAAATTTTTACGAGTAGCCAAGGGATTCAGGTTTAGCTTTGACGAATTGTGGAGGAGCAATGGAGCAGGAGGCTTCAGCGTTGTAGATATATATAGTAGTTCCGCTGTGTCTGTATCTCTGTAGTGTATTGAGTTGTAATGCCTAGACAGATGTTTATAACTGTCTAGTAAGTGATGTATATGCTGTGTAACTCTGTAAATTGTTGTAAACTATGTAATAGTTTATGTTATTAATATAATTTATTCGTTCCGCTGTGAGATCGTTGTTGTTGTTTCTTTCTTTCTTCTCTTCTTTTCTATTTTCTACCCCTTTCTTTCTTATTAATGATTCGTCATTCTGTAGAATGAGTGGCGGGTCATTACAGTAGAAATCCATTACCAACGTCCGATTCTAGAAAAGGAAAACTTAGGTCAAACATTCCAAAATCGCAGATGATGAAGACCTATGGTAGAAAACCAAAGTTACCAAACAACAAATAGAAGAACTACCAGAAAAGTTAGAAAGAAGAATGAAGAGAATAACTGAACAAACAATAGGAAATGAAAATCAAGAAAAAATGAAAGAGAACATAGTGCAAAAGGTAAGTGATACTATAAATCTGGTATAAACAATTTAATACATTTGTATAGTATCAGCATTGAACTTTTTTAAAAGAAAAATGAAGAAAATGTGAAACAAAAAATAATTGCTGAGAAAAAAGAATGAAGAACAACAACAATATTTAGAAAGGCGATAAAGAAAAGAAAAAAAGAATTAAAAAGGAAGACAAGGGAGAAAACGAGGAGACAGTGTAATTGGTAAATGATACTATAAAATTATTAAATTTATATACTATATCAAATTATTGAAGTTATATGCTAACAGTATCAAAAATTTTAAAAGAAAAAAGAAGAAAAAGGGAAAAAATACTGAAAATGAAGAATTCAATGAAGAAGAGATAAATTTGATAAAATTATGAACAATATCTATTACTGACTAACCGTTTGTAATGAATAGAATATTTTTAGTACTATTTTCTAGAAATTTGGAGAAGTATAAGACATGTTATCAAATTAAGAAATATTTAATATTAATTTTTTAAAGCATTTTGCATGGTATGTTTTAGTATCAGTTACTAGCAAACTGGAAATGTATAACATATGATATCAAATTTTCAACAATTTAGCATCATTTTTATATATTATTATGCAAAAATGGAAAACTATGCACCATGGTATTGATTTTGAAACAAATTAGTATCATTTTCGTACACCATTATGCATTGTATCTTTTTTACATGATTTGGCATAAAACTGGAAAATTGTAGGGATACTGTTACTGACATTCCAATTTTATATATGAAGGAGCCAAATTTTATGAGCACTCCATGTTTAATAAAATTAATATGAGAGATACATAGCCTTTAATCAAATTTAGCATATTTTCCTCTTTTGCCCTGGGTTAAAACTTTAAAACTCTACCGTAAAATGTAAACATCCAAATAACTCTTTCTCCCTCCATGCTTTTATACAAACAAAAAAATGACGAGAACTAAAAATTCTAAGGAAATTTTTTTTTAACTAAAATTTAATTAAAAAAACGTTTGAAATTCGATGAGTGTGTGCCGGTCTAAAATCATAAAATCAAGAATAAGCCATCGAAATAAATACAAAGTTAAACGGTAGAGGCTGTTGAATTAAATTATTCATTTCGATCATTCCCTTCTGAACTTTATTTTAAATATCGGCTATACATTGATTTTTCTGGTCAATAAATACGTCAAACCCACCTACAAAACCCTAGAAATAAAAAAAATCACCTGATTGTTTTGTTAACTAAAATCTACATTACAAGTGCTTTCTTGAGTAAGAATTAACCTTGTTTATTTCTTGTTTGGAATTTTATCTACAGATGAGTTTGACTTCTCCATCGATTATTGATTTGGATTAAAGATTAAAGAAGAAATTTAATAAACATTTGTTGAATTATGTTAAAAAAAGAATGAGGAAAATTGGTCAATTTAAGTTGTAATTTTATGAGGGGGCTATTTATTAGTACCCCTCGTAGTAAAATTTTGATTTTAATAAAAATAACCCCCTCATATCCAAAAATGGGGTGTCAGTAACAATGCCTAAATATATAACATGGTATCAATTTTTAAAAAAATTAGTTTCCTTTTTTATAGCATTATGCAACATATCTTTTAATATGATTTAGTACCAAAACAGAAAAAGCATAGTATATGATATCAATTTTGAAACTAGTTAGTATCAATTTTTACAGCATCATGCATAGTATGTTTTTGTTAGCACCAAAATTGGTCACTAACACCCTTGAATAGAGTTATGTAGAGAGATTAATGAAGAAAGTAAATTAAAACAGAGAAATAACGCAATTGAGTGCAAAAAGAACAATAGAAACGAGAACACCAGATTTTTAGTGGTTCGGCGTAATTGCCTACGTCCACTTTGAATAGATTCTTTATTGCTTTTCCAATCACTTGAATACTGATACAATCCGTAAACAAATCACTTGAATACAAGTTTGAATCAAAAAGAGGAGAGTATAAAAAATGGCAGAATTTCCCTGGAGTTCTCGAAAAAAAAGGTCCCTTTAACTGGACCCCTGCTCCTCTATTTATAGACGAACATAGGCTGGTTCCCCTCTATAGGCCTACGACCAAGACAGCTCAGCCCACAAGTGATGATTCAGGTTGACCGATCTAGGTACACCGACCCACTACCACCGATCCCCTGATGCTGATCCAGGGTTTCCTTGTGGACGACTTGAAGAAAACTCTCAAGCAACTCGGAGCAATGAGGGGTGTGACTCGAAGTGAAAAAGTGTTGATCGTATCACCTTGTTGTAAACTTGCTAATTCTCCTGCTGTTTTGCCAAACCACTGCAACTGAGCCAAAATTGCTGACCCACACGTGCCAACCATACGTGCCAATCCACCAAGACCGACCCACAATGACCGAACCACCCTGGCCGATCCACTTCGACCTTCCTTCTTCGATCGAGTCACCCACGCTGACTCATACGTGATGAACCATATACATAGGCCGAACCACATATGAATGCCGATCCACATATACTAATCCTCTTGAGGCCGATCCCAACCACACCGAACCACCACGGCCGACCCACTAAGGACGATCCACACATGCTCTTCCATAATAGCCACCTACCAAACCACATATACAAGCCGACCCAAACAAGTCCTACCAATACTTTATATTTCCAATCCATTCTTGGCTTGAGTCTCGTCTAGATCCAACTATATCCTCTGCAACTATCGTCTCATAGCCGGGCCAAGTGGCCGGGTAACATTTGCCCCCCAAAGTGCATTGTGTGAATCAACATGAAGCACTTTGAATCAGCGAGCAATCCCCACTTTCAGAGGCTAGCTCATTTAGAATGATAACTGACTGTCACTTTTTCATTTGCCTTCGACGAAGCTTCGCGTCGTCTAAAAGTATTAGCTCAATCTCGAAGAGGCTCTTAAAATCCCGTTTTTAACTTTTCAAAAGTTAGATATATACAACCTTTCGAAGGCTGAATCACAGTGGATTTCCCAAACCCACGCTTTTCCACTTATCCGGTAGCATCCGTCTCTTTATCACATACCATCCTCAATTATCATTATTTGTGTACATATTCAAATATATATACATTTTCTTTATTATCATCCGTGCTCTCATTATTTTTATTATATACATATATTTTTTATTAATTCATTTTTTCTTTTTCCTTTCTTTTATATTTTTTGTTATTCTTTTAAGGAAGGGATCGGCTTGCTAAGGCCGACCCACTCATTCGGTTTCCTAGATGGGGTCGGCATATCCTCCTGCCGACCCACTAAAGCACGATGATCGGGTCTCCAAGAAGATGCCCGTTCACCTCCCATTCATCATATAAAAGCCGTCGCATTTTCTTCTGCTTCTCACTTCTACTCTATCTTCATAAGCTCACTAACTTACTTCCCTCCAAGCTCTGTTTATTACACAATCCTCCCTTCCTCCTCCCAAACCCAGATCTCCTACCTTGCACCGAGCTATTTCTACACTTTGTTTCAATAATATCCAAATGTGTTGCACCCATCCTTATCGACTCCAAACCCCAAGAATCACTTGCCCTAACTCTGAATTAACACATAGGTAAAGACTTATACTTCACCTACGGCTTATTAGGTCATACCTCCTCGAATTCGAACCATGCTTGAATCACATAAGCGTATGGATCCTTGTGATGAGTGAGAGAGGAGAAAAAAGGAGCGGCAAGCGAGTGCATATGGCAAAGATAGTGGAGGGCTTTGGACATAGGTTTTATTGGAGAGGAGGTTGGTTGTTTCTCAGTAGAGAAGCAGGTCGGTACCTTGAGAGACGTCGCGAGTCGGTGATTCGAGAGAGCGAGCGGGTCGGTATGTTACAATAGCAGCCACTCGATAGAGGGGATTATAAGGTTGGATCGGTATTCTGAGAGGGAGTCATTAGGTAGTCTATCCAGGAAAGTTTGGGTCGTTACTTTGAGAGAGAAAGAGAGTGCGGGTTGGTATCTCGTGAGCTGGTGTGGGTCGGTGAGAGTCTAGGAAAGGAGCAGGTCAGTAGGAGTCCATAAGAGTAGTGGGTATAGGCTAAGTGAGGCTGGGTCGGTAATTAGAGAGGTAAATAGGGAGTGAGTGGATCGGTACCGAGTGGGACAGTCTGGCTCGATATTTAGGTTTAGGGAGACGGTCGGTATTGGGTATTGGGATCGGCATTGGCAACCAGAATCACCTCATCTTGAACATAACATATATTAGGACCACACGTTCTCACGCTTGAGCATAAAACAATAAACAGTGACAAGAACCAAAGCATGTGAACATATGGAACTAATTCGGACCAATAAATCCATAGTATTAACAACCGTAAATGCGAAATTAACCCAAAAAAAGCAAGTAATAGCCTTCGTAACATATGATGCCAATGTTTGATCCCAATACTTCTGCTACCGATCATAGGACAAACTTCGGTGACGGTTAACGATGACGGTCTTCAAAGATGATAACTTAAAGCTCCATAATGCTATATTATTCTTTAGGGCTTTAATTTATCTGTACTCTTTGCTTGAATCATCGCTCTATTTCACACACAACATAGAGGAATACTTTGTTGTTATATTTGATATCTATTATCTTTCAAGTATAACTTAAACAGATATCTATTCGCACCAATCGCTTTTCGGAGATGTCCAATTAATCAAGCTCCGCTACTGTTTCTGACAAGCCTGAAACAAGTTCTCGGCAGGAGGCAGTGGGGACATTGAGTCCATTGTCAACCCCCATACCGGACATCCCAGATCCATCTGTTGCGGTTATAGGCCTGGATCCCGATGCTGTAGACGGGGCCGTCGTTCTAGATGACCCCATCGACTCTCAAGCCTCAAAAATCGATGAATCTTCTCTCCGTCGATTGTGTTCTATCCATGGAATCCCATTCGAAAACGTTTTGGTTCCTTCAGCACGAGATCGGCCTCACTTGCCCCCAGTCGGATATACTGCGTGTAACAAATTTATGTGCTGGGCCGGAAGTATGCCACCCTTTAATTCATTCATCCACGAAGTGCTATAGTATATTGGGATCGCCCCGGTACAACTACATCCAAATAGTCACACGTTCATCCACGGTACCTACATTCTTTTCATGAGCGTCTTATTCAGATCCCCAACTCCCGAGGACATCCGTTACATTGATCGCTTCAAGAGACATACCGATAGTCCATCCTACACATTCCTCTAGCCACACCCCAAATGTCAAGTCCTGATGGGCGCATAGAGCAAGTTTTCTTAGTTTAAACAAGAGTGGTTCTACGTACGCTGTCCTCCCGGTTTTGCGAGAAGATGCTTAGAAGGTTGTAAGTCTCATCTTTACCCCAATCTTTGTCTTAGGGCTTGAAGTGTATCTTTTCTGAACTTCTTTTAACTCCTACAGGTATCCGTTCATGACCCAAAGGCGTCAGGTACTCGGAGGTAGTTGAGGCCATTCGAGCTACCCCCGTGGGAGATCAGGACATTAAATCTATAATTACTAATGAACTGCTTTCGAAGTTTGGATTATTAGAGGAGGGGCATCGGAATAGCCTTCCAAGTGATGCCATAATAGCAAGAACGACTGTGGAAATGAGCAAAGATCAAGATGGACCTTCGGTGCCATCTGCTGAAGGGGCTCGTGATACTACCGAGGAAGGCGAGATCGAAAAGACTGATGAGAACATTAGTCTTGGGCCAACACCGGTAGCCAACACAGCCGGCGTTGATTAACCACCGCCTCCCTCGAAAAAGAAAAAGAGTCTAGCTTACAAGCTGAAAAAGAAGAAAGTTGGCGGAACTTCAAAGGTCACGATAACTCCGATCGAGAAAAAGCTGTCTTCCCAAAACTTAGAAGGCTTATTAAAGGGCCTATCTGACTTGACCATCCCCGACGATATACTGAATTATGGCTTCAATAACCCCGAGGCTATAGGATTTAATTCGCCCACAAGTAGCGATAAAGCCGTTCAGATTCATCATCAAGGAGAGAAAACTCTAATGAGTAAAGCGAAAAACACTGGTCCGTCGGGGGGATGCATTAGGACACACACGAACACTTACAGTCCACCATGCACTTGAATTCCATTCATCGTGCGACTCCTACTAACTTGTCCTTATTTGACTTTATGTGCAGGTGATATGGGGCGTACACATGTCATTGACTGCCTTCGCTGATCCTTCATCTTTTACCATTCCGGTCGAGACTCGGGATCAGGAAAACGGCGAGACAGGGACGAAAGCGGTGATAGAGACTATCTCTCCATAGAGTTGTCGTCATCTTCCAGAAGGAGAATCCACAGCCATTCTTTATATCCAAACGATCCTCCTCATCATTCGGCGCGTAGTGGGGAGAAGTCTGCTCAGAAGGGATCCCAGTCCGAAGTTCCTCACGACCAACATTTCGGCTCTTCAAGTACCAAGCAATCCCGTGAGCCTTATAAGAAATCCGTGACTCCGGTTAGGCAGACTCCCCCAGCTTCTGCTCACGATCCTTCGATGGCGAAAAAATTAGCCGAGCTCAAGGCCAGATTCCCGAAGATATGTTTCAATGGACTGAAATTTCTCCCCCCAATCCATCCTATCCCTAGACATATCAAACAGAGTGCCATTGCTTGAAACAACGATGTATATTTTCAGAATGATGCGTTCGTACACTTGGTGGAGAAAGTTTCAAAGGTCTCTATTGAACACCAACATGAGATTAATCGCCTCAAACTCGAAGCTATTCATGACAAAGACATCATCAAGGGTCAGGATGAAGAGCTATCCTCATGCAAATCTCAGCTCATGACTGCCCAAAAAATGCTAAGGAGACGGCCGAGGCAGTTAGTCGCTTGGAGGCCACTCACAAGAAATAACTCAATGAGACAATTCAACGTAGCGGCGCTCTAGCTTTGGAGAAAGAATCTATCGAAAAAGAAAAAGGCATTCTCGCTCGACGAGTCAAAGAACTAGAGGAGTTGCTCTTTAAAGAGAGAGAAGATAAAATTATAGCGCAGGAAGAGTCACAAAGATACTGCGATGAAATCGTCGAAACACGGCTTCTAAAGACAAAACTCGGCGAAGAGCTATCCAGGGTTAAAGCACTAAAAGAAGCAGCTCGTGAGGAAGGCAAGAAGATAGCGCTCACAGAGGCCAACTCTCGACTCGAGGCAGCTACCGAGGCCGGCAGAGAAGAAATCAAATGTTTATTCGACCCGCTCATCGCCGAGTTCAATGCAAGAGTCCTCATGCATCGTGACCTGTCTTTCTTGGGTGAGAATTATCTTGTGTCACTCGCTGAAGCATGGGATACTTTGATTAGAATTAAAAAAGTGGAGCTAAGTGTCGAAGAAATCAATGAAGAGGCTCGGGTAAGGGAAGTGCTTCGAGGCAACAAACCCTCAGATTTATCTACGGCTAAAGCCCTCTTCGGGGGAGGTTCTCCTACATCAACGAACAGAGAGGATGCCACTGGCCCGTTTGGCTCCGAGCCCCAGATTCCTCCTCCCGTTGACTTGACCAAATCTCCATCGCTTAATCCCCCTGAGCAACATGTGGGTTATGATCCGAAGAAGCCTGGACTTGGAATCCACATGTTGTCCCCAATTCCGGAGGGTGATACTCCCAAGACGACTTAGAGCTAAATGGAAGCTGGTATGTGGCCCCACCTTCTAAAGTTCATAGAGTCATCGCTTTTGGCGAATAACCGTCGTATCTTAGCATTCACTTTCCATGAATTCATGTAGGTCATTCTGGCCCTGAACCGACTCCAAGGAGCGATGTCGCCATGGAGCGGGAAGAATAAGAAACTAAAATACTCCACACCAGTGACACCCCTGGTTCTGATGCTCAAGTAATAGGGGTGCTCGAGGAAGATAAACTTGAAGATCCTTCACCCGTAGAGGGGCACGAACACATCGAAATCACGGGCGCTTCCAAGCACACCTCCAAACTCAACATGAAGGAGCAACTCGAGGAGGAGAAAAAGGAGAAAATCAAAATAAAATTAGAACCTCAAGTGGTGGAGCTCGACAATCCCTTAAATAGGCCGCTGAAAGTTATTCTCCCTGGTGGGATCACACCTTTTGAAGTTCCTCCTCCTCCCTCGAGTACTCCGTCACTGGGAAGCAAAGGATCCAAAAAGAGGCGCTTGGATGAGGAAACTTCGGAGAAACTAAAGAGGGAAAGAAAACCAAAGAAGTAGTTGTTGCTTCGTAGCATTTTTCTCAACTCAAGTAATTTAGTTCCATGCAGTTGTTTTCCTCCCCCTCTTTTTTTAGTCATCGTAGATAGATTTTGGCTCCAGACTTCGGAGAAGTTGTAATGAAACATCTTTTCTGATTAGTAAATAAAATTTTGCTTCTTTGTATTCCCAGACTCTCATCGCTTAGCTTATAATTTAATCTGTAATTGAAATTCAGAGTCTTGTGGGTCATCTAAATTCCAGTCCGCTTTCACAGAACTTAGAGATTTTTGAATTATTCATACTCTAGTATGCACTCTGGAGACTCAAAGTACTCTAGTCTACGGTCTAGCGACTTAGAGATTTTTGAATCATTTATACTCTAGTCCGCACTATGGGGATTTAGAGATTTTTTGAATCATTTATACTCTAGTCCACACTCTGGGGATTCAGAGTACTCTAGTCCGCACTTTGGGGACTTAGAGATTTTTTGAATCGTTTATACTCTAGTCCGCACTCTGGGGACTCAGAGTACTCTAGTCCACGCTCTAGGGACTTAGAGATTTTTGAATTGTTTATACTCTAGTCCGCACTCTGGGGACTCAGAGTACTCTAGTCCATGCTCTGGGGACTTAGAGATTTTTGAATCATTTATACTCTAGTCTGCACTCTTGGGACTCAGAGTACTCTAGTCCATGCCTTAGGGAGTTAGAAATTTTTAGTTTTGTGTGTGCGTTCATATGCCAGACAGATTAATGCAATTTAATTTTTCCATGGAATTATAAAACACGGAATACCAATAGTTCATAGAAAAACAGCTTCAAACCTTTATTGATTGTAGAAAATAAGGGCAAACCAAATGGTCTTATTACATGTCGGAAACAGAGAACAACAAAAAAAACATATACTGGAAACAATTGCTACTAAAATGCAAAAGAAATAGACTAAGTATAATAACGGCGCAAATGCTCGCTATTCCATAGTCTAGGGAGCGTCACGCCATCAACAGTCGCTAGCTTGAAGGTTCCTTCTCCAAGCCTCCGTTCGATGATGTAGGGACCTTCCCATATGGGATTTATATGTGACAGGACCGGAAAAACTTGCTTCAAAACAAGGTCACCCACATCGAAAGTTCTTGGTCGAACTTTTTCGTTATAATATCCGATGACTCGGTGTCGAAATGCAGCCGCCCTTAAATCCGCTTCTTCACGTTTCTCATCGACAAAGTCCAAAGATTCTAGTAAAATATCTCGGTTCGTTCTAGGATCATAATGGGTCACCCGGTGAGAAGGAACTTCAAGTTCCATGGGTATAACAGCTTCAGTGCCGTTTGCCAAGGCGAAAGGAGTGTGGCCAGTTGCGGACTTATGGGTGGTTCTGTAGGCCTAGAGTGCTATTGGAAGCTCATCCACCCACTTGCCTCTAGCCTTCTCCAAACATTTTTTCAAGATGGAATTGATTATCTTATTTACGGCTTCAACTTGCCCGTTCACTTTAGGGTGAGCGACTGCTGCAAACCTTTTCTCAATGCAATATTTTTGGCAAAACTCTTTGAATTCTCTACTCTCAAATTGAGTTCCATTGTCAGTAATGATAGTCCATAGGAGACCAAAGCGGCATATAATATTTCGCACAACAAAGTTAACGACCTTTTTGGTGGTGATCGTAGCTAGTGGCTCTGCTTCTGCCCACTTGGTGAAGTAATCAACCACGATGATTGCGTATTTCGCACCACCTTTGGAGATTGGCAAGGAGCCGATTATATCAATCCCTAATATTGCAAATGGCCATGGACTAACCATTTGCGTGAGTTCCATCGACGGTGCTCTCGAGATCTTTGCGTACTTTTGACATTTGTCGCATCTCCTTACATTGTCCGCGGCATCCCGATTCACGGTCGGCCAATAGTATCCATAGCGGAGCATCTCTTTGGCTAGTGTCTGCCCACCAGTATGGTCGCTACAATCTCCTTCATGGAATTATCTTAAAACTCGCTTTATCTCATCGTGGGTGATACAACTAAGCAAGGGAACGGAGAATCCCTTCCGATACATCATTCCATCCTACATTATATATCATGAGGCCTTGCGAACGACTTGTCGTCTCTTGTTCTTTCCTTCGAGCAAGGTTCTGTGTAGCAAGTATTCTTTGAACGGGGTCATCCAGAACTCCCTTTCAGTTTCTGTCTCTGACACAAAATCTACCTCCAACTCATTTATATTCGGGGCTTGTAAAGTTTCAATGGGACCAAGACCATCTGCTGCGTATTGCCAGTGCTTGCAAATTTTGCCAAGGAATCGGCTTCCCCATTTTGTTCGCGCGAAATGTGAAAAATATCATAGTATTCAAGGTCCATCAACAATTCTTGAACCCGAGCGAGGTATGGGGCAAGCATTTGCCCCTTTACCTGATAGTCTCCCCGTACTTGGTACACCACCAACTGTGAGTCATAAAAGATTTCAACCGATTTCACTCCAAGTTCTTTGGTAAGCTTCAGTCCAACGATCAAAGCTTCATACCCAGCTTCATTGTTCGTAGCGGGGAAATTAAGTTTCAAAGCATAACAAATCGATCGGTTCTCGGGAGTTACAAGAATAACACCAGCCCCGGAACAATGGTAGTTGGATGCCCCATCGGTATATAGCTTCCATCGAACATCGAGAATCATATCACTTCCACTTGGCTCATCTGATATGATGAACTCTGCAATGAAATCTGCTAACGCTTGCCCCGGGATAGCCCTCCATGGCAGGTAGGTGATGTCGAACTGAATCAACTCAATGTTCCATTTGAGTAGCCTTCCAGAAGTCTCCGGTCATTGGAGCACCTGCCACTTAGGTTGATCGGTATAAATACTGATCGGATGTGCCTGGAAATACAGGCGGAGCTTGTGTGATGCGATCAACAAACAGTAAGCTAGCTTCTCAATCGTAGGATAATTTCTCTCTGCCTCCGTTAAACGCTTACTAACATAGTACACTATCTTTTGGATTCGGTCCTCCTCACGAACCAAAGCTGCCCTAATGGCATGCTGGGATACGACCAAGTAAACATACAACTCCTTATGGTCTACGGGCTTTGACAGAACCGGGGGTCTCTCCAAGTGTTTCACCAGAGCTCGGAACGCGTCTTCACACTTCGACGTCCATTCAAAATTTCTTTTCCCTTTCCTTATCACATCAAAGAAATTACTACACTTGTCAGTTGCTCTGGATATAACTCGACTCAACGTAGTGACTTTCCCATTCGGGCTTTGCACTTGTTTTATAGTTCTAGGTACTTGTATGTCTCGAATATCTTGAATCTTTTCTGGGTTAGTTTCGATTCCCCGTGTGTTGACAATGAAACCCAAAAACTTCACCGACGCAACGCCAAAGGAACAATTCAGTGGATTGATTTTCATTCCATAAAATCTGAGTATATCAAACATCTCAGCTAAGTCTTGAATGTAGTCGTTTGACTTTCGTGACTTCATGAGCATATCATCCACATAGACTTCCATCATTCTACCAATCTGGTCTTTAAACATCCGATTCACCAAACGTTGATAAGTTGCCCCTGCGTTCTTCAACCTGAAAGGCATCACTACATAACAGTATAGTCCAACGTCCATAACAAAACTGGTATGCTCCTGATCCGGAATATGCATCGGGATCTGATTGTATCCCGAATACGCATCCATAAACGACAACAATCCATGTCATGCCATCGAGTCGACCAGCTGATCAATTCTGGCAATGGAAAACTATCCTTAGGGCATGCCTTGTTCAGGTCCGAGTAATCAACACAGGTCCTCCACTTCCCGTTTGCCTTCCTCACCAGTACGGGATTAGATATCCCTTCAGGATAGAGGGCATCGTGGATGAACCCATTGGCTTTGAGTTTATCCACCTCCTCTTTGAGAGCAGCGGGCCTCTCCGGGTCCATGCCTCTCCTCTTTTGTTTTATTGGCACATACTGCAGTTCAACGTTCAACATATGACTTGCGATGGTGGGAGAACTCCCACACATATCATAATGGGTCCAAGCGAAAACATCTAGATTCGCTCGGAGGAAATCAGTAAAATCCCCTGTCATCGAGGGGTTGAGCAGTGATTCGATCTTAAGCACCCGTGCGGGTCATCATGGCTAACAGGTATGTCAATCGTCAGTTCAGCCGGTGCTGCCTTAGCCTCCTTGCGTTCTTCTTCATCATCTCTTGGGTCTATGTCTCTATAGATCCGACTGTGTTTCCCAAGCCAAGGCTCAGGCACTACTAGTCAATTTTCAGCAACATGGATGTGGACATGGTTCTCCACACCCTTTCCCTTCTCTTTCACTAGGCCTCTCTTAGCTCAGTCACATAACAAGCACGACTAGTCGCTTGATCGCCATGTACTACACCAACTCCTCTATCCATTGGAAATTTCAAGGTCAAACACCATAGGGCCGAAGTTGCCCTAAACTCTGCTAGGGCATGTCGGCCCAGAAAAACATTATACGGGGAATCAACATCCAAAATAATGAACGGTAGGATCCGTACCCTCCTGCGTTTACCTTCTCCTAGTTCAACAGTCAATTCAACAAAACCTATTGCATCAGTAGCTGCACCATTAAAGCCGTGAATATGGGCTTTGGATGGTTTCAGATCCTTCGCCTCCATCTTCATTTGGTCATACGCCTTTTTGAAGATAATATTAACAGAACTCCCACAATCAATTAGTATCCTTCTCACAAGCACCGGTCCAATCGTAGCTGAGATAACCATCGGGTCAATGGTAGGTACCTCCACCTGTTCGACATCCCTGCTCTTGAACACTATATCATGGTCATCATTCGATGCTACTTCGCTGGAGTCCCATCTTCTATGTTTGAGCAGCATTCGAAACCTGCATGCTTCGGGGAACTAGCATAGCGTTCCATTTCTTGCAAACTCTTGTCTACTGGATGAGGTCCACCGATTATCATGTTTATGACCAACCTTCCTCCGGTCCGAGCAGGCTCCTCAGGTCGATGTGAAGCTTGCCCGTGATTGGGGTCGGATGTCCCATGTTTGCCTTCATGCGGATTCTTAACAAACTATTGTAACTTCTTTTGGCGAATCAGATTTTCTATAGCATCATGGAGGTGTCTGCACTCTTCAGTATTGTGCTCGTAGGCCTCGTGAAACCGACAATACTTTCCAGTCTGCTTTTGTTCCTCAGTGTATTCCTTTGGGCGTGGCTTTCGGTATTGGAATGTATTTCAAGTTGATAGATAAATATTCTCCAAAGATGTATTCAGAGGGGTATATTCGCTATAGGTTGGGATTCTCAGTTTCCACTTTCCTGCTTCCCTCTTTCATTCGAAATTTCCTCCTCCGGATCTTTTAGACTGCTCCAGCTTATTTTGAACATTGACTTGGACCTTGCTAGAGTTTTTGCCAGATTGCTTTACCGCGATGATGCTTTGTACCGCTTCCTTGCTGGGCCCTGGCGCACTGCTCCATCTTGACACCTGGCCTCTTCTCTTCTCATCAATTGGTTTGCCTTTGAATAAAAGCGTTCCAGGGTAGTCGGTGGTTTGCCTGCCAGTCACCAAACTCTGAGTCCGGATCTACTCCTTGCATCACGGCCATAAGGATAGCATGGTCATTTGGATTGCTAACTTCGGTAGCAGCAACGTAGAATCTTTGCAAATAATCCTTCAACGACTCTCCCGGAGCCTTGATCACACTGGACAACGACGTCATGTCCTTTGGGTGAGTGGCATGGATCCTAAACTGCTCTATGAACTTCGCCGCTAACTTATCAAACCTGGAGATCGATTGCGGGGAAAGTCTGGTGAACCACATGGTAGCGATTCCGGATAGGGTTATTGGGAAGCATCTTCATTTTGTCGCATCATTTACCCTAGTTGAGTCCATCATCCATTCGTATCTCATTATGTGCTGTCGGGGATTAGTTTTCCCATCATAAGCTCGAATAGTAGGCATGTTGAATTTCCGGGGGTACTCAGCTTGTAGAATTGTATCTGTAAATGGAGTATGGCTCTTAGATATGCCCCAATCATTGTTGGTTAAGCCCTGATTCTCCCTCATCAGTTGTCTGACCATAGCTGATAAATCCGGAGACTGGATGGGAGGTGGCAAGTTGGTATTCGTCCTACGTGATTGTTCCGACTGGTGCCTCCTCGATAAGCGATCAACTAAGTGTGCATCCCGAGGACCCACTTCACTGTGACCCTGGCGAGGTGGTGGACCAGCTCCCAAGCGTGCTCTAGATCCTAAGTTTCCCACACCAGGTTGGGTACGACTCCCTAGGTGCAGATGAGGGGTGATGGTTCCAGCTAGGGAATCTGGACCATTTCTGTTGGTTTGCTCTTGGCGAGTCATTACTAATTGCTCTGTTGCACCAATTTGTGTCGTTTCAATCCTTTGGCGTCTATGCCTGGGGTGTTCATCTGACGAAGCGGAGCTATCAGATGATGAGTAGGAAGTAGTGCTTCCTCCAGCGTTCTGACGCTGCTGCTAAGCGATCTGGGTCATCAGGTTGGGGTTTGTTTGAATCTGCTCGTTAAGCTATCTTCTACTTTCCACGAGTTCCCTCATCAGCTCATTGAACAATACCCTGGTGACAACTTCTAGTTGGTTTGGGATGGTGGTGGGCTCTACACCTACATTAGCTTGCTGATTGGTGGGTCCTAATTGCTGGACGCTAGTAGTCTCATTAGCATCCGCGTTGTAGGAGGCGGATCTGGTACGTGGTCTTGCCATCTTAGAGTTATCCGTAGGAACTCTAAATAGAATCTTTGAATTCTTGAGAATGAACTCGGATCTCCTTCGGGGGATTTCCTTAATCCAGTAGCAACAAAGTAGATCCGAACAGCCTGAGAGTGCACGTTCTTAGTGAAAGCTCCAAAATTTTAGCACCAAAATTGGTCACTAACACCCTTGAATAGAGTTATGTAGAGAGATTAATGAAGAAAGTAAATTAAAACAGAGAAATAATGCAATTGAGTGCAAAAGAACAACAGAAACGAGAACACCATATTTATAGTGGTTCGGCGTAATTGCCTACATCCACTTTGAATAGATTCTTTATTGCTTTTCCAATCACTTGAATACAGATACAATCCATAAACAAACCATTTGAATACAAGTTTGAATCGAAAAGAGGAGAGTATGAAAATGGAAGAATTTCCCTAGAGTTCTCGAAAAAAAAGGTCCCTTTAAGTTGACCCCTGCCCCTCTATTTATATACGAAGATAGGCTGGTTCCCTTGTGTAGGCCCACGACCAAGACAGCTCGACCCACAAGTGATGATTCAGGTTGACCGATCAAGGTACACCGACCCACTACCACCGATCCACCTGATTCCGATCCATGGTTTCCTTATGGATGACTCGAAGCAAACTCGCGAGCAACTCGAAGCAATGAGGGGAGTGACTCGAAGTGAAAAGGTGTCAATCGTATCGCCTTGCTGTAAACTTGCTAATTCTCCTACTATTTTGCCGAACCACTGCAACTGAGCCCAAATTGTTGACCCACATGTACCAATCCATACGTGCCAATCCACCAAGACCGACCCACAATGACCGAACCACCCTGGCCGATCCACTTCGACCTTCCTTCCTTGACCGAGTCACCCATTCCGACTCATACGTGCCGAACCATATACATAGGCCGAACCACATATCAATGCCGATACATAGATACCAATCCTCCTGAGGCTGATCCCAAGCACACCAAACCACCTAGGCCGACCCAATCACGGCCGACTCAGTAAGGACGATCCACACATGCTCTTCCATAATAGCCACCTACCGAACCACATATACTAGCCGACCCAAACAAGTCACAATAATCCTTTATATTTCCAATCCTTTCTTGGCTTGAGTCTTGTCTAGGTCCAACCATATCCTCTGTAACTGTCGTCTTATAGCCGGGCCAAGTAGTCGGGTAACAGTTTTAACTACCATTTAGTACTAAACTGCAAAAAGTATACTATGTGGTATCAATTTTGAAACAAGTTAGTATTCATTTTTTATAGCATTATAAACGGTATGTATTCATTACCATTAAAATGCAAATTGAAAAAAATAATGCACAATCTTAAAAAAGCATAGTCAATAGTATAATTACATAAAACCATTTAATGAAATTATCAAACCTTATAAGCTATATTAATAATTTTCATTAAACACATCATCATTTTTAAAATGGCTTAGTATCATTATTGTTGTGCCAATATCAATTTTAAAATCATAAAGCATTAACTCTCTCATTTATGCAAATTTTGATATCAATTTTGTTATAAATGACAGTCAAAATAATTTCCACATTAAAAATAAAATTATCAATATTCATACATAGTGTGATCATTATCATTTATAATTAATATAAATATTTGAACAGTTATTACTCAGTATCATTTTTTTGACTGCACAGTATCAATTTTGATACAAATAATTCAAAGCACCGTTCTAATAAGTATTTACTATCAAATCAATCACAATTAATGCATAGTATATTTATTTCTTAATTGATAACAAACAGCATTATCAATATTTTTTGTAAACGGATCCTATATAACAATGTTTTTGCTAATCAACTAAATGCCCTCTTTTATACAACAGGATGATGATGATTTTGTAGAGAGCCGTCACAAAAGCAAAAAAAGTAGAATTTGAAAAATATGAGGAAAAGGAAAAATATGAAGAAAAAGCATAAGAAGAAGAAGGAATAAACCTGATTGTGCATATAGATATGGTTTGCAAGCTACATACGGGATTATAGAGTTGGTAAAAAGGAGAAACATAATTAAAAAGAAACAAAATAATATTTTTAAATGAACACAGTCTTACCAATTATTCATTGTTTTTTATGAAAACAATGTTTCAACGAAAAAATGAAAAAAGTACCCAAATAATTTAGATGCATTGTATAGTTGTTATTCAGCTGAACATGAACATTCATATTTGGAGAAGAGAAGATGAAAGTGGCCGCAAAGGATATTAGCTATTATTTGGTATGCCAATGAAAGGAAGAAACATTGAGCCAATAATAAAAAATGACAAGAAAAACAATCCCAATGGAATATAGAGAATTTACTACTAGAAATTTTGGAAATTGTTGTTTCATCACTAGAAACTTAGTTGAAAGAAGAATAAAACAAGAAATAGAGAAAATGGAAAAAATGAGGAAGACTAGCCATTGCTAATAGTAATGATAAGGTTGTTAGCATTCTTTTTTCTTAACAATAAACAAAAGCTAAGATGTGGATTTTTACTATATTTGGTTAATAAGTAAAAGTTGAGGATAGTTTCTTAGCAAAAAATAATAGAAAAAACTTCAACAAATTTGTAAAAAAAAATATTCACAAGCTAAGGAACATGTCAGGATGCTCTATGCTTCCATTGGTAAGATATGTTATTCAAAATATTATTATTTAAAATAAATAAAAATTCAAATCATATCTAATCAGTTTTTAAAATATTTACAGTATTTCGTTTGTGAAAATATGAAGCTTATTCGATCCATGCAGCAATACAGTGAAAAATTGCCAAGATTTGGAAGATGGGATTGCGGAAATTAAAACCCATAATATTTAAGCAATTTTTGGATGATGTTAAAGAGGGTGGGGTAAGTTAAAACTCCATCTTTCCTACATTTCTCAGTATCATTTTAGGAAAATTCTATTCCAACCCGAGTATTTACTTAGTAGCCCCCCAAAAATTAAAAAATTCTGTAAATCCAAAAAATAACTTAGCAGCCCCCTACCATTTCCAGAACCACCACTCCCATCATGCAAAACGTGAAAAATTGAATTTTTCTTCATTAATTTAGAAACCAGGGTTAGAATTTTTCCTTCACTGATTTAGAAACTTAGTAGTGAAAAAATGAATTTTTTCTTAGTAAAGTCTATAACCCAAAAAATAACTTAGTAGTGAAATTCGAATTTTTTCTTCACTGATTTAGAAACCTAATTCATATTTTCTTCAAAACTACAATTAAAATGTCTATAAACCCAAAAAATAACTTAGTAGTGAAAAATTGATTTTTTCTTCACTGATTTAGAAACTAGGGTTTTGAAGAAGCGATGGTTTAGACAGTAAGAAACTGACATAAGAAGATAATGGAATTGAGAAGAAAGAAAGTACGCAGCTTTCTAAGGGTATTTTAGTCTTTAAAATTTTATTTATTTTAGGGTGGGCTACTAAGTAATTATCTGTGTTGAAATAGAATTTGTCATCATTTTATTTTCTACTTTGTATATTTTTTATGCTATATTTCTTCTAGTATCATTTTTCATATTGCTTAGTATCATTGTTAACAATCTATGTTTCATAATCTTACTTTCGCTTTTACTTAGAATAAGTTTTCACAAAAGAAATTTCTAAATATTACTTTATTTCTACTCACTATTATTATTAACAGACTATTTTGCCTGGTATCATTTATGTTTCAATAAAAAATTTGGTTATAACGCACTATGATACTTAGTATCCTTGTTGCCTCTATATAGTATCAGTTTCAATACTATATTTTTCCATGTTACATATTAGTTTTTGCTAAGTATCAATTTTCCACTTACTCAATATTTTTGTATTAATTGTTCGGTATCATTATTACAGATTCTTAGTATCAGATTTTATTAACTATAAGCTAATAATGCAGTATTTTTTTCAAACAACATCGATCAATGCAACATTTTTTTCAAACAAAACCAATGGTTAAAAATGCTATTATTCACCATCATTTTAAATCAAAATTCTACAATTTAGTAACTAAAGTTAAAACATAACTTAAAACTAGTATAATTTTTTTCTAATAATTATACAGCTGAAAGAAAAAGAAAATATTATTCCACACTACATAAGATTTCTTTAAATAAACTCAAAATAAGACAATCAAATAAAAAGAATGAAGAAAAACAAAGCAAAAAAAGAAAATTTGAAGAAAGAGAAGAGACTTTTGGAACATTTGAAAAAGAAGTAACCATTAAAGTAATGCAAATGCATATAGAAGATTTGGAAGATGAACTTAAGAAAATAAAGAATGAGCTGGAAATGGAAAAGAAAATAAGGTTATAAACAGAAAAGGAGGTTCAAAATTGAGACAAGAAATCAAAGAAATGAAATTCAGGACTAGAAATAAAAAAGAAGAGAATGAAGATCGAGGTGCAAAGCCCGAAATAGAAAATGCAGAAAAAGTGGAAACAACAAATTAAACAGACTATCCATTGGATCAAGATATCCTTATTAACAAGCAAATCATGTTCAACCCTAATCCAATAATCGACTTCACTCCTCTTCCTTTCAAACTATATGACTTAGATGACTTAGAGCTTAAAAAACTGAATCTGATTAGGAAAATAGATCAACAAAACCCACTGGTCGAAGAATGAAGAAAACGGTGAAAAAATGGACCAAAAAACCAAAAACATCTTATATCTAGAGATTAAAAGCAAGAACAAGAAAGGGAAAAAATTGACAACTTTGAGTTTGAACAGTGATTGAAAAAAAACCACAAAAAAGCCAAATATTGAAAGCAAAAAAAAGACAATGAGGATGAAAGATCAAAATAGAGCTACTAGTAGTAGTAGAACCAACATTTGCAGATTTAAAACTAGAGCTGAGCAAATGCTTAACATACATAAATGGAGAAGAGCAGAACATAATCAAAACTTTCTCTGCTTTGACAGGAACACGGAAGTAGTGTATAAATATTGACACTAATGGTACATATTAAAATAGTTTTAATTACTTGATTCAAATCTTTTTTGTTAATACAGTGAAGTAGCATATGATGACAAAGACACTACCAAAGAAGGATGCATAATAACAAATGACATGCTTAAAAATGTGCTTGAAGGAAACTTCATAGATGGACATGTATATATAGATGCTTAATAATATTTATCACTATCAAAATAATTTAAAAAAACTGATATTGTTGTAAAAATTGATACTAATACTTTTTAATATATACTACTGCTATTTAGAATACTGACACTATTAATTATTTAATACTGCTTTACCACTAACAAAAACTTACAGTTTCCTATCGCAGGATATGTTTGAACCAAAAATGGCACAAACACCCAAAGATTTAAGTAGAGAATAAAAGAGAAGAACTAAATGAAAAATGAGCGAGAAACAAGTAAATAATGAACACATGGGGTTTGTAGTGGCTCGATAAAGCAATGGTTCCACTTTAATACTTGAATGCTTATTTCTGAATTGGAGGCAGAAGTTGTTAGGAGTCAATATAACTCCAACACTTAGATTTTCATAATTACAAGAATATAAGATAGAATAGAACTCGAGCCAAAATATCCTCAAAAATAAGCCACACCCTCCTATTTATAGAGGTAGGGGCCTGAAATTTCGCGTACAATATTTCCTAGCAATTGTACCAGATTTAGACCGATTATTCTATGAAAACAGGTGCAATATTGTAGGAGTTGGGAGTCTGTACCAATCCTGAAGATTTCCAAATTGGTCTTCTCCAACTCTTCATCTTGGATCGTCCTATAGTTAGCTTCGTAATTCCATAGTTGTTTGTACCAATATTAGCTTATTTCCAAGTCGAAATGATGGAGTTGTAGGAGAAAAAAGTTGAAGTTTTAAGTGTTTGCGGAAGATCGATGGAGAATTGCATTGAACCAACAAAGTGACTTTGGAAATAAGCTCTTGACGTCAATTTAGGCTTATAGGCAGAAGATGGGGTCCACCCAAGGAGGACTTGCGCATCGGTACCGATCCTTTCCTAGGGGTTAGTAGCGATCCCAAACTTAGGGGATTATTGTTCTCCTTGTTTTGGGTTGTTTTGGCTTTAGTTGAACTCGTTTGGAGAATGACCCGAGGAATATGAGTATTTTCTCCAAGCCATCAGGGGTCGGTACCGAGTCAAGTCTAGGGGTCGATACCGATTCCACTCTGGGTCGCGTTTGTGGTTTTTTATGGATTACTTAGGTTCTGACTCTGGGAATTCTCAAGTGTATTATGCTTCGATTCCGACCTAAGGATTTTGTGGGTCTGCTTCGAGTCGGTTCTTCTAAAAACTTAAACTTCCAAATTTTCAACTTTTTTCAGTCATTTTTTGATACATCTTTTTTCTCATCTTTTTATGATATTCCCAAGGTCCTTAGATCATTTATCCATCGTTCGCTCATTCGATTCAGTTCTTTAAGTATGTTTAAATATTGCCTGGTCAAAAGGCTGGATAATAGTATAGATAATAGATTGGTATATATCAAAATGTGGACCGGTAGAGCAAAACTATGCAATGACCACAACAATGACAGTAACTAAAACTTTAATATGAAAGTACATAATAATGGCTACATAAACTGAATAATAACAAAATTTCAATTCAACATAAAGGACAAGTCTATGATGTAAAAAGTGTTAAAACACATTTAGTCATGCCATTCCTTGAAGAAACTGTGAGGGATAAATATGCAGATGTTATTTATTTCTCTCTATATTATGAGAACTATTGGACAATGGTAGCATTGACATATCCTACAATGCAATGGTCTTATATAATTTCTTTACAGTCAAGAAGATTAAATGAAAGAATGAACCCAAGTTTAAAAGAAGTGCAAAAAATGGTAAACTATTTTTTTAGAAAAATTAACCAATATAATTGAAACAAATTAAACATCAACTAACTTTGTACTATTTTGTCTTTAATAGAAAAAAGAAGTTAAGAAAATGTTGCAAGACTTATGGAAAAAACATATAAAAGATATGGAAGTGAAGCAAAATGAAATTCATCAGATTAAATGTGCATGTCAAGGAGAAGACAATAAGATGTTTTATTTGTTAAAAATGATACCTACTGACACTAAAATTGATACTGTTTGTACCAAAATTGGGCACAACACTCTTCGGAAGTTTTTGAAGAGATAAAATGAAGAAATTAAATGGAAAAAGAGGATTATCTAACAAAAACACCAAAAACAGATAATGAAAGTAATAAGAACGCACAGAAACATAAGAATTTAGAGTGGTTCGGCGTGTTGCCTACGTCCACTATGAAGTTGATTGCTTTATTGATGTTTCTTTGATGGTTACAATTGATTTCAGCGAGTTACAACAGATAATAATGATTTACAACAGTGAATCTCGTTAGTAACAGCAGCAATGGAGTTTAGAACTAGATCCGGTAGAGTCTGGGCGTTGGAGAATTCAAAGAAGAAGAAGATCCCTTTTCAGTATGCCCTAGGGCTCTATTTATAGGTGTAGGAGGATGATATTTCGCTTAGATCTCGGGAGACTCCCTCTGGCATGTGACTAGGCCCGCGCACCCAAGCCCGCGAAGTTTCGGTCCGATCCGTGATCTATACGAACGGATTTCGTATCGATCAAGATTGTGTCCGATGGAGTCGAAATTTGGCATGGACACTCTCCAGCACGTGCGTAAGCTCCTGTGAAAATTTGGTGGCATTTGGACTTGTAGATTAGGAGATATTATCGATTCGAATTGAAGGCTTTCGGCAGGTTGTTTCGTTCAACTCGATCACATCGATTCGATCTTGTTCGAATCGATAGCTGCGTGTGACTGTGAGATGACGTGGCGCTTGAATCTCTGGATCACTCCACTTTCGATGCCGAGTTGAACGAGTTGTCCTTGAACTTCGCCTCATTCGTATCGATGGTATTGCCTTGTTCGTATCAATAAAAGATGCGCAGTTCGCATCGATGAAGGCTCCTCAGTTCGTATCGATGGTTACGTTCTGTTCCTGTCGATAAAAAAGGAGTGTGGCCTGCCGATCGATACGAATAACCATTATATGATCGATACGAACAGGGACTCCGCGATGGATACGAAGCAGCTGGGTTTGAAGGATACGAACAGTGGTTCCCTGATGGATACGAAGTAAGGTCAATTGATGGATACGAACTACAGAAGCTTGATGGATTTGAACAAGGCTCTTCAGGCGATGGATGCGAAGTGGACTCTAGAGATGGATGCGGCACTGATGGATTCGAAATAGGCCCAAGTGATCGATGCGGAGCTGATTGAGTCGAAGTAGGCCCTGGTGATCGATGCGGAGCTGATCGAGTTGAAGTAGGCCTTGGTGATCGATGCGGAGCTGATCGAGTCGAAGTAAGCTTCCCTGATGGATTCGAACTTGATCGATTCGAACAGAGGCTAGTTGATGGATTCGAACTCAATCGATTCGAACTCAATCGATTCGAACAGTGGGTAGTTTTCATCCAATCTTGCATCGATCGTAACTTGAGCATACGAACTCGGATTGACTTGAAATTTGGAATGTTGGCTCTCATAGCCTTGCTTGTCGTGTCATATCAATTTTAGCTCGATCTGGACTCGCAAAAAATTCATCGATATCCATAGTGAGCCTGTGTATAACCGATCTCTAAGACGAACCGTCATTGGTTACTAGTCAATTCCATGGTGTCACGGCCTTGCCAAAAGGCTGGATAACATTTGCCCCCCAAAGTAGGTCTTGTGGAAACATGATGTGCTTTGAAATGGTGCAATCTTCATTCTGAATAGTTATCGTCTTTTCGATGAAAGCTGTAATCTTCGACTGATTTTCTCGATAATGTAGACTGTCAACTGCTATACCCTATATTGTTGCAACTGATTGCTGTATGCTAGTGATTAGCCGTTTGTTGTTGTAATCGTTATCAAATGAGTTTCCAATTCCTGTAAATCTGGAATATTGAAGATTAGTCCGACATATATGCATATATGTTAATCTGACTCTCGTTGACGTTTGCACGTTTACGAGTCGTTGTCAGTTTATCTCGTATCGAATCCCACAACGATCCTCTCCTGGACCGATGTGAAATTCGAATTGTAACAACGCTCGATGGTTGTTTTGAATGTTCCTCCGCATCGATCCTCTCCTGAATCGATGTTTAAAGGTTAAGCCATCACCTTTGCATCGGCATACGCCATTTTGTTGGATACGAAATGAACTTTTCGCATTGATGGATATGAGCTTAGATGGATACAAACAGATGGAATTCATTTCCAAATCGACATGAGCCACAAAAATGGATACGAGATGTGCCTTCGTATCGATGAATATTGACCCCTGGATGCCGTGGTTCGATGGATTCGAACTGCACACTTCATGTCGCTGCACCGGGGATGGAGTCGAAGACGATCGATAAGAATAGTGGTTTCGTATCGATGGAATTGGGTGACTCAGAAAAGCCTTCGTTGGCAACTTCGCTTCGATAAAGGCTCGTGTTGATGGATTCGAATGGCTTGTTCGAATCGATCCCGTGGTGATGTTTTGCAACCGGTCGAATCTACTGGGATGCGAATCGTTTTTTGCCTTCACGCTCGAGTCCATATAAATACTATGGACTTAGCCACTTTTCACTTTTTACTCTTAACTCTTCTGCCGTGTCTTCGTATCGATAAAGAACTCGAGAAAGAAACATTGCCTTCGAACCAAACAATCCATCGATTCTTCGAATCAATCCAACTTATTCCTTAATCTAGTGCGACAACATCTGACTTTAGGTAAATAAACAACGAATCCATTCTGAAAATGAAGAGACTCGAATCTTAGTGCCAGTTCGTTCGATGTCGTCGCCGATTCCGTCACTGTTGATGCCGGGACTTAGTCGACGTTGAATCAAGAAGGAGTAACGGCACAGTAATTGCTTGGGGAAGAAGGAGTAAGGAGGGATACGAAGGAAATGGTCGTTCCGAATTTCGTATCGATCGATTGGGGAAGAAGGTGTTTTGCCTCGTATCGATCTCGAAGGGAAATCTTGTATCGTTGTCTTGCTTTGGGCTTCGTATCGATCATGGAGCAGTTACTTAGCATTGGCTGTTTCGAAACGATATTGATCGATTCGAAGTAGGCATTATTGATCGATACGAAGCAGATGTTTTCTGATCGATACGAACTATGTGCCATGGGATCGATACGAAATCGTCTCTGAATGATCGATACGAACTTGAACCTGAACGATCGATACGAACTTGAACCTGTATCCCTGATGGATACAAACAACTTCACGGATCGATGTGAACTCGAACTTTGATGATCGACAATGAGCCTAACCTCAATGATATCGAAAACTCTTGTTCATTTGAACATCTAACTCCGACGAGCTTCATTTTGGCATAATTGGACTTGACCGTTGGACTGCATATTTTATTTCCCTTCGAAGCTCGTCGATGGAACTGCAACTTTAACAAAATTTTAAAAAACTTTAACTTGGATTGATTGCTAAAATCTGGATGGCACGGTTGTGACGGTCAGCGATGACGGTCATTTCGACTAAATTTTGAAGTCTCGTCATTTCCATGCTTTCTCCAATTCTGTAGAACTTCTCAAGTGATATACAGTACTGCACTGCACAACACACTCACACACTTTACACTGGGGGATGCATGAGCATATTGTTTGTTTAACAATGATTTTTCATAAGCTAGTTAGTCATGGAACCTTCAAGTTCACAGCAGTAGGAACTCCCGAGTTCAATTCCTTCAACCATCAAGATACCGGTCATCGAAGCCGAAGTCATAGATTCAGCACCGGACGAGCTTCCAAGCACCCGGTTCATTTGTCATCCACAAGATTCTGTGCCGTCCGGCATCTCCGAAGATATGCTGGGACGGATTTGTTTAAGGCACGACTTGTCGCTTGACGACGTGTTACTGCCTGGGCCAAATGACATGCCACATGTTCCCCGGAGGGGTTTACTGCTTTCAACCGTCACGCTTGCACAGCAGGGACACTTCCTCCTTTCAATCAATATATAACGGAGATGTTATCATTCCTTGGAATAGCTCCATCCCAACTATACCCCAACGGATACGCCTTGTTGAATAGCACCTTCATTCTGTTTATGGAGATTCTCTTTCGACCACCAAAGCCGATCGAGATTAGATATCTATTTAACATTAAGAGTCGTGGAGACAGCCCTTCTTTCACCTTCTTGGAAGCGGTCAGGAACTGTCAAATAGTAACTGGGTCCTGAGGAAGGCTAAGTTACTTTAAAACTGAATGGTTTTACGTTCGGTGCCCCCTAGATTCGCCAGGCGATGGTTGGACAAACGTAAGCGTTGCAATCTTTCTCTTGAATTATCGAGATAATAATAACCGACCTCAAAACTGACATACTTCTCTTCTTTCACAGCCGCAATCTCCCGACCTGATGGTGGATACTTCAGAGAGCTAGTTCGGATCCTCCAAACGGTTCCGGGTGAAGAGAGGCACATTGACTTGGTTCTAACCGACAGAAACTTGAGAATTGTCGGGCTAATTGAACATAAGCAAAGCATACGGCTGGAAGGGACACTTAGAGCGGTCTCGAAGAAGCGGGTGAAGTGCAAGGCGCATGGAGTCGTAATAGCTGAAGAAGTTATCTAGGAGTAAAGGCAAGGCAGTTGCTAACAAGCGTTCTAAATCCATGAGATTAAAATCTGTGGTTATATCCTTGCCCGCCCCGGGGATTAGAATTTCGGAGGCTCCTCCCCCGCAAGTAGAGAATCCTTTTGAAGGGCTTGTTGATATTCCGATTTTGGATTATGTGTCATCTCAACACGACACCGGGATATAGGAGCTTGATAATGCTCTTGAACTGAGCGGGTCGCTTGCTGTGAGTGCGGCCGACATTTTCGGTTGGTCGGGGGGTTGCACATGCATACATTTCACTGCATTACATGATTCATAACTGTAAATCGTCCAACCTAAGAAATCACAAACTTTTCCTTCGTCTCTCATTTTCAGGTACGATGTCCGGAAGAGGATCAATGCTCGGGAATCTTCGCTCGGCCCGAAAGTCTTCTACCTATTATGATTCCCGCAGGTGAGACTCTGATAGAGACCGCGATCGCAGGTACTCTATCAAGAGAGGTACGAGCGGGACAGGGACAGAGAATACAGACATCGATCTAGATCTCGCTCTCCACCTCTTAGACTTCCATCTCCACCTCCTGTTCTTGTTCCACATCCACCAGAGCCTCCACGTCAGAGGCCATCTTCTCACACTTCTATATCCGAGACTCATCTCCAGAGAGACGAAACCACGGCCTCCATAATTGCAGAGCAGGTCCCAACTGAGCCCATAGGAGAAGGGGCCATTAAATTGGCCCAGATGAGGAAGGAGTTCCCGAACATATGCTTCGATGGCTATGTCTTCCCACCACACTTAAAAAGAATTCCATCAGGGGTGGAAAACACGATGCATGATTACGTTCATGACATCTACACTCAATATAGAGAGTGGGTAAAGGCTGCAGAGAAAGCTTCCAAGGTGGCTTTTGAGCGAGCCAAAGCAATCGAGAAGATGGAATCCGAGCTCGCTCAAAAACACCGAATTATACAAGTGCTCAATACCGAGGCCGAATCTTCTCGAAAATATGAAATTGAGGCCACCAAAAAAGCTGATGAAGCGACTGTGGCGATGGAGAGGTTGAGGCAGACTCATGTTGCCTTGGTGGAGGAGATAGGCCATCGGAATACTACAGTTACTGCCGAACGGGATGCGGCGGTTAAGGAACTTAACGAGCTCAAGGCCATATTTTCTGACATGGCCAAGGAAAGGGATGATGCAAACAACGCAGCCCAGGAGGCGTGCGAACAAGCTGTTCTGCTTAGAGGTGAACAGGATGCGGCTGTGGCTAAAGTCCGCAAGGTGGAGACCGAGGTCGAGGAGAAAGTGAAGTCGGCCGAGTCCAGGCTAGAGGCTGATATCGAAGACCTTCTCGTTGTTTACAATGCAAACGTGCTGAGGCACAGGGGTCTAGCCTGGCTCGATGATTATCCGACGCATCTATATAACGCCTGAGGCCGATTGGTTGAGGAAGAGAATAAGGCGCATCTGGGCGAGTCTATAGATGAATTTGAACTCGAGAATCGCATTCTGACTGAAGATGAAAGGAAGATTCTCCACGAGTCAATGATTCTGCATGAAAAGGAAAGGTTCGGTGCCCAGCGCTTCGAAGTAGGAGAGGGTTTAGGGGTTGAACTTCATGAGGCAAGTCTTGAATTTCCAGCATCAACCCAGCCCGAATCCTCATCCGCGGTCGATCCCCAAGCTGTTCCTGCCTACAATCCGGACCAGCCGCAGATGTCTCCGGCTACAGTGCAAGCTACTGAGGCCGTTCTACCGCCTACAAGTCAAACTGAGGAAGGTATTCTGGACATCCCACATATCTGTCTTAAGTCGAAATCTTTATTTGAATTAAATTCTGACAGTTCTCTTATTCTTTGTCCAATGATTGATGCTGCACCTGTCGGGTCTCCTGTTACTCAAGAATCATATCTAACGCAGGAGGCTATTGTTACCGAAGCGATCACTGTAACTACAACTGCCCCGCTTGACGATACGCACGGAAGCACGCTCGTGTTTGATGAGCAGCTGATGGAAGAACTCTTTCGCCGTCATGGAGATCCTCTTGATGACTTGCCATTTGTTATGGGTGGAGGCGCTCCTGCTACAAGTTCTTCAATGCCAACTACTGATGCCCCCAGCGAGGCTCGAGCGGTTACTGAAGAGGAGATGTTCGCACAAATCGATGCTGAAATGGCAGCAGCGGCTCATGGTGGCAGTTTTGGAGGTGGGATGGCGGCGCCCGGTCCAGCTTCGCTCAAAATGATATCTCCTGGTGGTATAGTTTTCATCACCAGCGTACCCATTCCACCTTCTGCACTTGATCCTATTCCTCCGACTCCTCCCGCAGGAAGCATTCCTATTCATACGAGCTCGGAGGAGGATGTTGAGATCAAGCCCCCGCCTGGAGACTGACCACCAAAAAGCAAAGGCTCAAAGAGGAAGGGTAGTGACGGCTCCAGCGGGTCCACACCGAAGAGGAAGCCGAGGAAGAAGAAAAATTAGACATGCTTCTTCGGTTTATTTTGATTTTCATTTTGCTGGCCGTGTATAGATGCGGGTTCGGCCCCTGCTAGTAGGAATTTTTTGGGAACAAACTTGTACATGAATTTCATTCATAAATAGTAGAAATGAAACTTTTTTTAGCTTCTTGTGTATTTTCTTAAGTGTTTCAATGTTTGAAATGCACTTGTAAAGTTCCAGCTTCCGAGTCAAGTTTGTCTTTTTGCACCAAGTCTGGAAATTGCGGACATGGTTCGCGACTGGGAAGCGAGTTGAATTTTGACGTCACACCGCTTCAGTCAATGGTCGATGCTTAAGTCCTGCCCCTTAGTCTCGAGGATGAGTTGTAGAACATCAGTCAGCGATTGCTTCTCACTTATAACATGTTGAGTCTCGTGCCACTGAATGGATGTCTGAGACAAGTGGAGATTGAGCGGTTTATTCATGCTTGTCCGATTGTCGACGATCATATCCGCACTCCGGGGATTCTCATTTGTTTATTGGCGGTTGGTCACGCCGGCCTAAGTTTAAATAATATGTCCATGCTCTGGGGACTCGAAATCGACATTTATGCTCCGACTCGCACTCTGGGAGTTCGGAGTTGATATTTATACTTCAATTCACGCTTTGGAAACTTGAAGTTGATGTTTATACTCTGTTTCACACTCTGGGAATCCGGAGTTGATGTTTATACTCCGACTCGCGCTCTGGGAGTTCGGAGTTGTTGTTTATACTCCATTTCGCACTCTGGGAATCCGGAGTTGATGTTTATACTCCGACTCGCACTCTGGGAGTTCGGAGTTATTGTTTATACTCCGTTTCGTAATCTGGGAATTCGGAGTTGTTGTTTATACTCCGACTCGCACTCTGGGATTTCGGATTTGTTGTTTATACTCCGTTTCGCACTCTGGGAATTCGGAGTTGATGTTTATACTCCGACTCGCGCTCTAGGAGTTCGGAGTTGTTGTTTATACTCCGTTTCGCACTCTGGGAATTCGGAGTTGATGTTTATACTCCGACTCGCACTCTGGGAGTTCGGAGTTGTTGTTTATACTCCGTTTCGCACTTTGGGAATTCAGAGTAGGTAAGCAGACGGTCAGTCACATCTGCTGTATGTTTTTGGATTTCGCTGGCACTCTGGGAAGAAAAGGTGTATCAGGATCATGGATGGTCGGATCACATCCACCCTGAGTTAACAAGTGAGGTCGTTAGATGGACGGGTCCACCCTCCTCAAACTTGGTTCAAATACGGACGAAGGCGTTAGGCGGACGGATCCACCCTCTTTGTAGATGTATTTTAATACTCCAGTTCGCACTCTGGGAACCAGGAGTTGAGTGAAGGATTGTCGTGTATCAATCCGTTTTTGACTTTGATGTGATGGCTTGTCCCCGAGCTCGGGTTTCACTTAGCGAGTGACCGGCTGCATCACAGTCACTCCCTATTTGAATAAATTCCACCGTATGGTGAAACTTAGCTCTCCGTGCATAGTGATGATCATATGAAGCATTTCAAGTAAATCACATCTCTCGCTCGAAGAGATTGCATTTTATTGCTGAAATAAGAAAATATGGCAAAGTCAGTTGCCTTATTACAAATTCTAATTTCGAAATGCAGAAACAGATTGCAAAATGGAAAATAAACTAGATGAATAAACATAGCCTGTCATGTGTAGTAGCGACGAAGACTCTCGCTATTCCAGGCTCTTGGCAGAGTGAGATCGTCAATGGTCGATAATTTGAATGTGCCATCTCCGAGCCTTCGTTCAATAACATACGGTCCTTCCCATGTTGGCTTCATATGCGAAGGAACTGGATAGATTCTTTTCAAGACGAGATCGCCTAGTTCAAAGGTTCGCGGGTGGACCTTGGCGTTGTACAATCGGGCGATTCGACTTCGATGCGCGGCTGCCCTCAAATCAGCCTCTTCACGCTTCTCATCTAGTAGATCGAGAGATTCAGCAAGTAATATAGCATTTGTCTTTGGATCATAGTACGTCACACGATGAGAATGTACTTCTAGCTCCACTGGAATAACGGCTTCTGAACCATAAGAGAGAGAGAATGGAGTGTGACCGGTCATGGACTTGTGGGTTGTTCGGTAAGCCCATAAAGCCATAGGAAGTTCATCGACCCACTTGCCCCCGACCTTTTCCATTCGTTTTTTCAGAATGGATTTATAACTTTATTAACCGCTTCGACCTGTCTGTTCGCCTGAGGGTGTGCAACTGTAGAGAATTTCTTTTGGATGTGAAATCGTTTGTAGAAATCTTTAAATTCAGCACTGTTGAATTGGGTTCCATTGTCCGTAATAATGGTGTGTGGGAGACCGAATCGACAGATGATGTTGCGGACTACAAAGTTAATTACTTTCTTCATCGTTATGGTAGCAAGAGCTTCAGCTTCAGCCCACTTTGTAAAGTAATCAACTGCGACGATGGCGTATTTCGCACCACCTTTTCCAGAGGTAAAGTACCAATGATGTCGATGCCCCACATTGCAAACGGCCACGGGCTGACCATTTTCGTTATCTTGGTGGGAGGGGCTCTAGGAATTCGAGCATGCTTTTGACACCTATCACATTTCTTTGCATAATCCGACGCGTCGCGATTCACAGTAGGCCAGTAATATCCATATCGAAGTACTTTCTTGGCAAGTGCTTGCCCCCCAGTGTGATCGCCACATTCTCTCTCGTGTACATCGTGCAACACTCGTTTAATTTCATCGTGAGTGATACACCGGAGTAGAGGAACAGAGTACCCTCTTATGTACATGATTCCATTCTGGATGGTGAATCGTGAGGCCTTCCGAAGGACTTATCTCTTTTCACTTCTGCGCTCCAGCAGGGTTCCGTGCTCAATGTAATTTCTGAGTGGAGTCATCCATGAATCCTTTTCGGGGACGGTTTCGCATACCCAGTCTATTTCTGCCCGGTCAATGGTTGGAGAAGATAACGTCTCTACGGGAACGAGTCCAATTTGCTGAGCTTCACCTGTGCTGGCTAACTTCGCCAATGAATCAGCTTTTTGGTTGCGTTCTCAAGGTATACAATAAATGGCATAATAATCAAACAGATTCAGTACTTCCTGAACTCGAGCTAAGTAAGCAGCCAGCCTTCGATCTCTTGCTTGATACTCTTGCCGTACTTGACACACAACTAACTGTGAATCACAGTAAATTTCCACAGCAATAATTCTCAAATCTCTGGCAAGCTTTAGTCTAGCTAAGAGTGCTTCATATTCAGCTTCATTATTAGTTGCATGAAAATCGAACTTCAAGGCATAACATATAGATCGGACTTCGGGAGTTTCCAGTACAACACCAGTGCCCGAACACCGGTCATTTGATGCACCATCAGTATACAGCTTCTAGACATATTCGGGAGATTTGCTGGTTTCGGGCAAGTCCTCTGGAACGGTAAATTCAGCTTTGAAATCAGCTAGGACTTGTCCTTGAATCGCTCATCTTGGAGTGTAAGTAATGTCGAACTGGCTCAGTTCGATATTCCACATGAGTAACTTAACAGACATCTCAGGCCGCGAAAGGACCTATCGTAACGGCTGGTCAGTGTAAACAATAATTGGATGTGCTTGGAAATATGGTCGGAGCTTCCTTGATGCAATAACAAGGCAATAAGCCAACTTCTCTAGCTTCGGATAATTCCTCTTAGCTCCAGTCAATCATTTGCTGACATAGTATACTGGCTTTTGTATCCTGTCTTCTTCTCAAATCAAGGCAGCGCTGATAGCGTTTTCTGATATCGCTAAATATACGTACAACTTCTCATGATCAATAGGCTTTGACAGGATAGGTGGTGTGGATAGATGTTGAACTAGTGCTTGGAAAGCGCCCTCACACTCCGTGGTCCATTCAAAGTTTCGTTTTCCTTTTCGGATCAGATCGAAGAAGGGAATGCATTTGTCGGTGGACTTTGAAATGAACCTGCTCAATGCTGCTACTTTCCTATTGAGACTCTGGACTTGCTTTATGGTTTTTGGAGTTTCAAGATTTCTGATTGCCCAAATCTTTTCAGGATTAGCTTCGATTCCCCGAGCGTTGATGATAAACCCGAGGAATTTTCCGGATGCAACTCCAAAGTGGCATTTCAGTGGATTAAGTTTCATTCTGTATTTTCGAAGTATGTTGAACATAGTTTCCAGGTCTTTAATATGGTCAGTGGAAAATCAAGACTTCACAAGCATGTCGTCTATATATACTTCCATGGTTTTCCCGATTTGATTGGCAAACATCTTATTGACCAATCGTTGATAAGTAGCCCCGGCATTCTAGAGCCCGAATGGCATAACTTTGTAGCAATAAAGTCCCAGATTGGTCACGAAGCTTGTATGTTCTTGATCGGATAAGTGCATCAGTATCTGATTGTAGCCAGAATACGCGTCCATGAAGGATAAGATCTCATGCCCAGTTGTCAAATCTACTAGCTAATCAGTTCTGGGAAGCGGGAAACTGTCTTTGGGACAAGCTTTATTCAGATCGGAATAGTCGACACATGTTCTCCACTTTTCGTTTGACTTTCGGACGAGCACGGTATTCGACACCTATTCTGGATATAATGCATCTCGAATGAACCCGTTCGCTTTAAGCTTTTCTACTTCTTCTTTAAAGGCGGCAGATCTCCCTGGATCCATACCACGCCTTTTCTGCTTGACCGGGACATGTCGCGGGTCAATATTCAGAGTGTGGCTCGCGATGTCCGACGAGATCCCACACATATCAAAATGCGCCCAGGCGAATACGTCAAGATTCGCCCGTAGAAATTCAACCAATTCCTCTTGAGTTTGCTGGCTTAGTTGAGACCCAATCTTTATCATTTTCGAATCATCGTCATCATCAATTGGGACATCAATCATCAATTCGACCGGGGACGCTTGACTTTCTTTAGATTCTCCTTCGTCTTCAGTTTCTCTTGGGTCAAGATCCCTTTGGAATTGGCTGGGGTGCCCGGGCCTAGGCCTGGGCGTTAATTGTCAGTTATCAGCAAAACGGACGCAGAGAGATTCCTCTACGCCCTTTCCTTTCTCCTTTCGCTGCGCCTCCCGCAGCTCGGCAACATAATAGGCTCTTGCAGCAGCCTGATCTCCTTGAATGATTCCAACTCCACGATCAGTGGGGAACTTTAAAGTCAAACACCACAGGGCAATGGCGGCATTGAATTCAGCGAGGGCCGGTCGGCCAAAGAAAGCATTATAAGGGGAGTCTATATCCAACACAACGAACTGTAACATCCGTACTCTCCGACGTTCTCCAACTCCCAACTCCACTGGCAGTTCCACCACTCCAGTGGGTACAGTAGCACTTCCGTTGAAACCGTGGATTCGGGATTGACAAGGTTTCAAATCCTTGGCTTCCATTCTCATTTGATCATACGCTCGCTTGAACATAATATTCACTGAGCTTCCACTGTCAACTAAGATCCTCTTCATCCAAGCAGGACCTACTTGGGCTGAGATGACCAGTGGATCGATAGTGGGGGCTTCGACTTTATCAGCGTCTCTGTTCCTAAACACGATGTCATCTGTCATCATCTTTTGTTGCTTGGCCGGAGCCCCTTCATCAAAACTACTATAACACTCGAAGTCCGCATGCCTGATAGAGCTGGCATACGACTCCATTTCTTTCCAGCTTCGGTCTGCTGGATGAGGACCACCACTTATCGTATTAATAACCAACCTCCTACCAGTACGAGCAGGTTCTTCCTGCCTTTCCTGATTTGGCGCACGATTCTGATTTGATGGGCCCGCACCACCTGACTGCGGCGCCTGCACATACTAATCCAACTTCTGCTCACGTATCAGTTTCTCAATGAGATCTTGTAAATGACGACACTCATTTGTATTATGGCCATAACTCTCATAGAATCTACAGAACTTTCCTGTCTGGACTTGTCTTTCCGTTGATGGTTTCGGGGCAGGCTTCTTATATTGCATGGTGTTACAAGTCTGCAAATACACATTTTCTAACGACGTGTTCAATGGAGTGTAATTATCGTACATGGGAGCTCTACGTCGTGGACCACGATTCTGATCTCGCTTCTTTCCCTGATTTCCATTGTCCCTCTGCTGGTTCTGTTTATTTTGTATGTTCAACTGCAGAACTCTCTCCGGATTGTTTAACGGCGATGTTACTCTGAATTCCTTCGATGTTGGGCCCTGCATCATCCTACTTCCTAGACTGTTTCGCATCCTCCCTTCTCAAGAATTGGGATGCCTTGGAATAGAAACGGTCCAATGACGCAGGTGGCTTCCCAACTAACCAATTTTCGAACTCGGAATCAGGATCAATCCCTTTAGTCAATGCCATCAGGATAGAGTTATCATTGGGATTGCTTATTTCTGCACACGCAGCATGGAATCGCTCCAAGTATCGTCTGAGTGTTTCTCCGGGAGGTTGAGTAACACTAGACAAAGTGTTAACATCTTTAGGCCTTGCTACATGCATACGGAATTGTTCAACAAACTTGGTGGCCATCTGGTCAAAATTAGAAATAGATCGCGGTGGCAAACGAGTAAACCACATATTTGCAATGCCCCCCGGGGAAATGGGTAAACTACGGCATTTTACTTCATCATCAGCTCTTGCAGCATTTATCATCCATTCGTATTTCAGGATATGTTGATTGGGATCAGAACATCCTTCATATACTGGCAAAGTTGGCATCCTGAAGCGCCGAGGTGATTCGGCATACAATATGTCATCGGTGAAAGGGGTATGACTCTGGGAGATTCCCCAGTCATCATTGGTGAGACCCTGACTTTCACGGATCATTTGGCGAATCATCGTTGGTATATACGGCATCCGGATATTAGGAGCATGATGTGCTAAGGTGTGGTCGGGTTCCACAGCGCGAGTCTGGACCGGACGTGGTCGACGGTCCGTGCCTCGCCTCCTTGGTTCAACATTTTCTAGGACATAAGGCTCTGAAGTCTGCTCTCTTTGGCTACGATGAGGATCAGCTTGGTTTCCAACATCAACCCCTTGTTCGGTAGTGGTGGTGGTAGCAAGGTTTCCTGTGACATGATAAGGAGCAGCACCTCCTCGGGATGAAGGTCCTGTATGATGACTAGTGGATGGTCCAGTTCTAGGTTGTCCAAGATTCAAAGCAGGTTGGTGTCCTGTAGCCTGGGTGTAGCTTACCTCCAGCCGTGGGCATGTGGATCGGCGATGACCATCAGATGAGGCTGAACTCTCTGTGGAAGAATAAGAACCTTGGTCTCTTTTGGATCTTCTGCGCCTTTGGCGATTCAGCTGGTTGGTCAACTCCGTGTTGGCACGCAGTTGTTCAGTTAGCTGTTGCCGACTCTGGGTCAATTCTTGGAGCAGCATCTGAAACTCTTGTCTGGTAACCGGGCCTGATGGATTATAAGGTCCGGCGACATCTTGGTTTGATGGAGGCAATTGCGCGGGATTCTGCCTGTCCCGTCCTCCTTGATCAGCAGCTATAGAGGTATATCGTGTACTTACCATGGTGAATTAATGAAAGTCCTTTCCTAGATCTGATGCGAATCTGAATAGAATGGAAGGGCTTCAAAGTCTAAGATCCGGATCTTCTTCTTGGATATATGCAATCCGGTATTGATAGGAGATCAAGGAGCAGGAGAAAAATTGGGTTTTTTCTCAGTGAAAGCACCAAAGTGTTTGTACCAAAATTGGGCACAACACTCTTCGGAAGTTTTTGAAGAGATAAAATAAAGAAATAAAATGGAAAAAAGGATTATCTAACAAAAACTCCAAAAACAGATAATGAAAGTAATAAGAACGCACAGAAACACAAGAATTTAGAGTGGTTCGGCGTGTTTCCTACGTCCACTATGAAGTTGATTGCTTTATTGATGTTTCTTTGATGGTTACGTTAGATTTCAGCAAGTTACAGCAGATAATAATGATTTACAGCAGTGAATCTCGTTAGTAACAACAGCTATGGAGTTTAGAACTGGATCTGGCAGAGTTTGGGCGTTGGAGAATTCAAAGAAGAAGAATATCCCTTTTTCTTTATGCACTAGGGCTCTATTTATAGGTGTAGGAGGCTGATATTTTGCTCAGATCTTGGGAGACTCCCTCTGGCACGTGCTAGGCCCGCGCGCCCAAGCCCGCGAAGTTTCAGTCCGATCCGTGATCGATACGAATGGATTTTTTATCCATCAGGATTGTGTCCGATGGAGTCAAAATTTGGCGTGGACACTCTCCAGCACGTGCGTAAGCTCCTGTGAAAATTTGGTGGCATTTGGACTTGTAGATTAGGAGATATGATCGATTCGAATTGAAGGCTTTCGGTAGGTTGTTTCGTTCGACTCGATCACATCGACTCGATCTTGTTCGAATCGATAGCTGCGTGTGACTATGAGATGATGTGGTGCTTGAATCTCTAGATCACTCCGCTTTCGATGCCAAGTTGAACGAGTTGTCCTTGAACTTCACCTCATTCGTATCGATGGTATTTCCTTGTTCGTACCAATAAAAGATGCGCAGTTCGCATCGATGAAGGCTCCTTAGTTCGTATCGATGGTTACGTTCCGTTCGTGTCGATAAAAAAGGGGTGTGGCCTGCCGATCGATACGAATAACCATTATATAATCGATACGAATAGGGACTCCGCGATGGATACGAAGCAGTTGGGTTTGAAGGATACGAACAGTGGTTCCTTGATGGATAAGAAGTAAGGTCAACTGATGGATACGAACTACAGAAGCTTGATGGATTCGAACAAGGTTCTTCAGGCGATGGATGCAAAGTGGACTCTGGAGATGGATGCGGCACTGATGGATTCGAAATAGGCCCTAGTGATCGATGCAGAGCTGATCGAGTCGAAGTAGGCCCTGGTGATCGATGCGGAGTTGATCGAGTCGAAGTAGGCCCCGGTGATCGATGCGGAGCTGATCGAGTCGAAGTAGGACCTGGTGATCGATGCAGAGCTGATCGAGTCGAAGTAAGCTTCCCTGATGGATTCGAACTCGATCGATTCGAACAAAGGCTAGTTGATGGATTCGAACTCGATCGATTCGAACAGTGGCTGGTTTTCATCCAATCTTGCATCGATCGTAACTTGAGCATACGAACTCGGATTGACTTGAAATTTGGAACTTTGGCTCTCATAGCCTCGCTTATCGTGTCATATCAATTTTAGCTCGATCCAGACTCGGACAAAATTCGTCGATATCCATAATGAGCCTGTGTATAACCGATCTATAAGACGAACCATCATTAGTTACTAGTCAATTCCTTGGTGTCACGGCCTTGCCAAAAGGCGGGATAACAAATACTATGACTTAAACTGATGGTAATAGTGAAACTATTAGTTACTTAGTATTAGAACATGTTGTGTTTGCATTATGGTCTTTTATATAAAATATTATATATTTCTTATATGCTTAGTGCACTGAGTTGAATTAGATGGGCACATAAGCAATTATGTTAATTTGGTCATGGTAGCAAAAAATTGTTTGTTGTACAAACCAAATTTTCTTCAGTTCATGAAATGTTTGCTTCAGATTGACATTTTTATTATACAACAATATCTTTTTCGTATGTAACTAAAATAGGATCAAAAGAATTATCATAGATGTTAAAAGTGATACAAATTGGCACTAAAACTAATATTGCAACCTACGTTGACAATAATACTAAAACTAATACTTATTAGATTTAAAAAAAATATTATCTGTTTTCATCATGATCTCATAAATACGATGCTATATATTTGTTATATACCTAATACACTGACTTGAATTAGATGGTACATAAACTATTCTAATAACTTAGTCACAATTGGTAAAAGAAATATTTTTGTACAAAGAAAAGTTTCTATGGATCATTTAATGTTTGATTCATTCATGATTTTTATTCTTTAGTTGTAACGACCTGCCTTCTCGACCCTCAAATGTCGACATTGATGCATCCAGGTATTTACATACCGAGCATCCAAATGTCGGAAAGGCAGATTGTCCGAGTAAAAAGAAAAAGAAAAGAAAAAATAACAAGAAAGGAGAGAAAACAACATCAGAATCTCACAGTGGAACAATAACACATAATATCAAAAAATAATACAAAGTGTCACTCTAACATACATAACATTTCAGAACCATGGTCCTTAGTAGCCTGGATAGTTATAACAGCCTGTCCTCACAATTGCTACTATATACACACTAGTAGTGCAGCGGAAATAAGAATACTACTGTAGGTGAAAGCATCTAGCTCGTCTCCTCGAGCTCCAAAGAACGAAAACCTACCTTTTTCATACTATTCAAAAGAGGACCTATGAAATTAAGGGAAAGACAAAACCATGAGTCAGACATAGGTCTAGTATAAGAAACTCAAGGAACACGCGGCCAACATATAACAGTACTTTTGAGACCATTCGAATTACCGTAACATTATCCCCTCAAAAGAACCAAACCCAATTAATAAATACATAAGAGATATAATAGATAATATCTAGGTTGTAGAATATAAATCAAAAAATAGTTATGCTACTTGCATCTCACAGCAAACCAATATTAGAAGTACAACTAAAACCGCTAAGCTATTCGCATAAGGATTTTCATCGAGGTCTCCTCATTAAAAATCAAAAGTTGGCCCCCTACGTAATGTTCAGAAAGTACTTTCCAAAACCACACATATCTCTAGATAAAAAATGTCACTAGGTAAACATAACAGGTCTACACCTGAACATGTAATACCGAATACCAATAACTCACACGCTCCTCAATAGAAATCATCTCTAGATATTTGGAGTTGACGTACCCTTGGATTAGCTAAACCCATCTGCTATGAGGCCTGCTTTGTTTTCTATCATTTCCGATGGTGAAGTCATGTTCAGCAACTCAACACGCGAGTCTTCATCACTCGAACAGATCTCGAATCTCTCTTTGGATCTCTACATAAGTCGCCTGAGGAATGCTAACTTTATCCTTACTCATAGAATCAACCTCAAGACAGATAGTACAACACAATAACATCATTTAAAATGTAAATGCTGACCCCTCTTTTGGACCCTACCTCAGATAGATAGTTTAACACTATAACATTTCACTTCACAACAACTTTCAAAACATAGAACTTGTATATCAGTTTTCAAGTGGTTTTCGATAAGTAATACACTTATCTGATCTCGATCTCTTCAAAACTAAACCAATGAATTTTTTTTAAGTCTCAGTTCATTAAAAAGTAAACAAACGATATAAAGGAGTCCTTCTCGAGGGATCTCATGTATATACTTCCATAAAGAAAGAGACGATTCATACAAATGAGTCCTCCACAAGGGATCTCAAGCCGTAACAATACGTAATGCTTACATATACTTTCAATGTTAATTTGGTCAAACTCGATAATCGACTAATTGACTACCTATAGAAATGATCGCATAACGAAATCAATTCTTATACTTATCACATATCCGACCTTTTCAACTTACACTATCCCTCGATCAAGAGTAAAGCCAGTAGGTTAGAGCACCGTTGCTTCTAAACCCTACTCGAACATCATTCTTAACTCTCACAGATTGAATAAATCTACCTTTTCAGCTTTTAGTGCTAAGTACACGACTAAATACTTTCCATAAATAAGTAAACACATAAAGCACGATTAAGTCACATAAAGTACGATCAAGTAACATAAGCGACTCCTAATCCCCATTTTATTTCATTAGTTCTTTTATTAATTAAAACTTCCTTGTAAATACTTGTATATATATATATATATATTTAAAATACCTTTATACAAGATATATACATGTATACAGCGATTTCACTATTCGTTTCTACTCTTTCACGATTCATGTCTACTCTTTCACTATTCATTTCTACTCTTTTACCATTCATTTATACACATTCACTATTCATTTCTACATTTTTCAATACTTACAAATGTTTTTATATTCTTATCCCAAATGGTATAAGAATATTCACAAATCTTAAACAATATTTCACATTTCTAAAAGTATAATAAAATTTGTTAAAAACAAATGTTATTTAACATTGTTACTATAATACCAAAACCATTTTATGCTTTTCATTATCTTTAAAACATTACTTTTAAAGATATAATTACATTTACACTTTTCAAACAAGGGAATGTACTTTTAATAAACTTCACAAAACCCATTCATTTTATTATAACATGAGATTATAACAAAACCACCTACCCTTTTATGAATTACTTAACTTAACTTTTCCAAACTTATATATATATATATATATATATATAAATACTTTAAAAAGACTATAAATAGGTTTTAAATATCTATGTAAAATGTTACTTAAAAATAACTAATTTATAATTTACTAAAACCCTTTTATTTTAAGTGCTGGAAAGGAAATCTTTTTCTTTAAAAATAAATATTTAATTATTAAAAATATATTTATACTTCTAATCTTTTTTCACACTCAAATCCATGTTATTAGATTTTCCTAAAAGGATTTCATGAAGATAATAGGTTATAAAACATTTAAAACAAGAAAAACTAGCTAAAATGTCACATTAAAACAAAATATTGCATCAAGCCCAGAATTGCTGCAGTAGACCTAAGAGAGCATTTATAATTGCTATGTAAAGATCTAGACAGAGAACAACATGAAAATGCATGATCATTGTGGCCAATTTTAACCAATTATAAAATGATTTTTGATCCAATTTTTTTACAGTAAGTAGTATTCTTAGGCTACCTAACAACCTTGAAAAATACCCCTAAGAATATCTTTCAAATTCATATTAAAAATTCCTAAAAACAAGCTATTTTCAAAATGTTTGTATAGTGATCTTTTTACTCCTAACTTTAGCCACTTTGTTCAACCAGTTATAAAATGTTTCAAACTCTAAGTTTTTCACAATAATAAGTAAACATAAAATACTCATTGAAATAGCAAAAAAAAACCCTAAGGATGTCTTTTAAAGTTGACTTTAATAATTATCGAACATAAGGCATTTTCAAAGTGCATCCATAGCATCTAATTCGCTTCTAACTTTCACAACTTTGCTTCATAAGTTATACAACTTTCCAAACCAATTCTTTACTGTTCCATAAAAATATGTGTAGAGAACAACCAAAATATATCATGTCACGTTATATTAACATATTACCAAAATAAGCAAGTTAAAGCCAGGGTATTTCAAAGTGCTTTCATACCGACTCTTTCGCATCAAACATTCACATACACACTTCTATATCACATACAACATTATCAAATATGTGAGCATAGAGTGTAGGCCACAATACATGTTTTGGAACATAATAGAATTCATGTTACAAACTATAGAGTTTTCATTTTTTTTCATAAGCATGAGGGTCCAAAGTTATAACTTTAATTAGTTAATGAACTTATTTACCTTTATATTTTTACACACAGCATATATACATAATACATACATACAAGATGGTGAGAAAACTCACCCATAACCAAGGCAAACATAAGCACAAAGACCAAATATCAAAGAACCATTTCCTACCACCATCAAACCTTTAAAGGTCCAAGCTTTAGCATCTTCATGCTTAAGTTGACCTTCCACCTCTTCCTTCATGCTCATGGCCCAATGTGCCTAGGGGTTTATGCTCCACTTTTTCATCATTTGAGTTGCTTTCCATGCTTCCTAAGGTTACTAATGTATTGGTTAAAGCTTAAGGAGGATTGGAGTTGGTTTGCTTAGGAAAATAAAGATTGAACGGGAGAAAAGAGGTAAGAATACTTTGGTATTCATTCACGAACTTTAGGAAATAAATTATGAACAAAAGAAATCTGTTGTGTAGACTTTAGGAAAGGAAAACGGCTTCCTTTACCCTTCCTATTTCTGGTCAAAAGAAGCCCCATATTTCCATTGCATGATTTCCACTTTATCTCATCACTTCACCATCATTTCCACAAAGTAAATTCCTAAACTATCCCTCTTCATAAAATATCTACAAAATACATCATGCATGACATCATCCATAATTAATTAGCCATAAATGAAAAAATATTTTTAGTTTCTAATTAATTACATTTACACATTGCAAAAAGTTTGAATAACTTCTATCGAGAAAAAACTATTTATCGATAAAACAATTTCCGAACATATTATCGGTATTTCTTCAAAATATTTATTTTTTAAACATTTTTCTAAACCAAGTTTATGATCATTAGTTATTAATTAAATGGGGATTAACAAGGTTATTAAATCAATTTAATCATTAAATCCAAGATTCAAATATTTAAATAGTTCAGATATTTAAATACGAATTGTTTGAAATTTCGGGTCGTTACATTCTCCCCAACTTAAAACATTTTTCTGCCGAAATTCCAACATGACCAATATATAAAAGAAACAAGCACAAATCAATACTTAACTGTATTCGAAATTGCTAGCAACTAAAGCTCATCGTTTGCTCAGGTTCAAAATCTTCTCATCGCATAAGGATGATAAATAATCTATTAAATGTACCTTACACTCAACAGCCTCAGGTTATTACTTAGTTGATCATTTATGCTACCCTAAACAAATTGAAGAGTCATTCTGTAACACCCCACCCCGAGACCCACATTAAAAAAGAGTATTACTAGGTAATACCGTCTGCTGATGCGGACAATAGGGCCGGTTAGGAGAAACCATCTATAGCCTTGTCTTAAATATCGATTGAATACGTCGACAAATGCCATATTTTTTTTCTAACTCAAGTGGATCGACATATCCAATAAATACTCAACACAAAGCCATAGATGGCTATAGGATCTATCAGAACAAAATACAACAACTCATTGCTAAACAAATCACAGAACATCAGATAATCACATATATACACATGTACAGATACATCACAGAGTATACAAAATGATACATCACATATGTGGTATGATGACCACAATACAAACATGAGTCAAAAGAATATACATATCAGAGTAGCTATAAAAGGACTACTCAAAAACTATATCAAAAAAGGCGATAGTAGAAATGAGTCCTTGCGAAAGCAGAATAGGCTAAGTCCAAAGGTACCTAACCTGAAATACCTCGGTCTAACCCGAGTCTAAAATACACGGGTCAGTCTAGCTAAACATATCAGTTTATGAGGATAAGGGTAATGTTCTTCTTAAACAAGAAGGAACAATACTGAGTATAAACATGAGCATAAGTATGATATGGTTACTCCAAGAGGCATAGCCAAGTATGTAAGGTTATTTATGTGGCATAAGGTATCACAAAGCATGCGTACAATCTCAAAAGAGATAAAACTCTATAACAACTCCAAATAGAAGCACGCCTCATATCATCAGCGTTTCTCAAACACCAAAGATAGTTTAGGGAAAATCCAAAACTCGCCAAATCGGCAAATCCAAAAACATACTCAAAGAGATCCCATCTCAAAATACGCCATAAGGCAAATATATCTCCCATAGGAGAATAAAACCTCAAATAAACGCCAAAAGGAAAATCTCATATAATGTCGCCAAAAGGCAAATCTAAAATAACGCCAGTGTAGGCAATTCAAATCTCAAAAATAGAACTCCCAAGAGTTCAAATTCCCGAAAAATAATCGCCACAAATATATATCGAATGGTTCAAAGGACCAATTCCGGAAAGGGGCGATACACTAGGGAAAATAGTCAAAGAAATCATCTCAAAAATGTTTGATCGTGCATGTGGCCGAAGCCTTGCCAAGTACTGTTATCTCAAATAGGTACCTCGCCCGAAGGCAAAACGTCAAAATGACAAGTACACCGCAATGGCAAATACGCCGCAATGGAAAACGCCATAATGGCAAACGTCTCGAAGACAAATACGCCACAATGGCAAATGCCGTAATGGCAATGACCCGAAGGTCCAGCACTGGCACGCCGCAAAGGCAAATGTGTCACAAACTCTCAGATAGGAATTAACGTGTGTCCCATACAACACGTTTGCACTAAATGGTTTACTAACCGCTAGTAAATTTCACACTCAAAACAGTAAAAAGTTTACCTCATCTCATCGGTAAACTCGACCCAAAGGTCAAACCGATCAAACGGATAAGTCAGGAATTAACTGATAAGATAAACGCACGTGTCTCATACCACGTGTTTTACCAAACCGTTTAATTCTCCTTCTCATTCGCTCGAATAATGCAAAAATGTGTATTTTATATATAAAATAATTTACTTGAGAAAACAAGCTTTTAAAACCATTTTCCTGAAATCAATTTTGAAATCAATATTTGAAAATTCCCTTATTATAGAGAATAAATAGATTTTTTTTATAGCTTAAAATAATTTAAAAATAGGGGTAATTAATTTAAAGGAAAAAATTTGTATATTTTTAGCCTCAAGGACACGACCTCAATATTTTAACCACAAGGACAAACATTCTCATAAAAATTATTCATAAGGACAAACATTCTTTCAAAATTATTCATAAGGACAAACATTCTTCCAAAACTGCTACCGAACTTAAAACTGATACCTAAAAACTGCTACCGATAACTACAAACTGATACCTAAAAACTGTAAAAATTGATACCTAAATAAAGTTGTCCTTCGTGCTAAAATACTGAAGGTCTGTCCTTGAGGCTAAAATGCTGAGAAATTTTGTCCTTCATAATAATTTCCTATTAAAAATATTACATAATAATTATTTTAAATGCTAATTTATTTTAAAAATTATTTCAAAAATCGTTTGGAAAAATCCGTGCTCGAATTCAAAGAAATCACTCAAAACTAGGGGTGGGCATAAACCGCACCACTATACGGAAACCGCCCGCATCGGACCGCAAAAATGCTGCGGAAACCCGCACCGAATCATCTAACCAAAGCAGATACCCCAAACCGGACCAACCCGCATTGATACGGTTCGGTTGTGGTTTTGAAGATTGAACCAACCATATTAAACCGGACCGAATCGAAAATTTACACTAGTAATCTTATGATAAAAATATAAGCAACTCCTATCTTATTTTAGATTCTAACGATGTACATTCTATTTTTAGCGTATGTTGTTGTTATATTAATAATAATCGCTGTCATAAAGGAAGAAGTTATAGTTTTGGTATAATATTTTTCATCTCATTTTTTTGGATAAATGCTAATTATAATCTTATCCTAGTCATTTTCCTTAATGATTATGCATTGATTAATGTTGATGTTCGGTTAATCTACCAAAAAATCTCACTTGTAGGTAAATGTCAAATTGAAATATTCATACAATTAAGAACCAATCTTTCATTTCAGTATAACATTGTTTGTTTTAACCTTTAAGTGCAATAGATTCACACAGTTGCCTTCGTAAATTGATTGTTAATGGAAGTAATTCTCTTATTTTATATTTAATATGGGTTCAAACCGGACCAGACCGACACCGAAACCAAACCATTTAAAAGATTAGTATAATGGTTTGTATTTGATTAACCGTTTGATGCACTGCGGAAGCGATTTGGACTCCAAACAACACCAAACCCACCCACGCCCACTCCTACTCAAAATCGTCATTCAAATTCAATTCAAAATCAATTCAAATTTGAATTTCAAATTCATAAAAACTTGGCTAGCCTATTGATAGGCATCATAGCCCTCAAAACATTTCAGAAATATCACAAAAACATGAAGTAAAAGTCAAAACTCGGACGGAAAAAGAACATAAAAATGCATAATCAAAATAATACCCAGGTCTGAAATCTTCTCTGGCTTCAACTTTTGGACATGAAACAGGTAGCCAAACGACCTCTGATTGAACTAAAAATTGGTGTGCTTATAGTAGAAAACTTCAGCTTTCAAAAAAAAAGAATCGAGAAATTCCGATTGGAAATGCAGAAATTATGCTGTCTCAAACATGGACTCGGGCCATGTTTGCAACAGTTCAAAAACAAAAATGTGCTCAGGCCTGAAAACCATCTTAGGTTTAACTTACAGGCCTGAAACAGAGGACCAAACTACCTCATATTGAGCTGAAAATTGGTATGCACATACTAGAAAACTCCATCTTACAAACAAAAAAGAATCAATGAATTCCGATTAGAAATGAAAAGGTTACACTGTCTCAAACATGGACTCAGGCCATGTTTGCAATAGCTCAAAAAAAACAAAATGTACAGGCCTGAAAACCATCTCAGGTTCAACTTTCAGTCATGAAACAGAGGACCAAACGACCTCAGATTGAGTTGAAAATTAGTATGCATATATTAGAAAACTTTATCTTTCAAACAAAAAATGAATCGATGAATTCCAGTAAGAAATGAAAGAGTTATGCTGTCTCAAACATGCACTCAGGCCATGTTTGTAGCAACTCAAGAAACAAAATATGCCCAGGCAAAAATCCGGGTTTTTGTTGATTTTGCAGTAAAGTTTTGAACACTCAAATGACCATATTTTCCAACCAAATTTTGCAAACACAAAGTTCAACATGTAATCTATCATCTAAAAGAAGTCCGGCAGCATTTCGTTGCCGGAATCTATAGATACAAGCCTCCAAAGAAGCAGTACATATTAGTTTTGAACAAAAAGAAAACAAGTTTATAAATTTATCGACTGAAGCAAATATATTCACAGTCTTTGCATTTTGAAGCATGTTTTTGCTAGATTTTGTGAGTTAATCAACTCACCTTGCTGTTGTTGAGCAAAAACCCGGATTTAAGCAAAAAGTTTGGAGCTTGGAGGTGAAATTGGCCTTCAATAACCTGTAGAAGGAAGATACAGTACATGCAAGAAGAGATAATAGTAAATTAGAAAACCTACAACTAAAATTAGGAATTTGATGAAATTGTAGGGTTTGGAGTTTGATTACCTTTAGATTTACACTCTAGTTTGAAAAAGATTTCAGTTTGCATTGAAGAAATTGAGTTTAAAGCCTTGGATTGGAGAAAATGGAGTTGGGTTTCATTCTTTTCTATTTTCTGGTGTTAGAGAAGAAGGTGCGGTAAAAAAACGTACTATAAACTATTCTCACCTTCTCATCAGGTTAATGAGCACTAATGGGCTTTGGAACCATTCATTAAAAGAAAATTTAATGGCCTAGGTTGGTTTTTATTAACACAAAACCAATATGTACATATATTTCACATTACATTATAAACAAATGTTATTTTCTTCCAATTTTCACATAAATAATATATGTACATTTACCTATACAATAAATAAAATATTTTCCACCATATAAAAAGGTAAATTTATATTATTAAAACATCTTTATTATTAAAATCCTTTATTTAACAAAAAATCACTATTTACTCAAATAAAAGAATAAAACCATATTTTTAACTTTTAAAATTCCACAAAAATACTTTTCTCACTTAGAAAAATATTTTAAACCATTTCCAAACTTAATTTATAGCCAAAAAATATTTTTAGACCAATTTCCACCTTTTTTATTTAAATAAACCACCTTTAAAAATCACATAGTTCTTTTAAAAATTATTAAAAGAAGTATATGGGCAATAATTAATATAATTATTACATTTTCTCTAAAATAAAGTCATTTTCCATTTATTATCACACTAACCAAATAAAATAAAGTTTGGAATTTTATTTTCGCATTTTTAATTCCAAAATTCATTGTTTATTTCAAATAAACGATATAAAATCCCCAATTTTATTTTAAATCATAATATTAAATTATAACATACCGTTATAATTCAATATTGTCAGGTAATCTCAAAACCGAGGTTGTTACACATTCTCTAAACTCTTCATAAGCCAACAAAACATTATGTGTGTGTGTGTATAATAAAGTCCATACGATGCACATGGATCATCCATACGTAGTATCAAATTAGATCACTTGCTTGATCGTATAAATTTCACTTCCAAACTAGATCACCTAACCTCCCTAGTGAGGACTCCAATCAGGTTCCTCGATTAGAAACCTCTATTATCCTTACATAGCTACATACTATGATAGAAACCCTTGGGATTATATCAAGAATCTATATCGAGTCTTTGCTATCAAGAACCAAGTGAAGGATCCTTGCTCAGACCGGTGTAAATCACCCAGAAGTCATGTACTCGAATTCTAGATTAAGAACAGTCATGTGAATAAAATGATCTACGTACAACATATATATTTCAGTTGTAACGACCTGCAAATTTATCACCATGATAAATTATATTTATTTTTAAAATATTCAAAATATAAGCTTTTTAACATAGATTATGTTGTCTTAAATAATTAATAATTATGGTAATCTTATTTTGAATAAGTATTAACAAAAATATATGCTTTGGAAAAATATCGATAAAATGACTAAAAACCATTTTATCGATAAACAACTCTATAATTATTAGAAGTCACGCATGGAGCTGAATACATACATTTATTTGTCCATTTAAACAATAATATAAAATAAAATAATTTATTTTATTTTTGGGAAGTAAAATGTATTTATGACATCATCAATAACGACTTCGTATTTAATAATTGATTTATGAATTTAAAATTGAGATTTAATGATTTAATAATTATTATAATTATTCAATTAATTTTTATTAAATGATAATAATTCATTTTAATTGGTTATATAGTAATAATAAATCATTTATATTAGTTTTATAAAGAGATATACTTGATTTGAAAATATAAGAAAATTCTTATCGTTTTATCGACATAACATCACTTGTTGTAAACAATTATTTAATATTGTTTTTTATGGTTTTATAAATCAAATGTAATCATTTTAAACAGTTAAAAATGATAAGAAATTTTTTTTCAAATTTTTTTTACAAATATATATATGTTAACTAAGAAGTAAAAATATGATCGGAGATCGGAATCAAAATTCATAACGGTTTAACGTATAGAAGTTGTAAACAAATTAATACAACGTTGTGCACAAATACATGTACATATACATGAACATATTCACATGCACATGAACATATATACACATACAAATATACTTATATATATATATACATATATTAGAAAATATCTAAGATATTTTCCTAAAACTTAACCCTTAAGTAAATCAAAGTCAAACCCTTACACACCAAGAACAGGCACATGGGTACACACACATGGGGGGTACATGACCGAAATAGATGAGGTAGGAGAGGAGTAGGGTGGTGATGAAATGGTAATGTATTTGTGTGGTCATGATATTTTCTCTCCACTTTTAGACTATATATACATGCATCCACCCTCTCATTTCTACACACATTCTTCTACTTATTCCTCCTTCTTCTTAAAGCTCTAAGAGCTCTTCTTTAATGGCTTCCATGCTTTGAAAAAATATTAGCAAAGCTATGGAAAAATATTCCAAAATAAAGTAAAATACACACACACACACACACACACACACACATATATATATATATATATATACCATGTCAATCCACTACAAAACCAAGTGCAATCACCTATTTTCCTCCTTCACAACACACGGCCAACACCCTCCATCACCAAGGCCAAGCACTTCACCTCTTTCCAAGCTTAGGCTGTGACGACCCGACTTTCCACTCCCGGAAAATCGCATCGACAGTAAGAAAGAAAGGGGTGAGAAGTAGAAAAGAAAAGAAGAGAAAAGAAAACAAACACAAATACTCACAGCGGAAACGAACAAAATATATTATATCACATAAATATTACATCATTTATCAGAGTTACACAGATTCACATCATATACTAGACAGTTATAAACATCTGTCTAGTTATTACATCTCAATACAAAACAAAGATCTAAACAAAGATCAACACAGCGGAAACTACTATCTATATCTACAACGCTGAAGCCTCCTGCTCCATTGCTCCTCCAGATTACTCGTCAAAGCTAAACCTGAATCCCTTGGCTACTCGTAAAAATTTGAGTACCCAAGAGTTTATAAAACAGAAATAAACAACTTGGGTCAGACATGGGTCTGGTGTGAGTAACAGGTTAAACTTGTTTAACTTCAAAACCTTTTTAAAAGAAAAGGTATCACGTAAGACTTCCCACAAATAAACATGGGTAAGTTTTTACCTTACGCTAACCAAAACATTTGATAGGAAATTCGATTGTATTATAATAGGGTCTAGGGTTTTCAAGTAAAATACAGAAATAGCTGAAATGCTTACATCTCACATTCCAACATAGTTGGGCACAACTAATACGTACGGCACTTATTGGAGTTTGGATTCCATACAATGGCAGGGCTACCGGGGTACCGCCCGTCACAGTACGTGGCCTAGATCACCGTACCAAGGATCACTCCCAATCCCCTGCAACACAAGGCCGGAACATCCCTTACTGGATAATTCCCGCACAAGATACCTCACGGTTGGGATCAGCAACCGCACCACTAAGTCGAAAATAGAAAGGGACATCTAGACAGAGGTAATCTTGTCCTACTTGGGTGCTACCCACTAACCTTGCTGCACCTCCCCTGTTTTAGCCATTCCCGGTTTGTGAGGCTTGAGGTCACGATTACCTTTAAATAGAACACATCTATCTTAGAATGCTCATCGTCCACCTGACGATGTTCTGAAAGCATTCAATCCATACAAGTTCGTTCCGGGTTCGAACGAAACCGAAGGCATTATCTCGTTACACTCGTTTTGGAATCACCCTTAGAGTTAACGACAATAACCCTTGCACTCTGAATCTTCATCTTCACTTGATTCACGACCTATCGTAAATTTGGATCGATGTGGTATTCGGGTCTCCAGACCTGGAAATCCGGTATACGGAAACCCGATCCCGGTCTCATCGAAATCCAAAGCGTATCTTTTAAGGCCAAGTTGTTTTAAAGGTTAAAACAATTTAATTCATTATCTTTATTCACAAAGGAAGATAACAGATAATCAACATTATCAGATAATCCATACAATTCAACTAACATCCATATCACACAGCATATATCTCATCAGAGATATCAATCAAAGTCAAGTATCCAATACTAACACCCATTCATAAGTAATGATTTATATCATCTTAATTTAAATTGAATTAAATTAATTACTTCATTTTATAAATCCTTCTTACTTAACCATTAATTAATTACAATCAATTAATTAATTATCCTCTAATAATTCATTTCAATTAATCATCTTGATTAATTATCTTTTGATTACATTCAAGTAATTTATTCTCAATTAATTACTTAAATTAATTATCCTTAACCACTTATTGTAATTAACCTTTAATTACTTCATTAATTAATTTACTAAAATTAATTAACTTAATCAACTATAATTAATTACATTAATCCTTAATTAATTACATTGATTAATTACTTCATTTATTAATTATTACTTAATTAACCAATCTTAATTACATCATTAATTATATTAATTAATGATCCTTAATTACAACTTAATTATTAATTACTTAATTAAATTAATTACATTAAGTAATTAACCTTTAATTAAACAACATTTATTAATCACCCTTGATTAATCTTCAATTAGTAATTAACTACCCTTAATTACTTTCATTAACTAAATTAATTACTTCCTTAATTAATTTCTTAATTAATCTCTTGATTAATTATTCAAAGTAATTAACTCAAATTACTTCTATAAAATCTTTATTCAACTAATTACTTCCAGTAATTATCTTATTATTTACTCCCCTAAATAATCTTACCTTAATAATTACATTAAGTAATTATTATCAAATCATCTCTTGATTATTCTAAATTAATTAAACTTAATTAATTAACTTAAATAAATCAAATCAACTTAAATTAATTACTATAAGTAATTAATTCTTAATTATTTCCAACAAGTAATTACATTTAAACAAATTCATAAATGATTATTCTTAAATTAATTTAACTAATTAATTATCAAAATTAATTCTATTAATTCATTATTTAATAACCCATAGTTAATGACTTCATTAACTATTATTTAATTACTTTCCTTAAGTAATTAACTTATATTAATTATTATTAATCCTAAATTAATAAATCTTAATAACCAATTTATCAATCTCTAATTAATTAATTAAGTATTTACCATAACTTAATTATTTAATTACTCTATTAATTAATTCTTAACCATTAATTAATACTCTAATTTATAATCCCTAACTACAAATTAATCATCCCTAATTAATTAATCTTAATCATAAATAAATTAGTTTAAACCTTTAATTACCTATTTAATTAATCCAAATGATTAATTAATCAAATTAAATTAATTATCTATTAAATCTCCTAATAAATTAAATAAACACAAGTCTTTAATTATTTTAAGATAAACTTTATTCTTATTGATAAACAAGTTATCATTTACCATTCATATTTGAAACATCCATTTCAAATCTACTTTTAAATTTCATTTTAAATTCTGTATTTAAAATGAATACCAATTTATTTTTAACTAAGTTTTTAAAACCAAATTAAAAACTTTTACTTATTAAAATTCTTATCTCTTATAAAAGAACTTTAAGAAGAGTTTAAACCAATTTCCTTTTAATTTTTAAACATTTAATTAAATCTAACTAACATTTAAAACCTATTTAAAACATATAAATTTATAACTTATTTATTTCATACCTTTAAGATTCAAAACTAACATGAATCTATATAGTTAAACTTGATTTAAATTCTTGTTTTAAAATTTCCTTTACAAATTTAAAATCAGTTTAAAGTTTTAAAAACAGACAGTTTTAAAAACCTGTCAACCACCAAAGTACTCGAGTCCAACCTAATCTGCTTCGAGTCGCAACCCTATCTTACCCGAGTCTTCCCCGCAAAAACTTTCGAAAATCACGAGTCTTTCCTTGTCACTTGAGTTCAACACTCCAGCTCCACTACTTCGAGTCGCACATCAAAATTCCCGAGACTCCCACGAAAAAACTCGCATTTGCCTTCTCCAGTGAAACAGACTTCACCCAGATACAATCTTCGATCTCGTGCACGTGCACGGTCACCTACGGCAACTCCGGTCATCGACGACGACTCCATCATCTCGACTATCACTCACCAACCAGAATACGACAATCACTTCTTCGATTCCTACTCGAATTCAAATTCGAGCACTCATCCAACCTGGAACAAGAAACCATCACCACTGACCAAACCTGGCAACATCGCTCGTTCGCTAACCTCCGATCATCTGACATCTAGCAACTCCGGCCATACTTTCATCCACGACCAAACTTCCATCTGCCAAATTCCCGTTCAACTCGATCGACCACAGATCCCATTTCGATCATCTTCCCCTAACCCAGTAAAACTAGGTTTAAAAATTTCAAACCTAAATCATTTCTGCCTCAATGTCTAATTCGATTTCCAGTCATTTTTCCTAGTATCCTTGATCATTACACTACCACTACTAAAGATTTCAAACTTCCAATTTCACTGAGATGATCGAAATCACCAGAATTCCATTTCCAACATAAACCAGAACTGGTCTTATTATACTAGACTAAAAACTATGATATTCATGCTAAAAATCATATTATCATCTATGTTTTCAATTTATAGATTTGAATTTATAAATTACAAAGTTCAAATTTTCACTTTAATATAACATGTCTCTGTTGTTTTTGATTTCAGAGGCACTCAGACTAAATTTTTACTTAATTAAATCTTTTTAATCTTTAGTTTACTATGAAACAACTAATTTTACTTAAACCTTAGATCTACATTTAAAACTAGATCATGAGATATGATTTATATCAAAAACAGTAGCCTGGAATTCAAGATAACAGGGTCACACTGATACAAATAACATACACATCTATATACATTCATATACATGCAGAGTCATCTATAAACATCCATATCAAAACAATATTTATCACAGAATTAGGCATGCATCATAATTACTTAAGTTAATTTAAGTAAAAATGTTACTCACTTGATTAAAGATGAAACAGAGGCAGACTTAAGCTTTGAAATAGCTTGGAACCTTAAACTTTAATTACTGGAAAATGATTTGATCTTTTAAAACTTGAAACTGAAATGCTTTAAATCCCCAGAAGCTTTGCATGCTACTGAAGCTTGGTTACAGACAGTCTTGAAGAACAACTGCAGGCTTCCAGATGAAGAGAATGCAGATTTGTTCCCTTTTGAAAAAATGATTTGCAGGCAGACAGATTTGAGAAAATGAAGGTTGCAGGCTGATTCTTTGATTTGGATTTTGGAAAATTGTTTTCAGAGATTTGATTTTTGATAATCTCTGATTTGAGGAATTTTCCAGATTTGAATATGCACATACATTTGCTTAAGAGATAATTACTGATTTAGATTAGAGGAAAAGTTGAGAAGTGGTATTGATTTGTTTTAGATGTTTAGAGGAAAGATTACTGATTTGTTTTTCTCTTGGCTTTGAAAAAATGAAGATTAGAAAGAATGAATTGAAGAAATGCAATGTTAATATACATGTATATTTATGATTTATAAAATAAAAGAAAATGGAAAATAATTAAGACACTTGTCCTATACAATTGTTTATTAAATTACACATGTTATAATGAAGCTTTAGATAATGACACTTGTCATTTAAGTAATTACTCATATTTCTATTTATTTTAAAAGTAATGAAAAGCCCTTTTCTTATTTATTTAAACTTAAGTAAAATATATCTTAACCAATTAAAAGATTTATCTAAAGTATATTTAAAACTAAAATGTTATTTATTTAAATAACTTTAAAAAGTCCAGATTAAACTAAATCTAAATTTCCAATTTACCAAAGCTTCTATTTACAATATATATATATAAATATATATATATATATATATATATCCAAATAGAAATATCTTATTAACTTTTAAAAGATAAAATCATCAATTAATACTAATTTAATCAGATTATTAAATTAAATTCAAATCTTATTATCAAAGATTATCCATATCAATTTAATTATTCAACAGATTATTAAATTGATATTGTTAAAATTTCCGGGATATTACATTCCTCCCCCCTTAAAATAATTTCGTCCCCGAAATTTAAACAAAGGTAATTTGATAATCTTATTAAAGATTTTAAATTTTAAAACACAAGCATATACTATCATCCATATGCTAACAACCATAGCAACCAAATCATCCAATCAAAAAAAAAAATTAATTATCTAGACTAAATTCTAGATAAAATACCTCGAGTTTCTCCAAGTATATATATATACCGGAATACTCGCTCTACAAACAATCTAAACTACTAAGCTATAGATCTCCTACTCATCTAGATCTACAGAACTAAACAGAATATCAGACTACAGACGAGTCTGACTCAACAATCAAACCTCCAGAACTGCAGATTCCAAAACCAAAGATAGATCAAACACGTACTCCCTCAGAGATACGTAAAACACAATGAATTCCAGTTATCCAAACTGACAATTCAATTCATAAGACCAAATACTTATCCAGGTCAGAACACAGAAGAGATCCAAAACACAACTCTACTTCACAACTATCAGTAGATTCCAAACTTACTTCTCCCATCCAGAGATACACTCCAAACTGCTTTCGCTGCTCAATTCTGATATGAGGTAGGACACAAGCACAGACTAGACAACTCACTTCTAGAAATAAGGTTCACGGATCCATACAGAAAACTCAGATATTCCAGCAAAACTTGAGCTGTTTCACCAACTCCATCTCTAGGAAACATCCTTCAACAAGCTGAACCACCGGTACAATTCCTGGAATCCAAGTTGATAAGAAAACTCAACTTCCAGATGCGGACAAACTTCTGACTTCTCTGAAGACATCCAGAAAAATTCTGACAACCCAAGAGAACACTCAGACAATCGCAAGTCACTTTTGCAATCAACCCAGCCTAATTCCAAACAGACTGTTCTCTCTTTACCAATCAGAACAGCTTACACTTATTTATCCAATTTATCTAAGAAATGGATCCACTCTGCTGCTTCTGAACTTCACTTCCAGAAAAACTGCTCATCCAGAAAACTTCCTGCCATCACAGAATACTCCGAGCTGCACTGCTGACACTGATGCTCATATCCAAAGCTCTTCGAGAAACTCGAACTCCAAACCAAACAGAAACACCATGCTGAACTCAGCCACAATACCAAAGCATACACACTTCCTTAATCTTGTTCCAAAGAAAACATCTTCAGGAACATCCATCGTCACTGTATCTCATCATACAGCTACTATTACCTGAGGTATCAAGATATCATCACTCGCTTCTGCATATCCGACAGATCCAACTCTACTCATCTAAACTTCAAAGATAAACTCCGAACCTTTAAAAGGTTTCCTTCAGAGATCGATGAAATCCTTTACCATAGCAAAGCTTACTCGAGACGGTATTAGGTCTACAGTCTCGACAGATACACTTCCAACCTCAACATTCAAACTCCAACCATTGGTAGTCGTGTTTCACACACCACCACCCTATCTACCTTTATATCCTATATTGGAAAACCTATACGGGTAACCCAACAAATAGGTAGAATATATATATATAGAAATTACAAATACGCTCTCTCACGATAGACACCACTCCAGAGCTTAGGTATTCGCTCAACCTAATGCTCTGATACCACGTGTGACGACCCGACTTTCCACTCCCGGAAAATCGCATCGACAGTAAGAAAGAAAGGGGTGAGAAGTAGAAAAGAAAAGAAGAGAAAAGAAAACAAACACAAATACTCACAGCGGAAACAAACAAAATATATTATATCACATAAATATTACATCATTTATCAGAGTTACACAGATTCACATCATATACTAGACAGTTATAAACATCTGTCTAGTTATTACATCTCAATACAAAACAAAGATCTAAACAAAGATCAACACAGCGGAAACTACTATCTATATCTACAACGCTGAAGCCTCCTGCTCCATTGCTCCTCCAGATTACCAGTGGCGACTGGTAGGCTTTGCAACCATCCCAGACCCACCGTGGCACACAATGATACCTCGAATTTGCTTTTACGGCCAGCCTCTCGACTCGCAACCAACCCTCACAAGGCCTTTACCTCTCAGGGACATGTAGGGGTAAGAGTCTCCCGTTCGCCACCAAACCGCAAAGCGAGAACCCCCTATCATGCTGTACTGTAGCAAACCCGATCCCGGTCTCATCGAAATCCAAAGCGTATCTTTTAAGGCCAAGTTGTTTTAAAGGTTAAAACAATTTAATTCATTATCTTTATTCACAAAGGAAGATAACAGATAATCAACATTATCAGATAATCCATACAATTCAACTAACATCCATATCACACAGCATATATCTCATCAGAGATATCAATCAAAGTCAAGTATCCAATACTAACACCCATTCATAAGTAATGATTTATATCATCTTAATTTAAATTGAATTAAATTAATTACTTCATTTTATAAATCCTTCTTACTTAACCATTAATTAATTACAATCAATTAATTAATTATCCTTTAATAATTCATTTCAATTAATCATCTTGATTAATTATCTTTTGATTACATTCAAGTAATTTATTCTCAATTAATTACTTAAATTAATTATCCTTAACCACTTATTGTAATTAACCTTTAATTACTTCATTAATTAATTTACTAAAATTAATTAACTTAATCAACTATAATTAATTACATTAATCCTTAATTAATTACATTGATTAATTACTTCATTTATTAATTATTACTTAATTAACCAATCTTAATTACATCATTAATTATATTAATTAATGATCCTTAATTACAACTTAATTATTAATTACTTAATTAAATTAATTACATTAAGTAATTAACCTTTAATTAAACAACATTTATTAATCACCCTTGATTAATCTTCAATTAGTAATTAACTACCCTTAATTACTTTCATTAACTAAATTAATTACTTCCTTAATTAATTTCTTAATTAATCTCTTGATTAATTATTCAAAGTAATTAACTCAAATTACTTCTATAAAATCATTATTCAACTAATTACTTCCAGTAATTATCTTATTATTTACTCCCCTAAATAATCTTACCTTAATAATTACATTAAGTAATTATTATCAAATCATCTCTTGATTATTCTAAATTAATTAAACTTAATTAATTAACTTAAATAAATCAAATCAACTTAAATTAATTACTATAAGTAATTAATTCTTAATTACTTCCAACAAGTAATTACATTTAAACAAATTCATAAATGATTATTCTTAAATTAATTTAACTAATTAATTATCAAAATTAATTCTATTAATTCATTATTTAATAACCCATAGTTAATGACTTCATTAAATATTATTTAATTACTTTCCTTAAGTAATTAACTTATATTAATTATTATTAATCCTAAATTAATAAATCTTAATAACCAATTTATCAATCTCTAATTAATTAATTAAGTATTTACCATAACTTAATTATTTAATTACTCTATTAATTAATTCTTAACCATTTATTAATACTCTAATTTATAATCCCTAACTACAAATTAATCATCCCTAATTAATTAATCTTAATCGTAAATAAATTAGTTTAAACCTTTAATTACCTATTTAATTAATCCAAATGATTAATTAATCAAATTAAATTAATTATCTATTAAATCTCCTAATAAATTAAATAAACACAAGTCTTTAATTATTTTAAGATAAACTTTATTCTTATTGATAAACAAGTTATCATTTACCATTCATATTTGAAACATCCATTTCAAATCTACTTTTAAATTTCATTTTAAATTCTATATTTAAAATGAATACCAATTTATTTTTAACTAAGATTTTAAAACCAAATTAAAAACTTTTACTTATTAAAATTCTTATCTCTTATAAAAGAAATTTAAGAAGAGTTTAAACCAATTTCCTTTTTATTTTTAAACATTTAATTAAATCTAACTACCATTTAAAACCTATTTAAAACATATAAATTTATAACTTATTTATTTCATACCTTTAAGATTCAAAACTAACTTGAATCTATATAGTTAAACTTGATTTAAATTCTTGTTTTAAAATTTCCTTTACAAATTTAAAATCAGTTTAAAGTTTTAAAAACAGACAGTTTTAAAAACCTGTCAACCACCAAAGTACTCGAGTCCAACCTAATCTACTTCGAGTCGCAACCCTATCTTACCCGAGTCTTCCCCGCAAAAACTTTCGAAAATCACGAGTCTTTCCTTGTCACTTGAGTTCAACACTCCAGCTCCACTACTTCGAGTCGCACATCAAAATTCCCGAGACTCCCACGAAAAAACTCGCATTTGCCTTTTCCAGTGAAACAGACTTCACCCAGATACAATCTTCGATCTCGTGCACGTGCACGGTCACCTACGGCAACTCCGGTCATCGACGACGACTCCATCATCTCGACTATCACTCACGAACCAGAATACGACAATCACTTCTTCGATTCCTACTCGAATTCAAATTCGAGCATTCATCCAACCTGGAACAAGAAACCATCACCACTGACCAAACCTGGCAACATCGCTCGTTCGCCAACCTCTGATCATCTGACATCTAGCAACTCCGGCCATACTTTCATCCACGACCAAACTTCCATCTGCCAAATTCCCGTTCAACTCGATCGACCACAGATCCCATTTCGATCATTGTTAACCCCCTTTTCGACTCACGACCTAGCAGGAGCCGAGTTAGGATGCTTGCCGACTTAAGAAGTATGCCGGCTTAGGATGCTGGCTGACTTAAGGTGTTTGCCGACTTAAAGAAGCCTACCGACCTAGCAGGAGCCGAGTTAGGATGCTTGCCGACTTAAGAAGTATGCCGGCTTAGGATGCTGGCTGACTTAAGGTGTTTGCCGACTTAAAGAAGCCTACCGACCTAGCAAATTGTGAGTTAGCAAGGCCTGCCGAGTCAACAGTTAGATGACCTACAACTCAACAGGCTCCAACCTAAGGGAAGCTCTGACCCAACAGTTGCCGATCTAACTACTGAGAAGAGCTGCCGAGTTAAGAAGGATGCCGAGCTATGAAAAGCTGCGACCTAAGAATGTCACAACCTAACTCGTTGAAGTGATCCAGCAACCTACGCCTTAAGGAAGTCGCGACCTAAGGAAGTAGCGACCTAAAGAAGTCCGCGACCTAAGAGGCTCTGCGACCTAAGGAAAAGCTGCGACCTAACTTCTTTGCGACCTAAGGTCCAGAAGACCTCGCGACCTAAGGGGGCAGGAAAGCTTCGCGACCTAAGGAGGCAGAAAGGATTGCGACCTATGGAACTCAACGACCTAAGGTAGCTAGCGACCTAAAGGGCTTAACAACCTAAGGTAGTTAGCGACCTAAGGAACTTGACGACTTAAATAGGTTAGCGACCTAACTATTAAAGGGAGTTCAGCGCCCTACGACCTAAGGCCCCCACAGCTATTCAGTAACTCGCGTGCGACCTATTACTTGATCAAATGAAGACAAGCACAGTAACTCGTGGAACCGCAAGGCGACAGCGACCTAGCTTAGGTCGTTCGCGACCTACGACCTAACTAAGGTCGTGCGCGACCTAAGACTTGGCAAATTTTCTACCCAGAAATCAGCTTCTATAAATAGGAGATCACTTCCAACTTTAGGGGGACTTTTTGCCATTCATTTCTCCAAGCGCCATTACGCTGTCGAAGCCTCCTCTCATTCAGCAATCAAAGATCTTCAAGCATTCGAGACACTACAACGATCTTCGAGAAGAGCTCCTAACATCCAACGCGGATTCGTCGAGTTTCATCGTTGAAGATCGAGCTAGTAGTCAAGAATGATTTCATGATCAAATTGTATTGTATTTAGAGGGATATTGTATCGAATTGTAATCAAATCAGCAATAAAAGACTATAAAGTGGACGTAGGCTCAATTACGGGCCGAACCACTATAAATCTGTTGTTCATTTACTACTTTTCTGCTTTTCTCAACTCATACTCTGTTCCCGTACCAACGGGTGGTGCTTTCACGATTCAATTACACACACCGGGTGTTGGCGTTCACTTTTTATCGTTAACATTTTGGTGCTTTCACTGAGAAACCAACTCAGGCGATCATCCACCGTTACTTCGCAAAGATTCATAAAAAGAACCTCTCTTTAAAAAACCAGATCTGAAATAATGGCTCCTGGAAGAAGAGGTAGACCTATCAGATCCGGAAACGCTCACGAAGGAACTTCCGCTTCCCCAATAACAGACCAAGCAACTCCAACCGTTGGGGTCACCAGGGCTGAATTGGATGACGCAGTTTCTGGATTATACCAACAAATTGAAACTCAGAACGCTTTGATGATGGATAGAATAACTGCCCTGCTTGGGGCAAATCGTCAGCCAGAAAACCATCAAACCACCCTTCCTGAAACGCCACCTTTCCAAGCTGATGGTTCTAGGCCGCAACCAACTTGTCATGAACATATGCCCGGGCAAACTTCCGAGGGAAGAACTAATGCTTGCCCGGAGGTGTCTTTGAACAATAAAGAGTATCTGTCTGAAATGGTTGGCCGCATCATGAAAGAGAGCATGCAAAGGGAAGAGGATGAGGCTGACTGGGGATTTGCGCCAAGCAGAACTCCGTTTACTGAAAGGATCCTGAGAGCAGAATTCCCAAGGAAATTTGCACCTCCTACTATCCAAGCCTATAGGGGAACCACTGACCCTAATCATTTCCTATACAAATACGATTGGCATATGACCGGTGCAAGAGCATCAGACGAGATCAAGTGTCGGTACTTTCCTGTATACTTGGAAGGTGTGGCTTTACTTTGGTTCACAAAGCTTCCAGTTCGGTCTGTAGATAAGTTCTCCGACTTAACGCAAAAGTTTAAAGAACAGTTCAGATTGTATGCTTCAAAAGCTAAGGATATAATGTCACTGTCTAACCTTGAACAAGCGCCCGGAGAATCAATCAAATCTTTCTTGAGTCGTTTCAATATAGCTTTAGCCGAAGTAGAAAATGCAGAACCACGCATGATCCTGACTTATTTGATGAGAGCCATTGATAAATCGAGTAAATTTGGGATATGGCTAAAGATGAAAGAACCAAACTCACTTGATAAATTTTATAAAAAGGCCGATGAGTTCATTCGCCTTGAGAGCCTTTCTGCAACATCGAAAGTGGTTATTGCCCAGACTGATAATGACAATGTCCCACCTAAGAAAAGAGAATCTGAAAGTCAGAAAAGGGAGAATGAAGGAGGAAAAAGCCAGAGAAATGAAAAGAAACCTCGCCGCTTTAATTCTTCGGACTTTACTCCTTTAACTGATACACCAAGAAATATCTTTTTTGCAACAAAAGACGTTGTCCGGTATCCTAAGCCACCTGAGATGACGAAAGGTGCAAAGAGTAATGGAAAATTCTGCCAATTTCACAATCAACCTGGCCATGACACTGACCAATGTCGCCAATTAAAGAAGGTGATTGAAGAATTGCTAGAGCAGGGTAAACTCCAACAATACGTTAAGAGAAGCGGAGCCGATCCAACCTCATCCACTCAGGATCAACAACACCCTACCCATCGATCCGATTCTCGCAACAACACTGCAGTGCGAGATTCAGAAAAGCTTGTCATTAATGCTATCACGGGGGGACCATACCCAGCAAGCAGAAGTTGGGATGACTGCTAATCACTCACAAAACTGCGACTGGGGCATCTCTCGCTTTCTCTGACATGAAAATCCAAAAGCTATGAATCAAGCACAAAAGGAAATCCAGCTTGGAGATTCAGAAACAACAATAATTAGCATTCATTTTTTTTTTACTTAACAGCATTGCTTGAATTTGTAAAGATAATGATAGATGTGTAACTTCTGCATTGTAAACCGCTGAGAAATCAGCGTGACTCAATAATGAAAAACTATGCATTGTGTTTTCTATTATAAAATGCCTGTTATATTTCGATGTGTAAATACTCTAAATGTATTGCTAAAATATCGATCTAATACTGCAGGTCATTAAAGCGAAGCTCACCCATCGCAAAGCTAAGCGAGCCTTACAAATCATGTAGCAAATCTCAAGCAACAAAAATTTCAAACTCGAGTCCCATACAAGAGGAACTTCACATAAAAAGTTGATGGCTCCACTAGGTCAAGCCCTCGTTAACTGGTTGCGATCGTTGATGTAGAAAAGGCATCCAACCAAATAACTTGCGTTTACTCTGTGGAGTCATTCAACAGTGAAGTCTACTTCTTCGGATAAAGCAATTTACTTGCAAGAGAAAGAAACATGCGCTTGGAAACGATGATAAAGGATCGCAGATTGGCGGATGATGATACAACATGAGCGGACCAACATGGAAGCAGTCAAAGGGAGGTATGCCTCTCAACAGGAAAGCAGGTAGATCCACTAAAGGGATACCTTCCCAAGCAGAAGGAATAAGACCCTCGCTAGCTGATTGTGATGCATCCAATCAGGCAGCTTGTGTCCATCCCATGGATCTACTTGCCCCTAAGACGCAACCTTCCTGGCACACCAACCAACTGATGCTCCTTCCCAAGGGTCAACAAAGCCCTCTAACGAGGCACGCCAATAAATGGAGAACTTTCCTCAATCAAAAAGATCGGTGGGACTACCAAAGGGGCACCTTGTTAATTGATTGCGATCGTTTGTACAAACAAACATCCAATCAAACAACTTACGCTTGTCCCGTAGACCCCCCCCCCCCGACCATGAGAAAGTAACTTCCAGGCAAGCGCAAGCCCTCTTCGGAGGCACAAGACCTTTTCGGAGGCACAAGCCCTCTTCGGAGGCACAAGACCTTTTCGGAGGCACAAGCCCTCTTCGGAGGCACAAGCCCTCTTCGGAGGCACAAGCCCTCTTCGGAGGCACAAGACCTTTTCGGAGGCACAAGCCATCTTCGGAGGCAAAAGCCCTTTTTGGAGGCACATTTCACCCGTGTAGAAGTGCAAAATGCTTCTCTTCGGAGACCCACTTCACCAGAGATGAAATGCCAAAAACGCTTCTCTTCGGAGACCAAAAGACCTCTTCAGAGGCGTACTTCACCTTGCTTGAAGTACCAAAAATAAACCCTTTACTGGGGCACAAAAATCAAAACCTTCTTCAGAAGCTCATTTCACTATGTAGGAAAATTCACTTTCAAACAAATAAAAGTGATCATTCCCAGAAGTCGAAGTGTTCTTCAGGAAGAAAAAGAAAACAAAGATTTCTCCAAAGATAAGATATACTCTATTAAAAGCAGAATAATTCTCCCCTGAAAAAGTGGAAAGTTATTCTATAAAATAAGAATATCGGTCTTATGAAATCAAGAAATATTACAATATACTTGTGGTATGGGGGCAACATTATACAATTCAGTTACATTAATAAAAGTAATATACAAGCAACATACCACAAGTTCATTGCAATATCACGTAATAAAGATGTGGAGTAAATGCGTTCTTGAAACACAGACAAAAAATTTGTACAAGTGAAAAGAATCGTTTACTCTATACTTCAAATGAAAAATAGATGTATCCCTACATACACAAGGATTTGTACAAGAAAAATATCTATTTATTTCAACACTATGAGAAATTTTTACATTGTACAGGTTACAAAAAGAAGCGGAGACCGGTATCCGCATAATCCCCGGTCAATACAAAAAGTAGAAAATGCAAAAATCGAACTCATTTCCCCTTCTTCCCACCCTTGGAGTTTTTACCCGGCCTGGTAATTAGCTTCGTAGGCCGTGTCGGAGAAGAAGGAGAAAGAGACTCAACCGGATCAATCTCTGCCTCATCCCCAGCAGCAGAAGAACTCTTTTTTCCTTTCTTCGAAACCACACGTTTCCCCTTCTTCTTGAAAGAAGACTCACTCCCCGGAGCAAGAAATGTAGAAAGCTTTGTGTCATAATCAAAAGATTGCTCCGGGGTCTTCTCGCTATCCTCCAGACCTTCTGCCTTCTGTTCTTCGGAAGCAAGTGGTTCGTCTAAACCCTGAAGGGCTGCTATTGGTTCTTCCTGTGAACCTGGTTGAGAAGCTGGAAGGGGTATAACTTGAGAAGGAAGAGGAACGACAGCTGAAGAAGGAAGATTTTGTGCAGTTTCCGGCACGACTGCTGCATAATAAAAGAAATTAAAATCAGTATTCTCCGAGGAAAAATAAAAGAAGATCGTGAATCGTCAAAGTCACCTGGAGAAGCCGGTTTAGCGAGATCAATCTCAAATTCCCGAGCTTGGAAGTCTTTCATTGCCTCTTCCTCTGTAGGGGTGGTTACAGTTTCTGTGACAGCCTTAGCGGGAGGCGTGGAATGAGAACTAGAACCAGCAATATCCGCATAAGCTAAAGCCGAAGTATAAGCAGGAGCAATAGGAGGTGTTTCTTTTTCAGGAAGCTTCTCTCCCGTCGCTTCGGCCCGCACTCGGACGAGCTGTTCTTTTCCTTTGGCAAGGGCATCGCGATCGCTCTCACTTAAGTAGGTAGCTTGAAGATCTGTTTCAGAATATCCAGCACCACCAAATAAGTCAATGATTGCCTCCCATACCTCCGCTAAGGTGACTTCATACTCTGGTCCCAAAAATGAAAGACTCCCACGCCCCAGGACACAATGCATATAAAAGTCAAACAAAGTCGCGTCAACGGTGGCTATGGTCGCCCTATGGGATTCTTCGGCTGCAGCTTTACCAGAGAGAACTTCGTCACGTTCTCTTTCAGCCTTTAGTAACTGGGATTGTAGCCTAGCAATTTCTAAGTCTCGAGAGCTGAGTTTCTCCTGAAGTTGAGCAGCGTCATCACGATATTTTCTAGTAACATGTTGTTCTGCTTCAAGTTTGACTTCAGTATCTCTCTGAGCAGCGTGGGCATCTCGAACTTGTTTTTGAAGCATTTCTTCTTTCTGAGAATAAGAAGTGGAAGAAGTAGCAAGCTCTTTTTTAAGTCTTTCAACTTCAGCTTCGAGCTTCATATAACCATCGCTAATGCTTTTCATCTCCGAGTCATGTTGCTTACGCCATTTACCCCACTCAGATTTATCATTTTCCATGGTCATCATCGCTTCAAGATTCAGATGGTTGACCCTTTGAAGTTCATCAACCAGTTTCTGCCACCCAGACATTCTTTCGATGTCGAGCTTTATAGCATCGACATTTTTTAGCATCGCCTGCTTATCAATGGGGACCAAGTCCAAATCAAAACGCACTCCTTTCAGACACCAATTCGGAAATCGGCTCTGGAGTGTGGGAGGACCATCTCCAGCTTGGTACTGTGGCCTATTAATGATGGTCTGGATGTCAGACTCCTTAAGGGCAGGAGAACCGGAAGATGTATTAGGAGGAACAGAAGCGGTAGTCTTTTCCGAGATGTTAGATGTGTCTTTCTCACCAAGTCTGGTACGTTTACTGGAATCATCAGAAGTGTGACTCTTCCCCTTATCGTCGTAAGATTTCCTTTTATAAGGGTCGTCGCTTCTGCGGGAAGAGTCACGTCGCTCGTCTCTGCTCCCGTAGTATTCCTCATTCTCTCTCCGGCGACGCTCTTCATGAGCTCGCCTCTCATGAGCCTTTCGAGCAGCTCTCTCCTCATCAGTTTCTTTCACGGCACTGATATAACTCCTAAAGTCATAAGCCTCACGGCTTCCATAACGCTGGAATTTGTTGTAGTAAGAGCCACTTCGCCCCATCAGAGAACCTGAAATTGAAGAAAAAGACCAGTTTTAGAAATCCTTAAGTTGAAGAAGCTAAGTGCATATGAGTGCCAAAGTTCTAAGTGTGCGTGATGTGCAAACTACGCGCGTCAGACTACAAACCACTTTTGGGTGTAGAAATGGCAATAAGTTCTGTGGAAGGCATTGTGGTTTGTTGCAAAGAAGAAGTTGCTTCGATAACAGGAAGAACCACTTTAGAAACATCATCTTTAAAGAGCTCCTGAGAGGTTATCATGATGTCGCTCAGACTGTCGAAAGTATCATCGCCATGGTGCAGGGGAGAATTCTCTTTTTCAACTTCCACTTCAGCCGTCTTTTCAAGAGTGTGAAGATTTTCCTCCTCTTCAACAACTGGGGCAAGTGCTAACTTATTGGACGGTCCAGCAATGTCGGTAGAAGTAGGACATTTTACCAATGGAGTCTCAGCGATAAGATTTTGCTGTGGAAATTCTCTAGCAGGAACAGGGGCATCTGACTCCTTAACTGAAGAATCAGGGACTTCATGTAGCTGAGTGGAACGGGAAGGATGTAAGAGTCCAAATTCGTGAAGGAACTCATCTCTCAATAGAAATTGAACGCTCCTCTCCCCAACTGGTACGGCCATAAGCCTCTCAAAGGTAGTCTTGTGACGAGATTCCCTAGAAGGGGAAGGAAGTGCTGAAACAATAGAGAAAGAAGTTAGCACTTGACAATTTGAACTTCGAAGAATTTTAGAAAAACACAGGGAAAAGATAGATAATCGTACTTCCCACTCTCCAAATGGCGTAAAATCCCGGGGAACAACGAACATAGAAGAACGGGCTCAGGAAACTATGAACACTTTCAGGGAGGCCGGTGATCAGCTTACGATTTCTCGCACTCCTTACTACCGTGATGGAGGGATGATCTTTATTTTTGGTAAAAGTACAAAGATAGCGAATTTCTCCGAAGGTAGGAAAGCGGCCCAGCGTTCTCCTAAAAAGCACGCATAGTCCCAGCAAGATGGCATAGCCATTGGGATGTAACTGAAAAGGGGAAATAGATAGTTGGAGAAGAAGTTCTCGAATGCAGTCATTGAATGGGGGGATAGCTCCGCTCGAACACATTTGGCGGTTAACTGCGACAAAGCCACGGGGCGGCCTGTCAGCAGTATCATTTATTTCGGGAAGCAAAGCTTCAGCTTCAGCAATGCCGAACTGGATGCATAGTTGACGAAAGGCTTTATGGCTCAAAGTAGTAGGAGTCCTCTCTGGAGGATCGTTCAGCGGGATAGCAACTGGAAATACATCTTCAGCTTGCTCTGTTCCTTCTTGTGGAGAAGACATTCTACACAATCAGTTGAATGTTCAAATGTGAAGGTGCACGTTCCCTAAAAGTGTGAAGTGTTGTGCAAAAAACTAATGAAAATAAAAGACAAGCATAACTGGAATTAAATTAGTTGACAATCAATCGATTACAGAATTTCAGAACTTGTCAATGATCAAGTGCAGTGTTAATACAGACAAGTCAGTTTCACTTGACTATTATGATTTTGTTTTAATACTTCACTTGAATTGGTTATTGTACAGCATCTCGTTCATATTCATTTAATTTAACTTTCTCGTTATCAACTAATCTGTCACTCGATGTGGGCAGTCGGTGATAGTATATTCGTCCCAGTATTCTGTGAATGTTGTATTAAGCAGGATTGTTAATTTGCAAAGTTGAAGCAATATGTTAAAAAAGGCATGCAACATGGTTCATAGTTCAACAGTTCGAAGTCCGGGCATAATTCAAAAATCATCTGATTGAGAGGCCGAAAGCTTAAGTAGTAACTCGGTGACGACCTAAGGAAGCTTCCCTATGTGTCAAAGTCAGCAGTCCCTGAGTCTTAGGACGGATAAAGAAACAAAAAATTAGTTCGAGGCAACCAGAAATTCTCTAAGTCCTAACTCGGAAGCGACTCAAAACCTAGGTCACATGAAACTGCTAAGTCGGTTCCGACTTAAACCATGAAAATCACTGAATTGCGTGAAATCCTTAAGCCATGACCGAGCCAATACCTCAACCAATTTTCCTCTCTTTCTCTTAACCCGTTAACCCAATAGCCTCACAGTCAATAACGACCCTCATTCCATCACACCATTGAATCACCCTGAAAAGCCAATTCGAATCGCCTCGGATTTGCTGCGAATCTGACGTATTATTGCCACATCACAACTGCAACGTGATCAATGGCAATTGCGAAACAGTCGAAGGGTTATACATAATGAATCGCAGCATCTAAACACAAGTGGAAGTCAAAAATTGGGGAGTTATCGATTCGACAGTGAGCATAGGTGAACGATGACCAGATCGACTTACGAAGTTTAACACGAAGATGATCGGCGATTGGATGATTGGAGTTTATCTCTGAAAGCTCTAAATTGCGTCAATGGCTGATTCGAGAAGAGCAGGTGAAGGACGAGAAGGGGCGACTTAAGCAATTTATAATCTGGGACAGTGAAATTCGAATCGACATGTCCGACCTACGACTCATCTTAAGTCGATCGCGATCTAACACACTTACCAAGAAGCAAGTTAAGAGAATCGAAGCATACGACCTATGGTTTAGGCATATACTTCGAGGGGCAAATGTTAACCCCCTTTTCGACTCACGACCTAGCAGGAGCCGAGTTAGGATGCTTGCCGACTTAAGAAGTATGCCGGCTTAGGATGCTGGCTGACTTAAGGTGTTTGCCGACTTAAAGAAGCCTACCGACCTAGCAGGAGCCGAGTTAGGATGCTTGCCGACTTAAGAAGTATGCCGGCTTAGGATGCTGGCTGACTTAAGGTGTTTGCCGACTTAAAGAAGCCTACCGACCTAGCAAATTGTGAGTTAGCAAGGCCTGCCGAGTCAACAGTTAGATGACCTACAACTCAACAGGCTCCGACCTAAGGGAAGCTCTGACCCAACAGTTGCCGATCTAACTACTGAGAAGAGCTGCCGAGTTAAGAAGGATGCCGAGCTATGAAAAGCTGCGACCTAAGAATGTCACAACCTAACTCGTTGAAGTGATCCAGCAACCTACGCCTTAAGGAAGTCGCGACCTAAGGAAGTAGCGACCTAAAGAAGTCCGCGACCTAAGAGGCTCTGCGACCTAAGGAAAAGCTGCGACCTAACTTCTTTGCGACCTAAGGTCCAGAAGACCTCGCGACCTAAGGGGGCAGGAAAGCTTCGCGACCTAAGGAGGCAGAAAGGATTGCGACCTATGGAACTCAACGACCTAAGGTAGCTAGCGACCTAAAGGGCTTAACAACCTAAGGTAGTTAGCGACCTAAGGAACTTGACGACTTAAATAGGTTAGCGACCTAACTATTAAAGGGAGTTCAGCGCCCTACGACCTAAGGCCCCCACAGCTATTCAGTAACTCGCGTGCGACCTATTACTTGATCAAATGAAGACAAGCACAGTAACTCGTGGAACCGCAAGGCGACAGCGACCTAGCTTAGGTCGTTCGCGACCTACGACCTAACTAAGGTCGTGCGCGACCTAAGACTTGGCAAATTTTCTACCCAGAAATCAGCTTCTATAAATAGGAGATCACTTCCAACTTGAGGGGGACTTTTTGCCATTCATTTCTCCAAGCGCCATTACGCTGTCGAAGCCTCCTCTCATTCAGCAATCAAAGATCTTCAAGCATTCGAGACACTACAACGATCTTCGAGAAGAGCTCCTAACATCCAACGCGGATTCGTCGAGTTTCATCGTTGAAGATCGAGCTAGTAGTCAAGAATGATTTCATGATCAAATTGTATTGTATTTAGAGGGATATTGTATCGAATTGTAATCAAATCAGCAATAAAAGACTATAAAGTGGACGTAGGCTCAATTACGGGCCGAACCACTATAAATCTGTTATTCATTTACTACTTTTCTGCTTTTCTCAACTCATACTCTGTTCCCGTACCAACGGGTGGTGCTTTCACGATTCAATTACACACACCGGGTGTTGGCGTTCACTTTTTATCGTTAACAATCATCTTCCCCTAACCCAGTAAAACTAGGTTTAAAAATTTCAAACCTAAATCATTTCTGCCTCAATGTCTAATTCGATTTCCAATCATTTTTCCTAGTATCCTTGATCATTACACTACCACTACTAAAGATTTCAAACTTCCAATTTCACTGAGATGATCGAAATCACCAGAATTTCATTTCCAACATAAACCAGAACTGCTCTTATTATACTAGACTAAAAACTATGATATTCATGCTAAAAATCATATTATCATCTATGTTTTCAATTTATATATTTGAATTTATAAATTACAAAGTTCAAATTTTCACTTTAATATAACATGTCTCTGTTGTTTTTTATTTCAGAGGCACTCAGACTAAATTTTGACTTAATTAAATCTTTTTAATCTTTAGTTTACTATGAAACAACTAATTTTACTTAAACCTTAGATCTACATTTAAAACTAGATCATGAGATATGATTTATATCAAAAACAGTAGCCTGGAATTCAAGATAACAGGGTCACACTGATACAAATAACATACACATCTATATACATTCATATACATGCAGAGTCATCTATAAACATCCATATCAAAACAATATTTATCACAGAATTAGGCATGCATCATAATTACTTAAGTTAATTTAAGTAAAAATGTTACTCACTTGATTAAAGATGAAACAGAGGCAGACTTAAGCTTTGAAATAGCTTGGAACCTTAAACTTTAATTACTGGAAAATGATTTGATCTTTTAAAACTTGAAACTGAAATGCTTTAAATCCCTAGAAGCTTTGCATGCTACTGAAGCTTGGTTACAGACAGTCTTGAAGAACAACTGCAGGCTTCCAGATGAAGAGAATGCAGATTTGTTCCCTTTTGAAAAAATGATTTGCAGGCAGACAGATTTGAGAAAATGAAGGTTGCAGGCTGATTCTTTGATTTGGATTTTGGAAAATTGTTTTCAGAGATTTGATTTTTGATAATCTCTGATTTCAGGAATTTTCCAGATTTGAATATGCACATACATTTGCTTAAGAGATAATTACTGATTTAGATTAGAGGAAAAGTTGAGAAGTGGTATTGATTTGTTTTAGATGTTTAGAGGAAAGATTACTGATTTGTTTTTCTCTTGCCTTTGAAAAAATGAAGATTAGAAAGAATGAATTGAAGAAATGCAATGTTAATATACATGTATATTTATGATTTATAAAATAAAAGAAAATGGAAAATAATTAAGACACTTGTCCTATACAATTGTTTATTAAATTACACATGTTATAATGAAGCTTTAGATAATGACACTTGTCATTTAAGTAATTACTCATATTTCTATTTATTTTAAAAGTAAATGAAAAGCCCTTTTCTTATTTATTTAAACTTAAGTAAAATATATCTTAACCAATTAAAAGATTTATCTAAAGTATATTTAAAACTAAAATGTTATTTATTTAAATAACTTTAAAAAGTCCAGATTAAACTAAATCTAAATTTCCAATTTACCAAAGCTTCTATTTACAATATATATATATATATATATATATATATATATATATCCAAATAGAAATATCTTATTAACTTTTAAAAGATAAAATCATCAATTAATACTAATTTAATCAGATTATTAAATTAAATTCAAATCTTATTATCAAAGATTATCCATATCAATTTAATTATTCAACAGATTATTAAATTGATATTGTTAAAATTTCCGGGATATTACATAGGCCGAGCTTTCCCAAGGTCCCAAGCTCAATTCCATAAGCTCCAGTCCGATTGTAGCGAAGCAATAGTCTGTTTTCCAATGTTTAATACCCAATAAAGATGAGAAACTCTATATGTATATATATATATATATATGTAGAAGTGATATGATTGATATGGATGTTTACTATTCTTTGACCATCAAGTTTGGTTGTTTAATATAGTTTTTTAACTATGTAAACAAGTCACGTTAAATACATGTCGATATTACACAAGAAAATCACTATCCAAGTCAAGTTATATAAGTAATATGGAATCATTAAACCCTATGAAATGATTTAAAATGGTTTATAAATGTCTTATAAACACTAAAATCCGATTTGGTGAAGTTTTGACAAGTTATGAAAATTAAGTAAAAATAAACGCGTTGCGTAATGGCAGTTCGTGATTTCGCACCGTAGAAAGTTAAATCTATTTATACGATGGATTTGGAGTCAGAATTCTTTGTAATAAGAATTTTCATACTCTTATAATCATAGTTTTCAAACAAAAGAAAAAGATCAAGATTTCGTTTAGTAGATTTTGAAATATGAGCAAACCAAGTTTTTGAAGTAGTCGCGCTTTGGCAGCTTGGAAACCAAAGCGATAAAATCTTTAAAATGATATTTTTTTAATTCTTTAAAAATGTGGAATAAATTCTATTAATCTTTTAAAATGCTTTAAAAGTGAATTGAGTTATAAAAATGGATTTCTAAATAATAGAAAGGTTGTTTTAATCAAATAAGCTTAAAAGCATTATTCGTAGTACTTTTTGCAGCACTTTTAATAACTTTTGAAATATGGTTTGAAACATAAGTATTCTTTCCAAAATCTTTTATAAATTTTTTCAAAGAATTAAGTATTTTAAAGATGATTTGAAGGATTTTATAAAAAGTTTATACAAATGATTTAAAGAACAACTGTTATAATTAAGTGATTTAATCTTGGTTATAAAAGCTGATGAGTAGACTGGATTTTTCTATTCATGAGATCTGGATGGTAGGTGCTTAGACTAAGGGGATGTTTAGGAACAACCGGTGCCTTGGCTCACCTGGCCATTTTCCTTGGCGAGGAATAGATAAAGTCTAAATGTCGAAAATGAGGCATGTATAAAAGATTTTTTTCTTTCTAAATTTAATACAATTTGGATTGTATGGAAACAATATTCTTTTGCTTAGTATTGAATTCCAAGGAGGGAACCTGTACTATCCATGTGAATTTAAATGGTGATTTCACTGTTATTTGATGGATAATAAAGGTTGAATACAAAAATTGATATTGAGTAGAATTAATATAATTTCTATCAACCCTTTTTTACTCAAAAAGGTTTTGTAGTATGATTTATGAGAAATAATTTTGATTTAGTATAATTTGTATGAATCTGTTTTACTCGAGTACTAACTAATTTGGATTTACCATCTTAGATAACATGGTCTACATCTATTAAAAATTATATGTGTGGGAAATAAGAAATCTCTCGTCAAGATTTAAATAAATAATTTGGAATTATTTTAATTTCTATGGATCCTTTTACTTAAAATTAATTGTTTTGGGTTTACAGTAAACGATGTCTTAAATAACATTGTTTTTTACCCATTTTAAAAGTTATGATTTGGAAACCTTTATTAAGATTTAAATAAATGATTTGGAAATATTTCCTAAAATGTAATATTTGGGATTATTTCAAGATTTTAAAAGAGATTTTTATTAAACAAAGATTTGATATATGAGATTTAATGATTTCATATATACCAAAAATAAATGTTTTAAAAATATTTATCTCTAGAAGATATTTTGATAAAGAGAAAAGTGATCAATCAAATGATAAGCACCTATTTACTTAAACATCTTTTTATCGATGATTGGTTTGAAGGAACCGGGGTCGGATTTGAGTGATTCTTATTCGGAAACCACTTCGAACCAATTTACGAGTTCAAAAGTGAAGATAGGTTAAAGACAATGAGATGAAGGCGGGGATCTTCATAACGAAAGGACCGCTTGTTGATAATTTCAAAGTAGCTCCTAAGATAAATAAATAATGGTGGTCCCTTCGTTCTGCGACCTTCGTATGCAAGGACTACTCGCTTATAATTCTTAGAGTAATTCCTAACAGGATGTGGTAAGCGAGTGCCTTCGGTTTGTCTTTTTTCTAGACAACTTGTATGGATGAATGTCTGACATTGCATTTTTAAGAACACAATGCGTTGATCTCTACAAACGTACATCTGTTTGGTGGTGTAGGAGGTAACCCCTCTTATACTTAACACCCTTCTCTAAGACGTACGAGCTCAGAGGTTGTACTTTTGTGGAAATCGATAGTTGGTTGTTGGAAATGACAATGTGGCAATTTAAGTGAAAATGTTCTAGGAAAGGTAAACCTTACCACGAGCCTCACTCTTAGGGAATTGTGAAATAAGGGTTTCTTTAGGACTAAGTGCTTAGCTTCCATTAGGGTATGATATCACCTTTCTAGATTTATCTATTTCTACCCGCTATGACGTTTGGCTTAAATTATGTGGTTTATGCTATGGGATCTCAGATAGGTCGGTAATGGCCTTGGTGATATCATATTCGGTTCTATTCGCCACCAGATGGGTCTAGGAATGTACTGTATGGGAGGTAGCTCCTTACGTCGCTATTCAATAGAAATCAAAATCTCCAATAAGTGCCTTCGGACTTAGTTGTAAACCTATTATGCTGGAATTTAATAATGTAACAATTTCGGCTAAGATTATGTATATTTACTTGAAAAGTGTTTTCAAAGAATGTCAATAAAAATAATATCACTGAATTTTACATAGAAATGATTTGGTTAACATAAGGTAAAAACCTGTTCTGTGTTTATGTGCGGCGTGGTCTAATGAGATACCCTTTTGTTTTCCAAATACTCATATTTTTAGTTTCTCACACTAGTCCCATGATTGACCCGGATTTTATTTCCTTCCCCTTAAACTATGGCTGCCCTATTTTTCCGGGCACCCTAGTAGTTAGGTTTAGTTTGGAGCATTTTAAAAGAGCTCGGAGCATGGAGTTAAAAGATTCTTCTGAAGATTTTTATCCATTTCCACCACACTTATGTACTATTGTGTTCCACATTTGTGACGATGGATATTTATAATTGTCCATGTTAATGTTAAGTTAACTCTATTAAATGTATTTAAAATTTTCCGTTGTAAAGATTATATGTTGAAATAATATATGTTATTCCATTCATGTGAGATTATGTTTTTCTACTCTGTTTCTATCTTTATTTTCTTTTCCCCAAAATTATCCACCTTTTCGTTCAAATTGAGTTGGATATGTGTGTTTTATTGTTAACTTAAAATGTACAAAATTGTGGGTTATTACAGTTGGTATCAGAGCTTAGGTTGAGCAAACACCTGAGCCTGGTAGGGGTAAGACTCATCAGAGATAGGGTTAGTAATACCATAGGATGAGTAACTCATTAGAGATGGGGTAAGTGACACCCTAGAATGAGTTTGAGAGTATAATATACGAGCGCGTATTTGTTAATGCTAAAAATGATTCGGTTTGAAAATCTTAGGTAAATGAAATAATTTTACCTAAGATGATATTTTATATATAAAGAAATAACTTTCGAAAATGTATAGTTATTTATAGTGTGATAGTTTGCAATTAAGGAAATAATAATATTCAGTTATTATCATTGATTGGTCAATTGTGTGATTTAAAAAAACACGAATACCTAGTGAATTAAGTTTCACAATTTGACTATATGGTGTTTGGTAATAATATTGGTTTAAAGTTAAGAAATTTATTTAAGATAAACAAATTTATGAGCTTAAAAATATGTAAAATTAAGACGATCCTAAGAAGTGAATGTATAAATCAAGTTTTATAAATAAAGGAATTGAAAAGAAGAATCTTATGATGACTAGTTCGAGTGGCTCAGAAGTAATTGAAAAATGGGCAGGAGATATGTTCGGATGGTAAAAACTTCTCTTAAGTATTACCCTTCTAGTTAAGGGGATATACAATACTATTGGTAGTATCCAGTTCCTTGGTATCAATTTAGAGTTACTCGATCAATAAAAAATTTGAAGTTATATGATAATGCGAATCATCAATTGATAAATTAATTAGTAATTATAAACATCTTTATAAAAGTGTTGCACCAAAGATAACTTTGATCACTAATTGATAAAATAAAATGGAATTTTCGAATATTTTGGACAGTTGGAATTTCCAAATCGGACCTAAATAAGAACTAAGAAATTTTGAAAATATAAAAGAAAAACAATTGTGAAATGTTTTGACTAAATTATATAAGTATAATTTATAAATAAAAAGGATTTAAAAGCTGATAATTTGAGAATTTATATCATAGTGATTTTAAAAATTGTTCTTTGAAATTGAGAAAATAATAATAGTATTATTTGAAGTATTTTTATAGAAAAATATAAGAGATAAGTCTTATAACTTATGAATTTGAGATGATAGTAAATTACAACAAGTTTTAAATTTGTCAAACACCCTGATATGAGTAAAACCAATCTGAAATTTAGGTTTTGTATATGTGCTCTTAGGATGTAATGGAGTATTATACAAATATAGACTTAAGTCATGAACTATTTATATACTTAAGTTTGTAAGAGTTAATTCAATATTAGATTTATTATGAAGAGAATGGCTATGAAACTTAAAAGTGTTAATTAAACATAAGTTGTGTGTAGAAGATGTAATAACCTTAAGAAATAAGTTTATGAAATGGTTCATATATTAATGGTGATATAAAATTGATTATGATTTGGTATAGTTAAGAAAACCAATTTGAATAAATACGTAAGTTATACATAGATCATGTCATTTGCGTAATTGTTTGACCTAAGATTCGAGTACAGAACTTTGAGGTGTTTACACCAGTCCGAAAAAGGATTTATCACTCGATTCTTGACGATGAACATTGATGAGGGTTTGTGGTTGGATACAGGATTTTTCTATCATAATTGAGAGTTATGGAAGAAAAGCAAGAGTTTCTGATCAAAAGAGCCACATTAGAATCCACACTACAGGATCGGGGGATCAACACTAGTTCGGAAGTAAAGTTGTAGATTAGAATAGTAGAATGAATCAAATATGTCAAACGGATGATCTATATACATCATACGGGAGTAAGTTTAAAAATAAATATTTTAGGCAAACACCTTTTGGTTTTTGAGTAAGTATTTACAAAAATATATACTTTGGAAAAATAGATAAAATGATCAAAAACTGTTTATCGATAAACAACTCTATAATTATCAAAAGTCACGCACGGAGCGGGATACATACACTTATTTATCCGTTTAAACAAGAATATGAAATAAAATAATTTATTTTATTTTTGGGATATAAAATGTATATATGACATCATCAATAATGGCATCGTATTTAATAATTGATTTATGTATTTAAAATTGATATTTAATGATTTAATAATTACTTAATTATTCAAATAATTATTTTCAAATTATAATAATTCATTTTAATCAGTTATATAGTGATAATAAATCATTTATATTAGTTTTATAGAGAGATATACTTGATTTGGAAATTAGAAAAAATTATATCGCTATATCAATATAACAGTACTTGTTGTAAACAATTATTTAATATTAATTTATATGGTAAATTAAATGTGATCGTTTTAATTAGTTAAAAGTGATAAGAAATTAGTTTTCAAATTTTGTGTACAAATATATGTATGGTAACTAAGAAGTAAAAATATGACCGGAGATCGGAATCAAAATTCGTAACGGTTTAACGTATAGAAGTTGTAACAAATCAATACAACGTTGTGATACATACGCACACATATATGTACATATACATGAACACATTCACATGTACATGAACACATATGCACATACAAATATACTTATACAATTATATATATACATATATGTATTAGAAAATATCTAATATATTTTCCTAAAACTTAACCCTTAAGTAAATCCAAGTCAAACTCTTACACACTTAGTACAAGCACATAGGTACACACAAATGGTGGTGGGGTACATGGCCAAAATAGATGAGATTGGAGGGAAGTGGGGTGGTGATGAAATGGTGATGTATTTGTTTGGAAATATCATGGTATATTATCTCCACTAGCCTATAAATACATGCATCCACCCTCTCATTTCTACACACATTCTTCTACTTCTTAGTCCTTCTTCTTAAAGCCCTAAGTGCTCTTCTTTAATGATTTCCATGCCTTGAAAAAATATTAGCAAAGCTATGGAAAAATATTCCAAAATAAACTAAAATATATACACATCTATATACCATGTCAATCCACTTCAAAACCTAGTGCAATAACCTCCTTTCCTCCTTCAAAACACATGCCACCAACCTCCATCACCAAGGCCGAGCACTCCACCTCTTTCCAAGCTTAGGCCGAGCTTTCCCAAGGTCCTGGGCTCAATTCCATAAGCTCTGATTCGATCATAGCGAAGCTATTGTCTGTTTTCCTAAGTTTAGTATCCAATAAAGGTGAGAAACTTTAGATATATATATATATATATGATTAATATGGATGTTTATATTCTTTGATCATCAAGTTTTGTTCTTTAATATAGTTGTTTAATTATGTAAAAAGTCACGTTAAATACACGTCGATATTACACAAGGAAGTCACTTTTTGAATCAAGTTATAAAAGTAATATGGAATCATTAAACCCCTTTGAAAGGGTTCAAAATGGTTTATAAATTTCTTATAAATGTTAAAATCCAATTTGGTGAAGTTTTGACAAATTATGAAAATTGAGTCAAAAATAGGCGCGTCGCGTAATGGTTGTTCGTGATTTTGTTGTAGAAAGTTAAATCCATTTATACAATGGATTTGGAGTCGGAATTCTTTGTAATAATAATTTTCAAAACTCTTATAATCATAGCTTTCAAACAAAAGAAAATGATCAAGATTTCATTTAGTAGATTTTGAAATATGAGCAAATCAAGTCTTCAAAATAGTCGTGCTTTGGCAGTTCGGAAACCAAAGCGATAAAATCTTTAAAAATGATATTTTTTTTATTCTTTAAAAATATGGAATAAATTTTATCAATCTTTTAAAATGTTTTAAAAGAGATTTGAGTTTTAAAAATGGATTTCTAAACAATGGAAAAGTTTTTTTGATCAAATAAGCTTAAAAGTACCATTTGTAACACTTTTAATAACTTCTGAAATATGGCTTTAAACTTGAGTATTCTTTCCCAAATATTTTATAAATTTTTCAAATAAATAATTAAGTATTTTAAAGATGATTTGAAGGCTTTTAAATTTTATTTTAAAAAGTTTAAATAAACGAGTTAAAGAAAAGCTGTTATAATTAAGTGATTTAATCTTGGCTCTAAAAGCCGATGAGTAGGATGGATTTTTCTGTTCATGAGATACGAATAGGAGGTGTTTAAACTAAGGAGATGTTCAGAAGCAACCAGTGCCCTGGCTCACCTGGTCTTTTTCTTAGGAGAGGAATGGATAAGGTCGAAATATCGGAAACGAGGCAAGTATAAAAGATTTAATTCTTTCTAAATTTAATACAACTTGGATTTTGTAGAAATATTATTCTTATACTTGGTATTAAATTCCAAGGAGGGAACCTGTACTGTCTGTGTGAATTTAAATGGTAATTTCACCGTTATTCGACAAATAGTAAAGGTTGAATACAGAAATTGATGTTGAGTAGAATTAGTATAATTTCTATCAACCCGATTTACTTAAATAGGTCTTGCAATATGATTTATGAGAAATTATTTTGATTTAGTATAATTTCTATGGATCCATTTTACTCGAGTGCTAACTAATTTGGATTTACCATCTTAGATAACATGGTCTCAACCTAAAAAGATATGTGTTGGAAATAAGAAATCTTTTGTTAAGATTTAAATAAATGATTTGGAATTATTTTAATTCCTATGGATCCTTTTACTTAAAATTAATTATTTTGGGTTTACAGAAAACGATGTCTTAATTAACATTATTTTTGACCCATTTTAAAAGTTATGATTTGGAAATCTTTGTTAAGATTTAAATAAACGATTTGGAAATATTTTCCTAAAATAAAATGATTTGGAATTATTCTAAGATTTTAAAAAGTTTAAATTAAACAAAGATTTGATAAATGAGGTTTAATGATTCCATATATACTGGAAAGAAATATTTAAAGATATATATCTCTTGAAGATATTTTGGATAAAGAGAAAAGCAATCAATCAAATGATAAATACCTATTTACTTAAACATCATTTTATCAATGATTGGTTCAAAGGAACCGAGGTTGGATTTGAGTGATTCATATTCGACGAGTTCGAAAGTGAAGACATGTTAAAGACAATGAAGTTGAAGGCGGGATCTTCATAACGAAAGGACTGCTTGTTGATAATTTTAGAGTAGCTCCCGACTAAATAAATAGCAGCGATCCCTTCGTTCTGGGATCTTCGTATGCAAGGACCTTAGGAGTAATTTCTGATAGGATGTGGTAGGGGAGTGCCTTCGGTTTGTCCTATTCCTGAACAACTTGTATGGATGAATATCTGACATTGCATTTCTAAGAACACAATGCATTGATCTCCACAAACGTACATCTGATTGGTGCTGTAGCAGGTAACCCCTCTGATAGTTAACACCTTCTCTAAGACGTACGAGTTCAGAGGTTGTACATTTTTGGAAATCAATAGTGTGCTATTGGAAATGGCAATTGCAATTTAAGTGAAAATGTTCTAGGAAAGGTAAACGTTACCACGAGCCTCACACTCAGGGAATTGTGAAATAGGGGTTTCTTTAGGGCTAAGTGCTTCACTTCCATTAGGGTATGATATCACCTTTCTAGATTTATCTATTTCTACCCGCTATTACATTTGGCTTAAATTATGTGGTTTATGCTATGGGATCTCGGATAGGTCGGTAACGGCCATGGTGATATCATATTCTGTTCTATTCGCCACTAGATGGGTCTGCAGGTAGGTCGGTCTTAAGTCGCAGAGGTTTCGAAGATGTAAACCCTCGGTACATTCCTCTAGGAATGTACTATATGGGAGGTAGTCCCTTACGTCGCTATTCATTGGAAATCCAAATCTCCAATAAGTGCCTTCAGACTTAGTTGTAAACCTATTATGTTGGAATTTAATAATGTAACAATTTCGGCTAAGATTATGTATATTTACTTGAAAAGTATTTTCAAAGAATGTCATTAAAAATAGTATCACTGAATTTTGTGTTGAAATGATTTGATTATCATAAGATAAAAACTAGTTCTGTGTTTACGTATAGCATGGTCTTATTAGATACCCTTTTATTTTCCAAATACTCATATTTTGGGTTTCTCACACCAGTCCCATGACTAACCCGGAGTTTATTTCCGGTCCCTTAAAATCTGGGTGCCCTTTTATTTGGGCAGCTTAGTGGTCAAGTTTAGTTTGGAGCAACTTGAAAGAGCTCAGAGCATGGTGTTAGAACATTCTTTTGAAGATTGTTATCCATTTCCACCACACTTATGTACTATTGTGTTTCGCATTTGTAAGGAAAGATATTTATAATTTTCCATGTTAATGTTAAGTTAAACTCTGATAAATGTATTTAAACTTTTATGTTGTAAAGATGATATATTGAAATAGTATATGTTATTCCATCTGTGTGAGATTCTGTTTTCTACTCTGTTTCTATCTTTATTTTCTTTTCCCCATAACTATCAACCGTTTCGTTCAAATTGAGTTGGACATGTGTGTTTTAGTGTCAACTTAAAATGTACGAAATTGTGGGTCGTTTCATTATCCGATTGGTTTCTAAACTATGCTAATATCTTTTTCACCATATTCATTTACACAAATAGTATGTCATTCAATACTAAAATTATTTATGAAGAATCTCATAAAAACATAAGTTCAAGTTTATAAACATTTTATAATGGCATAACTTTATTTATAAAACATTTCATAAAAACTTACTTCAGTTTATCATTCATATAATACTCTACTATATCTTAAGTACATATACAAAGCATCAAATTCATTTTACTTTCTAAAATTCAGACCAAGGCCTAAAACAAATCTGGGTCTTATAACTGAGTCAACCACCTGACTTCATTTAACTGTCAGGTTAAGCAAGTAGGTAGAAAGAGCAGGACACTGGTATCCAACTTAGGCCAAGAGTATACTTTTCTTATGCACCCGTGAGGTAAAGGCGTTTATTAGTTGGCCTAATAACATCGAATGATTTACATAACATGAATGTTCAAACCAATTTAAAACTTATTTTAACTTACTACATTCTCCATTCAAAAGTTCTAAAAACTCATCTTTATATTCTCAAAAACACTTAGCTTTAAGATCTAAAATAATTTAGAATGTCCAAAATCATCTAAAAATCCATTTCATTTTAACAAATGTAAACTAACAAACAAACACATCATAATATGATAAACATACCACACTGTCCTAACGCATAGGATGCATGCGTCAATAAATTAACTTAACAAAGCTTCACTTATTTATTAGGCACATTTTGCTACTAAGGCAAAACAAGAAAAGGTTCCTTAATTATTTGGGTTATGCCACTACCACTTGGGCACCCAACATATCATACACGTAAAAAAATTCTATAGAAAGCTCATACCAAGATCTATATTACCCAAAACTACTTCTTATAAGCTACTCTATATTTGATCTCAAATTTGTTTAAAGAAAACTTTTAGAACTAAACACCGGGTTTACATCTCAAATCATTATAAATAATAATACATACATATATTCTTTTGTATGGCAAATCATACTTTTGGGATTTAGCCAAAATCATGTTCAAAGCGGTATCAAACACTTCGTAAATATCACTAAGTACCATGATCTCAATTTATAAACCAATTTCCCTAATATTTATTTTAAAATCTATAGAAAATATACATATAGATCGAGTAACATAGAAATGACACCATGAAAACAGGTCAACCCAAATCATATCATATATTCCCTTACTAAGAAGGGCGATGTCCACGAGAAGTGTTTACCAATCGAACACATCTCTGGCCCATTTTTTTATCACTTTCGAGCTAATCGAACTAGATAACATAAAAATACTTTGTTCCTGAATCAATTCATCGATTTCAAGAGCAACCTCAAACTTCAACAAATAAAAAAAATCTTTTCAAAATGTTTGTATTCAAAAATAATTTCAAATAATACTATTATTATTTTCCAAAATCCTAGAGATCCATTATCAAAGAACCGAAATTTATGTTCTCAAAATATCAATTTAAATCCTTGTTGTTTATAAACCATGTTCAGAAAATTCACACTAAACTTGTTTGATCGAAATATCAATTTAAATACAAATGCACTCTCATATATATAATATACTCAACTCATTCTAGGGCATCACTTACCCTATCTCTAATGAGTTTTACCCAACTAAAGCCAATGTTCTCGTTTAACCTTCAGCTCTAATACCAGCTGTAACGACTCCCATTTTTAGGTGGTTTAACTTTGTATCTGATTTTATGGCCATCCTCTCAACTGCACAACCAATCCGTAAAGAGAATGAATGGATAAGAGTCAATGCTTCACCACAGTTCAATAGTGCGAGAACCCCCTATTACGCATGTTCGGTACTCACTAGAAACAATCACAAATAGTATCAAAAAGTCAATACAAAGTGTCACCCTAATATACACGACATTTCAGTGCCACAATCATTAGTGCTGTCATCAGCCTAGATAATTACTATAGCCTATCCTTACAATTGCAGATATATGCATACTATTAGTGCAGCGAAACAAGAATACTATAGTTGGTGAAAGCATCCAGCTTGTCTCCTCAAGCTCCAAAGAATATCAACAAAACCCTGCCATTCTAAGACTACTCAAAAGAGCATCCATAGAATTATAGGAAAGGTAAGACCATGAGTCGGACATAATTTTGTTATGAGAAACTCAAGAAATACACGGCCAACATATAATAGTACTCTTGAGACATTTGAATCACCATAATGGTTATCCCCTCAAAACCAAACCCATCTAATAAATACATAAGGGAAATAATAGATAATGTCTAGAGTATAGAATATAAATCAAAAAATAGTTGTGATACCTGTATCCCATAGCACAACAATATTAGAAGTACAACTAAAACTGCTAAGGTACGTTTGCATAAGGATTTCCTTGGAAGTTTCCTTGGTGTAAAAACCGAAGCTGACCTCCTGCACAAGGGTCAGAAACTACCTTCTAAAACCACGCATATCTCTAGATAAAATGTCACTAGGTAAACATAGTTGGTCCACGTCCGAACATGTGATACCGAATACCAACAACTCCCACATGGCTCAACTGAAAGCATCTCTAGATATTTGAAGTTGATGTACACTTGGGTCAGCAAAACCCATTGGCTATGAGGCCTATTCCATTTTCTATCATTTCCGAAGATGAAGTCATGTTCAGCATCTCAACACACGAGTCTTCATCAATCGAACATATATCAAATCTCTCTCTGGATCCCAGCATAAGTCGTCCAACGAATGCTAACTCTGTCCTCTCTCTTGGAATCAACCTCAAAATATACAATACAACATGATAGCATTGTTTGAAATTTTACTGCTGACCACTCCTTTGGACATTACCATAGACAATTCAACTCTATAACATTTCACTTCACAACCGCTTCCAAAACATAGAACTCGTATACCAATTTTGAAGTGGTTTTTGGTAAGTAATACATTTATATGATCCCAGTCCCTTCAAAAATAAATCAACGAATAACTGGTTAACTCAATTTTGATTCTTTAAGAGATAAATGAACGATATAAAGTGTCCTCCTGAGGGATCTCATAAATACATATATTCTATAATCGTCCGTTCCATGCCCATCCAGCTTATAGAATAAGTAATACTTTCCTGATCTTCTTTCTCGATCAGTAGGTTCTCTCTTCACTGGTTTTTGATAGGGGATTTGCCCCTAGTATCAACATAGATCCTCTCCAGGGCTTCATTCAATTATATGTAAGAGGAGAACTTTGGTTCCCTTCTCAGCCGCTTTGGTCCTCCAAAGTCTTCATCTGCCTTTCGATTTCCTTTATTTTTACCAAATCCTTCTCTAGAAGGTCCTCCACCATCCACAACATTAACTTCTTCATTTTCAACTTCAGCGTCCTCCTGACACAAGTATTTATCAGCCTCATGATAAAACTCCACGACATCTATCGGTGGATACCTTTCCAACACAAGCTTAAAATTCATTTTACTAGCAACTCCTGAAACTACAGCCTTCAGAACCACCGATGGATCCAGCTTATGAACCGCAGCTGTCGATAATGTTTCATGCTCGATAATGTTATTACGTTCTTTGGCCATGATTTATGCACTCTAAACTGCCTCATGAATCTATTCATTAACTCGGTAGAAGTTCCGATGGAACCGTTTTCTAGCTGTCTGAACCTCATCACCACTAAGTATCAAATACAATGGAAATCATCATTCCGTCACCTCTTCAGATGCACCCAACACCTCCATATATCGAATGTGTCTCATTAGATGAACTGTTGGATCGGTTTTTCCATCGCACATTCCAGTGTTGGTAGTGTGAAATCAGGTGGATTCCTTGCATACCAAATGTTCGAAGTGAATGGACTTATGTGCACATCTTCAAGACTTTGATCAGGCGGTCCACCTCTCATTGCTCATCTGACTATTTCAGCAATTCCATCATTATTGTCTAACGGAAGTCTTCGCTCCACATTTTCATTCTGCCTCCTGTTCCTACGGGGATATTCTAGCACGTACTCCTCTAGTGGTACATTTGCATTTAGATTCATGTTTTGGTGTTGAGCATCATTTCCTAGATGTGTATCGTCTCTGTCCAAGTTCAACTCAGCCATGCCCCCAAGTTCTCTGGGATCGGTACAAATCCGTGCTCGGGGATCAGTGTCTATCCGTGGCATTTCTTCAAGGATTGCCCCACTTTGCTTTATTCCATTTTCGAGGGAATTCATTCTGGTCTTCGATCTTTGATTCTGATCTATAGCAACTCCAACTGTTCCAAATTGTCTTATTCTTCTAAAGAATCCTTCCATCATCTCTTCGTAGGGGCTATCATTTGATTTTGCTATCATCATTGTTTCCATCTCGTCCCTGTTTATGTATATAGAAGGGGGGTTAGATCCTAAGGACAACTCCTAGCTGCCCCATGCCCTTATTGGCTTCATCTAATTGTAATTCTCTAGATTGAAGGTCTCGTCATCTTCTTAATTCCAATTTTCAAGTTATCAAATCCTAGAGCATTCTTAGTGTAAGCACCAAAATCTTTATACCAAAAAATGGCACAAACACCCAAAGAATGAAATTAAAGGAATAAGTGAAGAAAGTATATTAAAATGAGAAATAGCAAGATCGGGTGCTTTCTCTTGCATAATCTTCAATAAAGGGTATTTATTGGTTTGGGTGATTTCCATTGCTTCATTGATATTAGTTGCGTTATGGTTTTGGAATTGGACTAGAAAGGCATTTGGGCTTACAGTTAAGATTATTAGACACACACACACACACACATATATATATATATATTTCTATTAGCATAATAAACATATAATTATAGCATATAATGGCACAGTTAGTTAGGTAATAATTGTCATTGATTCCCCCTTAGGAAGGTAATTAATATTTTAAGACGTAATAAGGAAGATTCCTTGTAAGGCCTTAATTATGAAACGGTGAGATGAGTGTTATATATGGAGAGTATTTATACTATGGCTAAGTCATAGGGATGTGAGGTCAGTAGAGTTGCATGATCGAAGTCTGCCCTTCACTTTGAAGTACCAGTGTAACGACCCACCTTTTTGGACAGTTTAAATCGACAAATCAAACACACATGCCGATTCCAAACCATTCAAAAGGGCGGATGGTTAATGGGGTAAATAAGAAAAGAAGAGAAAAGGGACAATAAACAATCACAGAATCTCGCAGCGGAAAGATAAAATATAATAATCAAATAAACAGTTCATGAAGCTATTTAATATACTTTTGATTATCATTTATACAACATTTATCAGAGTTATACATATACAACAGAACAAATAAAATAATGCAGCAGACAGCATGATGCAAGGATGATAATAGTAATAGTATACCAAATCTTCGTCTTCGTCCTCTAGAATAGATCTTCAATAAGCTGAAAAACTCAGGACTGACCCAAGCGTAATGAAAAGACAAAACACTCGAGTCAGGACTAAAACATCCTTATGTAAGTTAATCAATCGTAAATAAATATGAATGCAACGGCGTCAGAGAAGTTTACGGGGTTTGACATCTCCTATCCAGTGTCAACGTGAGTGCAATAACTCAAGAGATGTTACGGGATTTTCCATCTCTTAAGGATCCGTTAAACTATCTACTATATAATAGAATACGCTATATACAATAATGTCTATCATAAAGTAAAATATCAAACTAGCGTTAAGCCATGGCCCATTCCATCCTTAACACATTTTTATTCCCAAGAGCATATACAAGACCGTAGTTTCCCCAAAACCGGAAGTCACCAGAGGGCAATCCATATATTAAAGGTACAAACCAAAACGTAGTGGTCGCGAATACGATAATCAGTATGACAAGGTACATGAGGCGATACCAACTAGGATACTAGTAGTTGCGTGATCCGGACTGATGTTGGTTATAGCAGCTACTACCCCAACACTGCGAAACAACACTCCCATAATTGAGGGGTGCACCCAAATCGAATCACAACAGTAAAAGATATGGTATCGAAGAAGTGTGTCCGCTAGAGGTAGCGAACCTCAATGGCCCGGTGCGGCTCCTGTTTTAGTCATGTCAGGGGTCATCCAATATCGTTCTCTTTCTTCAGTCAACGCGTTCATCAAACCATCCACTTCGTTCTGGAGCAACACTCCGCGTATACTAGTTATTAAAGTGGTTTTCGGTATTGACAGAGAGTATGTCCATATCCGATCCCGGTCTCTTTAATAACTACGTATTATTACACCGGTGGCTCTTTTACATTTCAAAATCAATTCATAATTGATATCAAAATATCATATTTGCTTCAAAAATCAAATCCATTTCAAATATCATCATTTCTATTCAAAATGTAAGATTCCGATTCAAAAATTCATTTTTCGCCCCCAATATCTCATTTCGATTTCAAAATCATTTTTCGCCTCAATATCTCATTTCGATTTCAAAATCATTTTTCGCCTCAATATCTCATTTCGATTTAAAAATCATTTCGAATTTCAATTTAGGTTGCATCTTCATTTAACCCAATTCGTATTTAAATTCAAAATTTAAATATAAACATTTAACCTTATTGACCAGCTTGGAATTTTAGAAAATAGTTTTAAGTAGTATAAAAGTAGTTTTAAATAATTAAAATAGTTGACATACTTAAAATCTTTAAATGGATTTCAAATAGATAAATTAATTTAAAATAATTTAAATTGGGTTAAGTAGATTTAAAATAGATTAAAATAGTTTAAGTATTTCAAGATGGTTTGTATAACAGAGAAATTTGGAAACAAAACTGAAGCATCTTCAAAACCAAACCATTTCAATTATAACTTCCTAATTCAAATAAATTTCAATTTCCATTCTACCGATTCAATTTCGATTTCAATCCAATCAATGTCAACTTGACTTCAAATTAATTCAATTCTACATTTACCTTCAATTAATTTAATTTCAATTTATATCAATTTGGAGCTTGATTTTTCAAAATATCAATTTATAACACTTAACAAAATTTATCCTTCAATATTCACTTTTTAAATCCAAATTCAAATATGATTCAATTTCAAGCTCAATTTTGAAATATCATTTTTATATCACTTTTACTTAGTAATACTCAAAGCTCGAAATAATGTTCAATCTTTAAAGCAAATAAATTTTCGAAATTCAATCATATCCCAATTTTAAATTTCAAAGTCTCAACTTAAGTTATTAAGCAATTTCTTTTAACCAAAATTTATTTCAACATTCCAAACTCAATTTGCGATAAATTCGATTTCTATAAATTGATTTTATTTATAACTTTTAAATCAAAACATTTAAATGAATTTCAAATCAACGATTTTTAAAATTATTAATTTAACCAATCCGGTGTCCGTATATAATTTTCTATCCTATAGCCAAGTGATTATTTATTTCAATTAAATGTCAGGGATGAACATATATCACTTAAACCAAATCACAGTGTCATATGTATGCATAACAGGATATATATATAAATATATATATGTAAACAAATAAACATCCAAGCATTTAAATATCAACCAATAGCATCCATCGAAATAAATCATCCAATAGACAATACAATTTTCGGCAATTTCATAATTATCAATATCAGGTAATTTAATCGCAATTAAATTTTAATTTCAATTTGACTGTCAATTTAATTTTTAACGGTGAATTCAAATGACAATCTATATGACAATTAAATTTTATCAAACAATGACCAATAAAATTCATATCACTTCATAATATCAAATTTAACTACCATAAAGATATTCAGTACATTGTGAGTGTTATAAAACACTCACCTTGATTTTACGATTTTAAATCAAATCCAACGACGTTCGATTTAACCTGAAATTTTTGTTAGCTACAAACATCACCAAATCAATTCCATGACGTAGAGCTCGTCACCACGATTCCAACGCAAAAAGTTTCGTCCGATTCTGATAACGTATGGATGAGATATGAGTTTTACAAGATTGCATATATATATATATATAATTTAAAACAAATTTCCTTTTTTTTATACCCACAGAAAATCACAGCCGCAGATCTAAGATCCAGAAAATCAGAGCCGCTCGCAAAACTTCCCTTCCAAACACTTACAGGCAAAGTCGAACACGAAGAAACCCAACACACGCAACCCTCAACCGATCGCTGCTCCTCCACCCTTCACCTCGACTTCGATCGGAGACCACCACCGAACGCGCGCCCTAGAACTCGATCAGATGCCTCCGCCTGAAAGATCCTTGCGAGCTCGACCACCGGTAGGAGTGACGTCGAACTCGGCTATCACCATCACCCAGAAATCACGAACGAACGAGCCACGAACGGAGATGATTCTCCTTCTATCCGCGTCGCCAAACCCCATCTCGACCGTTGGATGCGTAGATCGTGTTGCCCTCTACCAAAACCCAGTTGGAAGTTTCTTCGATCGAAGCACTGATGGTGAGAAAATCGAAGGGAAAGGACAAGAGCTTTCGGCCATTGGAAATGTTAGGGCCGGCAGCAGTGATAACAAGGGTTTCTGCGTGGATGCACATATACGCGTATACTAATTATTTTAATATTATTTTCATATCTAACATGATTTTTCGAACGAACTCCAAATTAGACGTGCCGAGAGGCGTTCATAAGGTTTTACCCGCCTTCCAAACACAATGGAATGTGTTTCGGAGGCTAATTTGATCGTATGCGGAAGATAGCTTTTTGAATCGAATTAAAATATTAAATTTTCGATATTAATTTCAATGCGTTTCTAACCCGTACGGCCAACTGGTAACTCCAAACGCTACGAAATTTGAAATCCGATAATAGTACACTATTACGGATCCAATGGAACAAGTTTCGTCGAATTCTGAGACTGTGCCTCGGAAGGCTATTTTTACTCGTCGATTAAATCGACGACTTTCCAAAATTTACCGAATTTCTTAATATTCCAATTTTAACATCTTATTAACTCTATTAAAATCCAAATATAACTTATATTCACTTTGGAAACCAAATTGAACCATATTAAATCAAATTTCAGTTATTCACTCTATTTTCATATATTAAATTTCAATATCAAATTAATCATATTAAATTCAAAATTTAACCTTTGAAACAAATTCAAATCATAGAACAACCATTTCCATTATATAGTTATTCAATTCCCGTTATTCAATTAATTACCAATATTAAATTTAAACAATTTAATTGTTCAATATTTGACACATTCCAATATTAGATTTTTTTAATAAATTTTCATTATCAATCCATTACTTTATTTACATATATTAAATTCAGCCTTATTATTCAATCCAACCATTGATCGTAAACTCATTCAATAAGTAGCATTATCTTCCAATACTCGTTATTATTAAATCTTCGAAATCAGTCTATTTCAAAGTTTTATTTCTACATAATTCACAATTATTATTCAACTTCAATTATTGATTATACACCTAGTTAATATATAAAATTTCATTTCATTTGCAATTGGTTTCCAAATTCAATTCGACCAACTAAATAAATTAGTAACTTATAATAATTATCACCATTTACTTTTAGTCACAATTTATAAGTTTATTATTTACAACAAGTGTCACAATTACCTATATAATCCAAATTAGATTCCCTTCATAACCAAGTTATAATATTTAAGTCATTTCAATTGATTTGAATTTCATTTAATTCATTAATAGTTAACTTAGATAAATATTGTTGCAATTCATTCTAGTTATTATTACCATACATAAATTTCAAATTTTTTTAATTATTCCAACATTAAACCATGAAATCTTATTAAATTAACATTTTTAATTATCGAAATTTTACGGGTCGTTACACTCTCCCCCACTCAAAACTTTTCGTCCTCGAAAAGGAAAAAGAAGGGAAAAGGAACTAAGTATAGAATTCAACATTAGATATATTTTATTCAAAGTTACCAACTTATAAAACAATGAAATTCCATTTATAAAGTCATAACTACGCTTCCACTAAGTTACTCCGAACGGCTATCTAACTTTAAAAGTTAGTTATCAAAACAAGTTATAAAATTTAAAACTTGAAAAAAACTTCTAACACCCGGATTTACGAAAATTTTCAGTAGAGTCTCCTTTGCGCGGCTCGATCGGTACAGCTACAAAACGCCACTACGGGCCCCAAACCAACAAAAGAAAAACCAAAAGCCAAGTGGCTCATCAAAAATCACCAAGTCCAATGACAAAATAAACATGTACCTTTTGTCGGGCAATCCACATTTTCTTGATTTTAAATACCTGCATCTCATTTACCAATGATATCCAATTATACAATTTAAAAGAATCATTTTATATTTGGCATCTTCAATTTCTAATATTAGCTTTAATTAAGTCCGTAAGCCATACATATATCATCCGTGAGCAATATCAAATCTAATCGCCTATTCGATCACACAATTTCACTTCCAAACTAGTATCGTTCACACGACTCTCTAGTGCGGACTCAGATTTGGTTCCTTGATTGGAAACTGTTACTCTCCTGGCATAGCCATATACTATGATAGAGAATTCCAGAATCAAATCAAAAATCCATATCCAGGGTTCGCCGTCGAGAATCGAGTGAAAAATCCTAACTTGGATCGATATAAGTTATCTCGAAATTCTGTGCTCGAATTCGGATCAAATTGTTATGCGAATAAAATAATATACGTACAACTTACGTATTACCTTTCAATAGATTCCTATCCAATTCATCTATATTCAATTAATTTACTTACCTTCATTTCATTTACAATTAATTATTCACGATACATTATTCATATCCCTTATTTACTTAGTATATCCCGTTCTTTACATAGCATATTCTTTAATACTATCATTTCTTAAACATCATCCTATAGAATTTACTTACTCATGTTCATTTTAAACTTTCTATACAATTTAATTAAATTCAATCTCACCTTCCAAATGATTCTTAGCTATCCCCAAATTCTTTTGTTTACATTTACTTCATTTGCATAATTTTAGTTAATAACAAATTTATTTGTGGGACATTTCATTAATCATCACTTTAGTTTATAATCATTCTATAAAAGTCATATATAAGAAGTTATACTTTATCTAAATTTATAATTACCTCAAAACTACAAATTCAATTTCACAACTTCTTTGCAATTTATATTCAATTCTATAACAAATTTACAAAGATATTATTTAGTTCATTTGTCTGCTTCCTTAAGTTCTACTTACTTATTCCATTTAGCCATTCATCATTTCATATTATACTTAAGTATATAACATTTTTATCACAACCAAATTTCCATTTATATACATTTTAATTACTTTAGAGTTTTCCTTACTTGTATATTTCAATTACTTTTAGGTTCTGTTTATTTGTATAATATCTCATTACATATCCAAAACATCATTTTAACTTTTAACATTTGGTAAGTCTTGTTATATGTTATCAGAATGTAATTTTGGTATTATAAAAATTTATAGAATTTCATTTTATTTAATTAGAATGTTCACAAATTTAATTTGTTTAAATCCTCTTTACCTTTCAACTTTAAAGGTACACTACAACTCTAAAGTTTCCCAAAACATAAGCTTAGATATCTGAATCCTCTTATTTTATAAATTCTGGTTATTCACATTTCATTCAAATAATTTGAAAATTATTAATTAACAGAACTTAGAAATTTAATGCCCGGTTCTTTTCAAATCGTTTGAAATATATATATACACTTATATCTTTAATATATCAAATCATACCTTTGGAGTTTAAACCAAAACCAATTTACCCAAAATAATTTCGAAGAAAAGCAAAGCTTCTCAGAAGTCTTCCCCACTTTGAGACTCGAAAATGAACGTCGATGATGCTGCGCAGTCATCACCAAAATTATTTTCCAGCGACAGAAGAGAGGAGTACTGAATTTATAAAAAAATCCTTTCAAAATATTTCCATAAACATTTTCCAACTAATATTACTATATATTTCTTCAAAGCTTTGAGAACCATTTTCAAAATCCCGGGTCTTAAATTCAATATCTACCAATTTAAATCTATTTTAATTTATAAGTCACCGTTATAAACTATTCTTACAAAATTTTACTTTCTTAAAACATTCCACAAGTTGTTTTATCATTGTTTATTTTGTAATAAACCTTATTTATTAAAACCCAATATCCCATTTATGATGACCATCCATATTATCCTTTCTAACAACCAAACAAACTGGATGAATCATCATAATTTCTAAAAAAAATATTTCTTTATATACAAAATATAATTAGGTCAAAATTATTTCATTTACCAAATTTCAAAACAATACTATGTCGAATTGCTCTGTTCAAGTGTTTAGAGACCCCTATCAATGACGTTAATTACTCGTATTGACCAGAATCCATAAGCCACTCAACAAATCAACCAACACAATATAAAACAATTTTATGTCACTAACAAATACGCTCTCTCATACATACACTCAGCGACTCATCATAGGGTATTACTACCCTATTCATAAAGAGTCAAACCCCACAAAGCTAAGGTTATCGCTAAACCAAAGCTCTGATACCAACTATAACGACCCGCCTTTTTGGACAGTTTAAATCGACAAATCAAACACACATGCCGATTCCAAACCATTCAAATAGGCAGATGGTTAATGGGGTAAATAAGAAAAGAAGAGAAAAGGGACAATAAACAATCACAGAATCTCGCAGCGGAAAGATAAAATATAATAATCAAATAAACAGTTCATGAAGCTGTTTAATATACTTTTGATTATCATTTATACAACATTTATCAGAGTTATACATATACAACAGAATAAATAAAATAATGCAGCAGACAGCATGATGCAAGGATGATAATAGTAATAGTATACCAAATCTTCGTCTTCGTCCTCCAAAATAGATCTTCAACAAGCTGAAAAACTCAGGACTGACCCGAGCGAATGAAAAGACAAAACACTCGAGTCAGGACTAAAACATCCTTATGTAAGTTAATCAATCGTAAATAAATATGAATGCAACGGCATCAGAGATGTTTACGGGGTTTGACATCTCCTATCCAGTGTCAACGTGAGTGCAATAACTCAAGAGATGTTACGGGATTTTCCATCTCTTAAGGATCCGTTAAACTATCTACTATATAATAGAATACGCTATATACAATAATGTCTATCATAAAGTAAAATATCAAACTAGCGTTAAGCCATGGCCCATTCCATCCTTAACACATTTTTATTCCCAAGAGCATATACAAGACCGTAGTTTCCCCAAAACCGGAAGTCACCAGAGGGCAATCCATATACTAAAGGTACAAACCAAAATGTAGTGGTCGCGAATAGGATAATCAGTATGACAAGGTACATGAGGCGATACCAACTAGGATACTAGTAGTTGCGTGATCCGGACTGATGTTGGTTATAGCAGCTACTACCCCAACACCGCGAAACAACACTCCCATAATTGAGGGGTGCACCCAAATCGAATCACAACAGTAATAGATATGGTATCGAAGAAGTGTGTCCGCTAGAGGTAGCGAACCTCAATGGCCTGGTGCGGCTCCTGTTTTAGTCATGTCAGGGGTCATCCAATATCATTCTCTTTCTTCAGTCAACGCGTTCATCAAACCATCCACTTCGTTCTGGATCAACACTCCACGTATACTAGTTATTAAAGTGGTTTTCGGTATCGACAGAGAGTATGTCCATATCCGATCCCGGTCTCTTTAATAACTACGTATTATTACACCGGTGGCTCTTTTACATTTCAAAATCAATTCATAATTGATATCAAAATATCATATTCGCTTCAAAAATCAAATCCATTTCAAATATCATCATTTCTATTCAAAATGTAAGATTCCGATTCAAAAATTCATTTTTCGCCCCCAATATCTCATTTCGATTTCAAAACCATTTTTCGTCTCAATATCTCATTTCGATTTCAAAATCATTTTTCGCCTCAATATCTCATTTCGATTTCAAAATCATTTCGAATTTCAATTTAGGTTGCATCTTCATTTAACCCAATTCGTATTTAAATTCAAAATTTAAATATAAACATTTAACCTTATTGACCAGCTTGGAATTTTAGAAAATAGTTTTAAGTAGTATAAAAGTAGTTTTAAATAATTAAAACAGTTGACATACTTAAAATCTTTAAATGGATTTCAAATAGATAAATTAATTTAAAATAATTTAAATTGGGTTAAGTAGATTTAAAATAGATTAAAATAGTTTAAGTATTTCAAGATGGTTTGTATAACAGAGAAATTTGGAAACAAAACTGAAGCATCTTCAAAACCAAAACATTTCAATTATAACTTCCCAATTCAAATCAATTTCAATTTCCATTCTACCGATTCAATTTCGATTTCAATCCAATCAATGTCAACTTGACTTCAAATTAATTCAATTCTATATTTACCTTCAATTAATTTAATTTCAATTTATATCGATTTGGAGCTTGATTTTTCAAAATATCAATTTATAACACTTAACAAAATTTATCCTTCAATATTCACTTTTTAAATCCAAATTCAAATATGATTCAATTTCAAGCTCAATTTCGAAATATCATTTTTATATCACTTTTACTTAGTAATACTCAAAGCTCGAAATAATGTTCAATCTTTAAAGCAAATAAATTTTCGAAATTCAATCATATCCCAATTTTAAATTTCAAAGTCTCAACTTAAATTATTAAGCAATTTCTTTTAACCAAAATTTATTTCAACATTCCAAACTCAATTTGCGATAAATTCGATTTCTATAAATTGATTTTATTTATAACTTTTAAATCAAAACATTTAAATGAATTTCAAATCAACGATTTTTAAAATTATTAATTTAACCAATCCGGTGTCCGTATATAATTTTCTATCCTATGGCCAAGTGATTATTTATTTCAATTAAATGTCAGGGATGAACATATATCACTTAAACCAAATCACAGTGTCATATGTATGCATAACAGGATATATATATATATGTAAACAAATAAACATCCAAGCATTTAAATATCAACCAATAGCATCCATCGAAATACATCATCCAATAGACAATACAATTTTCGGCAATTTCATAATTATCAATATCAGGTAATTTAATCGCAATTAAATTTTAATTTCAATTTGACTGTCAATTTAATTTTTAACGGTGAATTCAAATGACAATCTATATGAAAATAATATTTTATCAAACAACGACCAATAAAATTCATATCACTTCATAATATCAAATTTAACTACCATAAAGATATTTAGTACATTGTGAGCGTTATAAAACACTCACCTTGATTTTATGATTTTAAATCAAATCGAACGACGTTCAATTTAACTTGAAATTTTAGTTAGCTCCAAACGTCTCCAAATCAATTCCATGACGTAGAGCTCGTCACCACGATTCCAACGCAAAAAGTTTCGTCCGATTCTGATAACGTATGGATGAGATATGAGTTTTACAAGATTGCATATATATATATATATATATATATATATATATATATATATATATAATTTAAAACAAATTTCCTTTTTTTATACCCACAGAAAATCACAGCCGCAGATCTAAGATCCAGAAAATCAGAGCCGCTCGCAAAAATTCCCTTCCAAACGCGTACAGGCAAAGTCGAACACGAAGAAACCCAACACACGCAACCCTCAACCGATCGTTGCTCCTCCACCCTTCACCTCGACTTCGATCGGAGACCACCACCGAACGCGCGCCCTAGAACTCGATCAGATGCCTCCGCCTGAAAGGTCCTTGCGAGCTCGACCACCGGTAGGAGTGACGTCGAACTCGGCTATCACCATCACCCAGAAATCGCGAACGAACGAGCCACGAACGGAGATGATTCTCCTTCTATCCGCGTCGCCAAACCCCATCTCGACCGTTGGATGCGTAGATCGTGCTGCCCTCTACCAAAACCCAGTTGGAAGTTTCTTCGATCGAAGCACTGATGGTGAGAAAATCGAAGGGAAAGGACAAGAGCTTTCGGCCATTGGAAATGTTAGGGCCGGCAGCAGTGATAACAAGGGTTTCTGCGTGGATGCACATATACGCGTATACTAATTATTTTAATATTATTATCATATCCAACATGATTTTTCGAACGAACTCAAAATTAGACGTGCTGACAAGCGTTCGTAAGGTTTTACCCGCCTTCCGAACACAATGGAATGTGTTTCGGAGGCTAATTTGATCGTATGTGGAAGATAGCTTTTTGAATCGAATTAAAATATTAAATTTTCGATATTAATTTCAATGCGTTTCTAACCCGTACGGCCAACTGGTAACTCCAAACGCTACGAAATTTGAAATCCAATAATAGTACACTATTACGAATCCAATGGAACAAGTTTCATCGAATTCTGAGACTGTGCCTCGGAAGGCTATTTTTACTCGTCGATTAAATCGACGACTTTCCAAAATTTACCGAATTTCTTAATATTCCAATTTTAACATCTTATTAACTCTATTAAAATCCAAATATAACTTATATTCACTTTGGAAACCAAATTGAACCATATTAAATCAAATTTCAGTTATTCACTCTATTTTCATATATTGAATTTCAATATCAAATTAATCATATTAAATTCAAAATTTAACCTTTGAAACAAATTCAAATCATAGAACAACCATTTCCATTATATAGTTATTCAATTCCCGTTATTCAATTAATTTCCAATATTAAATTTAAACAATTTAATTGTTCAATATTTGACACATTCCAATATTAGATTTTTTTAATAAATTTTCATTATCAATCCATTACTTTATTTACATCTATTAAATTCAGCCTTATTATTCAATCCAACCATTGATCGTAAACTCATTCAATAAGTAGCATTATCTTTCAATACTCGTTATTATTAAATCTTCGAAATCAGTCTATTTCAAAGTTTTATTTCTACATAATTCACAATTATTATTCAACTTCAATTATTGATTATACACCCAGTTAATATATAAAATTTCATTTCATTTGCAATTGGTTTCCAAATTCAATTCGACCAACTAAATAAATTAGTAACTTATAATAATTATCACCATTTACTTTTAGTCACAATTTATAAGTTTATTATTTACAACAAGTGTCACAATTACCTATATAATCCAAATTAGATTCCCTTCATAACCAAGTTATAATATTTAAGTCATTTCAATTGATTTGAATTTCATTTAATTCATTAATAGTTAACTTAGATAAATATTGTTGCAATTCATTCTAGTTATTATTACCATACATAAATTTTAATTTTTTTTAATTCTTCCAACATTAAACCATGAAATCTTATTAAATTAACATTTTTAATTATCGAAATTTTACGGGTCGTTACAACCCGTATTTGTGTACACTTCCTATTGATGCGAAACATCTCCTATGATAAATATTTGTGGTGACACGAGGTTAGTCCCAAATTCTATAGGGAAAATCTTCCTAGCAAACCTAGCTACCAGTTCCTATAAATATTCGGACTAATGTGAGACGTCATTATGAGTATGGACCATAAAATGAAAGGGCCTACTTGGGGTCTTGAGATATTAAGTGGTTGTCTAAAGGCCTGCCTTTTTTCCCAAAATGAAATATTAAATGGCCAAGGGGCTAGTTATTAGGCACGATAGGTGGTATCTCGAGAGGGGTCTGCTTTAGGATAAGGTATTAAGTGACTGATTAGGGTCTGCCTTTCCATAAAGAAGTATTAAGTAACTCAAAAGATTTCATGCGATGTCAGGTAGATAGTCACTTTTGAGGGGTCTACTTTGGGAATAGGTATTAATATAGGGTCTGCCTCAACTGAGGTCTTAAATGGCCATAGTTCGCCAATTTTCCAATAAAAGGTTTTAAGTGGCTTGGGTACCATCTCCCACAATGTTAGATATTTATGAAATGGGATTTGGGTTATGGGATTAAGAAACCTACTTCAAGAATGGAAGTTATTAAGTGATTGATTATGGACCCACCTCCTTTCCTTATAAGAAGTATTAAATGGTTTTATGTACATTAGACATATTCTTATTTTGAAATATACTGCCCAAGTACTGAAATGGTAAGATTTGAGATTTCTATTCACCATACATTTGTTGTTATAACTCTCTCCTCATTACAACACAAGTTAAGGGTGAAATGATGACGGTGACAATGCTTGAAGATGGAGTGGCTTAAGCTTGTAGCAGTTATTAATACCTTTTATGATGGTTTATGTTGTGACCATTTATTTTGGATAAATGATTGAATGGATTTTACTTAAAAGTTTAATGATGTTTTGTATTATGACATTTCAAATGGTTTTGAAATAAATGGGTACAATTTTCTATTATATTTTATTATATCCGTTGTAGGTTTTGAAATAAATGGGTACAATTTTCTATGATATTTTATTCTATCTGCTGTAAGTTTTGAAAGAATAGTTATTGCTCTGCACTGTTACTTCTTTATTTAACCAATAACCAATCTTAGAATGGATCTAAATTTTGATAGGCATTTTCTGGGTTGAAATTTAGGCTTGTTCCAATGTGAGTTGTTACAATGATGTCTTTCATGTTTCACACTTGAGGAAATGTTTGCATGACATCACCTCTATAGTAGATCCTGATTAGTTAATTGATGTTAATACGGAGCCCACCGCCCCCACCCCCTCCATTCTACTACACACATTATGGAGCATGATATTAAGAGGCTTCGTAACAAAGAAAATTGGATTGGTTCGAGTAGAAAGTGAGATAACCTAGTGAGAAGAACATGGGAAACCAAAGGAAAAAAATGAAGGATTCTCACTCCAAGCTTTCCTTTGGTAAACTTTTCTCTCCAAAAACATAGCTATTTGGTAGCATCATGGTTGCCAGATTGGATGGTAGGAGATGGCTGCCACACTTTTTACTGTTATTTCTACACTTAAATTTAGGATGTTTGCATGTATGCCTTCATGTCATAATCATGCATTTACGCTTCGATTGAGCTTACCTATAGTATGTTTGAATACATAATCACATCGCATTTTTAGTTGAGTAGATGGTTGTGTAGATTGTTGTAAATAAATTGGTTGTATAACATGATTGTTGAGTGCATGTTACACAATCTTCCCTTGGTAATTTCGGGGGCGAAATCCTTTTTAAGAGAGAGAATGCAACACACCATAATATTTAATAAGAAATTAAATAATTAAAATAAGGTTAAAAACAGAAATTTTGAAGATGTCGAAATTTGGTCATAGAAGTTATACCATTACGTGCATGGCAATTTTCTAATCAATTTTCATATATAATATGTTGAAATCGGAGTTCAAATGGAGGACTTATGGACGTTTGAAGTTTTTTAATTTAAAATTTAACTATTTGTATTCGAAATTAAAAGTTTGAATTTTAATTTTCAAAATATTAGCTGAGACTAACGTTTGAGGAAACGTTTGAGTTAACTTGGGTAACGTATAAATTGATTAAGGAATTTAATAAATAGATAACATAAATCAAATAAGTAGAAGGAAAGCGATGGTCATAGGTAGGGGATCGGTCAACCCCTAAACTAGAAACGGTCGACCACTAGCGGTCGATCGGTGGGTCGAGGCGGTCGACCAATGACGCTGAATGACGGTTAGGGCTTTGGCTGTTTTGAACATTCTGAATTTGTTTATTTTAAATCCAACGGCTTTTATTCCTTCTCACCCCTATAGATAAAACCCTAGACACCCACTTTTCCCTCATAAAATTTTGTAGCAACGACGAAGCTCTGTCAAAATCTTTCCCCTTAGGGTTTCAAAAATAGTAAACTCTCTAGTAAATAATTCTAATTTTTAATCTCTGACTAAATTCCTAATCTTTCTCCTCTTTATCTTCTGATTTCTAAAATCTGATATATGTATATATATACACATATACACAATCTATTTGATGTATATAAAAACGGGGAATATTTAAAAGAGAATTAGGAGTCATATAAGTCAAATCTCATCTTCTTTTTCTTCTTTAGAATATAGAATCGATTAGGATTTTCAGGTAAGTGATTTAGATGTTTACTTCTTTTGATATCTGATTCTATCCCTCTCGAGTTTCTGGTTCAAGATTTAATTTCTATATACAATTCACTTTGTTGTATATCCCAAAAGAGGGAGATCTGAAAGAAAATTGGGCGTGGTGGAATCAAATCCAGTTAGGAAGCAAATAATTCTCTATGAGTGGAAAGATCAAGTTTTCACATTTTTGTAATTAAATAGTATTTATTGGATTTGATGCATGCCTTGGGAAATTTTGATAAATGAAAACATAACATCTAATACCCCTAGAATTTCCCTAAATATATGTCAATCTTTGAATATGTTGGAATTTTAATTGGTTTGTATTAATATAGTAGAATTGGATCTGTGTTGACATTTAAGCAATATATAATCTATTCCACTTCATCTCTTTTGATTTCTCTTGTAGTGTTAAAGGATTCTAAAAATAAATAAAGTTATAAATGGTATGTAAAGTATAATTTTTGATTATTTGTAGTTTGCATCGTCTAGTACTGTAAATTAAAATAAGAATGAATCCCTTTTCCACTCCAAGGTGGTAATTGCAAAAGTGGGATAGAATATAAAAGGTTTAAATTGTAAAGTTCATTCCTTGAATAGAGGAGTTAATACTATTATATTAATATGAAATGAGTTTGGTATTATTCCCCTTCGTATACGAGTCAAGTTGTTAGCTAAGGGTACTAGCTATTTCTTTGTTTAGAGTTTGGGACTTTTATAAATTTGACATTTAATTAATAAGTGTTTTCTTCGCGTGTAACTAGAAATATTTTACTTGAATCTCATGCGTATATACATATAATATTAACGTATTGATTATTGAAGTAATAATAACGTAGTAATTATAGGGGATTGAACGTATTGATTAGGATTAATAGGGTAGTAAATAACACTAATTTCTTAGGAAGGTAGTTAATGATAATTATGGGAACTAATCCATAATTAAAAGCATAATAAGGGGATACCTTATATGGCCTTAATTATTAATTGTGTAGGATAGTGTATATATAAAATTGGTATATATAATTGTATATATATGAAGGAGGACTAAGTTATAGGGATGCGAGGTCAGTCTAAAGTTACATAAAAGGTCTACCCAGTTAAATCTGGCTACTAGCAGTGTAACTTTGGGGACCGATGTGGGACATTACCTATAATAAATAATCTCAGTAAATGCGAGGTTATTCCTAATTCTATAAGGTAAGTCTGCCCATTCAATTTGGCTATCTCTACCTACGAATAGTCGGTCTAATGTGAGATGTCATGGTTTGGGTTATGAGTCATAATTTCGCTATTGATACAATAGGAGAAATCTTTAGCAGGGGTCCACTTCGGGTTAGAGGTATTAAGTGGCAATGTTAGGGTCCACCTCTTTCTAAGTAGAAGTATTAAGTGACCTAATAGAATTTCATACGATGACAGTGAGGGAGAACCATGTAGGGACCCGCCTTGGGTTAGGTCTTAAATGATGAGGACCTGCTTAACTTATAGATCTTAAATGGCCAGAGTCTGCCTAAGTTCCCATAAAAAGGTATTAAGTGGTTTGGAGGTTCCCACTCTCGCATCGTCAATAATAATTGTGTTATAGTTTGGCAATGGTATTAAGTGATAGGGACCTGCCTATTTTATAGGTATTAAATGGTTAGAGTCTGGCTAATATGCAATAAAGGGTATTTATTTGTTTGGGTGCTTCTCTTGCATCGTTGACGTTAGTTTCATTATAATTTTAGAATTGGACTGGAAAGGCCTTTGGGCTTACAGTTTAAATTATTAATATGGTATAGTTTCAAATACGTAAGATATATTTCTTATCTAAATAATACTCCTCAAGTTTAATTATGGTAAAGCTTTAGGTTTTCATTCCACCAAACATTTATTGTTCTGACCCACTCCTTATTAGAACACATAGGTTAGCGGAGACAATGTTGATTTTAGGGACGAAGATGGAGATGAAGAATTATGGTAGTTATTTTTCTATTTATGCTTTTTAAATATTTCTAATGTACTTAGTTTAGAAATTATGTTATTTCGAAATATTGTGCTGTAGAGATTTTATGTAGACGTGTTATGGGATTTGGTAATAACATATTATGTTTTTGAAATGGTTTTCTTTATGAAATGGGTACTTGTTTCTGTTATTTTATTTTATCCATTCCGCTATGAGAGTCTGAAGTTTAGACTGATTGCACTGTGTGTTTTTTAGTTTTATCAACTTAACAACTCGCCTTGAGATGGGCCTTAGGTTCGATGGGCTTTTATTGGGTCAAAATAAGGTTCATTTCAGGGTGGGTTATTACATTTGGTATCATAGCTTCTGTTATTCGATTAGTAAGGATAGGTATACGTATGAATGGCGTATTTGTTATTTTTGAAAGTATTTTCAAAAATCCTACTATATATAAATATATATATACTTAATTTGAACTTACTCTATAAACTCCGATTATAGAAGTAATCGCTACCATATTTTGAAAGGATGGACGAGGCGATTATGGGTTGGAAAAATAAATAGAGTAAGGAATGTGCAATAGAGGTCGTATTATAAGGAATGCTTTTGAAATAGATTTAACTCTAAAATTAATAGGGCAACAAGTGTGCAATAATAAGGATTTACAAGAATTTAATAATGATATAAATGGACATATTAAAAAGATTATTCGGGTAAATATGGAAAAATAAAGAAGTTATAATAGGAAAGGTTAGATGAGTAAATAAATGTCCTTATAAATTGTCCAATCAGGTAATAATCATTTATTACGAACAATCAACATTTATAAAAGTAGTAAATAAGCATGTTAGGTAACAATTAAATACTACATGGTAGTATAGTTGTGAACATTCAGAATTAAGGGATAATAGAAGAAGAAAATTCAGTAGAAAGGACAGTTAAAGTTAATTTCTAAAAGGACCAACCTAATGTGAAGAATTTGATAAAAATATTTTCTTGTGAAATTTCCTTGAAATGTTTTGAATGGATTTTTCAAAATATTTATTAAAAAGTTGTTTTTTTGAAAAGTAAGGAAATTTGGAAAATCATAACTTAAAAAGAAGTTGTGGAGTCAAACGTTCTGATTAAAAATATTTTGGTAAAAAGAGGTTTTCATTTCTGAAACTCTTAGTTCAAAAAATAAGTTGAGTCTTGGTTAAAAGATTTTTGATAAAGGGATTTTTCTTTTTAAAATAAATGTTAAATAGAGCATAAGATGGACTCGATGATTTTTCCTATTTCATAAATTTGAAAGTTCTTTTGAAATTCTTATTATTAAGAATAAATGGAACTTGATTAAAATGTTGTACAAACAATTTAAGTAGGAAAAATATAAACATCGGTAATATTGGAAGATTTGGATAGGAATAACATTAGGAACATATAAAATAAGAATAGTATCTAGTCAGAGATAATGTAGGAGAGAAGCGATGAGAATAGGATAGGGAAATGATGGGATAAAAGTTTACCTTATCTAATCAATTTTTCATTGTTTAAAGTTATAGAAGATGTTTGTGAATATTTTGAACTAAAAGACTAACTTTTAAAGGAATAAATCTCTGATATAGAAAGTTTTTGAAAAACCAAAATTAATTTTCTTCTTTTTGGACTAAGCAATTCTTTATAAAAGTTTGATAGTTTGGTTCAATAATTGTGTTTTTGAATGTTTTGGGTTAGAAACCCTGCTTTTAAAGAAGCAAATATTTGGGGTAAAAGTATTTGCGAAGGGAAATTATTTTACGAAGCAATTTTAGAACCTTTAAATTAGGGGTTAAGAATAAAGTGGTAAATGTTTTGAAAATTGTGAAAAGTCAAGCCCAAATATTTTTGGAAAGGATTCGTTCAAATGTTTAATAAAAATGGAATAGATGTTTGGAGTAAAAGAAAACATGGTGTTTAGATGTTTTTAGAATACAATTCCCCAAACTGTTTTTGAATGTTGATAATTTTTTTGAAAAGTATGTTTAAAAGTTTTCTTTCGAGATATGGAAATTCTTTTGCAAGTTTGAATTTCATATGTCACATACTAGTGTAATGTGGGTTTCTAAGTTTATATATTATGGAGTAATAGGGATCTCTATCTAGATAAGAAAGGTTAAACGTTTCAGGATATGAATAAAATAAGAATGGTATGTACAACCTGATTTAGGAATTTGAAATCAACCACAAGCATTTATTTGTACAATGTTGGTAAAGTATAAAGATGTTCCAGATCTATAATTGGGTTGTAAGTTAGGTTGCCCTGGAATATGAATTTCCATATTTTGATTTATTGAGAGCGGGCTCCGTGTAATTTCGTAGATTACCTAATTCCTTAATAGCATAAAAGTGTGGCGTTTGAATTGACATGGAATATACCAAAAAGGGAAATAGATGCGTGAGATATGGATATTCTTTTCCGTAGTTTACACTGTCTATTTCAATAAAAGAAAAAGGAATAATCCCTTATAATTTCAAACCACGCAAAAATATCACTTGTGGTTAATTTATGAATTTTTTTAAGGGTATTCCTATTTGGAAGGATGACTGTGATAAAATAAAATATTGAAAGGAATGTTCTAGCTTAGTGATTAATAATGAGAAATAAGAAATATATAAATACCGTAATTTATAACAGTATTTGTATTAATTATAAACAACATAGTAATTAAATGACTAGGATTAACAGGCATTAGCTATAGATTTACAGGACAATAAATTTGTAGTTAATGGAGAATAAAAAGGAATGAAATAAGGAACTGATTAAGGAATCTGATATTGTATTTATGGTGGAATTGATTACTAATTATAAGTGAATTTTGAAACTGATAATAGATTGAAAGAGATTAAATAGGGATTGACTAGAGACTGTCGATTTTGACATTATTGACAAGTTATTATGGATAATGGTTGTTTATTGGAATCAAGAAAATAAATTAAGAAAGGTGGGTAATAGAAGAGTGACATTCTAGGAATGTACATCTTAAATTGGTAAGAAGCATTAGGACTGTTATCCCGCCTTTTGGTAAGGCCGTGACACCAAGGACTTGACTGGTAATCCAAGACATTCCATCCCGAAGATTGGTTATACACAGGTCTACTATGGATACTGGCTAATTTTTTCCGAGTCCGAATTGAGCTACAATCACCATGGTACGACAAGCAAAGCTATGAAAGCCAACGTTCCAAATTTTAGGTCAATCAAAGTTCGTATGCTCAAGGTGTGGATTGATCAAAATCAAGAAAGTCAACCTCATTCGGATCCATGGTGTTCATATCCATCATAGGCCAACCACCTTCGTATCCATCAACCTAGAAACATCCATTTCGTATCCATCCCTCGGGTTACTTCAGTTCGTATCCATCAAGCAGAAGCGGCCTGGTTCGTATCGATCACTCGTTAAATCGATACGAAGGAGAGTCAACGATCAATACGAGAGAAGTCATGGCAGATCGATGCTGAAAGTATAATCAAGGATCGATAAGAAAAAAATAAGTGCGCATCAATACAAACTGGAATGAAGATCATCGATACGAAGCGGCTATGGATGATCGATACGAATGGACCCTCCATTCATCGATACCAAAAATGATTCCTAGGAACGATATGAAGAAGACATGATGAAGTGAAAAAAGCGGTCATGCGGCATGAAAAGTGGATCGCTTCTAGACTATCGCTCCACGTCACCTGATATTCACAACTATTGATATGAATTGATCGATACGTACACTCTAGCAACATACAATGTCAAACATGGATCGATCATAACTCAAGATCTACAAGTCCAAATGCCACCAAATTTTCAAAGGAGCTTGCATGTCACCTCAAGAATGTCCTTGATCGATCTCAGGCCAAATGGAGGTGTTTTTGATTGATATGAAATGTACACGTATCGATCCCAATCTACCTCGGATCGATCACGTGGGCCCACCCACGTGTGAAAAGGAGTATTCCGAGATCTAAGTCATATTTTTCCAGCATACGCCTATAAATAGCAGCCATATGCTTCCAAAAAAGGGGACTTTTCGCTTCTCTACGCTGATACTCTACCGAAATCACTATTATACTTCAGTTGTACTGTTGTAATCTCCTGTAATCAGCAAGTAAAATTCAATAAACGTCAATCATTTCATAGTGGACGTAGGCAATACGCCGAACCACTTTAAATTTGTCTGTTTCTGCATTTTTTTCTTATCTGTTGATTGGTGTATTTGTTAGATCTACCTTATTTTACATTTACTTTCTTCATTTTATATCTTCAAACACATCTGAAGAGTGTTATGCTCAATTTTGTTACAAACACTTTGGTGCTTTCACTAAGAAAACCCATATTTTCTCCTGCTCATTGGATCTACTGCCGATATTGGATTGCAAGAATCTAAGGAGAAGATCCAGATCTCAATTCTAGAAGTTCTTCCATCCTACTCAGATTTGTGCCAAGTTTAGGAGAGAACTTCGCTATTCACCATGGTCGCTACTAGGACTACCTCAACCGCTGCATATCTAGAAGGGCGGGATAGGCAGAACTCCGCACAACTTCCCTCTGCAGATCAGAACGCTATTGGACCTTCGGATCCACAAGGCCCTGTCACCAGGGAGGAGTTCTAACTACTGATGCAGGAGTTGACTCAAAGCCGCCAACAGCATACCTGGCAGCTCCGTGCCAACACGGAGTTAACCAATCAACTAAACCGGGAAAGACGAAGGAGATCCAGACGAGAATAGGCTTCCTCCTCATCTACTGAAAGTTCACCTTCCTCTGATTACAATCATAGATCCACGTGCCCACGGTTGGATGGAAGTTATACACAGGCTACCGGACATCAGCGCACTTGACTATTGGATAAGCGAGAGTTGGTCCGTCAACCGGCCATTAGAGCAGACCCTCCTCCCGAGGAGGGACAGTTCCTTATCACACTACTAATAACCATGCTCCTGCCACTGCCACTGAGTTGGGAGCTGACACTCGGAACCAAACAGATCCAAACCTTCGCCAACGTTATTATACTCCTAAGTCTTATGTTCCTGAACACCTAGAGCCAAGGAGGCAAGGTATGGACTGTTGACCACGCCCGGCCCATCCTCGCATTGTGGAACCCGACCACACCTTGGCCTAACATGCCCAGAATGTCCAGATGCCAGACACCCCAACAATGATCCGCCAGATGATCCGTGAGAGCCAAGGCCTCACCAGTGACGACTGGGAATCTCCCGGAGTCATACCCCATTCACCGATGACATCCTCTACGCTAAACCGCCTCGGCGATTCAGAATGCTAACTCTACCTATTTATGAAGGGAGCTCTGAAACCTAACCAGCACATTTTAAAGTATGAATGGTTAATGAATGCCGCACGAGCTGATGATGCTCCTACCATTAATCCACTAGTCATTTGAGCTCAGATAGGTCCTACTTAGATGAAGAGGATCCTAGTGGACAATGGAAGTTAAGTGAACATACTCTTTAAGCGAGCCTACGATCAAATGAAGATGGAAGCAAAAGATTTGAAGCCTTGTCAATCTCGTATTCATGGCTTCAATGGAAGTACGACTATACCCACTTGGATGGTGGAGCTACCAACGGAGTTGGGGGTGGTAGTGCGCATGAGAGTCTGGATATTGCAGTTTATTGTATTAGATATTGACTCACCGTACAATGCTTTCTTGGGCCGACCGGCCCTATCTGAGTTCAGGGTTGCTATCGCCCCTTGGTGTCTAAATTTGAAATTCCCTACCGACAATGGAGTTGGAGTCATTCAGGGAGACCAGGCTATTGGATGGACATGTTATGTTGCTGAGCTGTAGGAGGCGCAGCGAAAAGAGAAGGGAAAGGACATAGAGGAATCTTTCAGGGTCCACTTTGCAGATAATTGGCAGTTAACGCCTGGGCCAAGGCCCGGGCACCACAACCGATTCCCAAGAGATACTGAAAGCGAGGACGAAGTCAAAGACAGTTAGGCTTCTCTGATAGAGCTGACGATTGATGTTTCGATTGATAATAATGATGATTCTAGAATGATAAAGATTGGATCTCCGCTAAGCCAACAGATGAAAGAGGAATTGGTTGAATTTCTCCAATAAAACCTCGATGTGTTTGCCTGGACACACTCTGACATGTGTGAGATCTCGCCGGACGTCGTGAGCCACACCCAGAATATTGACCCGCGGCATGTCCCGGTCAATCAAAAAAGGCGTGGTATGGATCCAGAGAGATCTACCGCCCTAAAGGAAGAGGTAGATAAACTCAAGTCGAATGGGTTTATCTGAGTGCGCTATATCTAGAATGGGTGTCCAACCCTGTACGTGTCAGGAAACCTAAAATGGAGAACTTGTGTTGACTGCTCAGACTTGAATAAAGCTTGCCCTAAAGACAGTTTTCCACTTCCCCGGATTGATCAGCTTATAGAATCAACGGCTAGACATGAGCTCTTATCTTTCATGGATGCATATTCCGGCTACAATCAGATTCCCATGCACCTGCCCGATCAGGAGCACCCCAGCTTCATCACCAATCTGGGACTTTACTACTACAAAGTCATGCCGTTTGTACTCAAAAATGCCGGAGCAACTTACCAACGGCTAGTTAATCGAATGTTTGCTAACCAGATTGGAAAGACTATAGAGGTATATGTGGACGACATGCTTGTAAAGTCACGATTCTCCACCAGTCATCACTACAACAAAAATACCCTTTCACAACTGCCAAAAACAGTTGTAATAGGTCTTTTACAACTGGCACCAGCCATTCTTTATATCCACAGTTGTAATAGAACAGAATTATTTTACAACGGGTACGTACAGTTGCATGTGCAGTTGTAAAAAGTCATTTTACAACTGCTCCTGGTAGTTGTAAAAAGTTATTTACAACTGCTTTCGGCAGTTATAAAAATTCTTTTGGCGGTCGTAATAAATATTTTAACAACTGTTTCTACCTGTTGCGTTAACATTTACAACAGTTTGTAATAGTTGTAGTAGGATCTACTACAACTAGTGATGACAGTTGCAATAAATATTTTTACAACTGCTACAAACTACTATAATTCATCTTTTCACAATTGTTGTTAACCATAAATTTCATGATATTATAATTAGAACCAATATTTCATTAATAATAACCATAACCATTCAAATACTTGAAACAACACGAACAATTCACATTCAAAAACAATTCACGTTTAGACAATTTATGAATTCATAAATCCGTTCCAAAACATAACTAAATCTATAACATAAATCAGTAAATGTACATATACGTACTAATCAAAAGAGACAAATTCTTTATACCAAGCAATAGACGCCCCTAACCGCTTATCCAATAGTATAGAGATCTGAAGTAGTCCTAAATAGAAGAGCTTCGGAATCCACCACCGCATCGGCCCAAACCTTCCAAGTATCTGCTCCTAGTGGTACATGATGCACTAAAACAGTAGGGTCGGTAGGTGCGATTGTTGCTTTTGTGACAACATTCCTTTGCCAACCCAATAATTTGCACTTTCTAGGCTGCTGCTGAAATTTTATATTACCACCAGTTGTGACGTTGCTACTACTCCGATGAGCCTGCAAAAATAAAGCATTATGGTTGAAAAAAATAAATTAAGATTTACAACAAAACATGGTGGTAATGCAGCTACGCAACATGCAAGTTATAATAGAAATGTAACAGAAACCATGAAACATGATAATTCTATGTGAAAGAAAACATTTGAACCATGTTGCACTAGGGGTTATCTTTTAGGAACCAAAAGACAACAATAGTCAAATCGTAGATCTTAACAATAAGAGCTAAAAAGAAAAGGGGACACTAAGATGTTATACAGATTGAATAGAGCTATTAATACGAATTACAATTTACTCCTTTAAGTGAGACTAGGCTTTCAACATAATGGTCAAATGATAACAAAACAAGATTTGGGTCCTGGATTTCAATATTACCTGTCTTTTCCAGTAGCAATGTTGTACTAGTATATCTCTTGTAGACATCTAGGATTATCCGAAAGCAAAAGGTACCGTCTATCCCTTGAAAAGGCCAATGGAACTCGAGGTTCACAACATCGGTAGATAGTAGGTCCGAGGTTGCAAAGTTTGCTCCAAAACTTGGTGGCACCATCTTCATCATCCTTCAACACCCATATTTGATAGTATGTAGGATGCATACAATGGTAAGGCCAATCATTAGCCATCCCCTTTATACAAACCAGTTTTCCACCCAACAAATCCAAAACATGAAATGGCGGAAATTCCAAATTAGCTAATAATTTAATACATGTATTGTACCAATGATGTATAAACTGACATATACCAAGGCTGCATAAATAAATTCAAATTTGTACCATTTGTTCAATTAAAAAGCATAGATGATTTCTAGTAACATGCACTAAAATAGTAAATAGAGACATATTGTCATCGTGTTGCATGAAAACTGATATATACCAAGGCTGTCCGGTGCCATCGTCGATGTTCAGCTTGGCATCGTGTTGCAGAGGTAAATCAATTTATGATTTATGCAACACTGATTATAAATTTTGCAGTTGTGCTAACTTCCTTAATAGAATATTGTGTTGTTCTGTGTGATCGATTTGAGTATTGAGTCGATTCTATGTCGGGAAATTGGATTCATTTATTATTCAGTTTTATCCTATGGACAATCTGGAGAAGCTATGCGGTACTTATAGGTTAAGGATCGCTTAATTTATGGTTATTAGAATATCGAGTTCAATTTCTATTTGGATTCATTACCATGCTATATTTGTGTACGAGGATGGACAAATTTAGCATTGCTACTTAATCTGACTAAACTGCACTTGAACCATTTATGCTAAATTTGTGTTAAATCTGATTAATTTTTGTTTGGAGTAATTTGTGCTAAATTGATTGGTATAATAGGTATGTTTTTGGATAGGTATTGTTATTGACACTCCAATTTTAGACACAAACTATCATTTTGTTTATTTTTTTCTTTTTTTACTAGTAGGGGTACGAATCAAATTAGTCCCCTCATAGAATTAATATTACATTGACCTAGTTATCCTTTTTATTTAATCATCATCAAACTTCAATTCAAAATACAACTACAACTGCATACTCAAAGATGCACAGCCACTAAAAACTGCACCATCACCTTCTTCTTCTAAGACAACAAATACAAACCCAACATCAAGCACCACAGAACCCACCATAACACCAAACGGTTGGATACTTTTATTGAAGAAAAGTAGCAGCTGTTTTGTTTTAACCGTTCTCCCGAAAAACGAACACCTGGAGCTGTTTTAATAGTTCCATTATTTGTTTTTGTTACCTTAATACAGTCTTAGATTGAAGGTGTTAGCGCTAAGCAAGTAAATTATATTCTTTGATTTGGATAATCTTGTTTAAGTTATCTTAAATTAGTGACGTTAACTGGAAGTTCATGAATTCACTAGCGACTAAGGGCAAAACTAGTATTAACTTGCAATATACAGTATATGAAAAAATGGACAAAGAACATGGCATGTGAACATAATTGAAAACAACATCTATGTTTGAAATATTTGGATATTCATGTCCTGTGTATATGCTATGGTTTGATATTTGAACATGACATTGTTTCGAAAATACCTAAAGCGTATTGCCATGAGGAGTCACCGGTTCTTCCGCTACATTTTGTTTACCATTGACGTTCTGTTGAAAAAAAATGTTAGACACGCACTAATAAATTAAGCGTATATCAATTACAAGGAGTTGAATGAATTTAAGGCAAACTTACAGTTTCTCGATAAGATGGAAGCAGATAAAATCATAAAGGTGCGCTGAGTTCAGAGGCAAGCTTGAATCTGAATATAAATTTCTACATGTCACATGCTAAAAGCAAGATAGTGGAAAATGACTTGGCATCCTAAGAAAATGACTTAAGAATATGATAGCTGTGGAGATGTGTGCTCCTTTACCAACTATTATCATAATCCATCTTTCTTAAAGTCTGAAATTTCAAAGACGAAGCAGTTGAAAATTGCAAAGAGTGAAAGATTTCAAAAATATTGTAGTGTATTCCTTTCTTGATTCAAAAAGAATTACTTGCACAAAATTACCCACCATAAAGTCACTTGGCGACAATAAAATTGATCAAAAGTTACAACAATAAAAGAAACTAGTAACTATAACAATAAAAGAAACTAGTAAGTTTTAAATAGTCCCTCCCTTTAAAAGCTACATGTCAAACTTGACTTTGATGTTTTAAATTCATTTCTTTCTAAAAATATATTTTCAGTTGACTTAGCTTAGAATTTTGAACCCATGGAGGAGTTATCGCTCAAATATTTTAAACTCGACCAACTATTAATAGAAGCAAACAGTTTATCCAAACTATAACCGTTGGAGAATAACAAAATTGTTTAAGAAATTAATAATAATAATAATAATAATAATAATAATAACAATAATAACAATAATAATAAAAGATATATAACTAGAATGTAAAATGAAATAAATAAGTTAAATTGAATGCCTGCATGTAGATATATACGGATGGTTTATGGATGTTTGAATTATGAGCTTAATTGCACCTTTCTTTCATAGATGAAAAATGATATTTTTCTTAATAATCAATGCAAATGCTTAGATTGAGGGGAATCTATATATTCTGTGGTTAAAATTTCAAAAGAAAAAAATTGATTTTTACATTCCCATTTTATTATTTTTTGTCTTTGAAGGCATGGTACAGGTAATTGGAACTTAATATGAATCACATATCCAGAATTTCAGGGCAGAACATTGGTAAAATTCTATTCAGCACCTAGCCAATTATGAAGTTTCTTTCTTTCTAATCTAGTCATATACCATTCATTTTTATATTTTACTTTTTAAACAGAAGGGTCTAAGAAACAAGTGGAGACACATGAACAAAAAGCTTGGTCCTAAGAAAACTTAAAAAGGACTTGTACAAAACTACGAAATCAATATATAGTAGTTAGAAATTACAAGTGGCTTTTTTTCGGTTTATTGAATGCAATACTTAGAAGAGATTTGATCAAATATTTGGAGATTAACTGAATAGACGATGTTTATATTTTAGAGCTGTGCTGGCAGTTGATGCATAGAATTTGGATGCAAGTATTCTGGAATACATTGTTATTCTTTTTTTATGCACACTTTATCTCTGTTTGTATTTTGATTGGTTTAAACAAGTCTTAATCGAAATTGGTTCCCATCATGTAAATAATGATTCACTTTCTGTATATGGTTGAATGCATTTCCAGATTTTATTAGAATAATCAAGCAACTATTTTACTTTTATACTCTTCAAAATTGAATCTTGTTATGTTACTGTATGATTAGCATCTGCGAATGGTTTTTTTTAACAAAATAAGGCAAGATGAAGAACCGTTCATTAATTAAGTTCAGTTTAGTAAGCCAACTTAATTAGAAACTTAAGTGTGTCACTAAATACTGCTAATAATGAAGATAAGTTTCAGAATCACATAAAATTGAACTCAGTGGCTTCTGCAGCACCATTCCAACTACATTTCCACGCAAATTTTAGCTCTTTAACATCAGTTTCCTCATTTAAATTTCCTAACCAAGAATGTTGCTACACTTACCGAGATCACCTATCTAAAGTTCAGTGTTTATGTCAAGTAGGAAAACAATGAAATAAAAGTGCATATTACCATCAAATTAACTAAGAATCAAGGTTACCAACAAAGAAAAAAATACTCAAGTAATTAAGATTATCAAGGAACAAACCAAAGAAACAACATACCAAAATAGCGGCAGCCCAGAAAAGTACACAGCCAGCAAATCAAGCACGATCTATGTTAACCGGTTATTTGACCCGGTAACGAGAGGCTTGGCACAGAGTTCCCATTTGGCATTCATGATTCGGCACACAGATGTTACTTGTTTTGGGCCGAGGTATCTTGCCACTGGGCCCACCAGGGAAGTCCAACCCATCTTCGTCTATAAATAGAGAAGCAGGGGCACAGTGAAATGGACCTTTTTTGGAGAACACTGGGGAGACTCTACCGCTTTCAAAACTTATTATTTTCAGTTAAAACTTGTATTCAAGTCATTAATATATGGATTGTATCTGTATTCAACTGCTTGTGAAAGCAATAAAGATCAAAACTCGAAGTGGACATAGGCAGTTACGCTGAACCACTATAAATCTGGTGTTCTCGTTTTTGTTGTTCTTTTGGCATTGAATTACACTATTTTTCAGTTCTAATTTATCTTCTTCATTAATCTCTCTACATAATCTTTCTCAATGAGGTTAGTGACCAATTTTGGTGCTAATAATCTGCGAGCAGCGACGACGACTACGAGCGGCACCGATGCTGACGAGCGGCGAGTATGAGCGGTCCGCGATCTAGGTTTTTTTAGGGTTTATGGATCGAGTAAAAGCGGCGAGTTTGAGCATCTAGGAGCGATAATTGCGATTGGCGACGACGACGATTTAGGGTTTTAGGTTTAGGTTTTTAACTGGCGACGATGATCTGCGATTAATTTGAACAAATTATTGAAAGGAAGGAAAATGAAATGAAACGAGGGAGAGCGATTTAGGTTTTCTTTTGGCGTCCTTAGTTGTTCTACTGGGCGGCCAAAGAAATGAAAGGAGGGAGAACGAAAATCCATACTAACATGAAATATAATACTTGTTACAACCGTTGAAAACAGTTGTTGTAAATAAATATTACAACGGCTGTATAAATATAGTTGTTAAAAGTGCCTTTATTACAACTGCTGAAATAGAACGGTTGTTACAAAATTCCTATTACAACTGCTGAAATGAAATAGTTGTTAAAAAATACCTATTACAACTGCCAAATTTTGCTGGTTGTAAATGAAAGGTTGTAATATGGTTGTTTTGTTGTAGTGCATATCAAAGACCTAGAAACGATGTTTGATATCCTTCGAGAGTATAGAATGAAGCTTAAGCCGTTGAAGTGTCACTTTGGGGTCGCGTCCGGAAAGTTCCTTGGATTCATCGTCAATGCTTGGAGAATCGAAGCCAACCCTGAGAAGATCTGGGCAATTAGGAATCTTGAGACTCCAAGAACCATAAAGCAAGTTCAAAGCCTCAACGGGAAGGTAGCCGCACTGAGCAGGTTCATCTCAAAATCCACCGACAAGTGCATTCCCTTCTTCGGTCTAATCAAAAACGAAAAACGGAACATTGAATTGACTACAGAATGTGAAGGCGCATTCGGAGCACTGGTTCAACACTTATCCACACCACATATTCTGTCAAAGCCTATTGATCATGAGAGACTATATATCTACTTGGCGGTGTCAGAAAACGCAATCAGTGCTGCTTTAATTTGGGAGGAGGACTGGATACAATGGCCAGTCTATTACATCACCAAACGACTGACCGGAGTGGAGAGAAATTATCCGAAGTTGGAGAAGTTAGCTTACTGTCTTGTCATTGCCTCGAGGAAGCTCCGCTCGTATTTCCAGGCTCATCCTATCACTATCTACACCGATCAGCCGTTATGACAGGTCCTTACGCGGCCTGAGACGTCTGGTAGGTTACTCAAGTGGAATATCGAGCTGAGTCAGTTCGACATCACTTACTCACCGAGGCGAACTATTCAAGGACAAGTCCTAGCAGACTTCATCGTCGAATTCACTATCCTGCAGGACTTTCCCGAAACCAGTGAATCTCCTAAATATGTCTGGAAGCTACATACTGATGGTGCATCAAATGACCACTGCTCAGGCGCTAGGGTTGTACTCGAAACTCCTGAAGGCCGATCTATATGCTATGCTTTGAAGTTTGATTTCCGTGCAACCAATAACGAGGCGAAATATGAAGTTTTACTTACCAGACTCAGACTCACCAAGAGACTTGAAAATTATTTCTATGGAGATTTACTGCGATTCACAATTGGTCGTATGCCAAGTTCGGGGGGAATATCAGGCCAGAGACCAGAGACTGGCCGCATATCTTGCTCGAGTCCAGGAAATATTGAATCAGTTCGATTATTATGCCATCTATTGCATACCCCGAGAACACAATCAGAAGGCCGATTCCTTGTCAAAGTTAGCCAGCACCGGTGAGGCACATCAAATGGGACTCATTCCCGTTAAGATGCTATCTTCCCCGAGTATCGATCAAATGGAGACCGACTGGGTACTTGAAGCCATACCCGATAAGGAATCATGGATAACTCCGTTCAGGAACTATCTCGAGCATGGGACCCTACCAGAGTGCAGAAGTGAGAGAAGACAAGTTCTTCGAAAGGCTTCGCGGTTCACTATTCAGAATGGAGTCATGTAAAGAAGAGGGTACTCTATTCCTTTACTCCGGTGTATTTCCCACGATGAAATCAAACGATTATTACATGATGTGCATGAAGAATAATGTGGCGATCACACCGAAGGGCAAGCTCTTGCTAAGAAAGTACTCTTATACGGTTATTATTGGCGGACTGTAAATCGTGACGCATCAGATTATGCCAGGAAATGTGACATATGTCAGAAACATGCTCGGATTACAAGAGCCCCACCTACCGAAATAACTTAGATGGTCAGTCCATGGCCGTTCGCAATATGGGGCATCGACATTATTAAGTCTCTACCTCTAGCTAAAGGCGGCGCGAAGTACGTCATCGTTGCAGTTGATTACTTTACCAAATGGGCGAAAGCCGAGCCCCTTACTACTATCACAATGAAGAAAGTGATCAACTTTTTGGTACGCAACATTATCTGTCGATTTGGTCTCCCACATACCATAATCACTGACAACGCAGCCTAATTCGATAGTATCAAGTTCAAGAATTTCAGTCAGCGATTCCATATCCAAAAGAAGTTCTCTGCAGTTGCACACCCCCAAGCAAATGGACGGGTCGAAGCTGTTAATAAAGTTATAAAGTCCATTCTGAAGAAACGATTGGAAAAAGCTGGGGGCAAATGGATCGATGAACTTCCTATGGCCCTATGGGTTTATCGAATAACCCACAAGTCTACGACCGGTCAATTTTCGCTTTCCTACGGTTCAGAAGCCGTTATTCCAGTCGAGGTTGAAGTGCCTTCTCATCGTGTGAAATATTATGATCCGAAGACAAATGCTATATTGCTTGCCGAATCTCTGGACTTATTAGATGAGAAACATGAAGAGGCTGATTTGAGGGCAACCGCGCACCGAAATCGAGTCGCCCGATTATACAATGCTAAGGTCCGACCCCGAACCTTTGAACTTGGCGATCTCGTGCTCAAGAGGGTTTACCCGATCCCTTCGCATATGAAACCTACGTGAGAAGGACCGTATGTTATTGAACGAAGACTCGGAGATGACACGTTTAAATTATCGACCGTTGATGGTCTCACTTTGCCAAGACCCTGGAATAGCGAGAGTCTTCGTCGCTACTACACATAACATGCTTTATTTATTCCTTCAGTATGCTTTTCATTTGTAATTTGTTTATGCATTTCAAAATTTGAACTTGTAATAAGGCAACTGACCTTGCCATATTTTCTTATTTCAGCAATAAAATGCAATCTCTTCGAGCTAGAGCAGTGATTCTTAAAATGCATCATGCGACCATCACAATGCACAAAGAGCTAAGTTCCATCCCATGGTGGGACTTATTCAAATAGGGAGTGACTTTGATACGTCCAATCATTCGCTAGTGAAACCCGAGCTCGGGGGCAAGCTATTACACTGAAACCAAAAAGTATTGATACACGACAATCCTCTAACTAGCTCCGGCTCCCAGAGTAAGAGCTGGAGTATAAACTTACAAATGTGGGCTCAAAGAGGGTGGATCCGTCCACCTAACGACTTCGCCCGTGTTTAATCCAAGTCTGAGGAGTATGGATCCATCCGTCTAACGACCCCACTTGTTAAATCAGGGTGGATGTGACCCGACCATCCACAATCCTGATAAATCTATCGTTCCTGGAGTACGAACGAAATCCTAAAACTCAAAACAGATGTGATCGACCGTCTGTTTACCAACTCTAGATTCCCAAAGCGCAAACTAGAGTATAAACATCAAAATGGGTGTGAACCCGCCCGTGAGACAACTCCGAGTACCCGGAGTGCGGACCGGAGTATAAACACAAATTAGGTGTGATTGACCACCCACAAATCAATCTAAGTCCCAAGAGTGCGGATGAAATTCTAAATATCAAACGGGTGTGATTGACAGCCCGCAAAATAACATAAGTCCCCGGAGCGCGGAGATATATGTAAACATTAAACGGACGTGACCGATCGCCGACATACAAGTGCAATCCCCAGAGTGTGGATGCAATTACCCATAGATGAGCGAGTGTGATCCGACCACTCGAACTTGTCTCGTTTTAGCTTCGTTTCAACTATGTTAAGCTCGATTTATCGAAGGCGGAAAACGACTGCCGACCGACCATCTCAATTTATCCCTAGGATTAAGGGCAAAACTCAAGTACCAGCTACTGATCGAGACAGTGCAATATTGGGACTCGACTTGATGTTCGGTTATGACCCGAAGCCATAACTTCGGGACTTAATAACCAAACTCAGGTCCGACTCAGAGACTAAAGCCTCACAAGTACATTGAATGGAAATTCGAGCGCTAAAACACTTAAGAAAATGAGCATAAAATTATGCTAAAAACAAAATGGAATTTCATTTCAACTATTCTTTGAAAGGGAAGGATAAGTACAAAAATTATTCCAAAAAATTCCTAGAAGTAGGGGCCGAACCCGCATCTATACACGGCCTACAGGAAGCAAAAAGAAATTCCTATCCATCTACCAAAAAAGGAAGCAAGAAGACATGTCTACTCCCTCGGTTTCTTCTTCTTCCTCGTCGTTGACCTACTGGAGCTACCGCTCGAATGCCTCTTCGAGCCTTTGCCTTTCGGTGGTTGGTCTCCAGCCGGAGGAATTATGGTAATCTCTTCCTCCGAACTCATGGGAATTGGAATACTTTCTAAATACGGAGCTGGAGGAATAGGAACACTCTCAATGTGGGAAAACGAGAGTGGCACGCCGGTATCGACAACTGTACCACTGGGAGAAATCATTCGCAGAGGAGCTGGGCCAGGACCTGCCATACCACCTCCAATACCACTAGTCTGTGCGGCTGCTTCCATCTCGGCGTTAATCTTTGCCATTATCTCTTCCTCGTGAATTGTGTCAGCATCCACGGGAATGCTGCTAGTTGGGCCCGAAGAGCTGGCTGGTTGGAACCGAAGTGTTGGCTGTGAATGCGCCTTCACCCATGACGAATGGCAGGTCAGTAAGTGGGTCACTTTAATGACCAAGGAGCTCTTCCATCATCTGTTCGTCAAAAATTAAAGCACTCCCCTGCACTCCCTCAGTTGGTGCAGCGTCCGTTGTTGTGGTTGCCTCCGTCATAAGGGCGTCATGCTCATGATGTTGCATTTGGGTTGCTGGGGGCACGGCCGGTGCCGCTCCCATCACTGGATGAAGATAAGAAAAAATATTGGTGACTTCTTCTGATAATACTCCAAACTTGGAATGAATTCAAGAAGTGTTTAGAATACCTTCCTCAGATTGGTTCGTGGGTGGAGCCGGAGCAGCTTCAGGAACGTGCTCGCAAGCTGGAGACAATTGCAGTTGATCAGGATTGTAAGCAGGCATAGATAGAGGATCAACTGCAGGAGTAGATTCGGGCTGGGTTGGCATAGGAATCTCAGAGCTCATATCATGATGCTCAATGCCAAAACGCTCTCCAGCCTCCGGATGCTGAGTGACGAGTCTCTCATTTTCAAATATGATAGTGGCATCGTGGAGAACTCTTCTCTCGTCCTCAGTCAACACCTGGTTCTCCAATTCGAACTCATCAATCGATTCGGTGTGATGCTCTGCTTTTTCAACTTCAACCAAGCGGCCCCAAGCATTATATAGATGCGATGGGTAAACTTTGAGCCAGCTCAGATTTCGATGCTTTAGAACATTGACATTATATGTAATGAGGAGATCTTCAATGGCACCCTCCAACCTGGCCTCCACCGCTCTCACTTCACCCTCAACCCTGGCCTCGGTTTCCTGAACCTTTAGCGTTGCTACATCCCTCTCATCCCTGAGTGCCATAGCCTTCTCGCATGCTTCCTGAGCGGCATTATTTGCATCGCCTTTTTCTTTGACGACTTCAACAAATTTAGCTTTAAGCTCCTCGACCTCTTTTAGCACTGCATCTCTTTCAGCCATGACTGTGGTGGTCCAGTGCCTCGTTTCCTCGACCAAGGCTAAATGTGTTCGCCTCATCTCCTCCATCTTCTGGGTTTCCTCGTTAGCTCTTTTATTAGCCTCGGTTTCTGAATTTCTCGAAGACTCGTTTTCATCGTTAAGCATATGAATTATACGGTCCTTCTGAGCGAGATCGGTTCCTAGTTTCTCGATTGTCTTCGCCCGCTCAAAGGCCACCGCTAATACTTTCTCTACGGTCTTCGTCCATTCCCGATATTGGCCATAAACATCATATATGTAGTCATGCATCATCTATTCTGCCTCATTGGGAATTGCTTTAAGAGTGGGGGAAATATGAAACCATCAAAGCAGATATTCGGAAAATCTTTTTTCAACTTAGCGATTCTAATCGCTCCTTCCCCGGTGGGTTCTGTGACGGCTTGTTTAGTGGCGACGGGGGTTTCAGTTTCAGTCCGCCGATGTTGTTGGTCAGGCCTTGAAGCTTGGGAAGGTGGTACTTGACGTGATGATTCAAGGGGTTGTTTGCTAGAGCCAGAAGATTGTGTTAGACCTTTAGGTGGCGGGGAGCGCAACCGGGAATAGTGACTATACTGTCTATCCTTCTCCCTTTCCCTATCCCTTTCCCTCTCGTAGCACTCCCTCTCTTGACTGGAGTAGCCGCGATCGTGGTCTCTATCGGCCTCACGTCTACGAGAATCAGAATATGAGCTAGATGAATGGCGTGCAGAATGGAAACTGCCAATCATAGATCCCCGCCTTGACATCGTATCTGTAAAATGAAATGAGAAATAGAGTTGATAATCTTTAGAGATGAATAGCTTGTGATTAGAAATTATGTGGTGTCGTGGAGTGTGTGTATGCATATGCAAACCCCCCAACCAACCGGTTGTAATAGTAGTACTCGGAGGAGTTGGCTCTCTTATGTCTAAGGCGCTTTGGAGCCCCTCTAATCCAGTATCTTGGTGCAAAGGCAAGTCATCCGGAATGGGGATGTCCGCCTGTCCCGCAAAGGAGCTCTCTATCTACGAAGGAGGAATCTCTTGACTAATAGCAGGCAAAGAGACTACGATGGATTTGCGCCTTACAGATTTTCGAGTAAGTAGACTTGCCTCTCCTCTTCCGCTTTTAAGATTGATAACTTTGCAAAGGCCCAGCTACGGGCTCATCCCCAGCAGACATATTCTCATCACCACCTTGTTTAGTAATTACTATCCCATGAGCTCTCCTTCGAGCTTGCCTCACCAAGGCCATCCTAAGAACTCCTACGAGTCCAATGCTTTGGTCTCTGTCAATTAGCCCAACGGCAACCAGATTCTCGTCTGTAAGGACTTCATCAATCTCTCTATACTCGGCGGGCACCTCTTGAATAACTCTTACTATCTCCTTAAACTGAACACCATCGGGTCACAGAATTGAAGCTGTGAAAGAAAGAAAATGTTAGACTCGACATCAACTTCTATTATCCAATTAATCAGCAAGGAGGCTACGACGCTTACATCTTACTAGCCACTGTTTGGCGAACCCCAGTGGACACTGAACGTAGAACCATTCGGTCTTGAAATAGCTCAGCTTGCTCCAAGCCCCAACCACAATCTGACAATTCCTAACTGCCTCTAAGAAGGTGAAGGAAGGATTATCTCCGCAACTCTTTATATTGAATAAGTATCTAATAACTTCTACCGTCGGAGGACGGAAGAGGTGTTCCATAAAGATGACAAACAAACTATTGAGCAAGGCATATCCATTCGGGTGCAGTTGAGATGGAGAGATCCTTAAGAAAAGTAAAACTTCCCACATGAACTGGTTAAAAGGAGGAAGTGTCCCGGCTACACACATAAATCTATTGCAAGCCGTGTATCCCTCCGGGGGGTTGTAAGATCTATCTTCCGACCCCGGTAATAAGACGTCATTTAGCGGTAACCCGTGCCTTAGGAAAATCCGGCCTAACATATCTTTGGAGATATTAGAGCGGACAGAATCATGCAGGTTAATAATAAAGACTGCTACCAGCAATTCATCTGGAGCAGGGCTAATTTCTTCAACTGCAATAGCCGACATTTCAATTATGGGAAGAGGCAGACTCTGAACATCGTGCGACTGAGATCTTCCGGGTTCCATAGTTATTGAACTCAGTAAAAATCATTGTTAGACGACAATAAACCCGTGTTCCTCCAGTGTTAAGTAAATGATCGTGTTGTGTAGTGTAGTGCTACATAATGCTTTAAATTTCTGCAAGTTTAAGAGATGTTCAAACGACAAGACTTCGAGATTCAACCGGAGTGACTGTCATTACTGACCATTACAACTAGGCCATCCGAACTTCGAGGAATGTTCCAAGTCAGAGTTTGTCAAATTTATCAAGTTATAGTTCCATCGACGAGCTTCGAAAGGTAGTCAGATATGCAGTTACATAGTTATGTCCAATTATGCAAAGTTGAAGCTCGCGGGAGTCAAATGTTCGATTATACAAGATTTCGTATCCATTAAAGTCTGAACTTGGATCGATCACCAGAAGTGCAATTCGTATCGATGGTGGAAGATAGCATCTCGTATCGATCGCAAGAAGGTCAATTCTTATCAATCCAGAACATTCAACATCGTATCGATCAAAAACAGCGTCTTCGTATCGATCGCCAGATCCAAGTCTTCATATCGATCACTTTGGATCGATACGAACTCCCATCATCAGTCGATATGAAACTACTTGCTTCATCGGTACGAAGATCCATTATGCTTGGATCGATACGAACTCATTCTCCATCCACAATCGATGTGAGTACGTCCTTCATCCATAATCGATACAAGTAATTCCTTCGTATCCCTCTACACTTCTTCTCCAAACAACAAAACGCCATTCCGACCTTGCTCCGGTCTAACTACGACCTCGACACCACCAGAATCGGCCACGAATGTTAATGGATTGGCAGTCAAACTCGAATCTCATCATTTTAATGTGGATTTATGGGTTGATTACCTAGTTAAAGCAGTTAGTTCGAGGGATTAAGGGATTAAATGGCTCGAAGATTAAGGCAATTTATTTTTCTCTTTTGCTCTGATCGATATGAAGGCAGTGTGTAGGGGTGAAAGCAAGTGGAGATTTTTCTAAGTCCAAAATGCATTTATATGGACTTGAACTCAAAAGGAAACGATTCGTCTTCCAGTGCTAAAAACCGTAGGAACGGTCACCACATCATCGATACGTAGAGCCTTCTTTGTATCCATCCACCCATATCGGTCAGGGGATCAACTGTTCGTAACCATTGATTTAGATCGATCCAGGACAGGCCTATTTGTATCCATCGGTAACCCATCGATACGAAAGATGCAACAAAGACTTGTTTGAACTATTCAAATCCATCGATCTGAAATGAGTTTTCCAACTTCTCAAATCGATCCAGGAGAGGATCGATACAGAAGAAAGAATTAAAACAACCATCAAACGTTGTTACAACTCGAATTTCACATCAGTTCAGGAGAAGATCGATACGAAACTCGATATAGAAAATTAAAAAGACTTGACAATGACCCGTGAGCGTGTAAACGTGAACAGGAGTCAAGTTAGCATACATGCATGTATGACGGACTAATATTTAATTTTCAAAATCGACAGGAATTGAATGCTCACCTGATGACAATTATGACAGTGAATGACAAATTGCTAGCACTCGACACTCAGTTACAACAGAACACTGCATGATCATTAGAACTCAGCAGTTCAACATTTATATAACTGGAAATCAATCAAAGGTTGCATCTCTTAATGAAAAGGCAACAGCTATTCAACGAATTAGATAGGACTTTTCAGAATAAAGATTGTAGCTTTTCAAAGTACGTCATGTTCTCACAAGACGTACTTTCGAGGGCAAGTGTTATCCCGCCTTTTGGTAAGGCCGTGACACCAAGCACATGACTAGGAATCGAAGACAATCTCTTGAAGATCTGTTATACACAGGTCTACTATGGATATTGGCCAATTTTTTCCGAGTTCGGATCAAGCTACAATCACCATGGTACGACCATCAAAGCTATGAAAGCCAACGTTTCAAATTTCAGGTCAATCGGAGTTCGTATGCTCAAGGTGTGGATCGATCAAAATCAAGGAAATCAACCTCATTTGGATCCATGGTGTTCGTATCCATCATAGGCCAACCACCTTCGTATCCATCAACCTAGAAGCATCCATTTCGTATCCATCCCTCGGGTTACTTCAGTTCGTATCCATCAAGTAGAAGCGGCCTGGTTCGTATCGATCACTCGTTTGATCGATACGAAGGAGAGAGTCAACAATCGATACGAGAGAAGTCATGGCAGATTGATTCGGAAAGTATAATCAAGGATCGATACGAAAAAAATAAGTGTGCATCGATACAAACTGGAATGAAGATCATCGATACGAAGCGGCTATGGATGATCGATACGAATGGACCCTCCATTCATCGATATGAAGAATGATTCCTAGGAACGATACGAAGAAGACATGATAAAGTGAAAAAAGCGGTCGTGCGACATGAAAAGTGGATCGCTCCTAGACTATCGCTCCACGTCACCCTGATCGACATGCATAGCATCGATACGCACAACTATCGATACGAATTGATCGATATGTACACTCTAGCAACATACAATGTCAAACTTGGATCGATCATAACTCAAGATCTACATGTCCAAATGCCACCAAATTTTCACCGGAGCTTACATGCCACCTCAAGAATGTCCTTGATCGATCTCAGGCCAAATGGAGGTGTTTTTGATCGATACGAAATGTACACGTCTCGATCAGGGATCAATCCCAATCTACCTCGGATCGATCACATGGGCCCACCCACATATGAGGAGTATTCCGAGATCTAAGTAAGCTTTTCCAGCCTATGCCTATAAATAGCAGCAATATGCTTCCAGAAAAGGGGACTTTTTGCTTCTCTATGCTGATACTCTGCCGAAATCACTATTATACTTCAGTTGTACTGTTGTAGTCTTCTGTAATCAGCAAGTCAAATTCAATAAACGTCAATCATTTCGTAGTGGACATAGGCAATACGTCGAACCACTCTAAATTTGTGTGTTTTTACATTTATTCTTATCCGTTGATTGGTGTGTTTGTTAGATCTGCCTCATTTTACATTTACTTTCTTCATTTTATCTCTTTAAATACATCCGAAGAGTGTTGTGCCTAATTTTGGTACAAACAAGGACCTCAACATCGGTAACACTAGTCGATGATTAATGGTAGCTTCCAGTAGAATTTTCTTTTAGAGTTTTTGGGTTGTAATCGCTAGTTGTCTCCTTTAAAAAATTAAAGTGTTTGATATGGTATAAGACATGTTCATATTTTACCACTATGTTGATTTTATGAAGGAAAATCATAAATAAGGAAATTTCTTAAGGGCACTTAACTAGCGATAAACCAAAGGTAAGACCGGAAGTTAATGAGAAATAGGATGCTTCAAACCCAAAACTTGTGGAGTATCACCGTTTACCCAAAATGTGATAAGGTGTAAAGGGATATGAAGTGAATTTCCTAATTGGTCAAGGATAAAGAATTTGTTTTCAGATGTTTGACATGCAGAAGGACTAATACTGAGTAAGGAAACCTGAAGGATTGTTATTACCATAGGAGGTTCTGACTTGAAATTGAGAGTATATATTGATGGACTTTATAGATGGATTGCCTAGTAGTCAATAGGGCAATGATACTATTTAGGTTATAGTAGATTGACTCATTTTATTTCTGTTGGAAGTAATAAGTCTGTAGCATCTCTAGCATAGATTTATGTCAAAGAAGTGGTGCAACTACATGGAGTTCCCGGTAGCATGGTTAGTGATAGAGACTCTTTGTTCACTAGGGAATTTTGGAGCATTTTGCGAGCTTTGAGAAAGACTTTGGATCTTAGCACCACTTACCAACCGTAGACCGATAGTTGGATGGAAAGGATGAACAAGAATCTTAGAAGATTTGTTGAGAGCTTGCATCATCTATTTTGGAGGACCACGGAGAAGGTAGAAGTGATTAGGTGGCGAATGAAGACCGAACATGGATGTTAGGAATCGTATGCAGACAAGCGAAGGAATGGAATGGAGTTTTTAGTTAGGGACATGGTATTCGTTCAAGTTTCTCCTGCTAGATAGGTTATGAGGTTTGGTACATCCGGAAAGTTGTGGCTAGGTTCATTGGGCCTCTCCTTATTTTTGGAGAGGGTGGGAAAATATGCTTCTTGGGTAGAGCTTCCGAACGAATTAGTGGGAGTCCATGATGTCTTTCATGTTTCATACTTGAGGAAATGTCTGCATGGCATTGCCTCTATAGTAGAGTCTGATTGGTTATTTGATGTTAAAACGGAGCCTATCGTACCTCTTATGCCACTGCATGCATTGTGGAGTATGGTATTAAGAGGCTTCGTAACGAAGAAAATTGGGTTAACTAAAGTAGATGAGGATATAACCCAGCGGGAAGCACATGGGAAACCAAAGGAAAATTGAACGATTCTCACCCGAGCTTTCCTCCGGTAAACTTTTCTCACCAAAATCATAGATATTTAGTTACATTGTAGTTGCTAGATTGGATGGTAGGAGATGGTTGTCATATTTTTTACTATTATTTCTACAATTATATAGAATTTTATGTATATTTAGGATGTATGCATACATGCCTATATGTCATGATCTTGCATTCACGCTTGGATTGAGCTCACATATAGTATGTTTGCATAAAAAATCACATTGCATTTTTAGTAGAGTAGATAATTGTGTAGATTGTTGTAAATAAATTGGTTGTATAACATGGTTGTAGAGTGAGTGTTACACTATCTTTCCTTAGTGATTTCGAAGGTGAAATCCTTTCTGGGGGGCTGTAACACCCTGTAAAATTTAATAAGAAATTAAATAATTAAAATAAGGTTAAAAATAAAATTCTGTAGATATCTGAATTTGGTGACGGAAGTTGCACCATTACGTGCCGATTTTCTAATCAATTCCTATATATAATATGTTGAAATGGGAGTTCAAACAAAGGAGTTATGGACGTTTGAAGTTTTCAAATTTATAATTTAAATATTTGAATTTGAAATTAAAAGTTTGAATTTTGAATTTTAAAATATTGGCTGAGATTAACATTTGAGTTAACTTGGTTAAAGTAAAAATTAATTAAGGAATTTAATAAATACATAACATAATAAAACGGTAGAAGGGAAGCAAGGGTCACGGGTAAGGGACTTGTCGACCCTTGAACTGCGATCGGTTGACCGCTAGCGGTCGACCGATGGGTCGAGGCGGTCGATCGATGACACTGAATTATGGCTAGGCTTTTGGTTGTTTTGAAAATTCCGGATTTGTTTTAAATCCAACGGCACTTATTCCTTCTCACCTCTATAAATAAACCCTAGGCACCTACTTTTCCTTCATAAAATTCTGTAACAATGACGAAGCTTTGTCAAAATATTTCCCCTTAGGTTTTCAAAAATAGTAAACTTTCTGGTAAGTAATTCTAATTTCTAATCTTTTATTAGATTCCCTTATTTCTAATCTTTTATTAGATTCCCAATCTTTCTCATATCTATCTTCTGATTCCTGAAATCTAATCTACATACACACACACACACACATAATCTAATTGTTGTATATTCAAAATGGAGAAGATCTAATAGAGAATTATGAGCAATATAAATCAGATCTCATCTTCTTCTTCTTTTTTTGATTCTAGAATCGGTTAGAATTTTCAAGTAAGAAGTTTAGATATTTAATTCTTTTGATTTCTGATTCTATTCCTCTCTAGTTTCTGATTCTAGATCTAATTTCTATATATAATTCCCTTTGTTGTATATTCTAAAAAGGGGAGATCTGAAAGGAATTAGGCATGGTGGAATCAAAAATCCACTGAGAAAGCGAATAATTCTCAATGAGTGGAAAGATAAAGTTTTCACATTTTTGTAATTGAATAGTATTTATTTGGATTTGATGTTTTCCTTGGAAAATTTTGGTAAACGAAAACAAAACATTTAAAACCTCTAGAATTTCTATAAATAATTGTCAATCTTTGAATATGTTGGAATTTCAATTGTTTTGTATTAATTTAGTAGAATCAGATCTGTGTTTAGATTTAAGCAATTTATATTCTATTCCACTTCTTCTCTTTTGATTCTCTTATAGTGTTAAAGGATTCTAAAAATAAATAAAGTTAGAAATAGTGTGCGAAGTATAATTATTGATTATTTGTAGTTTGCACCGTCTAGTTCTGTAAATTAAAATAAGTGAATCCCTTTTGCAATCCAAGGTGGTAATTGCAAAAGTGGGATAGAATATAAAAGGTTTAAATTCTAAAGTTTGTCCCTAGAATAAAGGAGTTAATTCTATTATATTAATATTAAATGAATTTGGTATTATTCCCTTTTGTATACGACTCAAGTTGTTGGCTAAGGGTAATAGCTATTTCTTTGTTTGGAGTTTGGGACTTGTATAAGTTTGACATTTAATTAATAACCGTTTTCTTTGCATGTAACTGGAAATATTTTATTCGAATTTCGTGTGTATATACATATAATATTAACGTATTGATTATTAAAGTAATAATAACATAATAATTATAGCATATTGAACGTATTGATTAAGATTAATAGGGTAGTAAATAATGTTAATTTCTTAGGAAGGTAGTTAATGATAATTATGGGAATTAATCAACAATTAAAGATGGTATAAGGGGATACCTTGTATGACCTTAATTATTAATTGTGTAGGATAGTGTATATATACAATTGGTATATATATGAAGGACGACTAAGTTATAGGGATGTGAGGTCAGTCTAAAGTTACATAGAAGTCTACCCAGTTAAATCTAGCTACCAGCAGTGTAACTTAGATAAATCTACCCAATCAATCTTACTACTTGTTTGAACCAAAATAGCACTAACACCTAAGAGTTAAAGTAGAGAATAAAATATGAAGAAAGTAAATGAAAAATGAGTAAAAGAGAGCACACAACAATTTATATTGGTTCGGAAAAACTAGGCATACATCCACTCTAATCTTCTATTGCTTATTTCTGACTTAGAGGAAGAACTTCTTAGGGGTCGGTACAACTCCGACACTTAGATTTTCAAATTTTCAATAATATGGCCTTAGGACGAACTAGAGCTAAAGGATCCTCAAAAATGAACCCTACTCTCATATTTATAGAGGTAGGGAGCCTAATATCTCACACAAATTATCTCTAAGTTGTTACCTATGATTTAGACCAATTCTCTCAATAAAGTAAATGTAAACTCATCAAGAAGAAGGGGTCGGAACTGATCCATAGATAGGGGTCGGTACCGGTCCCTAAGATGGCCATATCAAGTCTTCATCTTGGCTTATCTTGTGGTTAGCTTCGTGATTCCATTGTTGCTAGCACCAATATTAGCTTGTTTTCGAGTCCAAATGATGAAGTTATGGAGGGGCAAAGTTGAATTTTCAAGTGTTCATGGAGATCGATGGAGAATTGGATTGAATCTACAAAGCGAGTTTGGAAATAGGCTTAAGGCTTCTTATAGACGGCATAGGCAAAAGATAGGGTCCACCTGAGGTGGAAGTAGGACTCGGTACCGACCCATAGTGTGGGGTCGGTACCGACCCCTAACTTGGGTGCATTTGCACTTGCCTTGGTTTAGTTTCTTTTGGCTTTCATCTTGCAATTCTATCTATGCTTGGTTTCTGGACTCCCGAGCTATCTCTCTGGGCATCCTGCCTCAATAACCTTAAGTTTGGTTCGTCCAACCTGTTTGAATATTGCCTAGTCAAAAGGCTGGATAACACTTTCCCCCCAAATTACATCTCATTTCCAACGTGATGTGATTTGAATCAAGACAAGTAAGAATTGTCATTAAAGACTCCACTCTATGTTTCGAATGGTTGTTATCCTTCCTGTAAATTGATTCAATGAAATGTTATGTTCATAGTCATTCGTCGTGGTGCTCTACCGCATCTGGAATAATAAATTTGGAACGTAATCTATCATTCTGAGGTTGATGATTTTAAACTGATTCAATCCATGGACTTCTTACGTTTTAAGTTTATTTCCTTTTGGACTTGATTGCCGGATATTGGATATGTACACACACCATCCATCACATGTTTAAACGTGCATATATATATATATATATATATCCACACAGACATGCATATATATATATATATATTTGTCATCATCGTGTTTTTTAGGACTCGGTACCGACCCCTAGTTTAGGGGTCGGTACCGACCCCGGACTTGGAGAATTCTCCATGTTTTAGTACTAAAATTTCGGGTTAAGATTCTATGAAACCCATTCCTATTTCATTCGTCTCCTCACTTTTAAACTGTCGGTCCCATACCTTCAAGCTTCTATCATAAACAAACTTTCGAGTTCGAAATGAATTCATGCCTCCACCTACACGTAGGATCACCGTAGCTTGTCTTTGCCATAAGCTGCCACCACCGCCGTTGATTCGACTCACCTCCACCAGCCCGAACCTTGCTTTTGCCTTGAATCAAACCGATCCTAAGCCCTAAATCCTACTTTGCAAACAATCTCGATTATAGGTGAGTGATGACCTTGGTTAAGTATAGATGGATATGAAATTGAACGTGGAAGAGGTGGCGATGATGGACGGCCGTGGTTTGGGAAGTGGTGAAGGTAGGAGAAGAAATATGGGACATTCACTGTTTTGGAATTGTATAACTCCAACACTTAGAAAAGTTTCAACGTATTTTCATTCACATGACTTGAGATTTCTTCTTGGACCCGAATTCCTTTCCAAAGCATAGCCAATAATGTGAAACTTGTCGGGACGGTCAGCGATGACAGTAGCATCGAGTAATATCCAGAATTTAAAGACTATTGAATAATATCATAAACTTAAACTACACGACACTACATGACATCGCACTAGAATTCACTTTAGCATGGGGGTATAGTTTGTAATCACTCTAATATTGATTATCTATAAAGTTATTTTTATAGAAATGGACCAGAGACGTTCAAAACATTTTGCTGCTCAAACCACAGGTACATTACCTCTGAGATATATTGAATCTGATGCAGAGTCAAGCTCAGCTACAACTCTATATACACAACAAACTCCAATTCAGCAAGAACAGCAACAAGTGATCCCGCTAGCGAAACAACAAAATATAGATAAATCCTAAAATCGAGCAACAAACTCCTGAAAATCCGGTTGAGCCAATAGGTGGTCCAAATGTAGACCCCGCACCTGACACTCTATAGGATGCGGTAATATTAAATGATCCCACTAGTTCCGTCGCTTCTAAAATCGACGAAGGATCTCTTCAGAAAAAATGCAACAGAAGGGAATTCCATTCGATGACGTCATGGTCCCGTCTCGCGATCAAAGAGCACACAATCCCCGGGATGTTATATTGCCTACAATAGATACATCTGCTTGGCAGGTTGCATCCCACCGTTCAAACTATTTGTCCATCGAGTTCTGAATTTTATAAGGCTTGCTCTAATACAATTGCATCCGAATAGCTATGCCTTTCTCCTTGGCACATATATGGTCTTCACTTAACACTTACATCGAGCGCCCAGCGACGAGGAGATTCGACATATATACAGTTTCGAAAGCCAAAAGGAAAGTCCATCTTTGATTTACTTAGAACAAATCAGGGGTTTGCAGAGTGGTTACTGGGGCATGGAACAAGTTGAGCTACTTCAAAATCGAGTGGTTCTATGTCCGTTGTCCACCCGATTTTGTAAGCAGATGGCTACGCGGACATAGGTTCCTCTCCATATGCATTATATGAATTTGTGTAATAGTGTGCAGACTTAACTCAAATCCTTGCTTTACTATCCCAATGTTCTAGCAAGACCCAGTAACTCGGCACTTCCAAATGCCGTCAACACTCTTATGGCAATTCCGGTGGGAGATATAGATATCAAAAATCTCCTATCAAATTAAAATCTTCTCGCTTACAACTTGTTAGAAGAGGGCCTCAGTAATGGCATCGTCCAAATAGCTTCAAGTGATGAAGACAACAACAACGATGATAACAACTCGCTCGAAGGAGGCGGGGCTGATTCAAATTTTCCCCGAGTCCTAAGTCCTAGGGCCAGAGTCGAAGAAAACATTAAACAAGCATCGAAAGACGCTGAGAAAGGTGAAATTAATGGCGAAAGTGGTAAGGCTGGCCAAGGTAACACTGATGCGAGTCATGAGTCTCAGCCCGAACAATCTAGGGATGAGCAACATCTTGCTCCAGAGAAGAGGTTAATCGTAAAAATATCCAAGCGCAGACTTCTACCCATCCCCCACTAATCCTGGATGCGGAAAAAACTCCATCTTTTCCTTCAACAAGCACATTTAATGGCTTAGGGCCAATTCCTACCCAGTTTGGTTCTTTCAATGTTGGTAATACTAGTATTGAGGGCATCAACTCCCCCATTCGCGTTGATAAGGATTTCGTCCCTGGCAGTATGGGAGAGGTTACTCCCATGAGTAAAGCTCTAGTTCACGGTCCGTCAGGGGACACTAGGACACTCACGCGCACGTGCACTTCTCAACAATCACACTTGACCTATGTCTTCGCTTGTTAGATCTAACTTGCTCTTGTTTCCCTTGCAGGATCCATGGAAAAAATGAAATACATTTATCGATCTTTGGAGGAGAAAGCATCCCAAGCACAAAGGCCTCGGTTGAGCTTGTACCGCCAAGAAAGCTACCGCGATTGAGTCAAGTTATCGTTCTAGCCAAAATAGAAGCAGTTATGACAGAGATCGCTCATCACATGACTCTACTTTTAAACGTCGCCCTAGGTCTGGATCATCTCCTCCTAGAGGTCCAGACAAGCAACCCGAATATCACAATGACATCCCACCTGGAGACGCTTCTCGTGCCCCTCCTCCGGTTCCCATCCCTGTGCAACCTCCAATGCAATCTCATTCCAGTCATTCCTCCGACCGTAGGCATCACAAGAGCGGTTCTGAAACTTTCAAGCATGGGCTGGGCAAAAAAATTGCTATAGTCCCACCTATCTCTTTGGAGGAAAGCTTGCGGCTAATGCCCGAATGGGCAAACTAAAAGAAGAATTTCCAAACATTTGCTTTAATGGCCTTATGTTTACGCCTAATCTAAAAAGGATCCCAGTTGATGTACAAAAGACGACCATTGATTGTATGATTGACATTAATAATTAGTATAACGAATGGTCAAAGTTAGCTAAGAAAATTTCCAAAGTCTTTAGGGACAGGCAACTAGAGATCCACAATCAGAGACTCATCGAAGCTTATAATAAGAGAATCATTGCTAATCTCGATGCTAAGGTCAAGAAACTAAGAACATTCCAAGATGAAGCCGAGGGAAAGGCCGAGGAGGCCACCAAGGCACTCAAAGAGGAGCGGATAAGCATCGAGATGAAACTGAGAAGGCTTTCCATTGAATCCATGCTCTGGTGATTTAGAGGGATACCGCAAATAGAATTGCGGCTGAGCTGAAAACCAAACTAGAGCGTGAAACAAAAAAAAACGATGAAGTGCTCCAACAAGCTCGAACTTATTATGAACATTTGAACCATGACAAGGAGGAAAGAGACAAAGCGCTCAAGTGTGTTAAAGATGTTGATGCAGTTGGTAAAAGAGAAGTTGAGGCCATGGAACAACAAGCAGAAAAGCGCACGATGGAGAAGTTTGAACCGCTGTCGAACCAGCATAATGCCAACAGGCTCTAATTTCAAAATCTAGACTGGTTCAAAGACGAATACCCAGAATCCTTGCCCTCGCTTGGGAGCGAATCGTTGAAGAAGAAAAAGCTTTCCTCAAAAATGGTGATTTAGATATGAAGCAACTGGAGAGAGAATGTAACGACCCCGGATTTTAATTAAATTTAAATTGATAATTTATTGAATATTTGAATTAATATTTGTGAAATAAATCGATAAGGTGATGCGAGTTTCCCCGATATCTAAGTATATTTGTATAAATTGTTTAAAAATTTAAATTATTGTATATATGAGAATATATATATCTGTATTTGAACAGATCTGATTAAATTTGAAATAATATAATATATATTTGATTTGTGTTTAAATTGTAAATAAATGGTTAATAATAATTTGAATTTATAAATTAAAAATATAAGGCGATAAATAAAATAAAATGAATACATAGATAAATCCAAATAACACGTTAATAAACTTTGTAAAAATATAAAGTGAATACATTAGAAAGATTTAACAACAAATAGAAATGTAATTATATTATAAAGTAGTATGAACAAAGGCAAAGCAAATATATTCAAGTATTCAACAAGTAGGTAAGTATGTGTAGTAGAATGCAAGACAAAGTCAATTTAATGAAGCCATCATGTTCAAGTACCTTCAGCCGAAATGCAAGTATATATTCAAATATACAATCAAATAAAATAACCATTTGTACAAAAGCCTAATTAATGCTTGGCCACCCAAATCAATATATCAGCCACCAAGAAAAATATCCCTGTCCAAATTTTTTTAAATATAAACCATTGTACAACAAATTATATCACTTGTCATGTTTCATCTCAGCTTAAAAACAATAAACAACATCACTTAGCATCCCAGTTTTCGTTCACCATTTAAAAACTGAAAGGAAGAAAAAATGAATGGAGTAAATACCATTTCAAATTAAAGCAAAGATTCAACTTAAAACAACCATCACTGCAAACCTGAGATCGAGTGGAGACTTCCAACTAGCAAACTCAACCAGATTTCAACGTTGTAAATTCAAAAAGGACTTCAACTTCAACCTGATCAAGTTTTGAATCTGGAAAAAAAATCAAAGCTCGAACCAAATCAAAACAATATACTCTGTTATTCTTTCTTCTCTGGAAAACAGGTGAGCAACTCCTTGTTTTTAGAAGCTTAACCTGTTTTGTTTCTTGATATTTGTGAGCAAACTTCACCTACTTTGTTTTGAAATGCCTGTGAGTAAACCTTTAAGCTAAAATTTAGTAACTAATATGTGTTGTTTATGGATTACTGTGTTGATGTTGATCTGCATGAATGTTTATATGTGAGTTTTGAGTGCTTGTCTGTTCATTTTGAAGCACCTCTGTTTCTTTTAAGTCCAGAGTTCAATCAAGTCAAAAACTCTAGATTTCACTTTCCAAATCTCTGACATATTTAATCTTCAACAAATAGGGTTGTTTAAAACTCATCTATGAGCTAAAAATTTGCTTTCAGTTTGAACATGAAGGGTTTGCTCCTGTAGTCAAAACTTTACAGTACAAACAAATTTTTATGAAGAAATCAAGTGTTTTAAATTAGTGATTTGATTATGTAACTCGAATAAGCATACAAAGTTATGATTTTTAGAATTAATATGATGATTTTTATTTAAATATTTCAAGAGCAGTTCCCTTTTGAACACATTTTGTTCTTTTTCCTTTTGCCAATGATCGATTGAATGTAAATTGATGAAAATTGAATTGAAGCTAGTATTAACATCATAGATCATAGGAAAAATGCTAAAAGAATTTTCTATTTCGTAAATTGATGAGTCGAGAACGAGTTAGGGTTTAAGAACCCATTCTTGTCGTGTCAGAAAAGATGGTGCTGCGCCATAAACAGGCGATCGGACTTCGAGCCTCCGGTGGGGATAGGAGCATCTAGTCAAGGCGAAGCTTCAGCCGAGTTTTCGCGGCCTCTGATGGCCAGAGGGTGGGGGACGAGTCAATTTTCTGGTGGTGTTTCCTTGTTCGCGTTCCAGGTTTTGGGTAGCGAACTCGAATTCGAGTTCGAGACGAACTGAAGGGGGCTGGTGGTTGGGATCGGAGATGGGGATGACATTCGACTTGCTCGAAGTATTGGTGGTGACCGGAGGTGGCTTACGGGGGCGTACACGTGCACGCGTGTCATCATGTATCGGAGTTGTTTTGAGTGTGAAAGAAGAAGAAGGTGCGTTGTTTTCGGGGGTGGACTCGAAGTTGTCTCGAGTAATTCGAGTATTCGACTCGAAGTATTTATTGGGTAGCTCGGGTCAAAAATCTGGTTTTCAGGTTTCATACCTGATTTAGTTTCTGGAATTAAAACTGTATTTAAAATTCATAAATTAAAGTTTAGACTGAGTTTAGAATTTAAAGTTTAAATATCAATTCAAGCTTAGGTTGGAACTTAATTTAGAAATAAATAAAGTTTAAATTTGAACTGTTTTTAAATAAAAGTGTTTAAGAAATTAAAAGTGTATTTTCAAGTTTTAAATTTAAAATGGACTTTGAGATTGTAAATAAGGAATTTAAACAAAGTCTGGATTTAAATCTAACTCTGGATTTAAGATTTTGAATAAAATAAAGTTTTATAAATTCAAATGTTTTAAATCAATTTGAGTGTGAAGTTATACATTAAAAATGTGAATATAAAGCGGATTTGATTTAAGTCCTTTTAGATACGTTGATGAGGGTCATTAACTAAGATTTTTGAATAGTTAATCAATGTGATAAATTTTAACAATAAATTTAGATTGATTTATTTAATAATAATCAATTGTGGAATTATTAAATATAATTACTTAATGACAGTAATTAATTAAAGCATTAATTATTCAGAGTAATTGATTGAGTTAATTTGATTAGTTCAAGTCAAATTTCTTAGGTTAATCTAGAGTAATAACTTGAATGATGATTAGGAATCAAGGATAATTATTTGTTAATAATTAAAGAATAAATTAATGAATGTGATTAATTAAGACTTATTTAATAATTAAAAGTTAATTGATTCATTTATTAAGATTGATTAGTTAATAAGTAAAAGTTAACTAATAAATGATGAAAGGGAAATTATTTCAAATAATCTGTAATTAAATTACGATAATTAACCCGGATTATTAAATTGATACATCTAATTTAAATTAATCAGTTGATTAATAAATTCACTTGTGAATGTTTAGATTCCATTGAATGTTAAATTGTTTGATATCCCTGATATATGATGCTTTGTGATACATCCTGATTTATGTTGTGATCTATAGTTTACTTATCTGTGACCTTTATATATCTATGATCTGTGAATGAACGATAAGCGTTGTTCTTATACCGTTTATCGAATTATATTTCTGTATTCTGATATGTGATGATTCATTGTGTTGCACTATTGTGTGAAACCCCCGGACTACACGTTTACACACACAAATATGGATTTCACGTGGAAATCGGTTAAGTCACAGATAATTTAAATTTGATGTTTTTGAAATTGAAATTTTAATTTCAATTGATTTTGAAATTGGAATTTGGGATTTAAAGTGAAAAGCTTTTGGAATGGAATTTCAAAGATAAAAGTTATTTTGAATAACTTAATCAAGTTTTGAAAAATTTAAATAATTTGATTTAAATTTGAATTCAAGTTGGAAGTTGAATCCTATGATTTGAAACTAGGAATTAAAGATGATATAAATGTGTTTATATAAAGTTAAACCATTTAAAAGTATAATTTTGAGAATTTAGATTTAACCCAAAGATTTCAACTTGTATGAATGAATCGGATTTTCTGAAATAAAACTGTTGTTTTAAAAGAATAAAAGCTTTCAGATAAGAAATGAAATTCCAGTTTAATTAAAGGAATTTCAAGATTGAATTGAAAAATGGTTTCTAAGTTATGAATGAATTCTTTTTGAAAGCTATGAATTAAATCTGTTTATTTTTAACAGATTTATAATGATGATTTGTTTAAACCATTTGAAATGGAATTGTTTAGAAAGCTATAAGTTAAATCTTTGATTTGAAGATTTAACGAGTTAATCGAACTGAAATGGAAACTGATTTGGAAAATCTATGAATGAATCTTTTGTTTAAAAGATTAAAGTGTGGAAACTATTTAAACCGTAAAGGTTGAATCTTTTTGTTTAAAGATTTAAAATGGTAATTTGTTAAACCATTTGAAAAGAAAGTTCTAGGTTTAAGTTGTGACTTAATTGAAATCCCATATCCATATGTTTTTAAATATTACGCTCACTATTCGGTTTAGCCGGGAGAGGACCTTTGGGTCGTATAACCCATTCCGAATATGTGATACGTCGTATATGGATAGCATTTGAAGACCGGTGTTGAAGACCGGATATTTTTGAAAACGGAAGGATTACCGTCGAGTTACTCTGCATCGGCTGATCCCCGATATAGAGGTTTTATCATCCTTAGTGACGGGAAGTCCGGACGTGATTGGAAATTATCCGGATTTGCAAGGGCTTCGTGAGAAGTGCCTTCGGTTCTGTTCGATCCCGGAACAGACTTGTATGGATTGTATGTCTGACATTACACTTTGAGATGTAAAGCCGATTTCTTTCAAATACATTTCTGTTGGTGGCGGAGAATTTATTCTCTTAGCTTAACACCCTTCTCTGAGACGTATGAGCTCAGAGGTTATGTAGTTGAAATTTATCAGCGATATATCCCAATTTGGTAATGTGGCATGCTGAGTGTTGCTGTGTGATGATCAGTGTTTGATCATTTGCGATATGATCATTTGTTTGATCATTTATCTTTGTGATCATAGGTTGATCATCTTTTGACCCAAAGCGTGGCTTTTTGAAAAAGCGTAGCTTTGTGGACGAGACTTCGTCAGGGCCTCACAACTCGGAAATGGTCGAAACAGGATCGTTGCGGCAAGGTTATGAGGGTCGCGCCCTTTAGGGTATGTCATTTCCTTCTGGAAAAGGGTGGTGTCATGGTATGGAGCCCAGATACTTACTCATGTGGATACACTTTATTATGTGTGATGTTGGTTATCGAGGCCTCGGATAAAGGTCACAAAGGACCGGGGGGTGGCATATTCGTGAGTTACCTGTTACAGGGGTAACCCGGCCTTGTTTGGCAGAGAGCAGTTTGTCTCTCGGGACGTCCCGCCAGAGGCGATCCCATGCGGCGGAAGGAAGTTCCTTAGCCTGACCATTTGTTGGCAAATCCATCTTCCAATACGGAACTTGTACGGTTTTAGTTGTAGAACCTGCCATTCACTTATGGTGGCGCCCCACTGTTTGGATGGTAGCTATAGTAGGCATAGTTCGAAATGTCTATGCTGGCTAAGATTAATATTATACTTTCGAAATGTTTTCTGCACTATGCACTAATAATAATATCCAATTGATTTTGCGTAGTAAGCATCTTTGACTATCATAAGAAGAAATCTCCTCCAATTCTGCGTTTGCATTGTGTGTGTGGCGGGAGGTCTTATGGTAGTTTCATTTTCCAAAAGCATTGCGGTTTTCAATGTTTAAATTCTTTTAGTTTGTTTAAAGATAAACTGTTTTTGTTGCTCACACCAGTCCCATGACTGATCCGGAGTTTATTGTTCCTTTCCTAAACTCTGGATGCTCATAATTTTCCACACGAGCAGTCTAGAGTTGGGGTTTTCAGATATTCAGGTTTAGTAGATTATCTGGAGCTAGTTCATTCATCGGAGTTGCTTATCTTGGAGTTGTGGATTCATTCTTGTCTGAAGATCATTTTGGAGTTATCATTTCTATTGATATTGTTCCGCTGCTGATGTTATCATTTCTATTTTCCGCTGTATCATTATTTATCTCTGATATTGTTGTATCATATTGATATCATTGTTGTATATCATTCTGGATATTGTATTCATTGGAATTGTATATGATATCATTGTTTTCTTTTCTTCCGCTGTGTTATTTACTTAATTGTGTTATAGCTCCGGCGAATCGGATTTGAACGGTCGAATCTGCGGCATTCTAGTACAATGTGAAGTACGGATGTTGATTTTCGAGCGGGCAAAACCCGAGTCGTTACAGAGAAGTCTTGGTAGGAGATGAGCCCAAGATTCTTGAGGGGAACTCTGATAGCATTTAGGGTCGGGAAGAACTCTAAAGTGAAGAAGGTATCTCATTGACTTCTCCCATATTCCAAAAAGTTAACATTTCACCGATTAACATAACTAAACTTTATCTCTTTGTTTCTCAAGCCTTAGGTCAGCCTCATGTTGCTCTACTTCCTGACAAGGTCTCTCAACGATGACTGCAAGTGCCTGTAACAGAATCAGTTACCGTTACCACCCCAACAACGATTCCAACCATCCCGGTGAACGATACTCCCGCACTTGACGAGCAGATAATCGATGCTTTGTTGTATAAAGGAACTAGTGGGACTCGGGAAACTCATATTGATGAAGACGTTATTACTGGGGTCTCCAAGCACTTGTCGGGTCCAACCATGCACGAGCTCAAGTAGGAACTTGAGAAAGACAACCTCTTTGCCACAGAGGTAAAGCGGGAGAAACTTTAAGTTATTCCTCCTCCTCTATCCATTGCCCTGTCCGGGCAACCTATTTTCGCTTCGATCTATATTCCTCGGCCTGGTAGCGCTCAAAGCATACTTGCTGGATCGTCTTAGAGCACTCTACCAAAAAGGCAAAGGAACTGGAGGAAAAGGAGGGAAATGACAAGGTGAAAACTCGAGAAATGTTTCTCTCGACTCTAAAAAGAAACAAAGGAGAACGAAACCAAAGAAGTGAGTGTCGGCTTGTTTGGTGTAGTTAGACTTACTTTTTAATAATAGTTGCAGTCTATTTTGGTTTTTTGGTCGGTTTTGTGCGGGTTCAGCCCTTGCTTTTGATTTTTGTTTTTAGGCGTAAATAATAATTGTACTTAGTTTCCAACTCTCATTTTGAATGTTAATAAAAAAAGACTTCTTGGTTTGTCAAATCTTTGTGTGAATTTTTCTAAGTTGTTTTAGATATGCACTTTCCATTCAATGTACTTGCGATCTATTGCCTTTATTTATTATTGCCGGACCAAATCCTTTAGCCCGTTCTGTGACTTACCAGCCTTTCATCCTTCTTGGAAACACAAAGTAAATGTTGAAGCACCAAACTTTGGGCAATAGTTGGAGTTAACCACATATAGCAGCTGTTCGGGTAGCCTTTTCCAAAATCATGACATTTGATTACGCCGAACTCCAGGCACCAATCTGAATTGACTTATTATAGTCCGCACATCCTCATTTAGTATGTACACTTCCAATCGAGCCTAACTTTGGGCGTCAATTCAAAGCTCAAAGGAAAGACTCCGCCTAATGCTAGGCATGGGTGTTTGGCTTTTCTTGCTCCAAGCAAAGTGTTAAGAGTTGGACGGTCTTGTCGCGTCCACTTTAGTTTATACTCATGCCCCCAATCCGAGGACAAGAGTTTAGCGAGTGAATGGTCATGTCACGTTTATTTTGATTTATATTCCTGCGCTCACATCAAGGGCGAGAGTTTATGCATGGACAGTCGTATCACATCTGGTTAGAGTTTAGACTCCTGCCCCCAATCTGAGGACAAGAGTTGGCCAATAGACAATCGGGTCACATCCAATTAGTTTATACCCTTGCCCCCAATCCAAGGATAAGAGTTAATTGATGGATGGTCGAGTCGCATCCATTTCCTTTTATACTCCTTCCCCCAATTCGAAGGCAATAGTCAATTGACATCAATCTCTGGACACCAAAAGGGACTTCACAGACTCGATCATGGGCCATAAAAGTTTCATCGGCACCTATCTCCGGGTACCTGCACACATGCATTAATCATATGTAGATTCATTTGAGTCGATCAATTCACATCTCTTAAGTAATGGAGAGATGGATTTTCGGGCAGGAAAAGCCGTTTTATTTCATAAAAGACGGAAAATGACAGAATCTATTTTATTACACAGCTCTAGCCAATTATTTACAAGCTTGTTTCTAAGTGAAATAACATTGTAGGTGCTCGCTATTCCATGCCCTTAAGAGTGAGATCCCATCCATAGTTGCGAGCTTGAAAGTGCCATCTCCAAGTTTTTCCTCTATTGCGTAGGGACCTTCCCAACTTGGGTCCATGTTCTTAGGGCCAAGGAAGATTTGCTTGAGGACCAAGTCGCTGATTTCAAAGGTTCAACTCCTGACTTTGGTATTGTAATATTGAGCGACTTGGTGCCTATGTGCAGCTGCTCTCAACTCAGCTTCGGTCTGCTTCTCATATATCATATCAAGGAACTCCAGAAGAAGCTGCTCGTTCGTCCGTGGATTGCAATGTTTCACTCAATGAGAAGGTACTTCCAGTTTGAATAGAATCATATCCTTGGATTTGTATGCCAAGGCTAATGGAGAGTGACCAATCACTGACTTGTGGGTGGTGTGAAAAGCCAAAGTGTTAAAGGAAGTTCGTCGACCCACTTGCCCTTGGCCTCTCCAATCGCTTCTTAAGAATGGACTTGGTAATTTTGTTTACAGCTTCAACCTGTCCATTTTCCTAAGGGTATGCTACTGCTGCTAGTCTCTTCTACCGCTGCAAATATGTTCTTTATGCGATGTCGATGGTAGAAATCCTTGAATTTTGTGCTGTCAAATTGGGTCCTATTATCGGTAACGATTGGCTGTGGAACTCCAAAGCAACAGATAATATTCTGAACTACAAAGTTAATTACTTTCTTCATGGTAATAGTGGCCAATGGCTCTCCCTCAACCCATTTGGCAAAGTAATAAACCACCATGATGGCGTACTTCTTGCCACCTTTAGATATCGGCAGAACACAGATGATATCAATGCCTCAAACTACAAACGGCCAAGGATTGACCATTTGAGTAATTTCCCTCTATAGGCTCTTGGAATTTTAGCAAATATTTGGCACTTATCACACCTTTAGGTATAATTAACTGCGTCGCGATTGACGGTTGGCCACAAATATCTGTATCGAAGAATCTTCTTCGCTAAGGTTTGACTCCCCCATGTGGTCACCACAAGCCCCTTCGTGAACTTCTCTTAGGACTTGTTTGGCCTCATTTGAGCGACACACCAAAGCATGGGAACAAAAATATCCTTCATGTACAACAATCCTTCTTGCATGATGTATCTTGAAGCTTACCGAAGGACTTTTAATCATTCATTCCTTCTCCCTGGAACGATCCCTCTTTGTAAATAATTCCGAATCAGAGTCATCCATGACTCCCATTCAGGTTCAGTCTCCAAGACCCAATCAACATCCATTCGATCGATGCTCGGAGCTAAAAGTACTTGCATTGGAACAAAGCTCATGAGCTGCTCATCTCCAGAACTAACTAGCTTAGTTAATGAATCGGCCTTTTCATTCTGGTCTCTAGGAATACGTGCTATCATATGGTATTTAAAGTCGTCGAGCAGCTCAAGAACCTGATTTAGGTAAGGAGATAACCTTGCTCCCATTGCCTGGTACTCTTTCCTAACATGGCATACCACTAGCTAGGAGTCGCAGAAAATGTGCAAAGTCTCAATTCCCACTTCCTTGGCGATTTTGAGTCCTGCAATCAGGGCCATGTATTCAACTTCATTGTTCGTCGTCAGAAAGTCGAGTTTCAAGGTATAATTGATCGGGTGTTCTTTAGGAGTGACAAGTACGAATCCAGCACTGGAACACCGATTGATAGATGCACCATTTATGTACATCTTCCATCCAACTTCGTTTTCTCCACTTCTCTTTGGAAGATCATCTCATACAGTGAATTCAGCTATGAAATCCACTAGAGCCTGACCTTGGATTGCTCTTCGAGGGTGATAGGTGATATCGTATTGACTCGGTTTAATGTTCCATTTCAACATCCTCCCAAAAGTCTCAGGTCATTGCAAGACTTGTCGTAAAGGTTGGTCAGTGAGGACATTGAACAGATGAGCCTAGAAATAGGCGAAGTTTTCTGGAAGTAATCAATAGGTGGTAAGCGAGCTTTTCCAATCTCATATAGTTTCTTTCTGCACCTGTCAACCGCTTGATAATATAGTAGATTGGTCACTGGATGCACGATTCCTCATGTACAAGTGCGACACTCAGGGCATACACTGACACTGCTAGGTATAAGAACAGATCCTCATCATCCATCAGTTTCGAGGGAATGAGAGGTCTCTCTAAGTGATTCAATAGAGCTTGGAATGCGACTTTGTAGTCTTGATTCCACACGAAATTTCTTTTCTCTTTCTTGGTTACTTTTAAGAAGGGGATGCACTTGTTAGTGGCTCTAGTGATGAACCGGCACAGGGTAGCGACCTTCCCATTTAAGCTTTGGACCTCCTTGATCATCTTCATGGCATCGATCTCTCTCAAAGCCTTGATATTTTATGGATTGGCTTCAATCCCATGGGAGTGGACAATGAAGCCCAAGAACTATCCTGATATATAACACCAAAGAGCATTTTAAGTGATTGAGTTCAATATTGTATTACTGAAGGACACCAAACATCTCGGCTAGATCATCAATGTGGTCTCTCGAAGGCCGTGACTTTATAAGCATGTCATCCACATAAACTTCCATTGATCATCAAATCTGGTTTTTAAACATTTGATTCATGAGTTTATGGTAAGTCGCTCATGCATCCTTTAATCCAAAGGGCATGACCATGTAGCAGTAGAGTCCAAGGTCAGTAATGAAGCTGGTGTGTTCCCAATCCGGGACGTGCATCAGGATTTGATTGTATCTGGAGTACGCGTCAATAAATGAAAGTAGCTCATGTCCGGCGTTCAATTCCACTAGCTGATCTGTCCACGGAAGTGGGAAACTACCCTTCGGGCATGCATTATTCAAGTCCGAATAATTAATGCATATCCTCAACTCCCCATTTTCTTTTTTCACCAAGACAAGATTCGATACCCAATCCGGGTATAAGGCATCATGGATGATGTCATTGTCCTTCAGCTTATCCACTTCTTCTTTGAGTGCAGCGGATCTCTTCAGACCCAGGCCATGGCTTTTTTTTATAGGAACACGTTTGGGATTGATGTTTAATGCACGGCTTGCCATCCTGGGAGATTCCCACATTATTCCGAGTGTGTCTAAGAAAATACATCCAGGTTTGCCCAAAGAAATTCAACCAACTCCTTCATCACATTAGCGCCAAGCTGTTATTCAACCTTTAAGACTTTGCTTGAATCATCCATGCTGATTGGAATAGTGATTGTCAACTCGGTGGGAGTTCCTCGTCCACCTTCTAGCTCTTTTCATCGGTACATATCATCGTAGAGCCAATGAGTCTGCCCGCGTCGAGGCTCGGGCTGTAGTTTCTTTGCATCCAAAGCCTTTTGTAGAGTTCTCTACATTCTTTCCTTTCTCCTTTCACGTTGCCTCATTTAGCTCGATGATGTAGCATTCGCCGCAAGCCACCTGGTCTCTATGCATAATTCCCACTCCATTGTCTGTAGGAAACTTCATAGTTAAACACCAGGGAGCGATGGCCACTCTAAATACAACTAGAGCCCGTCGGCCCAAAAATGTGTTATAAGCAGAATATATATCCAACACTAAAAAAGGCACGACCTGCGCTCGGTGCCGCTCGCCTTCACCAAGTACCATCGGTAATTCAACAAATCTTACGACTTCAGTAGCCATCCCATTGAACCCCTATATTCAAGACCTACAAGGCTTCAGATCTTTCTCCTCTAACTTGATCATAAGCTTCCTTGAATAAGATATTGAATGAACACTCACAGTCAACACGCACCTTCTGTACAATAGTAGGACCAATCGTGGTTGAAATCGCGAGTGAGTCGATCGTTGGAGCTGCTTCAACTCAATTAGCATCTATATTCCAAAAAAACAATATCGTCTGTTATGGTTCAAGATTGTTTCATCGGAGCTAAATCCCCAACAACATAGCAACTTTCATTCTCGGCATATTTTATAGCTCCAATGTATCTATCCATTTCCACAAAGCTTTTATCGGCAGAATGCGGCCCATCGATGATTGTTTTAATTGCCAAACGTCTCTTCGGCTACCTGGATGCATTAGCATCAGGCTGGGCTTGCCCCTACTGGGAAGATGACCTAGGGGAGTTAGAAATTCCTTACTCGCCATCCTGCGGGGCTTTCACATACTGCTATAAATTTTTCTAGCGAATCAACTAATTAACCATATCCCGCATGTCTTTGCAATCGTTGGTATTGTGACCGTGAGTTTCATGGAATCTGCAAAACTTACCTGGCTTTCTCTCCTTCTCAGTCGACTCTCTTGGAGCTGACTTTCTGTATTGCTCGGTGTTTTGGATTGCCAGATAGATATTTTCTATTGAGTTGTTCAGTTCAGTATAGTTATCATATTTAGGAGTCCTAATATGATTCATGTTATGTGGCTTCTTCTTCTTTACCCCATCATCTTTGATTACCGACATTCACATCCACATTTCCAGAACATCCTCCATATTGTTTTTATGGCAACATTACTTTATATCACTTCGTTCGAATTTCCAGCACCAATCCTCCATGGACGTTTCTTTGCTTTCTCCAAATGCAAGTATTCATTAGCCTTTTTATAGAAAGCTCCATCACTGATGAGCGATTCCTTTCCAACCACTCCCCAAACTCTGTATCGGGATGAATCCCCCTAATATATGCCATCAGCACTATGTCATCCTTAGGATCTATAACTTCTGTCACAATTGTATGGAACCGGTTCAAGAAATCCTTCAGCGACTCTCCCTTAGCTTAGAAGAGGTTCGACAAAGACGTCACATGCTTTGGACGTGTAGTATGCAAATAGAATTATTCGACAAAATTCTTCGATAATCAGCAAAAGATGATATAGACTTCAGCAAAAGTTGAGTGAACCATGTCGTAGCTACTCCTTCTAAGAAAATTGGGAAGCAACGACACTTTACAACATCGAAAGTTCTAGCTAAATCCATATATCATTCATATCTCATCAAATGCTGCCTAAGGTCTATCGTTCCTCCGTACAATGGCATAGTTGGCATTACAAATCACCAGGGCTATCTCTTGCATAGAATGTTCTCTATAAACAGATTCTGGCTGGGAGAGGCACCTCATTCATCATTTCTCCTGAAATAATTCTCGGTAACAAGTCTCCTGACCATATCCTCCTGGAAGTCCGAGTCAATAGGTTTGACTGAACGGTGGTAATCGGGCTCCGCTCTAAGTGTTCAGCCCGACAAACGCTCTTGTTTTTGTTCTCGATACCTTAGTTCTCCTTCTTTCGGGAGATCCATTCATCCAACAATCCCCCTTGTTTGATTCGCGTGAGCAATATCATCAGCAGTAGCACGATTCTCTAGATTCTGACCACCAACAGCGCGTCCTAAATCCAGGTCCACATCATCTTCCAAAAGATGGGCTATGGGCCCACCATTGGAGGGGTTGGTATCGACCCCTATCCTTAGCTCGGTACCGAACCTCAAACTCGAGCTTGTGACTCATTCTCTTCCTTGGTACGATGTTCTAGCAGCGCTCTGAGTCCTCTTCTGCTTCTTGTCCCTCTGTCTCTGCTCAAATGATGAGGAACTTTCAGATGAAGAACCAAAGTCTCTCCCACTCCTTCTATGGCTATTTTGAGTTAGCTCATTCAACAGTCATAAGCTCTGCTGCATCATTTGATTCATCTCCTGTTGACTAGCCTGGAATCTATCTTCCATTTGCTTCATCATCATATCCATCTCCATTCTTGTCACAGTGTTAGTTGGAGTTTGGATCTCCTTTTCAATAGGTTGGACAACTCCATCCGCTTGTTGAGGATTCTGATTGTCAGCTTCAATAGTAGCTCCAGAGTTGATAGAACGGTCTCTTCTTAATGGGGCCATAGTAGAAAGCTTCTAGTAGATCTTTGAAAATCTGAGCTGTAGAGTTAAAAGGTTGAGAAATTAGATCTATCTCTTGGATATAGGAAATCCAATAGTGGATGATGGATCTAAATAGCCCGAGAATCAAAGTTTTCTTAGTGAAAGCGCCAAAATGCTTGAACTAAAAATGGCATACACACTGAAGAGTTAAACTAGAGAATAAAATATGAAGAAAGTAAATGAAAAATGAGGAAAAGAAAACACACAACAATGTATAGTAGTTTGGCAAAGTTAGGCTTACGTCCACTCTAATCTTTTATTGCTTATTTCTAACTTGGAGATAGACGTTCTTAGGGGTTGGTACAACACCAACACTTAGGTTTTAAGAATTACAAGAATATAGATTTAGGACGAACTAGAGCCAAAAGAGCCTAAAAAATGAGCCCTACCCTCGTATTTATAGAGGTAGAGAGCCTAATATCTCGCATAAAATAACTTCAAGTTATTATCCATGATTTAGACCAATTCTCTCAAGAAAGTAAATGTCAACTCATCAGGAAGTAGGGGTCGGTACCCATCCAAAGGTAGGAGTCGATACCGATCCCTAAGATGGCCATTTTGGTTATCTTTCGGTCTTCATCTTGGCTCCTCTTGTGGTTAGCTTCAAGATTCCAAAGTTGTTTGCACCAAGATTAGCTTGTTTCTGAGTCCAAATGATGGAGTTGTGGAGGAGCAAAGTTGAAGTTTCAAGTGTTCATGGAGACCGATGGAGAATTGGATTGAATCCACAAAACGACTTCGTAAATAGGCTCAAGGCATTTTGTAGAAGGCATAGGTAGAAGAAGGGGTCCACCAGAGCTGGAAGTAGGACTCGATACAGACCTATAGTGTAACGACCTGAAATTTTCAATCATTCGCATCCAAACATGTCGGAATTGAATTGCTCAAAATATCATATTGTTATTTTATATTTGGCAAAACTCAGCATATACAGTAAATAAATCAATCACAAAATCACAGACACAGAGTAATATAACAATAGTGCAGCGGAAAGAAAAGGAATAGTAGTTCATGAAGCTACTATATATATATATATATATATATATATATATATATATATAACAGAGTTAAACAAGATACAACAGAAGTCTCAAATACAATAGTCAAATACAAGATCAGAATACATCACTGAAATCAACTGAATATCTAAAAGTTGGATAGATAGCTGGATCTCCAAGAGAAGCTCCAACTCCAAAGGTGAGCCTCGAATACTGGTACACTCAGTTTGACCCGAGCGTAAAGCAAAACACAAAACACTCGAGTCAGGATTAACATTCTTATATCAATAAATCCAACTCAAGTGAAATAACAACTGAAAATACAAGTAACTTAAAGGATGTTTGGGATCACCATCCACTAAGGATCCGTTAACTATTTATATATAGTAGTGTACGCTAAGTAGATAATGCCTATCAGTAATATAAAGTATCAAAATAGCGTTAAGGCGTTACCATTATCCCTCTTAACACATTTTATATAAGCGTCATAGTCTATACAGCATTGTAAACTCCACTGTAAACTAGTGGGCTATCAGGGAGTACTCCATAGGTATAACACGAAACAAATCGTAGTGGTCGCGCATAGGGATACGAGTATGACAAGGCACATGAGGCAATAACCAAGGTAGTGAAACTACTGTTTTCCTGATCCGGACTGGTGAGAACGCATCGCCGCAATGATCGCAACACCGCGAAACAACACTCCCAATTAAAGGGTGCGCACCAATCAAAACAAGTAATGAGTAGTTTACGAAGAAGTGTGTCCGCTAGAGGTAGCTAACCTCATTGGCCCGGCACGGCTCCTGTATAAGTCATTTCAAATTTGACACAAGTGTCAAGGCTATCCATTATCGTTCTCTTTCTTCAAATCCAGCAACGTCATCATTCCAACCACTTCATTCTAGATCACACTCCACGTATAATAGTTATTAAAGTGGTTTTCGGTTTAGACAGAGAGTATGTCCCTAACCGATCCCGGACTCTTCAATTAGTACGTAATTATTACACCGATTGGTCATTTAATAAACTTTCAAAATAGTTTATATTTCAAAACCAAAATATCATTGCCATTTCAAAGCCATATCAATACGATATCACTTCCATTTCAAAACCAAATACGATATCATTTCCATTTCAAATATATCCATCTCAAATATATCCATTTACAAAATCTTAGTACTTCAAAGTTATAACACTTTCTAAATCAAACACTTTGGAAATCATAATTCTTTGGAAATCAAAGTTTAGAAATCATAATGCTTTGGAATCATAACACTTCCCACTTAATCGTTTAAACATAAATAATAGTATATATAATAAAATAGTTTATATAACAATAGTTATAATTTAAAATAGTTTATATTAAAAATAATTTATATTAAAATAGTTTATATGAAATAAATTTATAAAGTAACATATATAAATAGTTTTAAATATAATTTAAAAATACTTTATATAATAAAATAGCTTCCTCAAATTTCACAAATCAATTCCAAATCAACACCAATCCTAAAATTTCAAATTTAGTCAAATCTCAAATCATCAATTTCAATTCAATTCAGTTCTCAATAAATTATTATATCGATTTCAAATACAGATTTGAACCACAAATAAACCATTTAAATTTCGATATATTCCAAAGCTTTAAATATTTCACAATCTCAAAACTAAATTTGATAATTTCATATATATCTTAATTTAACTTTATTATTATTTAGCTTTTAAATATTTTCTTAATAAATCCAATATTATTTAAATAAAACCCCAAAATACAAATAAACTAAATATTTCCTTCAACTTATTTAAACTTGAAATATTCATTTAAATCACCTTAACCAAAAATCAAGTTATAAAATTATATCCTTTACAAATCTCAAATTCAATCAGTTCCAAATCGATTTCTAATTAAATATATTTCTTAATTAAATTCAATTTCAAATCTATCTTCTAAACCTTAATTTATAAAATCATTATAAACTCTATATTAAAATATAATTTAAATAAATACTTAACCATATTATATTTTAATAAAATCAAACTTTATTATTAAGCTTATTTTATATTAAAACAAATTTAGGCATAGCTGAAAATCAAGAATTTAACTATATATAAAATAACATTTATATAATATCTAAAATCAATATTTATATAAAACCATATATTTCCTTCCAAAACCATAGTAATCATTTCAAATTATTTATATATAGACCAACGGTGTCTGTATATAATTTTCTATCCTATGGTCAAGTGATACGGATATTTCATTTCAATCCGCAATTTAAATATATACGGGTATATCATTTCAACCCGCAATCCCAAATTCAATTCAATGAAAATCGCTTGGGTTTATCATTTCAACCCATAACGATTTTCTCCTATTCTACAGATCGTTCGGGTATGTATCATTTCAAATCATAGGGAATTCTACACTAACAGGGAACTTGCAGAGTGATAACATATATAATAATAATATAACAGGCATGTATCATTAATATAAATAACAGATAATGGTGTCAGATGTCACAGGTGAACAAATACAGGTAATAGCATATATATAACACTGTGAATAACTAACAGCAGCATATTTCAATTGTCGTTTTAATTGAAATCAAATTTAATATATATAAGAACGTAAATCGTGAGTGATTGCTCACCTTTCGAGGCTAGAGATGATTGAGAAGATGACACGGATACCCACACTGATACGGACCCTGAAGTTGAGTTACAAATCCAAGCAAAGCAAATCGACACAAATTCAACAATCAAAGCTGATAACAGAAATCGATGGAACACATCAGAGTGAGATCGATGAAGATAATTTGATAAAAGTGAACTTGCATATATATATATATATATGACTGTATATATATATAACCATTTATATGTAAATAAAGGTCACATTATAAATTCTAACACACGCATTTAAATAAAAATATACATATTTTTCAAATCAAAAATTTAATTTTAAAAATAAAGTCTATATATATATTTGAAATACTAAGTTCACTAATACTTATATATAAAGTAATATATATATATATATCTAGGAATTACTAATATAACTTACATAAATTTGTATATAAATCAAATAGATTTTATTTCTTAAATAAACTTACATTTATAGACATATATGCAATACAACAGATCCAATACCACTTTATATAAACATATATACATTTAATTTATATATATAAAACATGTATAGAATTAACCTATACATATATTAACCGACAGAGTATATATATACATACTAATATACATTTTACATTAAAACCCAAACATAATACTCAACTAAACTTGCTTACATACTAACAGCCTATACATATACTAACCCATAACATAAAGCTCTGACTTATATATATCATTTAATATATACTGCTGGCGTATTATGAGAACAAAACAAAAAAACTAACCAGTTAAACTATACTATATATAACCTATATAAATCCCATACCTCCTTATATAAACTGTATAAATATTTTTAAACTATTGTATGTATACTTTATAAAAAGAACAAACAGAGCATATAGATCTCGTATATAAGCCTATATATACAACAATATATAAATAACATATACACAAAAAAAAAGTCAAGACATGATATATAACATATAAATTAACTGTTGTATATATATACTTAAACTATATACAGCTGTCACATTAAAACACACTCTATACCTTCAAAATATGAAACTTGTACTGTTATAAATTTACATCTATATTATATCACAAATAAAATTTAAACGTATATATAGTTCAAAACAAAACCTATTCACAGTTTATATATATATATAAAACTATATATATAATATATAAAACACTTCGTAAAACAATATAACTTCTATATTAAAACATATATATACAACTCTGTAGATAAATATATACCACTGTCGTACTTATGTATATAAATATATACAACCAATGTGAAATCTTACGTATAAATATATATGTATATAAGCATAGAATTTACATATAAATATATATATATATATAAACAAATATCCAGTACATACAGCTTGCAAATATAAACTAAAATTATTTACCTAGTATAATATACGCATGATACTCGGCAAGCAAGGGGGGTTGTTGACACGATGAGACGGCCGAAGTGGATGAAGCACGGTTGGGTTGAGAGGAGGCGCTCGGGTTTGGTTGATGTAGGGAGGGAAGCAGTGGTCACCGTTGCTACTTTCGTGAAGAGGAAGGCAAGGTCGCGGATCTGGGGAGGTTGGTGGTTGCGGCTTAAAGCTTGGTCGAAGGGGTGGTGGCCGTGAGTGGATCTGGAGATGTGGAAGGCTAGGGCGTCAATGGTGGTGAGGCAAACTTCGGTGGACTACCTTGGCTACATGTGAGGAGGGAGAGAGGGAAATGGAGGGGGTAAGTTGGTTGTGCTATCAGGTGAAGGCGGAGAAACAAGAAGAGACGTGTTGGCTATCTCGAAAGAAAAATGAAAGCAAACATTTTCATATATAAACTTTATATTTCTTAGAACCAAAATAAAGTAGAGAAGAGAAGAAATGCGGCAAGGAGCTGATTTCCCAGGCAAAAGAAATGACTAGTAGAGCTAAAGAAAGAATGCCCCGAGATAAAAGTAGAGAGAGAGAGGATATGAACGAATCAGCTAACACATAGGGAATAGAAAATGGCAAGCCTGAATTCCGAAGTTATAAAATGAAACAGCAAGTAATATTAGTGTATGCATAACGTTTCAATATTTGAAATGGAAGGAAAAATTAAACGATCACGATTAAAGGTACCGTTACAACGAACAGTTTATTGTTTCTGCCGCGTACCGGACCTCAAAATACAGAAATAAATATACCACAGAGATCAGCATGACGAGACGATCAAAACGGTATACAGATATCAGTGGTACGATCATCCTATCAAAAGTCGATAATCGGTACCGATATACGTTGCTATTCCGTACGAAAAAATCCAAACGGAGCTAGAAACGTCCGAAATTTGCGAATTGAATTACGCGGTCTTATTTAGAATGTTCTAAATAAATTTTCTCATGTTGATATATTTAGGTTTTGGAACACTTTTAAATTCAACTGTTATTAACTGATTTAAATTAAAATAAAATTACACAACAAAATGAACTTCAATATTATCTGATGAAAATTTACCAGTTGCTATGTTTAAATAGACATATTCCAAATATCAAATTTATATTTCAAAATTTTATTATTAAAATTTCACAAAATTCCAGTTAAATATATTATTAAAATTTACGGGTCGTTACACTCTCCCCTAGTCAAAACTTTTCGTCCCCGAAAAGAAAGGAGGTTGGAGAATAGAAACAACCAGAAAGGAAATAGATTGGAATTCAAAATAAAATAATTAATTTAAAGAATATAAATTTCAATGTAAATTAATTTATATTTAACAATTTGGTTGAATCCATTTATATTATATCAATAAATAGTCATTTAATTTAAATTTGTTAGTTCAAACTAGTAATTCTAATCATATAATTTTCAATTTAAATTAATTAATATTTAACAATTGATATTTGATTTAGGGTATTTCATTAAGTTGATTCAATTGTTAATTTATTAATTCCTTCAAAGCAAAATTTTATTTAATTTATCTCATTTATTCATTATCTTATTATCCAATTATCCCCTATTAATAATTTTCTAAAATCATAAATTTGAATAGTCATTTATTATAATCATATTTTATTCAATAATTTAATTCTTCTTTATTCCAAATCATTATTAATTTTATTCCACTTAATATATCTTATCACATATATTAAGTATATTTACACTTATTATAACTACTCAAATTTATTTATAAATTCTTTTAACATCATTTTACACTATATATTATCCAATTGCATAGATAACTTCTGAATAATTTAGGTAAGTTGTATATGAAATGCAATTGAGTATCAAACAAGTAAAATTTTCTTATTCAATTTATTTCAAGATTAGATATTTATTCAAAATTTTGATTTCATTTTATAATTGAAATCACCCATTAACAAATTTTTAAGAATTACATTTCCGATTAACTTCAGCCAATTTAGAGATAAATATATATATATATACACTATATATAACAAATCAAACTTATAATCATATACCTATATATTATAAATCAAGTCATACTTTAGAATTTCAAATCTATTTAACTCTCAAAACAAAGTATAGCAAAGCTACAAAATGGTCTCTCCACTCTGAAACTCGAAAATGAATGTCGATGATGCGGCCGCCATCACCGAAATTATTTTCCAGCGACAAAGAGAAGAGCACTGACTTAAACATTTAAAAATTCTTTGGAAGCAATTCCTATTTGAAAATATTTTCAATAATATACATTTAAAAATTTTAAAACCGGAGTTTGAAATCACCGGAAATTTAATTCTTAGTTTCTTGATTTAAATTCATTTCAATTTCCAAATTAATTTATAACCATTTTTTATAGTTCAATTTTTTATATGAAACACAAGCCAATGGTTACAAGATATATACAAAGTCAAATATTATTTCTTAACAACCAATTCATTTAACTATCAAATTCAGAAAATTATACTTGTATATAATATCATTATACAAAACTTTTATTTCATTACTAAATTTGGAAACAATATTGTGTCAGTTTGCTCTGTTCAAGTGTTTTGGAAATCCTATCGATAGCATTGATCAAACGAATCGATCAAAAACCCAAATCAACATTAACAACTCAAACAACACACTATAAAATAAAACATTTTAAATATTAATTACAAATAGACTCCCTCACTCGATGATTCTAGAATGGATTTCAAAACAAGTTAGAGATTCAAGTTTGGGAGATTCTAATCAAAAGAATTCAAACTAGAAGATAGACTCGATAGGGAGATAAGATGACTGAATTTCAAACAAGGAGGATGGATAGACTTATATGAATCGCGGGTGACCTTTTGTGACGACCCGGGATTTTTGTATATTTGAAATGGGAATATTTAATTTATTTTAAATATTCGAAGGTTAAATTTTAACTTTAATTTCAAATATCAGTATTTATTTGATAATTAATTGCTGAATTTAATTATCAGAATTGGGTAAATTAGTGAATCTGAAATTTTAAGCTTGATAAATATATATTTTGAAAGCTCGTAAAATTCATATTAATAATACTGAAGGTGATAGAAATTTTGAAATTGAATTTGGAAGTGTTTTGTTCAGTTTTAAAAAAATGTACTGTTTAAATTGAATTTAAAAATAGCCTTTCGAGGCACAGTCTCGGAATTCGACGAAACTAGTTTCATTGGATCCGTAATAGTGTATTATTATCGGATTTCAATTTTCGTAGCATTTGGAGTTGTTGTGTGAGCGTACGACATGTAAACGCGCTGAGGTTAAATCGAAAATTTAAATTTAAAATATTTGTATTGGTTGACATGTTAAATATATTTATTCATCAGCCACCCTATTCTATACCTACATACGCTTAGCCGACATCCTGTAGTTTTTTTCTTCATCACGCTGCCCTCTCGTACAAGAAAATCAAGGAGTAAATCGATCAATAAATATGATCACATACCCTTCTCTGTGAAGCCATATCCCCTTTTCGTTCTTATTCCTTTTCACTTTCATTCGAAATTCAAATTACGAAGCAAAATCATATCGTTCGGAAAAAAAATCTCGAGCCTGCTTCCTTTTATGGCCGAAGAGAGTTTCTTCCCTCTTTCCATTTCTTTTATATTATCTCGGTTAAGACAATTTTCGTTTCCCTTATTCAAAATCCACGAAAATCTTTCCTTCTCAACCCAAATCAAATCGATGTTCGATCTTTCCTATTGAAGCCGCATTCGATATGAGATGGATTTCCGAGCTCGAGTTCGAGATCTAGAAACTCGGTGAGGCGCGTCGACCTGGGGGTTTCGATCACGTGACGAGGCGATTCACTAGGCTGGACTCGAGCTTTGCAAAGCAAGACAAGGTGGTTTAGCGACGAAATGGATCGGCGAGATGAAGGCGACGACTGTTAGGCTTGGAGGGGGGTCTCGATGATGTGGTTTTGATGCTGCGTTGTGTGTTTGGGGATCTCGAGTTTAAGATTTTGCTGCAGGTAATCGTTTCATTTTAATTCGAATCATGTATTTGTGGTTAAATTACAGAGAAAATATAAGGTTGTCTCTGTGCCGTGGAAACAGAAGAAAATAAAATGTTTATAGTATAACAGAAAATTATTTTACAGTAAGGAATAAAATAAATTAATATTTCAGTTTGAAGATTTGGAAAATAGAAATTTTAAAGGTTGAAACAGAAAATATAATTATACAGTGAGGTATATATTATATGCAGTTTTTTCACATGTATATGTATAATCGGAAAGCAGAAAAGTAGATTAACATATAAGAAATTATTTGTAGGTAAGATTTAGGCTAGTAGAAGACTTTAAATGGTGATACAAATTATTTTATAAGGATACTTATAAATATTTTCACTTGCTGTTTCATTTAGAAATAAATATTTAGATAGTTAACTTATCTAATTAGTTTATTTAATTTATTTTACTTACTAGAAATAATTTATTAGAAGGGAAATTTGTTTGGAATCGAATTATTAATTTAAAACCAAATTCCTAATCAATTAGATTTATAAAAGAGAATCAGTTTAAAACTTAATTAATTGTTCAAATTTAAATCACATTACTAATGTTAATGTAATAAAGGAAATTAGCTTTTAACCAAACCATTTTGTTAAATTTAAATTGGAAACTGATTACTCGATTTATTTCGAATATTAATCAACTGTAAATATCTATACAAGGTCTAAAATAGAGAAACGAGCTGGAATGGAAGTGTTTGGGAAATGGACTGCAAATTTAAGGGGTAAAGGTGAGTTAATCTCACTCAGTTAAATTATAATTTAAATTTAATTGGTTAAATTTAAATATTGATGGATGATCGAATTGATTGATATGGTATATAGTAGTATATACCAATATATATATATATATTGGCATATGTATATATGGGAGTTGTTGATATTCCCGCATTTATATAGCGGATGAGACCCTATGCGCCGCATAATAGCGGATGATATTTTATAAAACCCATATACCGCGATATTCCACCTTGAAGTGGAATTGGTATTGTGCTAACATATGTGGATGCAGGGAAACAGGTTGGAGGGATCCAACTGGATTCCTCAAAATATTTAATTTTGTTTAAATATTCTGTGATATGATTTTTGATATCCTGTGATGAATTATATGGATAATTGGATGTTATGGTTTGGTTGGACTGATTTGGATGTGCTGAATTATCAAAATCTCTAGAATGGAATTTTTGAAAGAAGTAAAAGAGTAAATTTTTAAGTAAAATAATTATAAAGAGTTTGGAATAAATTTGAGAATAAATCTGATTAAGAATAAAAGTGATTTCCAAAATTCTAATAAATATGGAAAAGAGGAATTTTGAATAAACAGAGAAATATTGAATTTAAAGAAAACTTATGTGATATTATTTAAAAGAATAAATAATTTATTTTAATTCAATGTTTAAATGTAATTAAAAAGAAAGAAGGAATTTGGGAAATCTGAAACTGGTGTTTCAGTTTAAAGATTTTAAATCATAATGAGAAATAAAATCTGGAAGTTAATGAATTTGGAAATAAATGGATTAAGTAAGGAAATTTATTTCAAAGTAAAATAAATTGGGAAATCAATTATAAATTTGATTTAAATACTGGGATTTGAAATTTAAAGAGAAATGAGATTTTGAAGATATAAACTGGGTTTATAAAGTGAAATGGAATATCAGTGGATATTAGAGAATATAAATTCAATGTGGGAATTTATAAAAAGATATGGATTTGGTTTAAAAATAAATGTTGATTTATTTTTAAAAGATGGGAATGAGAAGTGTATTTCTCTGGATAGCCAAGTACGTTTTCAAAGCAATTTTCGATATAAGTTAAAAGTTCTAACTTGTGTTTTTAAAAGCATGTTTTTAGAAAATTGATTATTTCTAAATGTTAATTTCCTAAGTAAGTATTTTCAAAAATCTATTATTGTAGTAAGTATATAAAAGTGATTTGCTATTATGTTTTAAAAGAAGAAATTTAGTTTATATTTATAAAGTGGTTTATTTTAAAGTATATATTTTTAATAAAGTATTAAGCTAGTTTGATTTCAATGTTATAATATATTTAAAATAAAGTGTTTTTAAATTATTTAAAATTAAAAGTATTTTGTACTTGGTGATTCAGTGGAAATAAATATTTGGAAATGTATTCCGTAAGCGGAAACTGTTTTGAAACTGTTTTCAAAGGGAGTTGAAAATTTGGAAATATATCTTGGGAAGATATTTGGGCAAATAAATAATGTGGAAATTATTTATTGTGTGATGGTTGCTTGTGGATGTTAATTGATAGTTAAATCACCGACTATCAATATTGGCCAAATGCGCTGATCGTTTCGAAGAGACCGGGATCGAGTTTCCGTATACCGGGATTCTAGGTCTGGAGACTCGAATACCACTTCGATCCGGTTTGTACGTTTCGTGTAACGTGTTTGGAGTCGAAGATGGAGCTGTGAGGTGCAAGGGCTAGTCGCTACTAATCCTGAGGATATTTCCAAAATGGATGTAGTAGGAATAGTGCCTTCGGTTCCGTTCGAACCCGGGACGGACTTGTATGGACGAATGCTTTCGTGACATCGTCAGGTGGACGATGGGCATTCTAAGGGATATGTGCTATAAAGGTATCGTTTAGCCTCGAGCCTCATCAACCGGGAATGACTGAAAATCAGGGGTTATGCAGCAAGGCTTCGTGGGTAGCCCCCACTTGAGAGTAAGGTCATCCCTGTCTAGACGTCCCTTTTATTTCGGCTTAGTGTTGCGGTTGCTGATCCCAACCGTGGGGTGATCTTATTTGGAATTATCCAGTAAGGGATGATTCCGGCCTTGTGTTGCAGGGGAGCGGGCGTACTCCTCGGTACTGTGATCTAGGCCACGTACTGTGACAGGTGGTACCCCAGTGCCTAGTCATTCGTTGGAAATCCATTCTCCCTACGTGCCTTGTACGAGTTTTGTTTGTATTACCCACTTTGTGGCTAGTATGCCGGAATTTAATAGATGTAACAATTTCGGCTATTTTAATAAGTATTTGTAAATAGACACTATTATAATATCAGAGGATTTTGATAAAAGTGTTTTAGCTATCGTAAGGAAAAAACCCGACATGTTTATTTGTGGCGTGGTCTTACGAGATGCTTTTGTTTTCAAAGGATTTTGAAACTTTAATAATCAATTTGAGTGTGATTTTCTCACGCTGGTATTCCAGACTGACTCGTGTATTGTTTTATATGATGCTCGGGTCAGACCAAGATAAACAGGTTTAGGATATGATGCTGTGGAGCTCAGGAGACGAGCTGGATGACGATACGTACTCCCGTACTTGTTATTATTTTCCCGCTGTGTATTCAGTTGTATGTTATGGATGTTGATGTACTCTGATGATGTATTCTGATGATGTATGATATAAACAGATATAGTTTTTGATTTGTGTAAAGATCTGTTGATATATATTATATTTTATTCCGCTGCGATGGTTAGATTCTGATGTTGTTTTTTTCTATTTTCTTCTTCTACCTCTTCTTCTTAACTAAAATGGTTCGATTTTCCGGGTCTGGAAAGTCGGGTCGTTACAGTGGTATCAGAGCTTAGGCTGGCGACAACCTTGGCTCTGGTGGGAATTTTGAGAGTATTAATAGATATGAGTGCGTATTTGTTAGTGAATATAAAGTGGTTTTATATTGTGTTGATTTATCGGTTGAGTGTTTATGAATTCTGGTCGATGTGTGGGACGCCACAATATCGATAGGGGTTTCTAAACTCTTAAAAAAGATAAACCGACACAGTATTGTTTTAAAAATAGGGTAAATGGAATAATTTTACCCAAATTATTTTTGTATATAAAAGAAAAGTTTTGTAAACTATTCTAGTTAATATATATGGTTGTTTAGATGTGTTAGAAGTGATAATATGGAATTATTATCATTATTATATGGAAACTTAACTAGAAATTGAAATGTATAACCAAAGTAAAGAATAAAATTTTATAATAAAATAAAATTTGAAATATAGATTATAAATGGAATTTATAAATTGGAATAAACTCCATATCCAAATGAGATAGTAATTTAAAATAGAATTCCAGAGAAAGGTTTAAATTTAACTAGATGGATTGGAAATTTGGAATTTTTGAGAAAGGACTTAAAATTCCTTTGGATTTGAAAATGGTTTCAAATGGGTTTTGGAGAAATAATGGTATTATTTCAGGAATATTTTTGAGTTGAATTTGAAATCTTGTGAGATTAGGAAATTAAAAATATTTGAAATGTTTTAAAGAGATAAAAGTAATTAATTCTCTTCCGGTCGCTGGGAAATAATTTCGGTGATGACTGCAGCATCATCGATGTTCATTTTCGAGTTTCCAAGAGAAATTGCTACCTGGATGTTTTGGGCTGGTGTTTGTTTGCAAAACTGAGTTTAGTTTTGAAATTGAAAAGGGTTTTGGGTGTAGTTGATTTCAAAAAAATGATTTTGAAATTTTGAAATTGTTTAAACTCTGGAATCTTATTTAAAGTTGTTTATGAAATAATAAAAATATATTGGCTAAATAAAATGTGAAATTCCAAGTTAAAAGAAAATGTAAATAAGTTTGTGACTTCTAAAATTTGGAAGAGAAATAGATAAGCCAAATAAAATTGTTTGTAATGGAAATGAATATAATCCAAAACTTAATTTATTAAATAAATGGAGCTCCAGTAAAATAGTTAAAATGATTTTTTATATGAGAATCAAATATTGGATATAAAATTTTGAATAAACTAATTGATAACTAACTAGTTAATGGAATATGGAACTTAAATTGGATAAATGGAAGTTGAATTTGAGTTAATAATGAAATATAGAAATGGAGCTTGGGATTGATTAAATGGAAGTTGAAATAACTTGGCGAAAATAAACAACTTAAGTAAAGTGTGAAATGGTTGTGTCGAGTTGTATGAAATGAAATGCAAGCTCAATACAAATTGATGTGACAAATGTTAGGTTTGTAAATGAATTATGGAATGTTCCTAGATTAATAATTGGATTTTAATAAATTGAATACGATTATGGAATGCAAAATAAATTGAACGGAATCCATTGAAGATGGTCGTCGTTGACACATGAGATTGTATAAAATCTATGAGTTAATATTAACAATAAAATTGGTTTTGAAATCAATTGTAATTATATGAGTTCGTTTGGATTAAGATGAGTTGAATATAAGCAATGAAGTGTAAACCATTTAAATGGAACGAAATAAGAATGTATTGAGAGTGATGGTGGGTGAATGAATTGAAAGCATTTAAGTTTGTGTTGGAACCTTATAGATTCACTTATGGAAGTGTTTAGTGGATATTGCTTATGTTATACAAGTGTTAGCTATTGGAAGTAAGTAAAAGGTTAATAAACTTTGTATATTTGGCACTTACATGTTGTAATTGAGTTAGTATAGGTTCAGGGAAGCTGGTTGGCTGAATCTGATGGCACAACATGCTAAAATAAATAACCGCTTTGCTTTAAAATGCTAAAAATGAGGTACGCTTACGCAAAAGTTCAAAATAGGAGATATGAACTGTTTATATTGGTATATATTGTGATTTCCGGCCTGAGGCCGATGTATATATATATTTGTGCATCCTGCGATATCGCAGAAGTCTCTCCGTACAAGGGAGACTCTACCAAAATTTTCCGTAAATTTTGGGAGTTTGAAAATTTTCATTAACTACAAATGATTTAAAATTTGTTAAGCAAATAAAGTTGAAATTGAACATTTAAATCTATTTTAAATATGAATGTAAAGTAAGTGAAATCGAAGGAACTAAAGAAAGAAAGGTTCACAAATAAATTTTTAATTGAGATTTAAATTAATTAGTAAGTGTAACTGATTGAATATTCAAAGCGGGAACCAAATTGTATTCAAATGGAATTGTAAAGACAAAAGTGAATAAAATTGAATATAAACTTCAAGAATGAAGTGAAATAAATCCAAGAAGTATATAAAATGTTTATCTTGAACTTAAAAAATGAATGGTGAGATTCTTAAGTAAATTCGGTATTGAGAAAATTATTCCTAGTGAATAATTGAATAGAAAATTTAACTGTAAATTGTGAAATGAGATAGTTGTGAATAAGTGAATAACAATCAAAATGAATGTGAATAAAAGAGAATTGATATAATTGATAATCAATTGGGCTAATTACGTAAGGCGTACGTATATTATTTTATTCGCATAGCTATTTGATCCAGATGTCGAGCACAGAATTTCGAGGTGATTATACCGATCCGAGTTAGGATTTTTCACTCGATTTTCGACGGCGAACCTGGATATGGATTGTTGATTGATTCTGGAAATTCTCTATCATAGTTGGTAGCTATGCAAGGAGAATAACGGTTTCTGATCAAGAAACCAGATCTGAGTCCGCACTAGGAAGTCGGGTGGACGATACTAGTTCGGAAGTGGAATTGTGTGATCGAGTGAGCGATCGAATGTGATATTGCGTACGAATGATATATGTGCATCGTACGGGCTTAAGTAAAACATATATTGAAAATTTGTAAAGAAAAGTATAAAATGACTTCGGAATTGAAATTGAATGTTATTGCTTAGTAGAATATACAGGTGTATAAAAGCAATGGATAAATTGGGATTTTTGATTTTAGAAGATAAAATTTAATGGTCCGAAAAAAGGTATGTATTTGAATTTCTATATGAAATTTGATTGGGTTTTTGATCCAGCCAGTTGGCTTTTTGTTTTCTTTTTGAGATTGGGAGGCCGTAGAGCCATTTTGTAGTAGTACCGAGCTAGCCGCGCAAAGAAGACGCTGGCAAAATTTTTCGAAAATTTAGAGAGTTAGAAAAATTTTGAGAAATTTTGATAAGTTAAAATTTGAATTCAAATTTAAATTTGAATTGATAAGTAGGTGATATGGGTTGAACTTATGAATAAGTTTGGGAAGTTAAAAAAATGATTAGTGTATCATTAATAAAAGATTGTTTGGGTATTGTTAAAACTGTTTGAATTTGAGAAATAGCTAATGGGGTATGGGACATTCTTCCTAACTAGTAATTTCGGGGACGAAATTCTTTTAAGGGGGGAGGAATGTGACGACCCGGGATTTTTGTATATTTGAAATGGGAATATTTAATTTATTTTAAATATTCGAAGGTTAAATTTTAACTTTAATTTCAAATATCAGTATTTATTTGATAATTAACTGCTGAATTTAATTATCGAAATTGGGTAAATTAGTGAATCTGAAATTTTAAGCTTGATAAATATATATTTTGAAAGCTCGTAAAATTCATATTAATAATATTGAAGGTGATAGAAATTTTGAAATTGAATTTGGAAGTGTTTTGTTCAGTTTTAAAAAAATGTACTGTTTAAATTGAATTTAAAAATAGCCTTTCGAGGCACAGTCTCGGAATTCGACGAAACTAGTTTCATTGGATCCGTAATAGTGTATTATTATCGGATTTCAATTTTCGTAGCATTTGGAGTTGTTGTGTGAGCGTACGACATGTAAACGCGCTGAGGTTAAATCGAAAATTTAAATTTAAAATATTTGTATTGGTTGACATGTTAAATATATTTATTCATCAGCCACCCTATTCTATACCTACGTACGCTTAGCCGACATCCTGTAGTTTTTTTCTTCATCACGCTGCCCTCTCGTACAAGAAAATCAAGGAGTAAATCGATCAATAAATATGATCACATACCCTTCTCTGTGAAGCCATATCCCCTTTTCGTTCTTATTCCTTTTCACTTTCATTCGAAATTCAAATTACGAAGCAAAATCATATCGTTCGGAAAAAAAATCTCGAGCCTGCTTCCTTTTATGGCCGAAGAGAGTTTCTTCCCTCTTTCCATTTCTTTTATATTATCTCGGTTAAGACAATTTTCGTTTCCCTTATTCAAAATCCACGAAATCTTTCCTTCTCAACCCAAATCAAATCGATGTTCGATCTTTCCTATTGAAGCCGCATTCGATATGAGATGGATTTCCTAGCTCGAGTTCGAGATCTAGAAACTCGGTGAGGCGCGTCGACCTGGGGGTTTCGATCACGTGACGAGGCGATTCACTAGGCTGGACTCGAGCTTTGCAAAGCAAGACAAGGTGGTTTAGCGACGAAATGGATCGGCGAGATGAAGGCGACGACTGTTAGGCTTGGAGGGGGGTCTCGATGATGTGGTTTTGATGCTGCGTTGTGTGTTTGGGGATCTCGAGTTTAAGATTTTGCTGCAGGTAATCGTTTCATTTTAATTCGAATCATGTATTTGTGGTTAAATTACAGAGAAAATATAAGGTTGTCTCTGTGCCGTGGAAACAGAAGAAAATAAAATGTTTATAGTATAACAGAAAATTATTTTACAGTAAGGAATAAAATAAATTAATATTTCAGTTTGAAGATTTGGAAAATAGAAATTTTAAAGGTTGAAACAGAAAATATAATTATACAGTGAGGTATATATTATATGCAGTTTTTTCACATGTATATGTATAATCGGAAAGCAGAAAAGTAGATTAACAGATAAGAAATTATTTGTAGGTAAGATTTAGGCTAGTAGAAGACTTTAAATGGTGATACAAATTATTTTATAAGGATACTTATAAATATTTTCACTTGCTGTTTCATTTAGAAATAAATATTTAGATAGTTAACTTATCTAATTAGTTTATTTAATTTATTTTACTTACTAGAAATAATTTATTAGAAGGGAAATTTGTTTGGAATCGAATTATTAATTTAAAACCAAATTCCTAATCAATTAGATTTATAAAAGAGAATCAGTTTAAAACTTAATTAATTGTTCAAATTTAAATCACATTACTAATGTTAATGTAATAAAGGAAATTAGCTTTTAACCAAACCATTTTGTTAAATTTAAATTGGAAACTGATTACTCGATTTATTTCGAATATTAATCAACTGTAAATATCTATACAAGGTCTAAAATAGAGAAACGAGCTGGAATGGAAGTGTTTGGGAAATGGACTGCAAATTTAAGGGGTAAAGGTGAGTTAATCTCACTCAGTTAAATTATAATTTAAATTTAATTGGTTAAATTTAAATATTGATGGATGATCGAATTGATTGATATGGTATATAGTAGTATATACCAATATATATATATTGGCATATGTATATATTGGAGTTGTTGATATTCCCGCATTTATATAGCGGATGAGACCCTATGCGCCGCATAATAGCGGATGATATTTTATAAAACCCATTTACCGCGATATTCCACCTTGAAGTGGAATTGGTATTGTGCTAACATATGTGGATGCAGGGAAACAGGTTGGAGGGATCCAACTGGATTCCTCAAAATATTTAATTTTGTTTAAATATTCTGTGATATGATTTTTGATATCCTGTGATGAATTATATGGATAATTGGATGTTATGGTTTGGTTGGACTGATTTGGATGTGCTGAATTATCAAAATCTCTAGAATGGAATTTTTGAAAGAAATAAAAGAGTAAATTTTTAAGTAAAATAATTATAAAGAGTTTGGAATAAATTTGAGAATAAATCTGATTAAGAATAAAAGTGATTTCCAAAATTCTAATAAATATGGAAAAGAGGAATTTTGAATAAACAGAGAAATATTGAATTTAAAGAAAACTTATGTGATATTATTTAAAAGAATAAATAATTTATTTTAATTCAATGTTTAAATGTAATTAAAAAGAAAGAAGGAATTTGGGAAATCTGAAACTGGTGTTTCAGTTTAAAGATTTTAAATCATAATGAGAAATAAAATCTGGAAGTTAATGAATTTGGAAATAAATGGATTAAGTCAGGAAATTTATTTCAAAGTAAAATAAATTGGGAAATCAATTATAAATTTGATTTAAATACTGGGATTTGAAATTTAAAGAGAAATGAGATTTTGAAGATATAAACTGGGTTTATAAAGTGAAATGGAATATCAGTGGATATTAGAGAATATAAATTCAATGTGGGAATTTATAAAAGGATATGGATTTGGTTTAAAAATAAATGTTGATTTATTTTTAAAAGATGGGAATGAGAAGTGTATTTCTCTGGATAGCCAAGTACGTTTTCAAAGCAAATTTCGATATAAGTTAAAAGTTCTAACTTGTGTTTTTAAAAGCATGTTTTTAGAAAATTGATTATTTCTAAATGTTAATTTCCTAAGTAAGTATTTTCAAAAATCTATTATTGTAGTAAGTATATAAAAGTGATTTGCTATTATGTTTTAAAAGAAGAAATTTAGTTTATATTTATAAAGTGGTTTATTTTAAAGTATATATTTTTAATAAAGTATTAAGCTAGTTTGATTTCAATGTTATAATATATTTAAAATAAAGTGTTTTTAAATTATTTAAAATTAAAAGTATTTTGTACTTGGTGATTCAGTGGAAATAAATATTTGGAAATGTATTCCGTAAGCGGAAACTGTTTTGAAACTGTTTTCAAAGGGAGTTGAAAATTTGGAAATATATCTTGGGAAGATATTTGGGCAAATAAATAATGTGGAAATTATTTATTGTGTGATGGTTGCTTGTGGATGTTAATTGATAGTTAAATCACCGACTATCAATATTGGCCAAATGCGCTGATCGTTTCGAAGAGACCGGGATCGAGTTTCCATATACCGGGATTCTAGGTCTGGAGACTCGAATACCACTTCGATCCGGTTTGTACGTTTCGTGTAACGTGTTCAGAGTCGAAGATGGAGCTGTGAGGTGCAAGGGCTAGTCGCTACTAATCCTGAGGATATTTCCAAAATGGATGTAGTAGGAATAGTGCCTTCGGTTCCGTTCGAACCCGGGACGGACTTGTATGGACGAATGCTTTCGTGACATCGTCAGGTGGACGATGGGCATTCTAAGGGATATGTGCTATAAAGGTATCGTTTAGCCTCGAGCCTCATCAACCGGGAATGACTGAAAATCAGGGGTTATGCAGCAAGGCTTCGTGGGTAGCCCCCACTTGAGAGTAAGGTCATCCCTGTCTAGACGTCCCTTTTATTTCGGCTTAGTGTTGCGGTTGCTGATCCCAACCGTGGGGTGATCTTATTCGGAATTATCCAGTAAGGGATGATTCCGGCCTTGTGTTGCAGGGGAGCGGGCGTACTCCTCGGTACTGTGATCTAGGCCACGTACTGTGACAGGTGGTACCCCAGTGCCTAGTCATTCGTTGGAAATCCATTCTCCCTACGTGCCTTGTACGAGTTTTGTTTGTATTACCCACTTTGTGGCTAGTATGCCGGAATTTAATAGATGTAACAATTTCGGCTATTTTAATAAGTATTTGTAAATAGACACTATTATAATATCAGAGGATTTTGATAAAAGTGTTTTAGCTATCGTAAGGAAAAAACCCGACATGTTTATTTGTGGCGTGGTCTTACGAGATGCTTTTGTTTTCAAAGGATTTTGAAACTTTAATAATCAATTTGAGTGTGATTTTCTCACGCTGGTATTCCAGACTGACTCGGGTATTGTTTTATATGATGCTCGGGTCAGACCGAGATAAACAGGTTTAGGATATGATGCTGTGGAGCTCAGGAGACGAGCTGGATGACGATACGTACTCCCGTACTTGTTATTATTTTCCCGCTGTGTATTCAGTTGTATGTTATGGATGTTGATGTACTCTGATGATGTATTCTGATGATGTATGATATAAACAGATATAGTTTTTGATTTGTGTAAAGATCTGTTGATATATATTATATTTTATTCCGCTGCGATGGTTAGATTCTGATGTTGTTTTTTTCTATTTTCTTCTTCTACCTCTTCTTCTTAACTAAAATGGTTCGATTTTCCGGGTCTGGAAAGTCGGGTCGTTACACCTTTAACCGGGTCAACCGTGACCACAAGAATTAGATCGATGTAGAATTCTAAGGCAAATCACCATTCGATCGCAAGAGAAGTTACCCTGATCGTCTTTTAGAGAACGGTCCGGGTATATCAAGAGTTGTCAGCATCTAAACCGAGGATATAGAAATTTTCGGTAAATCAATGCCTATTGTAAAGGAGTTTCACCCCTTTACAAATCATTCGAAGGTTGGCGAGACCGCCGAGTTATTATAGAGATCATTCGAAGTGGAGTTATTGGATACTCCAAAATCAAGAAGAAAAAAAGAATAGGGAGAGATAAAGGTAGATTTTTTTGAACCGAGGGGAACGTTCCAAAATTCAAAGGAAACCAATATAAAGAGGAAGGGATTCAAGCTCGAATGAAAGTGATTCTGTAATTAAATTTATCCTATATGTTGAGTTTTGCCTAAAACCAAATCTCTGATACCAACTGTAACGACCTGAAATTTTCAACCATTCGCATCCAAACATGTCAGAATTGAATTGCTCAAAATATCAGATTGTTATTTTATATTTGGCAAAACTCAGCATATACAGTAAATAAATCAATCACAAAATCATAGACAAATAGTAATATAACAATAGTGCAGCGGAAACAAAAGGAATAGTAGTTCATGAAGCTACTATATATATATATATAACAGAGTTAAACAAGATACAACAGAAGTCTCAAATACAATAGTCAAATACAAGATCAGAATACATCACTGAAATCAACTGAATATCTGAAAGCTGGATATATAGATGGATCTCCAAGCGAAGCTCCAACTCCAAAGGTGAGCCTCGAATACTGGTACACTCAGTCTGACCTGAGCGTAAAGCAAAACACAAAACACTCGAGTCGGGATTAACATTCTTATATCAATAAATCCAACTCAAGTGAAATAACAACTGTAACGACCCGTATTTTTACGGATCGAAACATCGTAAAACAGTCGATAATAGATTGTTAGTATTGTTAAGTCGTCCCAAGTTTAGTTCGACTTAAGCTTAAGTCGCGTAGGAGTTAAGTTGTCTAGAAGTTTAGTCATGATGTAGCTTAAGTCGTTCAAAGGTGGAGTCGTGGGGTAGGCTAGGTCAAGTGAACGACCTAAAAGATTGGGGGAACCTACAGTACTTGACCGACTTAAGAATTTAGACAACTTAAGGAATTGACCGACTTAAGAGGTATAGGCGACCTAAGGAAGTTGGTGTTGGCGACCTAAGGATTCTGGGGTTAGGTCGTAGGGGAGATAGGTCGTGTGATAAGCTTAGGTCGTGGGGTAGAGTTAGGTCGGCAACGACCAAAGAAACTAGGCGAGTTAGCAACCTAAGGAGGATAGGTCGGCAGCGACATAAGGAGCGAAGTGGGTTAATGACCTAAGGTGTTATCGTAGTTAGGTCGTGAGCTCTATTTTTAGTTAGGTCGCATGTTTGCTAAGTCATAGATCGCGTGTTGTTTTAGGTCGCGTGTTGGCTTAAGGTGTTAGGTCGTGAGCGACTTAGGGGTTAGGTCGGCATTTGTTAAGTCGCTGGGTTTTTGGCTTAGCATTAGGTCGTGTTATAGTTAAGTCTTAGGTCGGAGCTGTTGTTAGGTCGCGTTGCAGTTGAGTCGTAGGTCGCGTGAAGGTGCGCTTATGCGGTGTGTTAAGCCGTGGCCAACTTAGGAGTTAGCTGCTAAGTCGTAAGTCATAGGCAGATGGGTTTTAGGTCGGCAAGGTGTTAGGTCGTAGTGGGCTGGTAGGTCGTAAGTCATGATGGTCTTTAGGTCGGAGACGACCTAATAGTGGACGACCTAGGGAGGAAATCAGCCTATAAATAGGAGGGACTTTCTTCATTTTTGGGATCCGGATTTCGAAGAGACGAAGTGCTTCCATTTTGAGAGCTCGACTTCTACACTTCTTCACTTCTTTTCTCCACTCTAATCTAGTGATTCCATCCATCCAAGTTGAAGATCAAATTGAAGATTCAAGAGCTTAGATTGAAGATCTTCATCCATCGAAGAGAGATTTCATCGTTTGAAGCGGATTGGTGATAGATCAAGTTAGATCCTTCGCTATCCAGATCTAAAGTGGGTTTCTTTTGAGGTGTTTAGGTGATTTGGTGAGTGGTGATTATCTCTCACACGGATCCAAAGGATTATATCGGATTGTTGGCTTGATTTTGGTGTAAAGTAGTGATTTCCATGCATTTTCCTAATCATATGTGTAGATCCATATAGATCCATTGTTCATGATGATTTGGCATCCATTTTACTACATGTTAACCTATGCAAGTTCATTCATCAAGATTATAGAGACATTGCTCATGTTTTCATGCTTATTAGACTTTCGACTCTTTAATTACGAAATTGCCATTATTATTATAATTGTCTACTTAGATCATATTTGAATGCTTGATTTCTTGGATTAATGTTGGACTTGATTGATTGCTATGAATTATATGATTGATGACTTGATTTAGACAAGTTGGTCGAAGATGATTCAAAAGCTAAGGGAAAGGCTCTTGAATTGGAAAAGCTGCTTGTGGCATATGTAGCGGATGATGAAGCTCATATGGATAGATATGATGATGATGTTGAGATGAAGCTTTGCTATGATGATGATGAGGCGAAGCATGATATGAGATAGCCTTGGTCTAATCCAGACGGGATCATTCCAAGTAGATTGATAACTCGGTGAAATGGTTCGAGTTAGAGGATAATGGTTTGCTCGAGAGGCGCTTGAGCTAGTATGGAAATAGTCGTCGAGGAGGATGACTAGAAGGCTGAGATCTCATTGTTGTTGAAGGTTCTAGCATGCTCAAAGCAAGAGTACGTTGGGCAGATTCGATAGTCCCCGAAGGCTAATGATTGATAGTCAAGTACTCTGGGCAGATTCGATAGTCCTAGGCACGGGTCACGATGACGTGCGGGAGTTATGTCTAGAACCGGGGTTTCCATTAGCCCTTGGCGGACGGCTGAAAGAATGTGCCGTTCATTCAATTAACGATGATATCGAAGCAATGATAACAGTGATAGCCAGATTCATGGATGTTTGGTTGTATCGTCATTCGGTCTCAAGAGCGGTATTTTCTTGGTGCTTATCTGATCTTGGTTTTGGCCTTGGGGGTTTGTACTTGGAAAACATCGCCCTTGACTCGAGTGATAATTGCTTTACCTTAAATTGTGTGCTTTGCTATGATTGCTTCTACTTAGTGTGTGTCTGGGGGCTATCACTGTAGAAAGAGGTGGAGTGGGAGGGTTGTATTCCTATTCCTTTTCCTTTATGCACTTTTGGTATGTTGTTAGTTAATTTACTGCTCACTAAGACTGTTGTCTGACTCAAGGCTTTATGTTTTAACTCTTATTGCTGATGCTGCGCATAAGGAAGAAGACGAACCAGAATCAGTTGAAGTTACCAGATCCGTAGGTCGCTCCACCTCCGCCCTAGGTCGCGAATGATTTTCGCTCCACCTCCTCTTTAACTTGCGAAGCCCTAAATCGTGAAAGCTAAAATCGAGGAACATAGGTCGCCAGACTTCTGATACCAGTAGGTCACGAATTCCATATTGCAATACCGCATCTTCTTTAAGTCGCGCCAACGACCTAGTGACGATAACGAGCTCCAGCGACCTAGTGATGGAAGCGAGCTACCACCTAGTGAACAATTCCAGCTTAAGTCATGATTCTTCTTTAGGTCGCAGAAAGCGAGATTCACGAAGCAGAGCAGGAGTAGGTCGCGAGCGATGTTAAGTCGCGAACTTTGCTTAAGTCGCTGATGATAAGTCGCGAGCAAAAGTTAGGTCGCGAACAGTTTCTTAAGTCGCTGAAGTTTACATCGCTGAAGCAGATTTGAGGTCGCGTGAAGATTTCCAAAAGCCATTTTTAGGTCGCTGACTTTAAGTCGCTTGTCTTTATTCCGTTTCTTTTTATGTCGCATATGTGTTTGTAGGTCGTGCAATTGTTAAGTCGTGTATTTTTTTAAGTCGTTGTATGTTACTGTTGAAGGTCATATAACGACCTAAGTGTTTGTATTTTCTTGTTAACTCGCTAAGTCGTGTACGACTTATGGGAAGCGTGTGTTGTAAAAATTCTATAAATAGCGGGTGAGTTGTATCATTTGGGGGTCGTTGAATTTGAATAAAATTTCTTTTGTGTGCTTTTGTGCCACCATTAAAATTGGTAGTTGAGTGTTATCTCCTATCTCCACTTTCGGCATTCGAGTGCGCTCGAATCAACGATTGTTGAAGCCAATTCACGGAATCAAGTGCGCTTGATCAACGTCGAAGAATTGTAGATCTTCTCTCACGGCATCGTGCGCGATCAACGTGTCGAAGATAGCTAAAGTCCGACATCTCGCGAGATCAACGGATTAGAGCATTTTGGTATCATCAATCCATCGATTCATATTGTTTCATCTAATCGTTTCATCGATTAGTTTGACACGAATTCTTCAATTCGTCGTCATTGGTTATTTCCGCTGCGTCAATTGCCTTGGGCTGTTCGTCCATTTTGGGATGGGAAGACTAGGTAGCAGGTGACAGGTGCTGTTCTTGCTTTCCACGGTGTTGATATCGAAGACGAGCTGGAGGGTTGCATATTATCTTCTTATTATATGTACTGGGTGTTCCGCTGTTTGTATTTTCTCTGAGTGTTATGTCGTGAGGCTTGTTGTATTGACTATTCTGATGTCTGTATTCAACTATTATGAAGTTTTATTGATGAGATTCTATTCTGTGAAGCTTCACTATATATATGTTCTATTGTATTTTGTCCATGCGTTGTGAGTAATACGATAGATTCTGTTGTTTTAATTTACCCTGACAATCGTCCATGGCTGCCTGGCACACTTTACAGCGCATTTTCTCTAGGTTCAGTGCAGGGGTCATGGGCGGTCGTCACAACAACTGAGAATACAAGTAACTCAAAGGATGTTTGGGATCACCATCCTCTAAGGATCCGTTAACTATTTATATATAGTAGTGTGCGCTAAGTAGATAATGCCTATCAGTAATATAAAGTATCGAAATAGCATTAAGGCGTTACCATTATCCCCCTTAACACATTTTATATAAGCGTCATAGTCTATACAGCACTGTAAACTCCACTGTAAACTAGTGGGCTATCAGGGAGTACTCCATAGGTATAACACGAAACAAATCGTAGTGGTCGCGCATAGGGATGTAACGACCCAATTTTTTTAATTATTTTAATAACGTATTAAATTGAATTTTGGTGAAATTTTAAATTATAATATTTTGAAATAAAAATATAATATTTGGGATACGTATATAAAAACATAGCAAATGGTAAATTTTCATCAGAAAATACGGAAGTTTATTTTATTGTGTAATTCCATTTCAATTTAAATCAGTTAAAATTGATGATAATAAATTTATTTCAAAACCTGAATATTTTTCTATAGAAAATTTCTAAACCCTCTTCTGAGTAAGTCGTCATCTTTCATTTTCCAAATTTGGACTTCTATTGCTCCGTTTATCTTAATTCTGGCAAAATAGCAGCATTTCTGGTACCGATTATCGACTTTCGATCGGATGATCGTACCACTAGTATCTGTATACCGTTTTGATCGTCACGTCGTGCTGCTCTCTACGGTATATTTATTTCTGTATTTTGAAGTCCAGTACGCAACGGACGTAATATAACAGTTCGCGGTACCGGACCATATTCATAACTTTTAAAATTCTCTCTGTCGTTACAGTGTAGCCGTGTACTCCAAGCAACAGTAAATGACTTTAATAATTTTCGCCTAAATCGTAGCTGCTGAGTGATGACCGTTCAAATTTCTTTCATTGTATATTTTATTCGTTCTCCTTCGTTTGTTCTTCCTTTCCACAGATCTAACTCTCGGCCTCCCCACTTCCTTTGCCATGCGTCTGCGTCATCATACTCGACCACCACCTATCATCCAACCCACCACCAGATATGCCGCTCACTGCCATCCAGATCCCCAACCTTGGCCCACTTACCTGACCCCATCAGTTTTACAAATAGCCGAACATCTTGCCACTTCGGACCATCAACCAAGGCTGGAAATCACCTCGTGTCCTCACACCTTCACTGCTCTCGGCCCACCAACACCCTCTCCAACGAGCCCAACCCTTCATCCCCGACCGAGTCTCACCACCTCTGCCACATCATCAGTCGCCTTTGCTTTACCCTACTCCTCCACCTGGAACATACCACCGCCGAGCCCTATTGACGCAGCCCTCCCCCTCACCTCGGCCTGCGACTCCACCTCACCTTTCATTCGTACAACCTCAGCCGATCCACCACTTTCATGCGACCCTGAACCGAGGCCTCCCCATCATCCTCCCTCTTGCCACCATCTTCTTTTCTCGAATAGGTAAAATTTTTCCGGTTACTATATTGTTTTGTTTTATATATATTAACAGTTTGTAAGTATATTATCTTGCGAAGGTATTATATTATTAAGTTATACGCTTTTGTATTCCTAGCCGTATATATGTACCAGTTTATATAATAGTTATATACATAAGTTATTTATATATAAAATCTTATAAACTTTACTCTGTGTTATGTTATGATTTTTGGTAATAAAATAGTGGGCAGTAATGATTATATATAATGTCAACTTATATATAATATACACTTATGAAAATTTTAATAGGTCTGCATATGTTACACATTTGTGCTGAAGTCGCATACATCATATTGTATCTATTTATATATATTTGGGTTTGGTTTGGGCGTATCTCTATATGTATGCATACGTTAGTATGCTATAATATGGCTTATATAGTTGAAGCAGTGGGTATATAGAGTGTTATATATATATATTAGTTTGTTGTATATGTTTACAAATGCAAATTTAGGAGTTTATGCAAGTGCAAAATAAAGAGGTTATAATATGAAGATTTATGTTAGCATATATGTATGCTGTAGAGTAATATGGGCAGAATAATTAAAGGGTTTTATTACAATTATATCAATATAATTTTTCATATTATCTTAATATAGTATATTATAGCATATTGGGTTATCTGCGTGAGTACATTTATATATATGCTGTGAGTGTTAGGTGTATAACAATAAAGGTATAGATTTTATATATTAATATAAAATTTCATGTAAAGTAAACTATTCTGTTACAACTTACAAAGAAGAAAAAGTAATTTAAATGTATATTACGTAAGGTTATAGACATAACAGAGCTACTGATGTTGTATTTTAAGTATTCATATGAGAATTTAATTATTTGCCTGTGTACTTGGTATTGTTTTACTCGTCTATATACACGGGTGATGCTTCATTGCATGTATGTATGATATTTCATTTGCCGAGTATTTTGTGTTTCAATGTCTTTGTAACTTGTTTTGGCAACCTATAGATTTAGGTTGTCGTTTTGTTTTAAAGAGTGTATATTGATTTTTATAAGTAGCGTTTTGATAAAATATAAATTTTCAGTATTTATACGTATAGTTATGGTCTGCATAGTGTTAGTCTATATACGAAGTATTATATATAATTAGCCGGGTTGAATATAAAATATATGTAAGTATATGTAGTGTATGTTTATGTATACTTTATATAAACTTTCAAAATCTGTTAGAAGTAACTAGGTTATACTTGTTTATACTGTTGTAAGTTTATAAAGTTATAAGTGTTGTTTGTTTAAGATATAATATAAGCCGTGTGTCTATATATATTAAGTCGGTAGTATAGGTTATTCTATTGATATATAGTATATATATTGCTCTAAGTTATACATTTTATAAGTTGTGTAAATGTATACGTTGTATAAATGTATACTTATTTTTATAAGTATGGGTAAAATAAATTTGAAAGTAAATATATGTTCTAAATTGATTTCAGAAAATAATATATATATTTAGTTAAATGTATATCAACTGATTCAAACGTTCTCGTCAATTTCCCTTTTTCAGTTTTGTCCGTCGTGCCTATTTTTCTTCATCGAATCATGTCCATCCAACGTTACCTGGGTTTCGTGGCTCATTGCTTTGTCAAATCATCTCTAACCTCGAAAGGTGAGCAATCACTCACGATTTAAGGTTCTTATATTTATTAAATTTGATTTCAATTGAAACGACAATTGAAATATGCTGCTGTAGTTAATTGAATTATTATATGCTATTACCTGTAACTGTTCACCTGTGGGATATGACACCATATCCTATTGTTTATATTATATTATTATTGATGATATATGCCTGTTGTTATATTTTACCTGTTATCACTCTGCAAGTTCCCTGTTAGTATAGAATTCACTATGGGTTGAAATGATACATACCCGAACGGACTTTAGAATAGGAGAAAATCGTTATGGGTTGAAATGATAAACCCAAACGATTTTCATTTGAATTAAATTTGGGATTACGGGTTGAAATGATATCTACCCGTATATATATATATATAAATTACGGATTGAAATGATAAATATCTGTATCACTTGACCATAGGATAAGAAATTATATACAGACACCGTTGGTCCATATATAAATATTTTGAAAATAAATTCCATGGTTTTGAAAAGAAGTATATGGTTTTAATAAATGTTGATTCTTAAATTATTATATGTAAATGGTAATGATATATTTAGATTTAGTAACAATATTTAATTTAATTAAGATTGATTTAATACATATAATATGGTTAAGTATTTAAATTTATGTTTCAAAATAGATTTCAGTAATAATTTGAATAAGTTAAGGTTGGGAAGATAATTTGAATTTAGTTGAAATTGTATTCATTAAAGAATTTTATTTAATTAAACTGAATTGAAACTTATTGAAATTGAGATTTAAGATATGATTTATAACTTGGGTTTGATTTAAATAATTTAATGAATATTTCTTGTTTAAATAAATTTAAGGAAATATTTAGTAAAAATGAAATTTAAGGCTAGTTAAATGATCTTGAATTTATTAAGTGAATACTCCCTGATTAAATAATAATGAAGTTAAATCAAGAGCTATATGAAACTGTTAGATTTAACTTTGGAAATGTTGAATATTAAAGTTTTGAAATATATTGAAAATTTAAATGGTCTATTTAGAACTGAATTGAATTGATGAATTGAGCTTTGAATAAATTTGAATTTGGAATTGAGTTGATTTGAATCGATTTGTGAAATTTGAGGAGATTGCAAATACTTTACTTTATAAATTATATAATATAAATATACTATTTTGGAAAATAGATATATTTGAAATAAAAATGATATCTTGGCTTTGAAGTATAAATTAATTTGAAATGGCCACGGGGTTATAGTGTATATTTCCACCTTGTAGATAGTTCCGCAGATCCTTAGAGGATGGTTATCCCAAACATCCTTTAAGTTACTTGTATTTCAGTTGATATTTCACTTGAGTTGGATTTATTAGTATAAGAATGTTGATCCTGACTCGAGTGTTTTATGTTTTGCTTTACGCTCGGGTCAGACTGAGTGATACAACATTTGAGACTCACCCTTGGAGTTTGAAGCTTCAGTTGGAGATACAACTATCGATTCAGCTTTCAGCTTTTCCAGTTGATTTGTTCAGAGAGGTCATCTATTCGTACTGAAGACTTCACTGTATTTGAGATATTCTGTTGTATTTTATTTTAACTCTAATGTTTATATAGTAGCTTCATGAACTACTATTTTATCTATTCTGCTGCGTATTATTGTATTACTCTGTGTCTGTGATTCTGTGATTGATTTATTTACTGTATATGCTGAGTTTTGCCAAATTTAAATTAACAATCTGATATTTTGAACAATTCAAGTCAGACATGTGTGGATTATTGTCGATTTGAATGGTCCAAAATCGTGGGTCGTTACAGTTGGTATCAGAGCTTTGGCTCTAGGCGAAACTTAGCATATATTGTAAATTTATTTACAGAATCACTTTCGTTCGAGTTTAATCCCTTCCTTTTGACTCGATTTCCTTTGAACTTTGGAACGTTCCCTATGGTTCCAAAATTCATTCTTGTCCCTCTCTATTGGTATTCTTTTGATTCTGGAGTATCCCATAACTCTACTTCGAATGATCTCTATAAGAATAGGCGATCCCGCCGATCTTTGAATGTTTTGTAAAGGGGTGAAACTCCTTTACAATTGGCATTGATTCACTGAAGATTTATATATCACTCGGTTTGGAATGTTGATTTGCCTTAGATTTCCGCATCGATTATATTCTTGAAGTCACGGTTGACCCGGTTAAGGTCGCCCGCGATTTATATAAGTGTATCCATCTACTGTTTTGTAATTAATTACGTCATTTTCGTTCGAACTTATCTTCGAATCAGAATCCTATTTGATTAGAGACCCTCTAATTTAAATTTCTATCTTTGTTTTGAAATCCATTCTTGAACCATCCTTTGAAAAATCAGGCTTGGTTGTATTTTAGAAATTGTTTTATATACCGAAATTATTATTTTGATAAGTATGATTATATTATATATATATAAAAGTGAGATGTTTTCGATAAAGATTATAAACCCTTTTAAAATAAGAATTTGAGGTTTCGAAAGGATTTGTAATTTTGAAAAAACTATATAAGAAATTTGATTTATCTAAAAATGATTTATAACTGAAGGATTTTAAATTTGAAATTCGAGAATTGAACTCCGGTATTTTGAAATTGGTTTTAAGATTTTGAAATATATAATAATAATATGATTTAAAAATATTTTCCGAATAAGAAATGTTTCAAATGATTTTAATGAGTTTCGAAGAAATTTCAAAAGAAGTTTGAGAAAATAGCAGTCCAGAACTCACTTATGTCGCTGGAAAATAATTTCGATGATGAGTGCACGCATCATCGACATTGATTTTCGAGTTACAGAGTGGGGGATAGGACACTTTAGTAGCATTGCTACGCGAGTGATTTTGCAAAACCAATTTTGATTTCAAATTCCGAAGTAAGATTTGATATTCGAAAGATATATGTATATATTTATATATATATTTGAAATGATTTGAAGTAAGCCGGTGTTCAGTCCTCGAGTTTTGAATTTGATATAAACCTATCTTTTGAAATTGATTTACTGATTTGTTGTTGATTTCCAACCCTTGAATTTGAAAATGATTTCTTTAACTATTTTGAAGGTTCGAGCACTTCCAAATCAAGGTTAACTTTTCAAAAGCTAAGAAATTTTGAAAAGTATAAAGTATATAAGTTTGGTATGTATGTTAAAGTATGTAGTAATATGATTTAAATAAGTTGAAACTGTTTTGTTAAGTAAATGAATAAGGCAATTTTAAAATTTTCTAATATGAAATTCAGATTTGAAATGTTTTGAAAAGTATTTGGTCTTCAAAATATTTTGAAATTTTTTAAATGTTTTAACTTAGTAACATCTTATGAAACTATATATTTAACAAGTTGGAATAAATATATAAGTTGTACGTATGCTGTTTTATTCGCATAATTAATTTGATCCAGGTTTGAGTACACAAGTTCGAGGTGAATTACACCATTTCGTGTTAGGATTTTTCATTCGATTCTTGATGGCGAATATTTGATATGGATTTTGGGCTTGATTCTAGAATTCTCTATCATAGTATATGGCTATGCAAGGAGATCGATGGCTTCTAATCGAGAAACCATATTGAAATCCGCATTAGGGAAGTCGAATGGATAATACTAGTTCGAAAGCGAACTTGTGTGATCGAGCGAGCGATCAAATGTGATTTTGCGAAATGATGACGTATGTACATCTTATATTCTAATATCATTGATATATTTTGATGCTGAAATTGAAAGCTGTCGGGTTAGAATATCTTTGCTTACTAAAAGAAAATTTCCAATTTAAATTACAAAGATATATAACCCATAAAAGCAAAGATATTCAATCCCATATAGCGCTTCGTACAGCGAAATTTATTTTTGAAATTTTGATCCTGATATAAGACGGACCTTATGTAAATATAAGATGATTTTGAAAACCATTGATTTTTGAAAGGAATTGGTTGACTTAAATTATATTGATTTGGAAATTTTGATTTGTTTTCTAAATTTATTATGTTGGAAACTTTAAAACTAAAGATATTTAAATTGAGAAGAAATAATTTGGTGGGATTGTATATGATTTTGAAACTGAACTGATATTGAAACAAATTGAAATTTGAGAACCTTATTTTACTAAATGCCTGATTTGGGAGTTATCGAACTTATATAAAAATTTGGTTTGTATAAGTATGATGTTGATTCGAAAACTATGGATTTGAAAAGGTACTCAATTTGAAAAGTGAAATCTTATATAATTGAAGTCTATATAAGTGTGATTTGATATACTATTGATTTTGGAAAGTATTTGATTTGAAAATGAAATCTTATATATAATGGATTTTATATAAGTATGATATTAGAAAGTGATTTGAAAAGGTACTATATGATACATATTTTCGAAGTAAAGATATGGAAAGTGCCTTCTGCTTGATATCTGATTTGTGGCCACATCTTGGATTCATTCTATCGATATTATTCTCTCTGATTTTTGGTTTTTCGGATATGATACTCGAGTGTCCTTCGAATTCCATGGCATTACCCATGGTCTTACGAACTCGACTGCATAGCGTAATTCGCAAGGCAGTGATTGCTTAAAAGGTATGGATGTTTCCTGGGGGATCCAGGCATAACCATTGTGTATCTGCGATCTATGGTCGTGTTAGTGGCATAATCCGCAAGGCAGAGATTGCTTAAGGGGTATGGATGTTTCCTGGGGGATCCAGGCGTAACCATTGTTATGTATCCTGCGGTCCATAGTTTTGTTATCATTGCGAAATTCGCAAGGCAGTGAATGCTTAAAAGGTACAGATGTTTCCTGGGGGATCAAGCGTAACCATTGTGTATCTGCGATCCATGTTTTGTTTGTTTTTGTTTGGATTGTACTTTCCATATCTGTTTTTAAAAGTTTTCTAGTATTTTCACTGGGTGTTGAAACAAGTCTACTAAGTACCTAGAGAATTCTAGTTCTGCGCTTGATCAACGCACTACCAGAGTCTATAGGAACAAGGATAAACTTGTTGAAACATCGAGTTATAAAAGTATTTTATTATAAAGGTATTTTATTATAAAAGTATTTCCAACAAAGAAATTTTGTATCAATATTTGGAATTGAAATTCTTATAGTTTGAATTAATTATTCATGCCCGATACTATTCTTTTGGATCTATCTTATCTGCTCAGCTTATTTATTCACATATATTCTGTTTTCCGAATCCTCCTTCTTTTCCGTGTTGACTATATCTTTTTTTAAATAATTTTTATGTATATATTACATGGTTCAATAGTAAATTATTAGTGTTATGAATATTTTAGAAATTATTAATACATTAAAGCATATTTAAAGAAGTGATTATTGATTTATTAATAATAATTGAAAAGTATCTTGAGATAGAAATTTTTTTATGGATTTAATGTTTTCCAATAGCCTCTTTGTAAATATAAGTAATAATGTAAATAATTGTTTTCGAATAGTTTTCACATAATTATAAAGGTGTTATTTAAACATATAAATGGTATTTATAAAGGAAGTAAGAAATTTTACAAATGGGTTTTGAAAAGCTTAAATTATTAAAGATAATTGAACTGCAAAATGAAGTTTTCAAATGAATATTTTAAGTAAAGATTTATATAAATTAAATTAATTGTTTATTTTGGTATTTCAATCTATCTTTTTCTGGTTGTTTCTATTCTCCTACCCTTTTCCTTTTCGGTGACGAAAAGTTTTGAGTAGGGGAGAGTGTAACGACCCAAATTTTTTAATTATTTTAATAACGTATTAAATTGAATTTTGGTGAAATTTTAAATTATAATATTTTGAAATAAAAATATAATATTTGGGATACGTATTTAAAAACATAGCAAATGGTAAATTTTCATCAGAAAATACGGAAGTTTATTTTGTTGTGTAATTCCATTTCAATTTAAATCAGTTAAAATTGATGATGATAAATTTATTTCAAAACCTGAATATTTTTCTATAGAAAATTTCTAAACCCTCTTCTGAGTAAGTCGTCATCTTTCATTTTCCAAATTTGGACTTCTATTGCTCCGTTTATCTTAATTCTGGCAAAATAGCAGCATTTCTGGTACCGATTATCGACTTTCGATCGGATGATCGTACCACTAGTATCTGTATACCGTTTTGATCGTCACGTCGTGCTGGTCTCTATGGTATATTTATTTATGTATTTTGAAGTCCGGTACGCAACGGACGTAATATATCAGTTCGCGGTACCGGACCTTATTCATAACTTTTAAAATTCTCTCTGTCGTTACAGTGTAGCCGTGTACTCCAAGCAACAGTAAATGACTTTAATAATTTTCGCCTAAATCGTAGCTGTTGAGTGATGACCGTTCAAATTTCTTTCATTGTATATTTTATTCGTTCTCCTTCGTTTGTTCTTCCTTTCCACAGATCTAACTCTCGGCCTCCCCACTTCCTTTGCCATGCGTCTGCGTCATCATACTCGACCACCACCTATCATCCAACCCACCACCAGATATGCCGCTCACTGCCATTGTAACATCCCGAAAATTTTCGACTTTCGAAAATTCAACATCGATACTCACTTTATCGACTGCTGAGCCATCGAATGCCGGAAACCCGAAAAGTTATGGTTTTAAGAAAGAAGAAAAAGGTAGAAGAAGAAGATAGAAGAAAAAGAAAGAAGAACAACAAAACAACAACAGATACAGAGCAGAGACAATATCAGAATCTCACATATCGCAGCGGAACAATATATAATAGATAAATGAATATCATTAAAAAACAAAAGAATTATATCTGTTATTACATTACATCACATCATATCATCAGAGTCAATATACAACCATGGACAGTTATATAAACTTGTCCTCATACAGAATACACAGCGGAATAAATAATATCAGATATAAATACTACGTCTCGCCATCCAGCTTATCTCCAAAGCTCCAGAATATCCAGAATATCCTGATAATCTAACTCTAGACTGCCCGTGTGGAAATTGGTGGGCACCCAGAGTTTAGAAGGGAAACAATAAACTCCGAGTCAGTCATGGTGACTGGTGTGAGATCGTAAAACAGTTATTTATCTTTAAAATAAACAATAGAGAATTTTAAAGTAAATTTGCAATGCTTTTGGAAAATGAAACTACCATAAGACCTCCCACCACACACACAATGCAAACGCAGAATTGGAGGAGATTTCTTCTTATGATAGTCAAAGATGCTTACTACGCAAAAGAAACAAATTCTTTTTGATATTATTATTAGTGCATAGTGTAGAAACATTTCGAAAGTATAATATTAATCTTAGCCAACATACGACCAGTATCGTATGCCTACTATAGCTACCATCTAAACAGTGGTGACCACCGTACGTAAATGGCAGGTTCTACAACTAATACCGTACAAAGTTCGTATTGGAGTTTGGATTTCCAACAAATGGTCAGGCTAAGGAACTTCCTTTTCCACGATGGGTACATCCCTGGAATAGACGACCCGAGAAATAACCTAACATTACGGTTAGATCTCTGCCAACACAAGGCCGGGTTACCTCTGCAAAAATAGGTAACTACTGACATGCGTATGCCATCCCCCGATCGTAACCGATCTTCCCGAGGATCCCGGATTTCCAACAAACCACATAGATAATAATAATGCAGTAACCACAGAGGTTAAGTATCTGGGCTCCATACCATGATACCACCTTTATCCAGAAGGAATGACATACACTAAGGGGCGCTACTCCCTAGAACCTTGCCGCATTCTTCCTGTTTCGACCATTTCCGGGTTGTGAAGCTCGACGAAGTCTCGTCCACAAAGCTACGCTTTCTCAAAAAGCCCTGCTTCGGGTCAAACAAAAAAATGATCAACCTATGATCACAAAGATATAAGATCAAACAAATGATCATATCACAAATGATCAAACACTGATCATTTCACAGCAACACTCAGTACGCCACGTTACCAAATTGGGATATATCGCTGATAAATTTCAACTACATAACCTCTGAGCTCGTACGTCTCAGAGAAGGGTGTTAAGCTAAGAGAATAAATTCTCCGCCACCAACAGAAATGTATTTGAAAGAAATCAGCTTTATATCTCAAAGTGTAACGTCAGACACACATCCATACAAGTCTGTTCCGGGATCGAACAGAACCGAAGGCACTTCTCACGAAGCCCTTGCATATCCGGATAAATTTCTAATCACGTCAGGACTTCCCGTCACTAAGGGTGATAAAACCTCTAAATCGAAGATCAGCCGATGTAGAGTAACTCGACGGTAATCCTTCCGTTTTCAAAAATATCCGGTCTTCAACATCGGTCTTCAAATGCGATTCATAACGGCGTATCACATATTCGGAATGGGTTATACGACCCCATGGTCCTTTCCCGGCTAACCCGAATAGTGAGCGCTTATTTAAAATAAGTGTGGCATTCAAATTCATCCAATTCACAACAAATACCTATCTAAAGGTAAATATTGATAGTCGGTTATTTAACTATCAATAAAGATGCGCAACATCATCAGATTCCAAATAATTTTTCCAAATTATTTCATCTTCAAAATTATCTTTTACTAGATATAAAATTTCCACACTTAACCGTTTGAAAACAATTTCAAATCAATTTCCACATTTCATTTTATCTTTGAAGATAGAATCTCAAAACAGTTCATTTCATATTGGAAAAGCATTTCCATACTTATTAAATAATAAGTATTTCACAATCATTTATTTTCAACACTTGGAAAATATTCGATATACTTAAATCAAATTTAAGTATAAATTCATTCTTTAAGGAAATCATTCTTTAAACACATTTTAGTTGAGTCAAAACGAATGTTATGTAAAACATCGTTACGACGACTCAAAATCACTAGTATAGGGATTCGGAATTTAGATAGATATATGAATCCCAATACTACATAAAAACATTTCCTTTCGGAAATCATTTACTATAACAACAGTGTTATAGTCCACCATTTCCTTCTACTTCTCGAAAACGTCTATTTCAACAATAAAATGTTGAAATCTATGTATTCGATACTTATCACGTTTTCAAACATCTTTTAAAACAATTAACTTCATTTTATAATATCGCTTTCCCAAAACCATATCTATTCTACTTAAAAATATATTCACTGTCCAAAATCGTGAATATACTTCACTAACCAAATTTCAATCTTTCCTACACATTTATATTTCAAGAATTATCCACTATCCAAAATCGTGGATAAAATTCCCTTAATAACCTTCTATATTCAATTCATCAAATTTGATTGATTTCGAATTTATAAAACAACGTTTATAAATCCATCTTTATATTTTCTAACACTTCGATTTATAAAATTCTCCTTTTATTAACTTCTAAAATTACTTATCAAAATAAGTGATTTCGGATTTATAAACAACGTCTATAAATCACATTTATACTTCATAACAATTTCAACTTATGAAATCATTTCATTTAGAAATTTCTATTCATATCCCAATTAAGTGCAAAAATCTAATTTATAAGTAAATTACTTATAAATCGTTTATTCTACAACATCTATTCACTTTATAACTTCACGTTATAAATCTATAAATTTCATTCACTTATGAAATCCTTTTATACTTCTTTTTAACACTTATAAAAATTCGTTTTATAAGTCCAATATTTTGATTTACAACATATCAATTTTATAAATCTTTCTATACAAATCGTTTATAGTTATTCAAAATCCCAACTTAAACCATTTTATAAATAAATCGACTTTTATTTCAAAAACGACACTTTTATAACTTTAAAATTTTACGTTTATAAATCGATTCAAAAATTCCATAAAACGTATATTTTCAAAACCCACTTAAAAACCTTTTTAAAATAAAAGTCGTTATTTTTACATTTCAAAACTGAATCCGATGATGCAACAACACCAATCAGTCCATCACAACAGTCAATATCATATATCATCATATGATAACAGAATATACATCAATATCTGTAAATAAATAACTACGGGTGAGGAATCCAGTTGGATCCCTCCAACCTGTTTCCCTGCATCCACAGATGTTAGCACAATACCAATTCCGCTCCAGTACGGAATTATCGCGGTATATGGGTTTTTATAAATCCGCTTACTAACGGCGCAATAGGGTCTCATCCGCTATACGAGGCGGGGAAATCAATCAATCCAATATATACATATGCCAATATGTATATATTGCTATATATAGATATATATCCTACTATATCTAATATCACATCCAAACAGTCAATCATCAATCAATAACTGTAAATAATTCCACATTCAAATTTGAGTGAGAAGATCTCACCGTGATTTTAATTCTGATTCCAGCGTTTATTTCGAATAAAATTAAACGCACGTTTAATTTTACCCGAAATTCAAACTAGCCCCAAACGACTCCAATCCAATTGCATCGCGCAGTACACGACGAGACGATTCCAACGCAATTTGTTTCGTCGAAATCTGATAACGTAGCAAGAAGTTACAACATTTTTAATATCATATGATTTAATATACAATTTTCTTTTCACATTTTCCACAACCTTTAATCCTGGCCATTCGTTCAGATTGGAGAGATCACGACTGCGTACATCTTCTTCCCTCCCACGCGATAATATTCTCCAGGTTACGAAACCCACGCCGCCGCCCCAAAACCCTAATGACGCGACCCCCTACGAGCCTCACCACGTTGATCAGAGACCCCCACCGGAACCGCCTCCACGTACTCCCCCACCGCCTACAGCCGAGTGGAGCTCGGTCCCCCCTACACGCCAGAAATCGCGCTCGAACTCACGACAAACGAAACCCAATCACGCCTCCAAACGATGACTTCACCCAAGATCAACCGTTGGATCTATAGATTCCATTACGCTCTACAATACTGCAGTTGGAAGATTTTGCAATAGAATGATGGATTTGAAGAAATCAAAGAGGAAAGGAAACGAAAATATTGACCATCGATTGTAGAATGGCGGCTGAACGTTTAACTAGGGTTTAAAAAAAATTTTTCTTTTTAATTTTTTGAGAAAAATGGGCTATTTATAGAGAATTTCTCAATCACTATTCATTCCGGTATCCCGGACTCCGTTTTACGCGCTGTAACTGGCGTTTCTGGGGTTTACCCCGCATTTCGGACACAATGGAACAGGTTTCGGAAGCTAATTCGATCGTCTGTGCAAGATATGGAATTAAACGATCAATTTAAATTAAACCGATTTAAATCGATTTCGAGGCGTTTTAATTCGTACCGGACAAACGGTAAATCCAAAAATTACGAAATTTGAAATCATACAATAATATCACATTATGAATCCGATGAAACTGGTTTCGTCGAAATCCGAGACTTTTTGAAAAATGACTATTTTAACTCGACGATTTAAAATTAAAATAATATCGATGCGTTTCGAGTTGCCAGGGTCAAACGATAACTTCGATTGATACGAAAATTGAAATCCGACAATAACTAACTATTACGGATCCAATGGAACTGGTCTCGTTCAATTCTGAGATGGTTCGAAAATTGGCTATTTTTACAGTCGATAATTAAATATTAAAATATTCAATTTTCACAGATTAACTCCAAATTCAATTTTAAAAGTTCTAAAATATTTTTATAACTCCAGTATGATTTAATATAACTTTATAAATCATTTCCAGCACATTAAACCCATACTTCAATTATTTCTGGAATTTCAATCATTAAATTATCGATTTAATTGACCAAATTAAATCCAATATTCGAATAATAAATTATTCGACTTCTTAAATTCATTTATTAATATTTAAAATCAATTAAATATTCAAATTTTAATTATCAAAAATTCTGGGTCGTTACAGACTTCCCCCCTTAAAAGAATTTCGTCCTCGAAATTACAAGTTAGGAAAAAGTGTCCTTAACTCGTCTACTATTTTTCACAATCCAATGGTTTTATCAATTTTCAAAACAAATCTTTCTACTAAAGATTCGTTATTAATTCAACTAGTTTTCCAACTTCAATTACAGGTTTCAAAACAACATTGTTTTCTTACCAATTCAATTTTAAGTTTAAATTCAAATTTAAACTTTCAAGATTTCTCAAAATTTTCTAACACTCGAAATTTTCGAAAAATTTCGCCCGCGTCTCCTTTGCGCGGCTAATACGGCACGACTACAAAACGTCCCTACGGACTCTCAGATTTAAAAAAGAAAAAGAAAAAGCCAAACGGCTAGACAAGAAAGTCATCAAAAACTCATATCGAAATTCAAATACTTACCTTTTGTCGAGCAATTCAAATTTATCTTCGAAATTAAATTCCAATTCCTTTATACCTGTATATCCTACTAGCCATTATATCTAGTTACATATATTCAAACCATTTCGTACATTCAATTACAAAATTTTCAATATAACTGCTTATATCATCTTTAAGTTCGTTATTGAAGTTATATGTATTCATTTTCTTTCAATTTTACATTTCACATTCATTTGAATTTAATTCACAATTTCAATTTTATTTAAATTCAATTTATCTTCATTTATAATCATTGAATTTAATTCGTTCAAATCTTATTTATTTGGTCAATAATCAATTAGCTTCACTTACTAACTTTAGTTTAATACTTCACTTCATTTTCCATAATCAAATTCAATTCTAGTTTTATTCACTTATAAATTCATATTTACAATTTTATTCATATATGAATTCATCTCTTTATATTCTTAATTCACATTAATAATTCTCATTTGTTAAATGAATTTATTTTCAAATCTTTGGTTACTATTTTATTTCTCATTTTATAAGTTATATAACTTATACTTACTTTAATTCAACTTAAAATTCCTTAAGTTAAATTTATTCAATCAAAATTCAAATTGTATAAGTTATCCACTTATTTTTATAGTATTCCAGAGTCTTTTCAACATTTCAAAGCCATTTTGAAAACAATTCAAATTATCCTTTGAATTTTCCAAAACATAAACCCAAATTTCCCAAACACTTCCATTTAAAATAATTTGGCAGCAATTCCCTCTTTTGGAAACCCGAAAATGAACACCGGTGATGTCGCGATCATCATCGGAATTATTTTCCAGCGACCGAAAAGAGTTTAGAGCTCTCATCTCTTCCAAAATACTTTTCAAATCCTTTGAAATTCATTTTCAAATCAAAAAGGAATTAAACTTTCCAAATCTCCAAAATTTTCAAATTCTTTTCAAAACATTTCCAAAAACTTCTCTGGAATTCCGTTTTTAAATTACAAATCACATTTATAATTTACATTCTTAAATTTCAATTGTACATGGATTTATCTCTTAACTTTGGAGTTATGATTTCAATTTCTTATTCAATTTCATTGATAATAATTTAATATTATCACCTTTAACAACCATGCAACCATATACTATAGTACTTCATAGAAAAACATTTCTTTTCGATACAAAAATAGTTTTGGGCAAAATTATTTCATTCACCCTATTTTAAAACAATATTGTGCCGAATTGTTCTATATAAGTGTTTAGAGATCCCTATCGATAGAGTTGTACGGACAATACCGACCAGAATCCATATACCACTCAACAAACCAATCATCACAATATAAAACAATTTTATATTCACTAACAAATACGCACTCGTATCTATTATTACACTCAACTCATTCTAGAGTACTACTGACTCTATCTCTAATGAGTAACACCCAACAGAGCAGGGTTGTCGCTTAACCATATGCTCTGATACCAAATGTAACATCCCGAAAATTTTCGACTTTCGAAAATTCAACATCGATACTCACTTTATCGACTGCTGAGCCATCGAATGCCGGAAACCCGAAAAGTTATGGTTTTAAGAAAGAAGAAAAAGGTAGAAGAAGAAGATAGAAGAAAAAGAAAGAAGAACAACAAAACAACAACAGATACAGAGTAGAGACAATATCAAAATCTCACATATCGTAGCGGAACAATATATAATAGATAAATGAATATTATTAAAAAACAAAAGAATTATATCTGTTATTACATTACATCACATCATATCATCAGAGTCAATATACAACCATGGACAGTTATATAAACTTGTCCTCATACAGAATACACAGCGGAATAAATAATATCAGATACAAATACTACGTCTCGCCATCCAGCTTATCTCCAAAGCTCCAGAATATCCAGAATATCCTGATAATCTAACTCTAGACTGCCCGTGTGGAAATTGGTGGGCACCCAGAGTTTAGAAGGGAAACAATAAACTCCGAGTCAGTCATGGTGACTGGTGTGAGATCGTAAAACAGTTATTTATCTTTAAAATAAACAATAGAGAATTTTAAAGTAAATTCGCAATGCTTTTGGAAAATGAAACTACCATAAGACCTCCCACCACACACACAATGCAAACGCAGAATTGGAGGAGATTTCTTCTTATGATAGTCAAAGATGCTTACTACGCAAAAGAAACAAATTCTTTTTGATATTATTATTAGTGCATAGTGTAGAAACATTTCGAAAGTATAATATTAATCTTAGCCAACATACGACCAGTATCGTATGCCTACTATAGCTACCATCTAAACAGTGGTGACCACCGTACGTAAATGGCAGGTTCTACAACTAATATCGTACAAAGTTCGTATTGGAGTTTGGATTTCCAACAAATGGTCAGGCTAAGGAACTTCCTTTTCCACGATGGGTACGTCCCTGGAATAGACGACCCGAGAAATAACCTAACATTACGGTTAGATCTCTGCCAACACAAGGCCGGGTTACCTCTGCAAAAATAGGTAACTACTGACACGCGTATGCCATCCCCCGATCGTAACCGATCTTCCCGAGGATCCCCGATTTCCAACAAACCACATAGATAATAATAATGCAGTAACCACAGAGGTTAAGTATCTGGGCTCCATACCATGATACCACCTTTATCCAGAAGGAATGACATACACTAAGGGGCGCTACTCCCTAGAACCTTGCCGCATTCTTCCTGTTTCGACCATTTCCGGGTTGTGAGGCTCGACGAAGTCTCGTCCACAAAGCTACGCTTTCTCAAAAAGCCCTGCTTCGGGTCAAACAAAAAAATGATCAACCTATGATCACAAAGATATAAGATCAAACAAATGATCATATCACAAATGATCAAACACTGATCATTTCACAGCAACACTCAGTACGCCACGTTACCAAATTGGGATATATCGCTGATAAATTTCAACTACATAACCTCTGAGCTCGTACGTCTCAGAGAAGGGTGTTAAGCTAAGAGAATAAATTCTCCGCCACCAACAGAAATGTATTTGAAAGAAATCAGCTTTATATCTCAAAGTGTAACGTCAGACACACATCCATACAAGTCTGTTCCGGGATCGAACAGAACCGAAGGCACTTCTCACGAAGCCCTTGCATATCCGGATAAATTTCTAATCACGTCAGGACTTCCCGTCACTAAGGGTGATAAAACCTCTAAATCGGAGATCAGCCGATGTAGAGTAACTCGACGGTAATCCTTCCGTTTTCAAAAATATCCGGTCTTCAACACCGGTCTTCAAATGCGATTCATAACGGCGTATCACATATTCGGAATGGGTTATACGACCCCATGGTCCTTTCCCGGCTAACCCGAATAGTGAGCGCTTATTTAAAATAAGTGTGGCATTCAAATTCATCCAATTCACAACAAATACCTATCTAAAGGTAAATATTGATAGTCGGTTATTTAACTATCAATAAAGATGCGCAACATCATCAGATTCCAAATAATTTTTCCAAATTATTTCATCTTCAAAATTATCTTTTACTAGATATAAAATTTCCACACTTAACCGTTTGAAAACAATTTCAAATCAATTTCCACATTTCATTTTATCTTTGAAGATAGAATCTCAAAACAGTTCATTTCATATTGGAAAAGCATTTCCATACTTATTAAATAATAAGTATTTCACAATCATTTATTTTCAACACTTGGAAAATATTCGATATACTTAAATCAAATTTAAGTATAAATTCATTCTTTAAGGAAATCATTCTTTAAACACATTTTAGTTGAGTCAAAACGAATGTTATGTAAAACATCATTACGACGACTCAAAATCACTAGTATAGGGATTCGGAATTTAGATAGATATATGAATCCCAATACTACATAAAAACATTTCCTTTCGGAAATCATTTACTATAACAACAGTGTTATAGTCCACCATTTCCTTCTACTTCTCGAAAACGTCTATTTCAACAATAAAATGTTGAAATCTATGTATTCGATACTTATCACGTTTTCAAACATCTTTTAAAACAATTAACTTCATTTTATAATATCGCTTTCCCAAAACCATATCTATTCTACTTAAAAATATATTCACTGTCCAAAATCGTGAATATACTTCACTAACCAAATTTCAATCTTTCCTACACATTTATATTTCAAGAATTATCCACTATCCAAAATCGTGGATAAAATTCCCTTAATAACCTTCTATATTCAATTCATCAAATTTGATTGATTTCGAATTTATAAAACAACGTTTATAAATCCATCTTTATATTTTCTAACACTTCGATTTATAAAATTCTCCTTTTATTAACTTCTAAAATTACTTATCAAAATAAGTGATTTCGGATTTATAAACAACGTCTATAAATCACATTTATACTTCATAACAATTTCAACTTATGAAATCATTTCATTTAGAAATTTCTATTCATATCCCAATTAAGTGCAAAAATCTAATTTATAAGTAAATTACATATAAACCGTTTATTCTACAACATCTATTCACTTTATAACTTCACGTTATAAATCTATAAATTTCATTCACTTATGAAATCCTTTTATACTTCTTTTTAACACTTATAAAAATTCGTTTTATAAGTCCAATATTTTGATTTACAACATATCAATTTTATAAATCTTTCTATACAAATCGTTTATAGTTATTCAAAATCCCAACTTAAACCATTTTATAAATAAATCGACTTTTATTTCAAAAACGACACTTTTATAACTTTAAAATTTTACGTTTATAAATCGATTCAAAAATTCCATAAAACGTATATTTTCAAAACCCACTTAAAAACCTTTTTAAAATAAAAGTCGTTATTTTTACATTTCAAAACTGAATCCGATGATGCAACAACACCAATCAGTCCATCACAACAGTCAATATCATATATCATCATATGATAACAGAATATACATCAATATCTGTAAATAAATAACTACGGGTGAGGAATCCAGTTGGATCCCTCCAACCTGTTTCCCTGCATCCACAGATGTTAGCACAATACCAATTCCGCTCCAGTACGGAATTATCGCGGTATATGGGTTTTTATAAATCCGCTTACTAACGGCGCAATAGGGTCTCATCCGCTATACGAGGCGGGGAAATCAATCAATCCAATATATACATATGCCAATATGTATATATTGCTATATATAGATATATATCCTACTATATCTAATATCACATCCAAACAGTCAATCATCAATCAATAACTGTAAATAATTCCACATTCAAATTTGAGTGAGAAGATCTCACCGTGATTTTAATTCTGATTCCAGCGTTTATTTCGAATAAAATTAAACGCACGTTTAATTTTACCCGAAATTCAAACTAGCCCCAAACGACTCCAATCCAATTGCATCGCGCAGTACACGACGAGACGATTCCAACGCAATTTGTTTCGTCGAAATCTGATAACATAGCAAGAAGTTACAACATTTTTAATATCATATGATTTAATATACAATTTTCTTTTCACATTTTCCACAACCTTTAATCCTGGCCATTCGTTCAGATTGGAGAGATCACGACCGCGTACATCTTCTTCCCTCCCATGCGATAATATTCTCCAGGTTACGAAACCCACGCCGCCGCCCCAAAACCCTAATGACGCGACCCCCTACGAGCCTCACCACGTTGATCAGAGACCCCCACCGGAACCGCTTCCACGTACTCCCCAACCGCCTATAGCCGAGTGGAGCTCGGTCCCCCCTACACGCCAGAAATCGCGCTCGAACTCACGGCAAACGAAACCCAATCACGCCTCCAAACGATGACTTCACCCAAGATCAACCGTTGGATCTATAGATTCCATTACGCTCTACAATACTGCAGTTGGAAGATTTTGCAATAGAATGATGGATTTGAAGAAATAAAAGAGGAAAGGAAACGAAAATATTGACCATCGATTGTAGAATGGCGGCTGAACGTTTAACTAGGGTTTAAATTTTTTTTCTTTTTAATTTTTTGAGAAAAATGGGCTATTTATAGAGAATTTCTCAATCACTATTCATTCCGGTATCCCGGACTCCGTTTTACGCGCTGTAACTGGCGTTTCTGGGGTTTACCCCGCATTTCGGACACAATGGAATAGGTTTCGGAAGCTAATTCGATCGTCTGTGCAAGATATGGAATTAAACGATCAATTTAAATTAAACCGATTTAAATCGATTTCGAGGCGTTTTAATTCGTACCGGACAAACGGTAAATCCAAAAATTACGAAATTTGAAATCTTACAATAATATCACATTATGAATACGATGAAACTGGTTTCGTCGAAATCCGAGACTTTTTGAAAAATGACTATTTTAACTCGACGATTTAAAATTAAAATAATATCGATGCGTTTCGAGTTGCCAGGGTCAAACGATAACTTCGATTGATACGAAAATTGAAATCCGATAATAACTAACTATTACGGATCCAATGGAACTGGTCTCGTTCAATTCTGAGATGGTTCGAAAATTGGCTATTTTTACAGTCGATAATTAAATATTAAAATATTCAATTTTCACAGATTAACTCCAAATTCAATTTTAAAAGTTCTAAAATATTTTTATAACTCCAGTATGATTTAATATAACTTTATAAATCATTTCCAGCACATTAAACCCATACTTCAATTATTTCTGGAATTTCAATCATTAAATTATCGATTTAATTGACCAAATTAAATCTAATATTCGAATAATAAATTATTCGACTTCTTAAATTCATTTATTAATATTTAAAATCAATTAAATATTCAAATTTTAATTATCAAAAATTCTGGGTCGTTACAGCCATCCAGATCCCCAACCTTGGCCCACTTACCTGACCCCATCAGTTTTACAAATAGCCGAACATCTTCTCATTTCGGACCATCAACCAAGGTTGGAAATCACCTCGTGTCCTCACACCTTCACTGCTCTCGGCCCGCCAACACCCTCTCCAACGAGCCCAACCCTTCATCCCCGACCGAGTCTCACCACCTCTGCCACATCATCAGTCTCCTTTGCTTTACCCTACTCCTCCACCTGGAACACACCACCGCCGAGCCCTATTGACGCAGCCCTCCCCCTCACCTCGGCCTGCGACTCCACCTCACCTTTCATTCGTACAACCTCAGCCGATCCACCACTTTCATGCGACCCTGAACCGAGGCCTCCCCATCATCCTCCCTCTTGCCACCATCTTCTTTTCTCGAATAGGTAAAATTTTTCCGGTTACTATATTGTTTTGTTTTATATATATTAACAGTTTGTAAGTATATTATCTTGCGAAGGTATTATATTATTAAGTTATACGCTTTTGTATTCCTAGCCGTATATATGTACCAGTTTATATAATAGTTATATACATAAGTTATTTATATATAAAATCTTATAAACTTTACTCTGTGTTATGTTATGATTTTTGGTAATAAAATAGTGGGCAGTAATGATTATATATAATGTCAACTTATATATAATATACACTTATGAAAATTTTAATAGGTCTGCATATGTTACACATTTGTGCTGAAGTCGCATACATCATATTGTATCTATTTATATATATTTGGGTTTGGTTTGGGCGTATCTCTATATGTATGCATACGTTAGTATGCTATAATATGGCTTATATAGTTGAAGCAGTGGGTATATAGAGTGTTATATATATATTAGTTTGTTGTATATGTTTACAAGTGCAAATTTAGGAGTTTATGCAAGTGCAAAATAAAGAGGTTATAATATGAAGATTTATGTTAGCATATATGTATGCTGTAGAGTAATATGGGCAGAATAATTAAAGGGTTTTATTACAATTATATCAATATAATTTTTCATATTATCTTAATATAGTATATTATAGCATATTGGGTTATCTGCGTGAGTACATTTATATATATGCTGTGAGTGTTAGGTGTATAACAATAAAGGTATAGATTTTATATATTAATATAAAATTTCATGTAAAGTAAACTATTCTGTTACAACTTACAAAGAAGAAAAAGTAATTTAAATGTATATTACGTAAGGTTATAGACATAACAGAGCTACTGATGTTGTATTTTAAGTATTCATATGAGAATTTAATTATTTGCCTGTGTACTTGGTATTGTTTTACTCGTCTATATACACGGGTGATGCTTCATTGCATGTATGTATGATATTTCATTTGCCGAGTATTTTGTGTTTCAATGTCTTTGTAACTTGTTTTGGCAACCTATAGATTTAGGTTGTCGTTTTGTTTTAAAGAGTGTATATTGATTTTTATAAGTAGCGTTTTGATAAAATATAAATTTTCAGTATTTATACGTATAGTTATGGTCTGCATAGTGTTAGTCTATATACGAAGTATTATATATAATTAGCCGGGTTGAATATAAAATATATGTAAGTATATGTAGTGTATGTTTATGTATACTTTATATAAACTTTCAAAATCTGTTAGAAGTAACTAGGTTATACTTGTTTATACTGTTGTAAGTTTATAAAGTTATAAGTGTTGTTTGTTTAAGATATAATATAAGCCGTGTGTCTATATATATTAAGTCGGTAGTATAGGTTATTCTATTGATATATAGTATATATATTGCTCTAAGTTATACATTTTATAAGTTGTGTAAATGTATACGTTGTATAAATGTATACTTATTTTATAAGTATGGGTAAAATAAATTTGAAAGTAAATATATGTTCTAAATTGATTTCAGAAAATAATATATATATTTAGTTAAATGTATATCAACTGATTCAAACGTTCTCGTCAATTTCCCTTTTTCAGTTTTGTCCGTCGTGCCTATTTTTCTTCATCGAATCATGTCCATCCAGCATTACCTGGGTTTCGTGGCACATTGCTTTGTCAAATCATCTCTAACCTCGAAAGGTGAGCAATCACTCACGATTTAACGTTCTTATATTTATTAAATTTGATTTCAATTGAAACGACAATTGAAATATGCTGCTGTAGTTAATTGAATTATTATATGCTATTACCTGTAACTGTTCACCTGTGGGATATGACACCATATCCTATTGTTTATATTATATTGTTATTGATGATATATGCCTGTTGTTATATTTTACCTGTTATCACTCTGCAAGTTCCCTATTAGTATAGAATTCACTATGGGTTGAAATGATACATACCCGAACGGACTTTAGAATAGAAGAAAATCGTTATGGGTTGAAATGATAAACCCAAACGATTTTCATTTGAATTAAATTTGGGATTACGGGTTGAAATGATATCTACCCGTATATATATTTAAATTACGGATTGAAATGATAAATATCTGTATCACTTGACCATAGGATAAGAAATTATATACAGACACCGTTGGTCCATATATAAATATTTTGAAAATTAATTCCATGGTTTTGAAAAGAAGTATATGGTTTTAATAAATGTTGATTCTTAAATTATTATATGTAAATGGTAATGATATATATAGATTTAATAACAATATTTAATTTAATTAAGATTGATTTAATACATATAATATGGTTAAGTATTTAAATTTATGTTTCAAAATAGATTTCAGTAATAATTTGAATAAGTTAAGGTTGGGAAGATAATTTGAATTTAGTTGAAATTGTATTCATTAAAGAATTTTATATAATTAAACTGATTTGAAACTTATTGAAATTGAGATTTAAGATATGATTTATAACTTGGGTTTGATTTAAATAATTTAATGAATATTTCTTGTTTAAATAAATTTAAGGAAATATTTAGTAAAAATGAAATTTAAGGCTAGTTAAATGATATTGAATTTATTAAGTGAATACTACCTGTTTAAATAATAATGAAGTTAAATCAAGAGCTATATGAAACTGCTAAATTTAACTTTGGAAATGTTGAATATTAAAGTTTTGAAATATATTGAAAATTTAAATGGTCTATTTAGAACTGAATTGAATTGATGAATTGAGCTTTGAATAAATTTCAATTTGGAATTGAGTTGATTTGAATCAATTTGTGAAATTTGAGGAGATTGCAAATACTTTACTTTATAAATTATATAATATAAATATAATATTTTGGAAAATAGATATATTTGAAATAAAAATGATATCTTGGCTTTGAAGTATAAATTAATTTGAAATGGCCACGGGGTTATAGTGTATATTTCCACCTTGTAGATAGTTCCGCAGATCCTTAGAGGATGGTTATCCCAAACATCCTTTAAGTTACTTGTATTTCAGTTGATATTTCACTTGAGTTGGATTTATTAGTATAAGAATGTTAATCCTGACTCGAGTGTTTTATGTTTTTCTTTACGCTCGGGTCAGACTGAGTGATACAGCATTTGAGACTCACCCTTGGAGTTTGAAGCTTCAGTTGGAGATACAACTATCGATTCAGCTTTCAGCTTTTCCAGTTGATTTGTTCAGAGAGGTCATCTATTCGTACTGAAGACTTCACTGTATTTGAGATATTCTGTTGTATTTTATTTTAACTCTGATGTTTATATAGTAGCTTCATGAACTACTATTTTATCTATTCCGCTGCGTATTATTGTATTACTCTGTGTCTGTGATTCTGTGATTGATTTATTTACTGTATATGCTGAGTTTTGCCAAATTTAAATTAACAATCTGATATTTTGAACAATTCAAGTCAGACATGTGTGGATTATTGTCGATTTGAATGGTCCAAAATCGCGGGTCGTTACAAGGGATATGAGTATGACAAGGCACATGAGGCAATACCCAAGGTAGTGAAACTACTGTTTGCCTGATCTGGACTGGTGAGAACGCATCGCCGCAACGATCGCAACACCGCGAAACAACACTCCCAATTCAGGGGTGCGCACCAATCAAAACAAGTAACGAGTAGTTTACGAAGAAGTGTGTCCGCTAGAGGTAGCTAACCTCATTGGCCCAGAACGGCTCCTGTTTAAGTCATTTCAAATTTGACATAAGTGTCAAGGCTATCCATTATCGTTCTCTTTCTTCAAATCCAGCAATGTCATCATTCCAACCAGTTCATTCTGGATCACACTTCACGTATAATAGTTATTAAAGTGGTTTTCGGTTTAGATAGAGAGTATGTCCCTAACTGATCCCGGACTCTTCAATAACTACATAATTATTACATCGATTGGTCATTTAATAAAATTTCAAAATAGTTTATATTTCAAAACCCAAATATCATTGTTATTTCAAAACCATATTAATACGATATCACTTCCATTTCAAAACCAAATACGATATCATTTCCATTTCAAATATATCCATCTCAAATATATCCATTTACAAAATCTTAGTACTTCAAAGTTATAACACTTTCTAACTCAAACACTTTGGAAATCATAATTCTTTGGAAATCAAAATTTAGAATTCATAATGCTTTGGAATCATAACACTTCCCACTTAATCGTTTAAATATAAATAATAGTATATATATAATAAATTAGTTTATAATTTAAAATAGTTTATATAACAATAGTTATAATTTAAAATAGTTTATATTAAAAATAATTTATATTAAAATAGTTTATATGAAATAAATTTATAAAGTAACATATATAAATAGTTTAAATATAATTTAAAAATACTTTATATAATAAAATAGCTTCCTCAAATTTCACAAATCAATTCCAAATCAACAACAATCCCAAAATTTCAAATTTAGTCAAATCTCAAATCATTAATTTCAATTCAATTCAGTTCTCAATAAATTATTATATCGATTTCAAATACAGATTTGAACCATAAATAAACCATTTAAATTTCGATATATTCCAAAGCTTTAAATATTTCACAATCTCAAAACTAAATTTGATAATTTCATATATATCTTAATTTAACTTTATTATTATTTAGCTTTTAAATATTTGCTTAATAAATCTAATATTATTTAAATAAAACCCCAAATTACAAATAAACTAAATATTTCCTTCAACTTATTTAAACTTGAAATATTCATTTAAATCACCTTAACCAAAAATCAAGTTATAAAATTATATCCTTTAAAAATCTCAAAATCAATAAGTTCTAAATCGATTTCTAATTAAATATATTTCTTAATTAATTTCAATTTCAAATCAATTTCAAATCTATCTTCTCAACCTTAATTTATAAAATCATTATAAACTTTATACTAAAATATAATTTAAATAAATACTTAACCATATTATATTTTAATAAAATCAAACTTTATTATTAAGCTTATTTTATATTAAAACAAATTTTGGCATATCTTAAAATAAAGAATTTAACTATATATAAAATAACATTTATATAATATCTAAAATCAATATTTATATAAAACCATATATTTCCTTCCAAAACCATAGTAATCATTTCAAATTATTTATATATAGACCAACGTGTCTGTATATAATTTTCTATCCTATGGTCAAGTGATACGGATATTTCATTTCAATCCGCAATTTAAATATATACGGGTATATCATTTCAACCCGCAATCCCAAATTCAATTCAATGAAAATCGCTTGGGTTTATCATTTCAACCCATAACGATTTTCTCATATTCTACAGATCGTTCGGGTATGTATCATTTCAACCCATAGGGAATTCTATACTAACAGGTAACTTGTAGAGTGATGACATATATATTAATAATATAACAGGCATGTATCATCAATATAAATAACAGATAATGGTGTCAGATGTCACAGGTGAACAGATACAGGTAATAGCATATATATAACAATGTGAATAACTAATAGCAGCATATTTCAATTGTCGTTTCAATTGAAATCAAATTTAATATATATATATAAGAATGTAAATCGTGAGTGATTGCTCACTTTTCGAGGCTAGAGATGAAAGAGAAGATGACACGGATACACACACTGATATGGACCTTGAAGTTGAGTTACAAATCCAAGCAAAGCAAATCGACACGAATTCAACGATCAATACTGATAACAGAAATCGATGGAACACATCAGATCGAGATCGATGAAGATAATTTGATAAAAGTGAACTTTCATATATATATGGCTGTATATATATATATATATATATATACTATACTATTATTAGTGAGTTGAATTTCAAACTCACACAGGGCTCCTTGAAATTTGGCAACCGAACGGTCACGTTTATACTTTTTCTTTATCTTCCTCCAAACCCTATCCTTTGACGTACTTCCTCTCTCCTTCCCCCTCCTTCCAACCCTAGATCTGATTGCTAATTTCAGCGAATCGCTAATTTCGTCTACCCCAACGGCTGATTATCGCTGTTGTTTCTCCTGTTGCCGTCAAATTCCCATCGATTTTTTCCTTTGAATTTTCTCCCATTCGAATGCAACGTTCCTTTGCCACATGTAGTTTCTGCATCGATTTGGTGTCCCTTTCCATTCGTTGGCCCGGTTGCTTCTCCCGTTCACCCGACCTACGCCCATCATCCCTTCCGCATCTGGAGCAAAAACCAGGTATGTGTATTCACTATTGTGGTTTCCACTGATTAAATGCACTCAGTATTTGTTCAGCAATTAACAAAAAGAATCTGGATAAATGTTTTCGTCTGCTCTAATTAAATGATTTTCATAACGCGTTATATCCAAATTCCATTTTAGGGATATTTTGATTTGCAATTGCTACTGTATAGCTTCGCTTTTATTTCCTGTTCTTTAGGTTGGTTTACTTGGTCGAATACGTTGTGGTTAGGTAGTGATTGGTTTATCTATGATATCAATTTGTCTGATTAAATGCATAGTATTTGTTCACCATTTAACAAAAGGGAACTGAGTAACTATTTGAATCTGCCATAACTAAATGATTTTCATGATGCATTATATCTGAATTCCATTTTTAGGATATTTCATTTTGCAGTTGCTCCTGTATAGCTTCAATTTTTGTTCCTGCACTTTAGGTTGGTTTGCTTGGTCGATATGTTGTTGTTAGTTGATCAATGATATCAATTTGTTAAACTAATATTTCAAATTCCGTTAATATCTGTGTACAACATAGGACGCATAGGACATATGATATAGTAAATCTATGATATCGGTTTCTTAAACTAATACTTCAAATTCCATGAATACCTGTGTATGACATAGGACGCATAGTGATCGGTAGATCTATGATATCAATTTGTTAAACATTGACATGTTTCACTTTTGTAACGAAATATGTGTACATAACACTATTGATTTAAGGTTTATATATATCACACACATAAATATATATATATTTAATATACGTAGATCTGTGTATGAGTTGTTTCAATAGGAGTATAGTTTTTAAATGCATATGTTTATAGTAAAGCTTAAAGATAAATGAGTGGAAAGCAAAATTAGTAATCATGGTTCTCATTTTCAATATGCAGTTCGTCACATGTCTTTGCTTTATGTATATTTTGTTATATGATGTTTTAGTGTCATGAAATAAGGTATGTCGGGATTCTTACCTTTGATAATAATGGTTCAAAATTCAACAAATATATTCAAACACTGGGCAAGAATTGTACATTTTACTTCTTATGTCTCATTTCAATGACCAGCCTCATATTATTTGCATTGATCCTAAAAATTTGCAACCAACGAACAGTTGTGTTTTACTTCAACTAAGGCTTTTAGGATACAATGATGATAAATATGTCTACCTTGAGATTTATTTATAATATCATCAGTATTAGCTTTCTATAAAAGTAAGGCTTATTATCCCTTTGGTAGTTACTAATTTACCGCATAAGTATCACATATGTTTGTGTTTCCAACATCTACGTTTATGCTTCATTTTAAACTTTAGCTTTTGTTTTTATTTTATTTTGCAATTTCCTCTTTTTATCTTTGCTTTCTTTTCATGCTTTTTTCGAATGGTTTTTCTTTTGGTAAATATGTCATACTTTGATGTTTGTTTCAATTGAAATATGATATTTAAATACAATACATATACATGATTGGGTTTTATATAATGTAGCTTAAGCAAATCTTAGTTGTGTGTATTATCATTTTAAATGCTTTATTTGGGTATCAAATAGTTGGAATATAGTACACATTGGATGTCAAATAGTTTTTGATATCAATATGTACTACAATTTTGTGGAACTCTTTGGATATCAAATAGTTTGCGGTGAGTGCAACATTTGTCTGCTTCATGTTAGTCTTTTCTTCACTCAGTGCATCTATCCTCCAATTGAGTTTCCACTCCTTTTCTATTGTATTCCTTAGTTTGCATGGAGAGCCGTGATGGGAAACGGAGAAGGGAACCATTCATTAAGCCAATCTTCATGAACGATGATCTGTCCCCCGGTTGAGTTTCCACTCCTCCTTTTCTATTGTATTCCTTAGTTTGCATGGAGAGCCGTGCTGGGCAATGGAAAAGGGAACCATTCATTAATCCAATCTTCATGAACGACGAACGTTCAACTTATACCGCTGAGGGTACTGATCCACCACCTTCTTTACAGATCGAAAACTGGATTAGTTTTCTATCCATAAATGTTTCTGAACAATAGAGGGGCCCTGTATAAGGCAATTGAGGTTTAATCTTTTTTATATGGATTAGTGGCACATTGCCCCTATTCCCTTATTTACTCGCTATGTTTACAGAATTTAGGTACTTCGGTTCTATCCCATCCTCCTCGAGCTATGAAAAGAAAGTACACAAATTCAAATGCAAAGTCGTTCACTGCCAATCTTAAGGAACATACTAATGCTACCAACCCTTTTGCATCATGTTAACCAACGGAAAGTCGAGAAACTTCGACAATGTGCAAAGTACATTTTTCTCCTTCAATTTGAGACCGTCTTCTCAACGTTTACCTTCTACTACCGTCAATTCATCTACTTTCATTGTTGAAACATGCTCTGCCAGGAAAACCATGCTTTCCAGGAAAGAACGGTATGCTTGATGTTTTTTGGTTTATTAATATAATGTTATCAGGTTGAGTGATTTTTCGTGTGTGTGTGTGTATATATATATATATATTCTTGTAGATAAATGGCTGAAAAGGATGAGCAAAAGCAAGGTTATAGGAAAAAGTGACCTTTACTCCCTTGAAGTTTGCAGACATGGTATGTCATTGCGTTAAATTTGTACCCTATTTTCAACACTTGCATAGTTTTATTCCATTCTCTCATGTAAATATTAATTATAAACTTCGTCTACAGTTCCAGTCTTCAACCAACGTCATCCATGGTGGGTTCTCCACAACGTAATTTTATTACAGCTAACTCAAATGAAAACATAAGAATTTCCTGATTGCTTTCCATTCATTGCTTTGTCAATCACCATAGGGATCAAATAATAATTTATTGGCTATGTTCTATTTACTTCGGTTGTACAATATAGGTTCATATTAAGATGGAATTAATTTTTTTCCTTATAGTTCAGGCCTATAATTAACCTATAATGTTTTTTGAAGGGATGTTTATTACAATAGCACTTCTGTTTTTTGAGGAGATGTTCGATGGTAGCTTGTTGTTCATGTTTAAACTCATTGCTTCAGTGATCTAGACGGTAAATTTAGGTAGTTAAAGGTACTATTACTTTTGCTGCTTGGTCTAAATAACTCAAATGAGTGCTTTAGTGAGCAATATAGTAGTCATGACAAGAATTTTAATTAGAAATATATGTATGTCTACATATGTATATTTACCCATTTATGCATCAGCAAATGTCTTTCTACTATCAAAAATAAAATCTTTACAGTTTTTCCAATTTTCTTTATGCACATAGGATGCTCAAAACTGCTTTAGTTTTGCGTGATGGATGGCGCAATCAATGGCCATCGTTATGCAATCTTCCAATGTCCATGACCTATATGCTCCTATCTTATATGCTTTATCTCCTTCTCCTAGATCAGGTAAATTATTTTGGATTTCCCATTGTTTTTCTCTATGATTTTTAGTTATTTTTCATCTTTTTTGTTGTTGTTGTTTTTACATAATTGTATGGTTTATACTTTATTGCTTTTCAAACATAACTACACACTTCAATTCATAATAAATTGCCACTTTAGAATGCAAATAGTTTGCACTAATCTTCTACTGCGTTTAATTTGAAATGTCATAGTTTTTCAGATTATTTAATTAGCAATTAATAATACCCAATGGACAACTAAAGATCAGACATTACATATGCTGCAATTGTATAATAAACACACAATCTGCTACAGACTTCACATCTGTATAATTTCAGCAAAAAAAAACTTCCCATATTACCACAATATCAGGTATTCTTCTCCATAATAGTTTTTTCGTAGCTGACACAAATTATACATACCAATCATAACTCAAACTTGGTGTCATTTCCAGCTCTAACAGTAGATAATCACCAATGGAGATTGAACGTACACCACTCAACTCACTAACTGTTGATAGCGTGGGAGCAATAGTAAGGTTACAGGTAGCCAGGATTCGGGACTCCATCAACTTCAGAAGCAACGATGTTTTTGGGTTTAACTTGCAACCATTGGATAACGAGGTATGATTATCCAAATAAATTGATTTACCACTAACAAAATATCCATGTAATCAATTGCCATGGTAACAAGTTTACTTCAAATTATTTCAATATGATAATAAACATACCAACATTGTTCAAAAAACTGATAATTATAATGCACATTTTATATACTGTACTTATCATTGATTACCATTCGTCAATACTCACTACTTATTTTTAAATTTAACAATCTACATACACTGTCAGGCATAAAACAATGACATATAGGTGTAAAATTTACATGTTTATTTGGTTGTCTAATATGGCGTTGTCATTAAATTTCTATTAACTTCAGTCCAGAATCTACCATTAGTCCAATTGTAATCCAACCATGCACAAAATGGTACAAAACTTGATCATAATTGGTTTATTATAGTAAATTTTAATGTATGTAAAGTCTAGATAAACAATTGCAACCTTTTATTTTTCAAGTTTGATGACAAGCTTGAGTAACCTTTAGAAGTAAACATGATGATTTTTCTAATGCATGTGGATTGTGGTATCGTGTTATAGTTAATCTTCCACTAAATGAGACCAATGAATATCCTAAAATGAGTTAAGATGCACACAAAAAAACGTAATTTTTAAAATTTCAACTATTTTTACTTACTTTGAACATCACTTCATGATGATTCCAGTTCTAAATTATCTGCTCATCTACGTAGTCATTTATTTGTAATCCATGCTTTCTTCTTTTACACTTTGGCAGCTTTTTCTTTACGATATAAATGTATTTTAGAAAGAAATTACAAGAATTTGTTATGGATAACAAATTCTTGAACTTTGGCTTTGTTTAACATTATATTTGATTCATGCTAGAGCAACCTAATGCACATATCCTAGATTTTATTTAAACTGTTACTTTTTAACCAAATTTACAATAATTTTTTTAATTCACTCTCGACATCGAATCTATACTTTCTTTGAATGACTTATCATGAAAATATGTCATCTGTTATGCACGATTGTCTTAGAAATGTGCACACTCTCAAGTTTTTTAGTTTTTCTTATTACTGTAGAACTAATCCTTCTTTATAAAAATTGAATCATCCTGTTATTGTGGAACTAATCCAAGCATGCCCAAAATGGTACAAAATATGTTATTAACTAATCCTTCTTTATGAAAATTGAATGATCACTTGGACATATTTCAGCCTGTAGCTAAAATCACTGTCCAAATAAGAAAATATACCTGCTTTTATGATCTTTTATATTTATACAGTAACATAGTCATTTTCATATAGTTTTTTCCCCGGGATTATCACATGCATACTTAACTTGGCGTTCTTCCTAAATTTACCTTTGTATTTACTTCATCTAACTTAGGGAAGTTGGATTTGATGTCAGCTAGAGTCAGAGAACATGTTGAATCTACATGAGCTTTCGCAAATGTGGATGAAGAATAGTTCGAACTGACATGTCGGTGTAACTATGATAACAAAAAATGTACACCAATTTATGGAAGATGATACTCAAAGATACTATTATATCATATTATTTTTCAAAACTTACAATCGTTAATAATTTTATAATGTTGAATGTATATGTACCTTACAAAATTGGGTTTATGACAGTATTGAAATGCTTGGTACATGATGCAAACTTATTAGTTGTATGTTTTTACAAACTCAAACTGCTTGGTTTATAATATATGGTTTTTGTGTGATCATGTAAACTGAAAGTACTTGGTCTGTGTATACGGTTTTTTTTGATTTGTGACACTAATTTTGTACATTTCTTTTGCTTATCGTTCCTGCCAATGACATGCTGTTGACATATAATTTAAAATTAAATACAATAATTTTCCAAGTTGTACGTTTTTACTTGGTTCACATGTCACCATAGACATGCACACATGAAAATTACAGTCTAACATATATGGTTTTCCATCTAATCATTCAAACTAACTCAATAATGATTATGTACTAATTTTAATACTTACATATACTATTATACCAATGTTTCTAATTCTTTCATATAAATAGTATATTCTTATTATTTTTCAAAATAATTTAAATTTTCTAACTGCAACAAATATATTTTTGTCATATCCGTGTGCGAAGCACGAGTTCGCACTAGTATATATATATAACTATTTATATGTAAATAAAGGTCACATTATAAATTCTAACACACACATTTAATTAAAAATATACATATTTTTCAAAACAAAAATTTAATTTTAAAAATAAAGTCTATATATATATTTGAAATACTAAGTTCACTAATACTTATATACAAAGTAATATATATATATATATATATATATATATATCTAGGAATTACTAATATAACTTACATAAATTTGTATATAAATCAAATAGATTTTCTTTCTTAAATAAACTTACATTTATAGACATATATGCAATACAACAGATCCAATACCACTTTATATAAACATATATACATTTAATTTATATATATAAAACATGTATAGAATTAACCTATACATATATTAACCGGCAGAGTATATATATACAAACTAATATACATTTTACATTAAAACCCAAACATAATACTCAACTAAACTTGCTTACATACTAACAACCTATACATATACTAACCCAAAACATAAAGCTCTGACTTATATATATCATATAATATATACTGCTGACGTATTATGATAACAAAACAAAAAAATTAACCAGTTAAACTATACTATATATAACCTATATAAATCTCATACTTCCTTATATAAACTGTATAAATATTTTTAAACTATTGTATGTATACTTTATAAAAAAACTAACAGAGCATATAGATCTCGTATATAAGCCTATATATACAACAATATATAAATAACATATACAGGCAAAAAAAATCAAGACATTATATATATAAATACTAACATATAAATTAACTGTTGTGTATATATACTTAAACTATATACAGCTGTCACATTAAAACACACTCTATACCTTCAAAATATAAAACTTGTACTGTTATATTACAAATAAAATTTAAACGTATATATAGTTCAAAACAAAACCCATTCACAGTTTATATAAATATAAAACTGTATAGATAATATATAAAACACTTCGTAAAACAATATAACTTCTATATTAAAACATATATATACAACTCTATAGATAAATATATACCACTGCCGTACTTATGTATATATATATATATATACACACACAACCAATGCAAAATCTTACGTATAAATATATATGTATATAAACATAGAATTTACATATAAAAATATATATATAAACTAATATCCAGTACATACAGCTTGCAAATATAAACTAAAATGATTTACCTAGTATAATATACGCATGATACTCGGCAAGCAAGGGGGGTTGCTGACACGATGAGATGGCCGAAGTGGATGAAGCACGGTTGGGTTGAGAGGAGGCGCTCGGGTTTGGTTCGATGTAGGGAGGGAAGCAGTGGTCGTCGCTGCTACTTTCGTGGAGAGGAAGGCAAGGTCGCGGATCTGGGGAGGTTGGTGGTTGCGGCCTAAAGCTTTGTCGATGGGGTGGTGGCCGTGAGTGGATCTGGAGATGTGGAAGGCTAGGGCGTCAATGGTGGTGAGGCAAACTTCGGTGGACTACCTTGGCTACACGTGAGGAGGGAGAGAGGGAAATGGAGGGGATAAGTTGGTTGTGCTATCAGGTGAAGGCGGAGAAACAAGAAGAGACGTGCAGGCTATCTCAATAGAAAAATGAAAGCAAACATTTTCATATATAAACTTTATATTTCTTAGAACCAAAATAAAGTAGAGAAGAGAAGAAATGTGGCAAGGAGCTGATTTCCCAGGCAAAAGAAATGACCAGTAGAGCTAAAGAAAGAATGCCCCGAGACAAAAGTAGAGAGAGAGGATATGAACGAATCAGCTAACACATAGGGAATAGAAAAGGGCAAGCATGAATTCCAGAGTTATAAAATGAAACAGCAATTAATATTAGTGTATGCAGAACGTTTCAATATTTGAAACGGAAGGAAAAATTAAATGGTCACAATTAAAGGTACCGTTACAACGAACAGTTTATTGTTTTCGCTGCGTACCGGACCTAAAAATACAGAAATAAATATACCGCAGAGATCAGCACGACGAGACGATCAAAACGGTATACAGATATCAGTGGTACGATCATCCTATCAAAAGTCGATAATCGGTACCGATATACGTTGCTATTTCATATGGAAAAATCCAAACGTAGCTAGAAACGTCCGAAATTTGCGAAATGAATTACGCAGTCTTATTTAGAGTGTTCTAAATAAATTTTCTCATGTTGACATATTTAGGTTTCGAAACACTTTTAAATTCAACTGTTATTAACTGATTTAAATTGAAATAAAATTACACAAGTAAATGAACTTCAATATTATCTGATGAAAATTTACCAGTTGCTATGTTTAAAGAGACGTATTCCAAATATCAAATTTATATTTCAAAATTTTATTATTAAAATTTCACAAAATTCCAGTTAAATATATTATTAAAACTATTAAAATTTACGGGTCGTTACACATAGGGAGGGTTCGATACCGACCCCTAACTTGGGTGCATTTGCACTTGCCTTGGTTCGGGTTGTTTAGGCTTTCGTCTTGCGATTCTAACTGTACTTGGTTTCTGGACTCTTAGGCTATCTTTGGACTATCAGTACTTACGAATAGTAGGACTAATGTAATACATCATGGTTTGGGTTATGAGTCATAATTACTCTATTGATACTATAGAAGAATCTTTAGCAGGGGTCCACTTTGGGTTAGAGGTATTAAGTGGCTATGCTAGGGCCCGCCTCTTTCTTAAGAGTAGTATAAAGTGACTTAATGGGATTTCTTACGATGACAGCTAGCGAGAACCATGTAGGGATCCACCTCGAGTTAGGTCTTAAATGACGTGGACCTGCCTATGTTATAGGTCTTAAATGGCAAGGGTTTGCTAAAGTTCACAGGAAAGAGGTATTAAGTGGTTTGGAGGTTCTTCCTTTCGCATCGTTAATGATAGTTGCATTAGAGTTTGGAAATGGGTTAGGTATTAAGTGATAGGGACCTGCCTATTTCATAGGTATTAAATGGTTTGAGTAAGCCTAATCTCCAATAAAGGGCATTTATTAGTTTGTGTGCTTTCTCTTGCATCATTGATGTTAGTTGCAACGGAGTTTTGGAATTGGATTGGAAAGACCTTTTGGCTTACAGTTAAAATTATTAATATGGTATAGTTTTAAATACGTAAGACATATTTCTTATCTAAATAATACTTCCTAAGTACAATTATGGTAAAGCTTGATGTTTACATTTCACCATGCATTTGTTGTTTTAACCCACTTCTCATTACAACACATAGATTAAAGGAGACAATGCTGATTTTAGGGACGAAGGTAGAGATGAAGACTTATGGCAGTTATCTATCTATTTATGCTTTTTAAATATTTTTAATGTATCCAGTTCGAAAAATTATGTTATTTTTTAAATATAGTACCGTAGATATTTTATGTAGACATGTTGTGAGATTTGGTAATAACATATTATTTTCTAAAATGGTTTTCTTTAATAGGTACTTGGTTCTGATATTATATTTTATCCATTCCACTATGAGATTCTGAAAGTATAGATAGATAGCTCTGTGCACTGTGCATAGCTTTAATTTTATCAACTTAACAACTTGCCTTGAAATGGGCCTAAGGTTCAACGGGCTTTTATTGGGTCGAAATTAGGTCCATTTCGGGGCGGGTTGTTACACAAAACACACATACTTTATAGTGCTTTTGCTAATCGTTTCTTACGTCCACTTAAACCTTTTTGCTGATTTAGTTGCTGTTTACAAGAGCTGTTCTTACAGATCAGTGATGGTCTCTGAAATTGCAAAAGGAATACATAGATTCATCAACAATTGAAAAAAAATCCTCGAAACAATGCCCCTCATCACCTATTTATAGCTGGAGGTTGCTGAAATCCACTCCACCATGATCTTTCCCACATTACCCACATCCAAGAGGAGTTATGCTGAGAAGACCGTGACCACGTTATCAAGTTTCAGGGATCGGTACCGATCCATGGGTAGGAACCGATACCGATTCATAAGATTGGTTCGAAAATATTCTCCGACTCTTCGATATTGTGAGCATGTCTTGAATCTTAGCCCCTAGCATCAAGCTATGTCAATATGAGCAATGATTTGAAGGAATACTTTGGCTTAAACGTTGGTTGACAGCTCTTGATTTGTCTATCTAGTGTGGGGTATTTTTGGCTAGTAAAACATTAATGAATTTGAGGAGAAGGTAGGCACAAGTACTGATCCCTGATCATGGATCGATAGCGATCCATGTCTTGGCATTGATCTTGGATTCAATCTTGTGATTGAAAAGGGTCGGTGTTAGAAACTCCTTGGCAAGTTTTATGACTTCACATCTTGATAGTTTTCGATATTGGAATTTGGCAATTATCCCTCCATATTATTCCATGGTTATTTTTCTGTTCGACTGTTCTAACTCGTCCAGATGTGACTTGGTTACAAAGCTGGATAACATTCACATAAGCGACTTCTAATCCCCATTTATTTTATTAATCCTTTTATTAGTTAAAACTTCCTTGCAAATACTTGTATATATAGTTAAAATACATTTACAAAAGATATATACATGTAAACTACCATTTCATTATTCATTTCTACCCTTTCACGGTTCATCTCTACTCTTCCACCATTCATTTCTACTCTTTTACTATTCATTTCTACACTTCCACCATTCTTTTATACATTTTCAATATTTAGAAATGTATTCATATTCTTATCCCAAATGGTATAAGAATATCCAGAAATCTTAAACAAGATTTCATATTTACTAAAGTATATTTAAATGGGTTAAAAACAAATTTTATTTAAAACATTGTCACTATAAACCTAAAACTATTTTATACTTGTCATTATCTTTAGAACATTATTTTTATAGATCTAATTACATCTACACTTATTTAACAAAGTAATGTACTTTTAATTAACTTTTCAAAACCCGTTCATTTTATTTTAACATAAAGTTATAACAAAACCACCTACCCTTTTATGAATTACATAACTTAACTTTTCCAAACTTATATATATACACTTTAAAAAGACTATATATATATGTGTTAAATATTTATGTAAAATGTTACTTAAAAATAACTAACTTATAATTGAATAAAACCTTTTTATTTTAAATGTTACAAAGGAAATCTTTTTCTTTAATAATTAATACATAATTATTAAAAATATATTTAAACTTCTAATATGTAACCGAAATAGATTGGTTAACCAAGCAAACCATTGAATACAAAAGCTAACCGGACACACAACCTAATCAGGTACATATGGATGCAGAAGCTAACCAGATGCACAACCTAATCGGGTACATACGAATGTAAAAACTAATCGGATGTACTACTTAACCAGGTATGTATGGAAATTAATCCATAACCGAGGTAGATTGATTAATCGAACTAACCGTCGAATGCAAAAGCTAACCGGATACAAAACCTAATCGAGTACATATAGATGCAAAAGCTAACTGAATGCACAACCTAATCGAGTACATATGATGTAAAAGCTAACTGGATGCACAACCTAATCAGGTACATATGGATGCAAAAGCTAACTAGATGCACTAATGGTATGTATGGAAATCAATTTGAAGGGAGATAGATTGATTAACCGAGCTAATCATTGGATGCACAATCTAATTGGATACATATTGATGCAAAAGTTAACCAGATTCACATCCTAATCGAGTATATATGGATGTAATAGCTAACTGGATGTACAACCTAATCGACTACATAAGGATGCAAAAGCTAACCGGATACACTACCTAATCGAATATTTATGGAAATCAATCTGTAACCAAGATAGATTGGTTACCCGAGCTAACCATCAAATTAAAATGCTAACCGGATGTACAAATTAAACAGATACATATGGATGCAAAAGCTGACCAGATGCACAACTTAATCAGGTATGTACGGATGCAAAAGCCTACCGGATGCACAACCTAATTCAAATACTTCTGCTACAATTTATAAAATGCTACTATAAAATAGCATTACGAACATATAAAATGTAACTTATTAAAAAAATGATACTACACAGTAGCATTATTACACACATCTAAAAGGATTTTATAATTGTTTATAAACTGCTACTACAGTTAAGAAAAAAAAGATGCTACAATTTAGAAACTACTACTACAATTCATGAAATGCTACTATCAAATAGCATTATGAAAAGGAATATACATAATCATACTTATTTTTAAAAAAAAACAAAAAATGATACTACACATTATCATTACTGCACACATCTAAAAAGAAGCTATAATAGTTTATAAACCGCTGCTATAATTTTAAAAAAGAGCTACTATAAATCAGAAACTATTACTACAATTCATAAAATTTTACAATAAAATAGCATTATGAATAGAAATATGCATAACTATATTTATTTAAAGAAACAAAAAAATGATACTATGAAGTATAACAACATACTTCTAAAAAGAAGCTACAATATAAATTGCTACTACAATTTTAGAAAAGCCACCACAATTCAGAAACTGCTATTACAATTTATAAAATGTTACTATTGAATAACATTTCAAATAGAAATATACATAATTCAATCAATTTAAAAAAAATTGATACGTCACACATCTAAAAAGATACTACAAAATGATATTACAAAATGATGAAATGATATTACAACCTAATTAGGTACATATGGATGCAAGAGCTAATTAGATGCACTACAAAATGATAAACAAAATAATGAAATGATACTACAAAAACTAATATCAGAATTAATCGAGAAAAATCAAGATACAAAATATTGAAAGTAATGATACAAAATAACCTACAAACAAATAAATATAAAAAACGATTGTAACAACCCAAAATTCTGGTCATTTTATTTAAATATTTAATTAATTTTAGATAATTAAATATTTGGATTTTGGAATTTGATACTTGGAATTCAATAATAGTGATGGATTAAATATTTGAATTAAGAATTAAATATTTGAATGGTGAACCAAATATGAACTAAATAGATTTAATAGTTACATTTAACTTCTTTTAATTAATAAATGATAATGGTGAATCATTTTGCAAATTTATTACAATAACAAATGGTTCAAATATAATAAATAATAAGAAAAATCAAATTGTAATAAAACGACCCGGAATTTCACTGCTTTGATTTGTGAATATTTAATTAATTTTAAATATTCAAATAAATGGTTTTATAATGAAACTAAAACATTTTCTAATAATAAATAATAATGGTGAAATAGTTTTTAAAATTTGTTTACAAAAATATACAGTTCGTTGAAAAACAGAAATTGTGACCGAAAATCGTTCTCAGAATTTTCGACGTTTCATCATATAAAAGTTATTTGAAATGTTGTGTACACATTTACATATATATTAAAATATATGCAATGTTATAAACATAGATTAATTAGGGTTAAGTGTAATTAATTAAGTTAATAAAATGATGATGTGACACTTTGGCAACTATAATAAAAAATTAAAAAGAGAATGTCACATCATTAGGAGACATAAGTACATTAGAGTACTTATGCATGTTGACTTTAATTTGATGGGAGGGTGTTTAGGTGTAAGCTGAAATGGGTGAGGTAGAGGAGAGGGTGTTAGATGGCATGCATGTGTGGAGGGTAGAGTACATGAGGGTAAAAAGGTAATTTGCTATTTCTATTTCATATAAAACTAATTTTTCACCTTTCTTACTCATTTTATTTTCATTTTCTCTTCTCTTATCTTCCTTAAAGCTTCATGAAACCTTTTAATGGCTTCCAAAATAACTTTTCATGTTTTAAGATTTCAAAAATTAACCTTTAAATGTTTTAAAAACTTGTTTAAAGGTTCCATCTTTTCCATTTAAATTTTTTCCATTTTACTCGAAATGGTTTCGGCCATAACTTCTTACAAAACTCCTAAACTAGATTTTATTTTTGTCAAACCATGTATATTTCCAGCAGCTACAACTCTATAGTTTATCACATTTTCTTATTTTTAACTTAGATGCTCCAAAAATTCATTTTCTTGCAAGAGTGTTTTTGAACCTAGATTTTTATGTCCGAAAATACCCCTCACTGTTTTGGCTATGACTTCCTAAAATTTAACTTTTTTGAGTAATTACTTTTTTTTTAAATCATAGAGGAAAGAATAATCTAAAACGTTCCTTTTAACCACTTTTCCAAAATCCGAGAGTAAAGGGTCAAAAAGTCGAGTGCAAAATGATCCATTTTCGAGAAGAATTTGTGGTTTTCCAAGCTTTCCGAGCGCTAAAGTATTTCAAGTTTCAAAACCTTTGGTGAGTTTAATGCACCTAAATTTTATTATATCATATTAATGATATTATAAACGTTTATTGATCATTTGGATGTTAGTTAAATTGTTTGATTGCTTGTTTGTTGGATTTACGTTTGGAAAACAGATGACATATTAAATTGATCGTTATAAACCCATATGATCATCTATTTATTATCAATAACCATTGCTTTACAGGGAAAATATATAGAGAGACCTAAAGGGGGTTTCTCAGCCATAAATTATTTTATTTACATCTATATGCTGTTACTGATGGTTTATTGAAATTAATTACTGATATTCCCTTTTATAGTTTAAATGTCGTTATAACGTTTTTCGCTATATCGTCACTTATTAAATTTCAACCCAAAACCCTGTCATACGAACTTGAGCTTGTATTTCCGCTAAAAAGAATTTTGAAAGTTTATTAATCATTTTGATTAATGATAATTTATATTAATTAATCTTTTAAATTAATTAATTTGAGATTAATTAACCAATTTAATAAATGATGATTTATAATTGGTTTATCTTTAGATTTAATTAATCATGTTTCTACAATCAATTTCCAGAGATGGTCGAGCATTTGTTTTTCGAATGCAATTATTTGAATGCTCTATGGAAGACATGGATTAGGAGAATCGGAAGAAAATGGAAAGGAGTTAACAATGTTGTTGAGTGGAAGTATATCTACGACAATACTGGTGGTAAATCGGGTTCGAATAGGTTTTTCTTGTATGTTGTCAAGAGATTCATGAAAGTGGTATGGGATGAAAGAAATCGACGTGTTTTTCAACCGGATAAGGGCATGATGGCTGAACAGTTCGACAAGCATTTGATGCAGGAAATTAAGCATGACTTGTGTCATGTTTCTTTTGCTTTTGACCCCGACATCTTCTGTTAGTTCGGTTATCATTTTTTCCTTCTTTTGTGGTGTGTTTTCTTTGTATCCCCGGTGATTGTTGCACTTTGTTTCCTTGTATTTCTTGTAAGCCGTTGGCTTGTTCTCTTCGTCCTCTTGGTGTAGCAATAAAATGGTAGGGGTCCATTTAACCCCGTCGGCTTTGCAAAAAAAAATATGTTTGTTAATGATGTTTTATACTTAGTTGATCGTTTTAACTAATGATTATTTCAGGTTAATTAATTAATTAATTTAATTAATGATAATTGAGTTTAATTAGTTAATTAATTAATGCTAATTGAAATTAATAATCATTTTAATCAATGATATTAAAAAGTAATAAATCATTTTAAATAATGATATTTGAATTTAATTAATCATTTTAAGTAACGATTGTTTTAAATTTAATTAATTTTTTAACTGATGATATTTTGAATTTAGTTAAATCATTTTAATTAATGATTTTTTATAATTAAATATCATTTTTAACAAATGATGTTTTAATTAATTGTTTTAGCTAATGTAATTTGAATTTAATTAATCCAATTAATTTATGATTATTTGAACTTAATTAATTGTTTTAATTTATGTAATTTAAAATTATTTATCATTTTAATTAATGATGTTTGAGATTATTCATTCATTTAATTGATGGTTATTTGAATTTAATAAATCTTTTTAATTAATAATATTTAAAGTTAATTAATTGATTTAATAAAAAAGGATTTAAGTAAATTAACTAATATAATAAAAATTGCTTTAATAAACTGATTTAAAGTTAATAGACTGATTTGACAAAGATTTTAAATTTAATTTACCAATGTTATAAAACTGTTTGGAAATAATTATCTATTTTATTATCGATATCGAATTGTTTATTTATAGGGATTTTAAATGTGATTTATTATCTTTCGGGATAATTAATTTTTTTAAAGCATAAAAAGGAATTGGAACTCGATTATTGGGATGATAAGTTGGATAATCTTCTGGGTGTTCGGTCTGATGTTGGTTTAGGCCTTCGGGGTCGCGCACTCGGAAAAAATTATTCTCTTGACGTTTTAACAATCTGGAACTAATTCTAAAAGTGTTTTACCAATACGGAAATCAAGCCAAAAAGTTCAGTTCATTTTTAAAAAAGAAAAAGTTTGATTCGTTTATTGAAATGAATTATTTTTGTAAAGCGAGTCACTTATAAGGAAATGACTTATTTGTATAATTAGCACTAAACATCGAAGAATTAGACTTGTCGCTATTTCGAAACTTAAGAATAAACGTGTGACATGACTTTGAGGTAACACTACCTTGACTTGTCCGATATAAGTTTTAACCAAGAAATGGTACAAGTCTGAATTCAATGAGTGGTGATAAGCATACAAGACATAATTTCTATATACGATCGTTTTATGTCCTCGATAGTTGGTATCTGAGCTATCGGTTACTTCAGCCACTTTATTTCGTCACTCTAAGACGATGTGTTGCTCATTTTAGCTTTGTTATCCTTTGTCCGAAATGACTAAACCCATAGAGCGAGTGGGGGCCAAGCTATGTTGGGTTGCTCCCATTAGGGTATCTTCACATCCACTCTAGATTGGATTCGGTGTTGCGCATTGAGATGTGAAATACTCGGTAACAGTTGGCGGGGTCCGGCTTTGAGGTTTCCGAGAGCCATCGGAGTTCTCAAGTATATTTCTAGAGGTATACTTTCAGTGAGGGGGGAGCACCCTCCTAGTGATTTGTTGGAAAATTTCCTTTCCTTATTTGATTTGTATCCCTGAATCTGTTTTAGCTTTAAAATTGCCACGAGTAGAGCCAACTGCTCATCACAGCATTTAAGTGTTTATTTAGTTCATTCTATCAAGTTTGGACTGTTACTTTATTTAGCTCATTCTATCGAGTTTGGACTGTTACTTTATTTAGCCTATTCTATTGAGTTTGGACTGTTACTTTATTTAGCCCATCCTATCGAGTTGGACAGTTTTTCCTTGTTTAGTCCATTTTATCAAGTTGGACTATTTTTCCTTGTTCTCTCCATTCTATCAGTTTAGATTCTACTCGGTTTATTTCCATTCTTTCAAGTCTGGTTGATATTATTTATGCTCAATCATATTTGGTTTTGTTTTCTGATATTCATTTCTGCTCTTGCCTGAATGGATCTTATTCTTGTGAGGTAAAAACACGTTCCGCGTTAGCGGCGTGGTCTCACTGAATTTTTATATATGTTCTCCCTTATTCGAGTTATCTCACGCTAATATTTCCAGACTGATCCGGGTGTTATTTATTTACAATGCTCGGGTCAAACCGAGTATTTTCCCAGGTTGACTTTGGTATTATGGGATTCACGGAGGGGAGCTGAAGATTCACCTATCATAGTACTTTATTTTTTCGCTATATTATATAGTATACCTATCGGCATGTAAGGTCAAGAATTTATAACTGTCCAGCTGATAAGGTTTGTTTTTAGCTCTGTTATACTTTGTATTTTTTTAAGAGACAGTTTCTACTGTCTTTGTTATATTATATGTTGTCGATTCCGTTGTGAGATTCTGTTTTTCTCTGTTCTTTTCTTTTTATTTACCCTAACAATCTACCCTTTTGTTGGTTGGATGCACGACATTGGAACACAGTGGTAGTGTTCGGTGTTGACTTTCGATGGTCAAAATGGCGAGTCTTTACAGCATGGTATCAGAGCACAAGGTTAAGTGAGAACCTTGGCTTTGGTAGGGTTTGGCTCATTAGAGATAGGGTAAGTGACAACCTATAATGAGTTTGAGAGTAATATATATACGAGAGCATATTTGTTAATGTTATAAAAACATATTATGTTAATTGGTCTATTGACTCTTTATGAATTCTGGTCGAGACATGGGACGCCACGGTATCGATAAGGGTTTCTAAACACTCGACCAAGGCTAATGGACATGGTATTGAAATTTTTGAAAATTTGGCAAATTAAATATTTTGCCTAGGATTATATTTCATATATATAAAGGAATTATTTTTAAAACTCTATATAGTTATATAGTGTGTTGGTTTAAATGTGATAATATGTATTTATTATCACTATTGTTTGTTCGGTTAAGCTTGACTTAAATAAGAAGCATTAACTATTGTTTGTTGATTGCTACATTGTGCTCGGTCCAATTAGGAGCATTTATAGCTTTGATTTAAAAGAACTTTTTGTGAATTAATTTCACAATTTGACTATAAAGTGTTCATAGAAAATGTTAACTTGAAAATTCACCTTTCAATAATGGTGGGTTAAGAATTAAACATTATAAAAGGTTGTTAATATAATCTAAATAGTGGGATAAGATATTTAGAGAATAAATATTCGATATAATTTTATTATAATAAAGAAGGATTATTATAACATGAAATGATTTTTATATAAAGGAAATTTTATATAAATTTAGAAATGTGTTTAAAAAGAATTTGAGAATCTAAATCCTAGAATTTTTGAAAAAAATAATAATTTTAAAGGAATTTTTGAGAAATGAAATAGCGGTACTTTTGAAAGTACTTGAAAATGAAATTATTTTTGGAAGTCTAACTTTAAAGGGATGCATTTTCTTTGGGATAATTAGGAGGAAATTGTTTCGATTAGTTTTGTGGTAATCTAAATAATCTTCTAAGTGACGATCAGATGTTTGCATAGGCGAACTTGTGGAATACTTAGTAAATTAGTCTCGTTATCATTGTGCGATCGAGATGAGTTCAAATTCGAATAAACCCAAAGTGAGTTTTCATAAATAAATTGTTTGAAGTCATTATATATAAAATATATATGAAGTATGCTTTCAAATATAAGTTTTGAAAATTTAACAAAGGTTTAAATTAGCTTAAATTAAGTAGGAAGGTTTTGATAAACATTTTTTATTAAAACCATATAATTGTTTAAAACATCTAAGTAGTATGAACTACTTGTTGATTGGGTCAACCCATAAATAATATTCATTTTAACACTCTAAATAAAAGAGGGTTACTAGGTTGACTTGAATTTTAAGAAACCATAATTTGATTTGATCTCCATCTAGATTTTTGAAAAAGTAAAATAAAATTTGTATGTACTCTCAGGATATAAAAGAATATTATATAATTAAATAAAGGGAATAAGTTATGATTTGATGTTTTATAAAGAAATAACTTTATAAAATATACTTTTGAAAAACTAGGTGAGAATTTATGAAATAATTCATAAATAATTTTTGTATTGAATAAAATACTAAGTGAAAATATAAGTCAATTAGAAATCAATATAATTAAGAAATTAATAAAATATAGAGTATGACTTTCCATTTTGTTCGAGTTAGTTTGGATAATCTTCTGAGCAATAAACAAAGGCTAATGAGCAAAATGGTACGCTTAGAAAATTATCTATATTCTGGACAATTAAGAAAGTTTTGAATCTAAGTTAAAAAAAATTTGTTAGTCATTTGACATTTCAAAACAATGTTAAGTGATAAGTTTTTCCTTGTGGAATTTGATTGACTGTTGGTGTTAGTTTATTCCTTCATGGAATTTGATTGATTGGATTTGACTGAATTGATTGGCTGTGGGATTTCATATACCATTGTCTATAAAATTTAAATTATAGACAAAGGGTTTTTAATTATTGATATTAAGACCTAAATCCCGGTGATTTTGAAAAAGGAGATTTTTAAAGATTTTTGGAAAGGAATGATATTTATTCACTCTAGTTGATGTTTTTGGAGGAACCGAAATACCATTGGATGCTCCATGTTGTTTTGGTTCTAGAGTTTCACCATAATTTATTTGGAGGAATCCACTCCTTGTCCTTTTGATTTTGATCTTTGATTTTCTCGTCTGAGAAATTTGAAAATAAAATTTTGAATTGAAAAACTTCGGTTTTTAGATCTAAATTTTCCATCTAAACAAAATTTGGATGCCTGGCATCTATTATAGTATATCCTCTTGTTTGTCACATATGATTGAGATATGGTTGTTGGTTGCATGTAGATTTATATCATGCTAGTTTTTGCGTGTAGAGTGACATCATATTGTTTTTGTCAGCCTGATTTTCTTTTAGATTTTTGTAAGTACAGGCATGCAAGAGATTGCTATTAGTTCTTGTGCACCTGCATTTGCATAGAAGATAATAAATTACTTGCCAAAATATAAATCAAACGCAAAAAGGTATGCAATAAATTTAGAAAACTGTAATTAGTTGATGAGTTTTTGCCCAGATATGGGAGGTCACTTGGCTTTTGTTTTCTTTGATTAGTTTGGAGCCCGTAGAGGCGAGTTGTAGTTTTACCGATCGAGCCGCGCAAAGGAGACGCTAGCAAAATTTTCTGGAAATTTTAGAGTTAGAAAATATTTAAGAAATTTTTGAAAATTTGTGGATAACTAAAATTGGATTTTTGAGTTATAACTTGGAATGAATGGGTGGAAGGGAATTAGTTGTTATAGGTGAACGGATTTAAAAGATTTGAAAATTTTGGAATCTATTCCAACTAATTTGTTTGAAAAGTTAGTAAGTTTAATGACCCATTCTAATTAATAGTTTTAAACTTAAGGGTTTGGAAACATTTTCTTCATTATGAATTTCGGAGACGAAATTCATTTAGGGGGGGGGAGAATGTAACAACCCAAAATTTTGGTCATTTGATTTTAAATATTTAATTAATTTTAGATATTTAAATATTTGGATTTTGGAATTTAATACTTGGAATTCAATAATAGTGATCGATTAAATATTTGAATTAAGAATTAAATATTTGAATGGTGAACCAAATATGAACTAAATATATTTAATAGTGTCATTTAACTTCTTTTAATTAATAAATGATAATGGTGAATCATTTTGCAAATTTATTACAATAACAAATGGTTCGAATATAATAAATAATAAGAAAAATCAAATTGTGATAAAACGACCCGGAATTTCACTTCTTTGATTTGCGAATATTTAATTAATTTTAGATATTCAAATAAATGGTTTTATAATGAAAATAAAACTATTTTTAATAATAAATAATAATGGTGAAATAGTTTTTAAAATTTGTTTAAAAAATATATAGTTCGATGAAAGACGGAAAATGTGACCGGAAACCGTTTTCAGAATTTTCGACGTTTCATCGTATAAAAGTTATTTGAAATGTTGTGTACACGTTTGTATATATATATATATATTCAAGTATATGAAATGTTATAAACATAGATTAGTAATATAATTAGGGTTAAGTGTAATTAATTAAGTTAAGAAAATGATAATGTGACACTTTGCCAACTATAATAAAAAAATAAAAAGAGAATTTCACATCATTAGGAGACATTAGTACATTAGATTACTTATGCATGTTGACTTTGATTTGATGGGAGGGTGGCTAAGTGTGGGCTTAAATGGGTGAGGTAGAGGAGAGGGTGTGACATGGCATGCATGTGTGGAGGGTAGAGTACATGAGGGTAAAAAGGTAATTTGCTATTTCTATTTCATATAAAACTAATTTTTCATCTTTCTTATTCAATTTATTTTTAGTTTCTCTTCTCTTGTCTTCATTAAAGCTTCATGAAACCTTTTAATGGCTTCCAAAATAACTTTTCATGTTTTAAGTTTTCAAAAATTAACTTTTAAATGTTTTAAAAACTTGTTTAAAGGTTTCATCTTTTCCATTTAAATTTCTTCCATTTTACTCGAAATGGTTTCGGCTATAACTTCTTACAAACACTCCAAAACCAGATGTTCTTTCTCTAAAACCATGTATATTTCCAGTGGCTACAACTTTGTAGTATACCACCATTTCTTATTTCGAGCTTAGATGTTTCAAATATTCATTTTCTAGCAAGAGTGTTTCTGAACCTAGATTTTTATGTCCGAAAGTACCCCTTACTTTTTTGGCTATAACGTCCTTAAAATTTAACTTTTTTGAGTGATAATATTTTTCAAATCATAGAGGAAAGAATAATCTAAAACTTTCCTTTTTACCACTTTTCCAAAATCCGAGAGTAAAGGGCCAAAAAGTCGAGTGCAAAATGACCCATTTTCGAGAAGAATTTGTGGTTTTCCAAGCTTTCTGAGCGCTAAATTATTTCAAGTTTAAAAACCTTTGGTGAGTTTAACTCACCTAAAATTTTATTATACCATATTAATGATGTTATAAACGTTTATTGATCGTTTGGATGTTATTTAAATTGTTTGATTGTTTGTTTGTTGGATTTCCGTTTGGAAAATGGATGACATATTAAATTGATCATTATAAACCCATATGATCATCTATTTATTATCCATAACCATTGTTTTGCAAGGAAAATCTGTAGAGCGACCCAAAGGCGGTTTCTCGGCCATACATTATTTTATTTACATCTATATGTTGTTATTGATGGTTTATTGAAATTAATTACTAATATTCCATTTTATAGTTTAAATGTTGTTATAGCGTTTTTCGCTATATCATCATTTATTAAATTTCAACCCAAAACCCTGTCATATGAACTTGAACTTGTATTTCTGCTAAAATGAATATTGAAAATTTAATAATCATTTTGATTAATGATAATTTATATTAATTAATCTTTTAAATTAATTAATTCGAGATTACTTAACCAATTTAATAAATGATGATTTAAAATTGGTTTATCTTTAGATTGAATTAATCATTTTTGTTAATGATGTTTTATACTTAGTTGATCATTTTAACTAATGATTATTTGAGTTTAATTAGTTAATTATTTTAATTAATGATAATAGAGTTTAATTAATTAATTACTGATAATTGAAATTAATAATCATTTTAATCAATGATATTTAAAAGTAATAAATCATTTTAAAAAATTATATTTGAATTTAATTAATCATTTTAATTAATGATTGTTTTAGATTTAATTAATTTTTTAACTAATGATATTTTGAATTTAGTTAAATCATTTTAATTAATGATGTTTTATAATTAAATAAATCATTTTAACAAATGATGTTTTAATTAATTGTTTTAGCTAATGGAGTTTGAATTTAATTAATCCAATTAATTTATGATTATTTGAACTTAACTAATTGTTTTAATTTATGGAATTTAAAATTATTTATCATTTTAATTAATGATGTTTGAGATTATTTTTTCATTTAATTGATGGTTATTTGAATTTAATAAATCTTTTTAATTAATGATATTTAAAGTTAATTAATTAATTTAATAAAAAAGAATTTAAGTAAATTAACTAATATAATAAAAATTGCTTTAATAAACTGATTTAAAGTTAATTGACTGATTTAACAAAGATTTTAAAGTTAATTTACCAATGTTATAAAAGTGTTTGGAAATAATTATCTAATTTATTATCGATATCGAATTGTTTATTTAAAGGGATTTTAAATGTGATTAATTATCTTTCGGAATAATTAATAACTTTTTAAAAGTATAAAAAGGAATTGGAACTCGATTATTGGGATGATAAGTTGGATAATCTTCTGGGTGTTCGATCTGATGTTGGTTTAGGCCTTCGGGGTCGTGCACTTGGAAAAAATTATTCTCTTAACGTTTTAACAATCTAGAACTAATTCTAAAAGTGTTTTATCAATACGAAAATCAAACCAAAAAGTTTAGTTCGTTTTTTAAAAAGAAAATGTTTGATTTGTTTATGGAAATGAATTATTTCTGTAAAGAGATTCACTTATATGGAAACGACTTATCGTATAATTAGCACTAAACATCGAACAATTAAACTTGTCGCTATTTCGAAAGTTAAGAATAATCGTGTGACATAACTTTGATGTAACACTACCTTGACTTGTCCGGTATTATTATTAACCCAGAAATGGTATAAGTTTGAATTCAATGAGCGGTGATAAGCATACAAGACTTAATTTCCATATACGATCGTTTTATGTCCTCGACAGTTGGTATTTAGCTATCGGTTACTTCAGCCACTTTATTTCGTCACTCTAAGATGATGTGTTGCTTATTTGAGCTTTGTTATCCTTTGTCGGAAATGACTAAACCCAAAGAGTGAGTGGAGGCCAACCTATGTAGGGTTGCACCCATTAGGGTATCTTCGCATCCACTCTATATTGGATTCGGTGTTGCGTATTGAGATGTGAAATACACGGATACTCGGTAACAGTTGGCGGGATCTGGCTTAGAGGTTTTCGAGAGCCATCGGAGTTCACAAGTATATTTCTAGAGGTATACTTTCGGTGAGGGGGGAGCACCCTCTTAGTGATTTGTTGGAAAATTTCCTTTCCTTATTTGATTTTTATCCATGAATCTGTTTTAGCTTTAAAATTGCCATGAGTATAGCCAACTCCCTATCATGACATTTAAGTGTTTATTTAGTCCATTCTATCGAGTTTGGACTGTTACTTTATTTAGCTCATGCTATCGAGTTTGGACTGTTACTTTATTTAGCCCATTCTATCGAGTTTGGACTGTTACCTTATTTAGTCCATTTTATTAAAATGGACTGTTTTTTCCTTGTTCTATCCATTGTGTCCAGTTTGGATTTTAATCGGTTGATTTCCATTCTTTCAAGTCTGGTTGATATTATTTATGCTCGATCATATTTGGTTCTGTTTCCTAATATTCATTTCTGCTATTGCCTAAATCGATGTTATTCTTGTGAGGTAAAAACCCATTCCGTGTTAGCGGCGTGGTCTCACTGAATTTTTATATATGTTTCCCCTTATTCGAGTTATCTCACGCTGGTATTTTCAGACTGATCCGGGTGTTAATTATTTACAATGCTTGGATCAGACCGAGTATTTTCCCAGGTTGACTTTGGTATTATGGGATTCATGGAGGGGAGCTGAAGATTCACCTGTCGTAGTACTTTATTTTTCCGCTATATTATATAGTATACCTATCGGCATTTGTAAGATCAAGATTTTATAACAGTCCAGCTGATATGGTTTATTTTTAGCTCTGATTTACTTTGTATTTTTTTAAAGAGACGGTTTCTACTGTCTTTGTTATATTATATGTTGTCGATTCCGTTGTGAGATTATGTTTTTCTATGTAGTCTATTCTTTTCTTTTTATTTACCCTAACAATCTGCCCTTTTGTCGGTTGGATGCGCGACATTGGAACACAGCGGTAGTGTTCGGTGTTAACTTTCGATGGTCAAAATGGCGGGTCGTTACAGCATGGTATCAGAGCGCAAGGTTAAGCGAGAACCATGGCTTTGGTAGGGTTTGGCTCATTAGAGATAGGGTAAGTGACAACCTAGAATGAGTTTGAGAGTAATATATATACGAGAGCGTATTTGTTAATGTTATAAAAACGTATTATGTTAATTGGTCTATTGACACTTTATGAATTCTGGTCGAGATGTGGGACGCCACGGTATCGATAAGGGTTTCTAAACACTCGACCAAGGCTAATGGACATGGTATTGAAATTTTTGAAAATTTGGCAAATTAAATATTTTGCCTAGGATTATATTTCATATATATAAAGGAATGATTTTTAAAACTCTATATAGTTATATAGTGTGTTGGTTTAAATGTGATAATATGTATTTATTATCACTATTGTTTGTTCGATTATGCTTAACTTCAATAAGAAGCATTAAATGTTGTTTGTTGATTGCTACATTGTGCTCGATCCAATTAGGAGCATTTATAGCTTTGATTTAAATGAACCCTTTGTGAATTAATTTTCACAAATTGACTATAAAGTATTCATAGAAAATGTTGGCTTGAAAATTCACCTTTCAATAATGGTGGGTTAAGAATTAAACTTTATAAATGGTTGATGATATAATCTAAATAGTGGGATAAGATATTTAGAGAATAAATATTCGATATAATTTTATTATAATAAAGAAGGATTATTATAATATGAAATGATTTTTATATAAAGGAAATTTTATATAAATTTAGAAATGTGTTTAAAAAGAATTTGAGAATCTAAATCCTAGAATTTTTGAAAAAAAAATAATTACAAAGGAATATTTAAGAAATGAAATAGCGGTACTTTTGAAAGTAATTGAAAATGAAATTATTTTGGGAAGTCTAATTTTAAAGGGATGCATTTTCTTTGGGATAATTAGGAGGAAATTGTTTCGATTAGTTTCGTGGTAATCTGAATAATCTTCTAAGTGACGATCAGATGTTTGCTTAGGCGAACTTGTGGAATACTTAGTAAATTATTCTCGTTATCATTGTACGATCGAAATGAGTTTAAATTCGAATAAACCCAAAATGAGTTTTCATAAATAAATTGTTTGAAGTCATTATATATAAAATATATATGAAGTATGCTTTCAAAGATAAGTTCTGAAAATTTAACACAGGTTTAAATTAGGTTAAATTAAATAGGAAGGTTTTGATAAACATTGTTTTATTAAAACCATATAATTGTTTAAAACATCTAAGTAGTATGAACTACTTGTTGATTGGGTCTACCCATAAATAATATTCATTTTAACACTCTAAATAAAAGAAGGTTAATAGGTTGACTCGAATTTTAAGAAACCATAATTTGATTTGATCTCCATTTGGATCTTTAAAAAAGTAAAATAAAATTTGTATGTACTTTCAGGATATAAAAGAATATTATATAAGTAAATAAAGGGAATAAGTTATGATTTGATGTTTTATAAAGAAATAACTTTATAAAATACTTCTGAAAAAATTTGGGTGAGAATTTATGAAATAATTCATAAATAATTTTAGTATTGAATAAAATACTAAGTGAAAATATAAGTGAACTAGAAATCAATATAATTAAGAAATTAATAAAATATAGAGTATGACATTCCATTTTGTCCGAGTTAGTTTGGATAATCTTCTGAGCAATAAACAAAGGCTGATGAGAAAAATGGTACGCTTAGAAAATTATCTATATTTTGGACAATTAAGAAAGTTTTGAACCTAAGTTAAAATATGTTTGTAAGTCATTTGACATTTCAAAACAATGTTAAGTGATAAGTTTTTCCTTATGGAATTTGATTGACTGTTGTTGTTAGTTTATTCCTTCATGGAATTTGATTGATTGAATTTGATTGAATGGAATTGATTGGCTGTGGGATTTCATATACCATTGTCTATAAAGTTTAAATTATAGACAAAGGATTTTTAATTGTTGATATTAAGACCTAAATCCCGGTGATTTTGAAAAAGGAGATTTTTAAAGATTTTTGGAAAGGAATGATATTTATTCACTCTAGTTGGTGTTTTTGGAGGAACCGGAATAACACTGGATGCTCCATGTTGTTTTGATTCTAGAGTTCACCTTAATTTATTTAGAGGAATCCCCTTCTTGTCCTTTTGATTTTGATCTTTGATTTTCTCATCTGAGAAATTTGAAAATAAAATTTTGAATTGAAAAACTTGGGTATTTAGATCTAAATTCACCATCTAAAAAAAATTAGATGCATGGCATCTATTATAGTATATCCTCTTGTTTGTCGCATATGATTGAGATATGGTTGTTGGTTGCATGTAGATTTATATCATGCTAGTTTTTGCGTGTAGAGTGACATCATATTGTTTTTGTCAGCCTGATTTTCTTTTATATTTTTGTAAGTACAGGCATGCAAGAGATTGCTATTAATCCTTATGCACCTGCATTTGCATAGAAGATAATAAATTACTTGCCAAAATATAAATCAAAGGCAAAAAGGTATGTAATAAATTTACAAAACTTGAATTGGTTGATGATTTTATGCCCATATTTGGGAGGTCACTTGGATTTTGTTTTCTTTGATTGGTTTGGAGCCCGTAGAGGCGATTTGTAATTTTACCGATCAAGCCGCGCAAAGGAGACGCTGGTGAAATTTTTCGAAAATTTTAGAGTTGGAAAATTTTTAAGAAATTTTTGAAATTTTTTGGATAACTAAAATTTGATTTTTGATTTATAACTTGGAATGAATGAGTGGAAGGGAATTAATTGTTATAAGTGAACTGATTTAAAAGATTTGAACATTTTGGAATATATTCCAACTAATTTGTTTGAAAAGTTAATAAGTTTAATGACCCATTCTAATTAATTGTTTTAAATTTAAGGGTTTGGAAACATTTTCTTCATTAGGAATTTCGAAGACGAAATTCATTTAAGGGGTGGGGGAGAATGTAACAACCCAAAATTATGGTCATTTTATTTTAAATATTTAATTAATTTTAGATATTTAAATATTTGGATTTTGCTATTTAATACTTGGAATTCAATAATAGTGATCGATTAAATATTTGAATTAAGAATTAAATATTTGAATGGTGAACAAATATGAACTAAATAGATTTAATAGTGTCATTTAACTTCTTTTAATTAAGAAATTATAATGGTGAATCATATTGCAAATTTATTACAATAACAAATGGTTCGAATATAATAAATAACAAGAAAAATCAAATTGTAATAAAACGACCCAGAATTTCACTGCTTTGATTTGCGAATATTTAATTAATTTTAAATATTCAAATAAATGGTTTTGTAATGAAAATAAAACTCTTTTTAATAATAAATAATAATGGTGAAATAGTTTTTAAAATTTGTTTATAAAAATATATAGTTCGATGAAAGACAGAAATGTGTCCTGAAACCGTTTTTCAAATTTTCGACATTTCATCATATAAAGTTATTTGAAATATTGTGTACACATTTGTGTATATATATATATTCAAATGTATGCAATTTTATAAACATAGATTAGTAATTTAATTAGGGTTAAGTGTAATTAATTAAGTTAAGAAAATGTTGATGTGACACTTTGCCAACTATAATAAAAAAATAAAAAGAGAATGTCACATCATAAGGAGACATAAGTACATTAGAGTACTTATGCATGTTAACTTTGATTTGATGGGAGGGTCGCTAGGTGTGGGCTGAAATATGTGAGGAAGAGAAGAGAGTGTGACATGCCATGCATGTGTTGAGTGTAGAGTACATGAGGGTAAAAAGGTAATTTGCTATTTCTATTTCATATAAAACTAATTTTTCATCTTTCTTATTCATTTTATTTTCAGTTTCTCTTCCCTTATCTTTCTTAAAGCTTCATGAAACCTTTTAATGGCTTCCAAAATAATTTTGATGTTTTAAGATTTCAAAAATTAATTATTAAATGTTTTAAAAACTTGTTTAAAGGTTCCATCTTTTCCATTTAAATTTCTTCCATTCTACTCGGAATGGTTTCGGCTATAACTTCTTACAAATACTCCAAATCTAGATTTTCCTTTTTTCGAACCATGTATATTTCCAGTGGCTACAACTTTTTAGTTTACCACTTTTTCTTATTTCGAGCTTAGATGCTCCAAAAATTCATTTTCTTGCAAGAGTGTTTTTGGACCTAGATTTTTATGTCCGCAAATACCCCTAACTGTTTTGGCTATAACTTCCTCAAACTTTAACTTTTTTTGAGTAATTATTTTTTTAAATAATAGAGGAAAGAATAATCTAAAACTTTTCTTTTGGCCACTTTTCTAGAATCCGAGAGTAAAGGGTCAAAAAGTCAAGTGCAAAATGACCCATTTTCGAGAAGAATTTGTGGTTTTCCAAGCTTTTCGAGCTCTAAAGTATTTCAAGTTTCAAAAACTTTGGTGAGTTTAGCTCACCTAAAATTTTATTATATCATATTAATGATGTTATAAACGTTTAAAGATCATTTGGATGTTAGTTAAATTGTTTGATTGCTTGTTTGTTGGATTTCCGTTTGGAAAATGGATGACATATTAAATTGATCGTTATAAACCCATATGATCATCTATTTATTATCCATAACCATTGTTTTGCAGGTAAAATCTGTAGAGCGTCCTAAAGGGGGTTTCTCGGCCATAAATTATTTTATTTACATCTATATGTCGTTATTGATGATTTATTGAAATTAATTACTGATATTCCATTTTATAGTTTAAATGTCTTTATAGCGTTTTTCGCTATATCGTCATTTATTAAATTTCAACCCAAAACCCTGTCATATGAACTTGAGCTTGTATTTCTGCTAAAAAGAATATTTAAAATTTATTAATCATTTTGATTAATGATAATTTATATTAATTAATATTTTAAATTAATTAATTCGAGATTAATTAACCAATTTAATAAATGATGATTTAAAATTGGTTTATCTTTAGATTGAATTAATCATTTTTGTTAATGATGTTTTATACTTAGTTGATTGTTTTAACTAATGATTATTTGAGTTTAATTAGTTAATTATTTTAATTAATGATAATGGAGTTTGATTAATTAATTAATGATAATTGAAATTAATAATCATTTTAATCAATGATATTTAAAAGTAATAAATCATTTTAAAACATGATATTTGAATTTAATTAATCATTTTAATTAACGATTGTTTTAAATTTAATTAATTTTTTAACTAATGATATTTTGAATTTAGTTAAATCATTTTAATTAACGATGTTTTATAATTAAATAAATCATTTTTTACAAATGATGTTTTAATTAATTGTTTTAGCTAATGGAGTTTGAATTTAATTAATCCAATTAATTTATGATTATTTAAACTTAATTAATTGTTTTAATTTATGGAATTTAAAATTATTTACCATTTTAATTAATGATGTTTGAGATTATTTATTCATTTAATTGATGGATATTTGAATTTAATAAACCTTTTTAATTAATGATATTTAAAGTTAATTAATTGATTTAATAGAAAAGGATTTAAGTAAATTAACTAATATAATAAATTTGCTTTAATAAACTGATTTAAAGTTAATAGACTGATTTAATAAAGATTTTAAAGTTAATTTACCAATGTTATAAAAGTGTTTGGAAATAATTATCTATTTTATTATCGATATCGAATTGTTTATTTAAAGGGATTTTAAATGTGATTAATTATCTTTTGGGATATTTAATATTTTTTTTTTAAAAGTATAAAAAGGAATTGGAACTCAATTATTGGGATGATAAGTTGGATATTCTTTTGGATGTTCAGTCTAATGTTGGCTTAGGCCTTCGGGGTCGCGCACTTGAAAAAAATTATTCTCATAACGTTTTAACAATTTGGAACTAATTCTAAAAGTGTTTTACCAATATGGAAATCAAGCCAAAAAGTTCAGTTCGTTTTTTAAAAAGAAAAAGTTTGATTCGTTTATGGAAATGAATTATTTTTGTAAAGCAAATCACTTATATGGAAATGACTTATTTGTATAATTAGTACTAAACATCGAAGAATTAAACTTGTCGCTATTTCGAAAGTTAAGAATAATCGTGTGACATGACTTTGAGGTAACACTACCTTGACTTGTCCAGTATTATTATTAAGCCAGAAATGGTACAATTTTGAATTCAATGAGTGGCGATAAGCATACAAGATTTAATTTCCATATACGATCGTTTTATGTCCTTGATAGTTGGTATCTCAACTATCGGTTACTTCAGCCACTTTATTTCGTCACTCTAAGACGATGTGTTGCTCATTTGACCTTTGCTATCCTTTGTCGAAAATGTCTAAAGCCAAAGAGCGAGTGAGGGCCAAGCTATGTGGGGTTGCTCCCATTAGGGTATCTTCACATCCACTCTAGATTGGATTTGGTGTTGCGCATTGAGATGTGAAATACCCGGATACTCGTTTGAGTTGGCGGGGTCCGGTTTGAAGGTTTCCTAGAGCCATCGGAGTTCTCAAGTATATTTCTAGAGATATACTTCCGATGAAGGGGGATCACCCTCCTAGTCATTTGTTGGAAAATTTCCTTTCCTTATTTGATTCGTATCCCTGAATCCGTTTTAGCTTTAAAATTTCCACGAGTAGAGCCAACTCCTCATCATGGCATTTAAGCATTTATTTAGTCCATTCTATCGAGTTTGGAATGTTACTTTATTTAGCCCATTCTATCGAGTTGGACTATTACTTTATTTTGCCCATTCTATCGAGTTTGGACTGTTACTTTATTTAGCCCATTCCATTGAGTTTGGACTGTTACCTTATTTATCAAGTTGGATTGTTTTTCCTTGTTCTATCCATTCTATCCAGTTTGGATTTTATATACTCGGTTTATTTCCATTCTTTCAAGTCTGGTTGATACTATTTATGCTCAATCATATTTGGTTTTGTTTCCTGATATTCATTTCTGCTCTTACCTGAATGAATGTTATTCTTGTGAGGTAAAAACCCGTTCCGCGTTAGCGGCGTGGTCTCACAGAATTTTTATATATGTTTCCCCTTATTCGAGTTATCTCATGCTGGTATTTTCAGACTGATCTGGGTGTTATTTATTTATAATGCTCAGGTCAGTCCGAGTATTTTCGCAGGTTGGCTTTGGTATTATAGGATTCATGGAGGGGAGCTAAAGATTCACCCGTCGTAGCATTTTATGTTTCGGGTGTATTATATGGTATACATATCGGCAATTGTAAGGTCGGGATTTTATAACTGTCCAGCTGATAAAGTTTGTTTTTAACTCTGATATACTTTGTATTTTTTGAAGAGACAGTTTCTACTGTCTTTATTATATTATATGTTGTCGATTTCGTTGTGAGATTATGTTTTTCTCTGTTCTCTGTTCTTTTCTTTTTATTTACCCTAACAATCTGCCCTTTGGTCGATTGGATGCGCGATATTGGAACACAGCGGTAGTGTTCGGTGTCGACTTTCGATGGTCAAAATGGCGGGTAGTTACACTGATACTGGTACTACTATTAAATTAATGCAGAAACTGAAACTACGATGATACTTATAACCAAGTTCAATTACAAAGAGTAAATCTATGTCAATTTAAAAATATGCTAATACACTTTTATAACTAGGTTTAATTACAATAATTTGCCAAAAAAATTCATACAACTAATTACAAATCTCAATAAATTCATAACGACATGAAAATAATCATATCTTCTTAGAAGCTTAACAACTACGCTTGAAGTGACCAAATTGCTTGCATAAACCACATTTAATTTTCTTATTTTGAAAATATGCAAATCCTCCTTTGCTTTGATAGAAGGTCTACCAGCAGCACGTTTCTTCTTAGGTGGCTTAATAACATTTTCAACATTAGCATCAACAATAAGCATATTAAAATTTGGTGGATTTATAGCATTAGCATGTGAACAACGATAAGCATCAACAGTGAAATAATACTCAATAAAATCATTAACGAACAATTTTGACTTGTTCATGCACTTAATAGCATGAGCACAAGGAGATCCTATAATCTTTTTTTGATTGCAACTACAAATCCATTCTTTAAGATCAATACGATGAGAGTTTGGCAATTTTACTTCAAAAATAAACTTTGAAGACTTGAATACATCCCATCCAAATCCTTCATCAATCAATTCACCTAAACGAAACTCAATAGAACGACAAAAAGTAGTGTTCCACAAATGTACTCCTCTCTCCTTGTAGCCATTTATTCCATAACTTTAACACGAATTCCATCTACACATGTGATAATAGGCAAGGCTCATTCATCCAAAATCCAACTATTGAAACTTTTAGCAATATTTGAACTATATTCACCATAACGTTTTCCTAGTAAAAACAAACTAAACCACTTATCATATGGCTTATCCTTTAAAAAATTTATAGTAGTAATACCACCAATTTCACAAAAGTTAGAATTTGCTTCTTCAAATTCTTATATACTATAAGCGCTAGAACACATTTTGAACAAATCAACAACAGACAAATTCGCATTTTTTGCCTTTACTGTTGGCAGAAGATTATGTTCCATCTAAAGATGGCAATAACTATGAAAGGCTGAAGGAAAAATATTATGAACACCTACAACCAAACCTTTATGGCGATCTGACATAAAAACCAAATCATTATTTTCTTGAAGAATTTTTTTGAATGATTCAAAAACCATTTCCATTTATCCACATTTTCCAGAGAAATTATACTCATAGCTAAAGGGAAAAAACCTGCAAAATAAGATATATTATAACAAATTTTAATGAAATATTAACTGAATTCTGATACCAGCTAACAATTAAACTCCGATACCAGATGTGAACTAAATTCTGATATTATACAGTATAACTTTTTTAAATTCTGATACCAACTACTATATAAATTCTGATACAAAATATTAACTAAAATCTAAAACTACATAAAACAACTTTTTTAAAATCTTATACCAACCATCAAGTTTAATTTAATGCACAATAGTATCAAAATTTTGATACTATACTATATAACTTTTTTCAAATCCTAATATCAACTATAAACTAAATTTCCATAACACAAAGTAATTAAATTCTAATACCATACAATATATTTGTTCTAAAATTTTAATATTATATATAAGATTTTGATACTAAAATGTAACAAAATTCTAAATTAAATCTTTTGTATATTAATAACAAAAAAACAATACAACTACATGGTAGAATAAAATAAAAATATACCTTGACTACCATTTTTGTAGTAGCACCCATTAAAACACTCGAACTCCCCTTAAATGAGTGGCATCTAAATATAACATAGCTCTATAATGCTTGAATCCAAGCAAACAAGAACCAAAGTCAATAAACACCCTCTCAAATTGATTATTACAAGGATCAGCATCCATATCAACATAACTACTAGGATTACATTTCTTCAATGCTTCTAAATACCAACTCAAATCATTATAGGACATAGCATCATTACCATGCAATTCAATCAAAGAAAGTTGTATCCCTATATAAGTAAAAGAGTAAGCCAAATGAAAATTGTCTTCTCTTCTAAAACCAACTATTATATCTTTAGGTTTTTTACTAGGACAATCACGAATCTCATCAATGATCAACGAATTAACAAGCCTATTAGAAATATGAGGATTATTCACATCCTTAAGACCAGCCCCACAAGAATGATCACTAATAAAATATCCAATGAAAAACCTATTAAGATGTCCATAATCACAAGAACCATGCACGTTAAAAAGACAACCATCTTTAGACCAGAGCAAATAGAAGTAATTCTTACAGGACAATTCTTCAAAAGCACCAATTCATATCTGTTTTGAATTTGGTATGCCACAAAAATTTCTTTGAAATCATCAGTTTCTCCAAAAAAAAACTAACACAAACATAAATTAATAACTTTGAACCTCTCTGCAACATATCTTTCAAATAATTTTTACTACGAACAACATTAGAACATAAAGATCCACTAGAAGATGAATAACTAGGACGATTATATAGGTGAAATCAAAATAGAACTACCACCATCATTTTTCAAATAAAGAATTCTTAAATTTAATAGTAAAAGGAAAGAATACACTCTTCTTATAAAATTGAAAATAAATTATATTTTGAAGATCCAAATCGGTATCAACTATGATAACTTTATTCTTAAGAACATATGAAATCCACAAATGAGTAAGTTGGGACCAATAACGACAAATTTCATTCTTCAAATCATAGAAAGAACAATCAATGGACAACCGAGTGCTTAAAGTATTATCATCAAATACAAACACAACAAGAAGGCTATTGTCACCACTACAAAAAAACATCAATAAAAAATGTTTTTTTTCTTCAGATTATCATTTTTATTCTGTAACAATATCATTTTCTTTATATAAAAAAAATATAAACAAAATAGATATCACAGAAATGTTAGAATGATACATACTGACACTGAAACTGATACTATAACTAACCCTGACACTGATACTAAAACAGATACTTAATTAATTTCAATACATGTTATGCGCTTGCATCATAATCTATTATACACCATACCATATAATTGTTATATACATAATACATTGAGTCGAACTAAATGGCACACAAACAATTCTGATAACTTAGTCACAATAGCAAAAAGATAACTGTTGTACAAAGCAAACTTTCTTCGATTCATTTAATTATTGATTCATGTCATTCTGTTTACTTTTACTAACTTCATTATTTTTATATATTCAAACAGACAAAATACTAATTTACAAAATCTTGAAAAATGTACAAATTGATACCTAATGGAGGTATTGCAATTCGCTAACAATATATTTTCTTTCATACCAAATTTGACATGGAATATATGTCATTGAACAAAAACCAAATACCAAACAATTTAAAGCACATAAGAGAAACAATGTTGCATAAAAATAGAAAAAAACCAGAAGTATATGTTACCGCTTCCCAAATTTGTCATAGAATATCAAAAAACTAAACATAGCAATAACGTTGAATTTCAAATTAAAACAAAAAAAAAGAAAATGAAATTAGAAATGACATAAATCAAAGAATTAAACACCGACGGAAGAAAGTATCAAAACAGAATTAAAGAATCATACCTAAATCTAGATATCACAATGCCAATGAAAGCAATGAGAGATGCAATTATTAGGAAGAAGAAGTAATTCACGCAGGAGAATAAAGAAACGATGAAGAAGAGAATAAACTTACTAATGTGCAACGTAGTAGAAGAAGAAAAAAATATAACGAGTGCACGGCCTAAAAAAAAGTTAGGGCCGAAACGAAAATTAAAACGTTTTTGTCTTGAGTTGAAATATTACTGGATTATGCTAAATCCTAAAAATGCCTTTAAAAATGTACTAGAGTATTTTCCTGTAAGTTTTATGTATAATAAATTTGCAAAGAAGATAATGATTAATGAATGATACATTAGCAAACGAAGTTAAATTCAATACCTTTTATTACAAATTTATATATGCATTATTTATTATAAATATATCATTAATATTCTTGAAACTTAATAATATAATAAATTTTCAAATAATGTTTTTCAGAAATTAAGTATCGTTATACGGTCATGTTCTCACCATTATAAAGTTATATTAGTGTAGTTTCATAACATCTAAGTGTGTTTGATTCATCGGTGCATATTTTCATACTTTAATCATGTATCAACTATACATAATCGAATATGCATTAAAAAACCCTAGACTCTTAAACATATATTGACTTACAGTATTTTATATACAATCTGAGACTTGTAATACAACTATGTACTACCACGGTTATAATAGCTAGGCATTTCGGTTTTGATATGTGAGGTCATAGATTCGGATCCTTAAATGTTGACTTTTACGAGCATCTCCAACGGAAAGTTCAACATTATATATTGTAATATATAACCCCAAATGGTTGTCCAATAGAGTGTAGAATTGTAATCGGTTACAAATTCAGTGAAAATGATTCCATATCTTTAATTTGTTTGGGCGCTGGTTCAACAAGCGCCCAAACAAATTAAAGATATGGAATCATTTTCACCGAATTTGTTTGTTTAACAAGTGCCCATTTTTTAGGCGCCTGTTGAACAAGCGCCTGAAACCATATCTTTATCAATAGTTGGAACTAAAACACAATTTTTTGGTCCGGTCGTAAAATTCCAAAAATACATTTATATGCAAAGAAAAGGTTAGTAGTTGTCCGCATCTCCAGTGGAGCTGGCATGGGTCCAAAGCAGAGAGAGAGGATTCGAGCCTTGCAAGCTTCACTTTAGCAGCATGTTATTCATGGAGGCATGCAATAATCCCTACCAAAGGACTAAATTCATGGAATCGAAAAGTGTCACCGTGAAGGTCAAGGCAGAATGAGGGGGGGAGGGGGTCCTCTTACATCCTCAGCTTACGAAAGTAGGTTTTTAAAAAAAAAAAATATTAATAGTTCCACCCAACTTAGAATTAAATTTAACATTTTTCAAGTGAAAACCTTTAAATGTGTATAAGGTTACGATTTCGAAACTTATTCCAGCAAATAATTATATTTTATTCTTTATACCTTTAAAATTATTTTATCAAAAATACATAGAAATTTTAAAATCGGTAATTTTATATGGGTTTTTTTATATGCACATGCATTGCATTTGTTATAAAATTTTAATTATAATTTGTAAAGCTCGACTGCTTGTTCAACAAGCGTGTGCTTGTTGAATAAGCTTCTAAATGCCATACGCTTGTTGATCAAGCCTTGTGCTATTTCCAGGCCCGGCCCAAGCCCAAACCCAAGGCGAACAAGACTTATGTCTAGGGCAACGGTAACGCAAGGGGCAGCAAAAAAATTAGAAAAAAAAATTATTCTCGTTCGATCTCTCGACTGTCGTAGTCGCACGCCACCAGCCTAGCAGCGATCACCACCGCAGGCGCAACCTTCCACGCACCACCAGACCCACTCGCGCGCGGCGCGCCACCAGAACGGAATTGACAAACGATTGCAGCGCCAAATCCAATTTTTCCCTAATTTCAATTTTCAATTTTGTTGCTACAGCCTACAGCGCCACCAGAACGGAATCCACTCAGTGCTTTGCTGCCCTACCTCAGTAGTCACTACCTGTGGCTGTGCCGCTGTGCTTTGTTGATTTTTTAAAATGTAAGTTTTCTATTGATTTTATTTTTAAAGTTAAACTTGATTGCTGCTGTTGAAACTTGAAAATATGATTGCTGGATTAATATGATATGTAGCCTGTAGGATTGCTGTTGGATTAATATGATGGCTGCTGTTGAAACTTGAAAATATGATTGTTGTTTGAACTTTTCAGTTACACTTGGTTACAATAAATAATGGTAGTAGACTATTGGAGAAAAGAATAGTAGAAATTGTAATTTCAGCATAGTTTTAACAGAGTTTTCGCTTTCTGTATTCTGATGATTTTTCTGAACTGTCAATAGGTATTTCGCTCTCTTGGTTAACTATCCAACTTGGAAAATCTGGGTATAACACTAACTAAAAATGAAGCATATATATCTGTGAATGAATATTTTTTTGAGTTGAAAGTTAATTGAGTTGTTTTAATATTTTTGTGAATGAATAATTTTTTTGAAAATGAACAGACATCCTTTTTATGAATGAATTTGAAAATGAATAACATTGATTTCATACTTTATTTTAATTTGATATAGGATTCGGAAACAAAATTCCGGGTACCAAGATAGGAAGAAAAAACAACACAAAAATGAAGAAGCAAAATCAATGGTAGGCTCAATTTCAAATTTATTTGAAGCAAGACAAAAGAAATCTCAAACTTCAAAATCAAGTCAAGTTGAAGAAATTAACTTTGAGCATGATGATATTGATGTCAATATCGAGATAAATGAAGATGAAGTGCCTAAAAATGAGGATGGTGAAATAGAAATTGAAGATCAACATGTTGTAGAAGTTGTAAACGAGGATAATAATGTACATGTACACGTTAATGATGATGATGAAGTTGTTGGGGATGTAGCTATACTTGATATTGAAAAGGATGTTGATATAAATTGCGATCCGGGATTATGGGGGAAAATTACCGACACCAAACGAATTATGCTAATTCAACGTGGTCCCATCAAAATTAGTGAAAGAAAATGGTATGTTCCCAAGAAATAAGATTGATGGTAGACACTTCTCATTTAAACATTACATCGGCGACTATCCACGGAGAGAAGAGCATGAAAGAAAATGGCTTGTGTACTCGGATGAGTATGATAAAGTTTATTGTTTTTGTTGTCAGCTATTTAAGCATACAAAAAAAACATCCACGTTAGCCGATGAAGGAATTAATGATTGGCATAATTTATCTACTAAATTAAGAGAGCATGAAGGTAATCCATTGCACAATGAAAATTTAATTAAATGGGTGGATTTGCGTAGTGGGCTTCAACAAAAAGCAACAATCGATAAAGCAATGGAAGCGCAAATTGATTTAGAGAAACAACGTTGGAAAAAGGTACTTGTGCGCATAATTGGTGTTGTCAAAACACTTTCTAGAAATAATTTACCATTTCGTGGATCAAATGAGAAAATTTATGAGAAAAATAACGGGTTTTTTGTCAACTTATAGAATTTATAGCCGAGTTTGATCCAATTATGGAAGATCATCTTAGACGGGTGGTAAATAATGAAATCAATAATCATTATTTAAGTCACAAAATTCAAAATGAATTAATAAGTTTGTTGGCTAACAAGATCAAATTAGCAATGCTTACAAATATTAAGAAAGCAAAATACTTCTCTATTATTCTTGATTGCACTCCGGATTTGAGCCATAAGGAGCAAATGTCCATTATTATAAGATGTGTGAATGTTGATGATGCAAATGACATCAAGGTAGAAGAATATTTTATTGGATTCATAACGGTAGATGATACATCCGGGCTTGGTCTTTTTAAAGAGCTTGAAAATGTTTTGGTTTAGCTTAAACTTGATATTAATGATGTGAGAGGACAAGGGTATGACAATGGTTCGAACATGAAAGGTAACAATAGTAAATAAATTTTTTTCTTAAACTTGAGTTTAATTTATTGACAATAATATTAAATACTTAATTGAACTTAATGTAGGTAAACATCAAGGTGTACAAAAAAGGCTACTTGATATGAATCCTAGAGCCTTCTACATTTCATGTGGGTGTCATAGTCTTAATCTTGCATTATGCGATATGACAAAATCATGTATGAAAGCTAGAAACTTTTTTGCATATGTGCAAAAGATTTATACTCTATTTTCCGGCTCAACTCATCGATGGGAAATACTTCGAAGCTATGTGAAAGGTTTGACTCCAAAACCATTATCGGAAACCCGGTGGGAAAGTCACATTGAAAGTGTTAAAGCAATAAGAATGCAAACATCGGAACTAAGAGATGCCTTAATAGATATTGAAAATAATTCTAAAGATGATGTTGTGATGATGGAGGCTAAAGGATTGTGCAAAAATGGTTTGAAAAATTTTGAATTCTTGATTAGTTTGTGTATTTGTTTCACAATATTAGACAATATCAATCGAGTAAGTAAAATAATTCAACGAGAGGAAATGAATATCGAAGATGCAATTACAAATATTAAGGAGCTTGTAACATTTTTTGAAAAACTTAGAGAAGATGGATTTGAAATCATGATGAATGAAGCTAACACTACACCATAACATCCATTTCGTAACACTTATTTTTTCTAGTTACCAACACTTATTTGTGTTGTAGATCAATAACAAAAATAAGCGTTGCTAAGCAAAATTTGTGTGACCGAAAATACACATTTACAATTTTTTTATTGCTGACACATATAAGTGTTAGGAAATCTGATTAAATTGAAATTAACCAAATGTTGGTAGGGCAAAAATGTAAATGAGCATCCTTTGTCATCTGTTGCCCTAATCCTAAACGCTTATTCATTCCTTCAGCTGCCACAAAAAAAAATATTTTTCTCCTTCAGGCGACTATTTCGTCCTCTCACCTTCAGTGAATTGACCACTCTCCTTCAGGCAAGGAATCGACCTCTCTCCTCCAAGAAATCTACCTTAACTTCAAGCAATTCGATTTCGGCCACATCTATTTCTGCCTTCTACCGCATCTAAAATTGCGAATTCGACGACGTTTAGGGCCTTCGGCAACCTGTTAGCAAACGATGACGGTATGTGACCTTGGTCGATCTGACTTTGTTTACATCGATTTCAACTGTGGTAAATGTGTTAATTTAGGGCTTACCATTGTTTCTTTTAACAAATGTTCCTTCCTAATTTCAGACTTCGTGTGAACTAACTTCTTGAATACAACCGGTTATGGGCATTCAGATATTGTCTTTCATATATTATGGTTTTTGTAGTATTAATCCACAGTAATGGAATTTGACTTATATATTTCTACAAGGGTAGCTCGTCAGATGATGTCTAGAATTAAGAATAAAAAACTCAATCGCGAATAAGACACAGAAATATTGAGGGTTAACCACGTAGTTAGATCATGGTTATATCCAAATTGCTATACTAAAATTATTATTGCCTATTTCCCTTAGAAATTTAGTCCATTGAAGTTTGTGTATATGAAGACCAAATTAAGAATGTTACAATTAAATCACAATTGTTCTGAAATTGTGGGATTAGAATTTGGCAGGTGAGGTTCTAATTTTGTTTTAGGCTTTCTTTAGTTTTTGATATTGAATGCTTGAATATATCAAATTAAGAATGTTAGCATTAAGGAAAGATAACATGCAAACTCCATGTGACTCTACTATTAAATCCAAAACTGAAGAGAAACAAATAATGTAACTGTTGTATTCGGGATACATACTTTAGTTTCTCAACCTAGAATTTTTGTTTTAATTTCTTTCTTGAAATATGAATCAAGTATACAAATGAATATCAGGGATGGTTGTATTCTTAATTCACTTTGAGGCAGTATTCTCAATTAAGTAGTTAAACAAATCTATGGTAAACTAATCCGAGGTACAACAGGAATGAAACCATGAGAAGCAAGCTAATGTATGGTAAACTAATCTACGGTAAACTAATCCAAGGTACAACAGGAATGACTTTCAGTTTCAGGGCCTAATGTAGTTAGCTATACGTTTTGGTCATTTATGTGAAAATAACATAGGATTCTTTACAGTTTCCTCTAGTGCATGTTACAAACTCAAATAACTAAAATTCTAAGAGAAAAATAGCAAAACATATAGATATGTTACATTGATGTACATCCCACTCAAGCAATTTCATGTATGCAATACAACCACCACGTATTATTATTTTTATCAACCCCTGCTTATGGAAGGAGATTGCAGTCAAGTTTGACTTAGAAAGGTACGCATATTTCTTTTCTTGTATTTATATTTAATGCTAGTAGCTACAATAAGTTCCATCGTTTATTTTTGTTTTCTTTTCTGTTTATGTCATATTCACACCAACACTTATCTATTTGAGAAACTTGGTCCCATTGCTAAATTATATTATACATGGCTATAGTAAGTCTGCAATATCATCGAACTAATTGTCCTAAATTTATTTAGCCTGATATAATTCAATTTTGTGCAAATCTAAGAGAAATTAGTATTGAGGTGACTGATGTGTAATCAATCATTACTAGGTGAAATCTTAGTATTGCCCATATTATTAATCAAATATATTACTGGGACCATTGTAGGAATTTGCTGAGAACAGAGCATGAGGGACCATATGAAGTTATGAACCTTTGGTAGGTGGTAGCAAATGTGCTAATGGAAAATTCTGACCATCAGAATTTAGAAGAAGTAACAACTCTCTGAGAGGTAATAATTCTTCAAGTAATGCTTCTACGATTCTATTGAAGTTATGAACCTCTAGTAAATTGATCGTAGTTTGTCTTTTTTTTCAAGCAGTAATGCTTCTACGATTCTATTTTTTTGGTTACTTGAATTGAAAATTGCGGTGTCCTGCTTTTATTTTTAGAGTAAAGGGTTACACACACACGTCAAAATGTTATATTAATTATGTGTTGTCAACTTTGATCTTTCTTGTAGGTAGTAGCAAATCCATAAGCAGATATTTCACGAACAACGGTTTGGAAGGCTGGACATAAAAGAAAATCAGGAGAAATACTACCATGTGCCGCGGAAAAATATGTAAGTGTCAGTTTAAAACAAATTTCAACTTATTCCATTGTGTGTTTAGTTTAAATTTGAACTAAACAAATGAAAATTAGGAACAATTTAAAAAGGAACATTGTTCCTAACTTTCTAAGTAGTCTGTCAATAAAAGAACTAACCTTTCAAACCTTGTATGTTGTTAGAATTGAAACAGCAAGATGTGGTGAATAAAAGGTTTCTCCATAAAAAAGTTAGAGGTATTGAACTGAATAGAAACCATATAAATACCATGTACTTTATGCATATGTAAATACAATAGGAATATGATTCCCTGTTACATTGTCCCCATACTTGGATTCATAGGCGTTATGCTGTAACATAGATAATTCATAATGCTATAACAAGGACGTCTTTTTTTCTCTATGTACAAATAATATTTGAAGTACAGGTATTGTGCTAAAAGATACAAGACTAGAATATCAAACAGAACTAGATTAATACCTTCCTGAAGCCTCGCATTACAGTCAAAAAACAGTTATCCGAAGAAAAAATGAAGTAAAAAATGAACAAAATGCTACTAGCTAATTAGTCCTCAGAAATTGATTCAAGAATCTGCCTAAACAAGTAAACATTGCATGGAAGTCTGAGTATTCCTCTTTGTTCATAGCCGAACTTTTCAGTTGCTAACTTCAGCAATGATAAAATGCTGGGATGCTTTAACAACTTTAAACTTATAATGAATTTCTCTACTTCTTCTTCACAACCGTTACCGACTATAATTGGGATGTACCTTTAGCTACCATTACTCTTTCCTGCTTTTTCTTCATTATATTTTGTATTGTTTTTGAAAGTTTTTTCAATAATGAAAATTGAGAAGCAGAGTGGGTTATTATATATAGATATATCAAATATAATAACAGTGGCACATGACATTACTTTTCAATCATTTATTTTGAACCAACAATCAAACACCTAAGCTTGTCAAATAATTATTAGGATTATTGATGTAGAAGTAGCCCTTACAACAATGACTCACTTAATTCCTATTCTACCACAATGTAGGTTAAATTAAGCTTTGAATTTATCTATTATCACTGTTTTCCCCTTAGATTGAAATTAGTATTGAAAACCAAGTTAGTATTTGTAGTTGGTCTTATCATGAATGTCGTTAAACATCATGCACTCCAATATCCATGAGATAAAGAGAAAACTGAGTCGAAACTGAGTCGAAACGGCCCAGTTTCGAAACTGAGCCAAAAACTGAGCCGGGCTCAGTTTCGAACTGAGCCCGGGCTCAGTTTCAAAACTGAGCCGGGGTTACATTATTAATTATCAACTTAATTTAATGTTCAATTTAATTTTTATAAAGGAACTACAAATTCAATTTAACGTGATATTAAATGTAGGCACTTCTAGAGGAACCGGAAAAAAAGAGGAAGTTGGATGATAGTTCTAAGGGTGGAGTCGAAGATCTTGAAGATGACCCAATTGCGGAAGTTTTTGGTTCCGACACGAAGAAAAATGAATTGAATTAACCAACTTAATTATGTATTGTACTTGTTATGAAGTAGTTGATTATGTATTGAATTAACCAACTTAATTATGTATTGTACTTGTTATGAAGTAGTTGACATTGTTATGAAGTAGTTGACTATGAAATTTATGTTGTTATTTGATCATGAATATTGTAAATTTTGGGTTCATATTGAATGTATTATAATAATGCATATCATGTTAGTTATTAATTGTTTATTAATGTTAAAATAATTGACTATATTGAAAATGAAAATATTTCAGCGTTATAAGCGTTGGCAATTAAAATTTACCAATGCTTATAAGCGTCAGCATAGAAAATTAAACAATGTTGGATGGTTAATTTGCCAACGTTTATAAGCGTTGCTAAATAATATACACCAACGTTTATAAGCATTGGCGAATACAACCTTCCAACGCTTATAAGCGTTGGGAAACTAAACTCCCCAACGTTTATAAGCGTTGGCAATAAATTGCGACGCCCCTACAGCGATGCTAATAAGCGTTGCTGAAACTGTTTGCGACAGTTATACTCATTGGGAATCACCTGTTTTGGTGTAGTGTAAAGAAATTGCAATTGAAGTCGGTATTGATCCAATCTTTTTGGAAAAGAGAGTTGTGCGTAGAAAAAAATAATTTGATGAAGATATCGAAGAGAATAATGATATGCAATCTTCTGAAGATAATTTTCGAGTTACTTATTTTCTTCATATAATAGATCAAGCTTTAACTTCACTTAGAGATCGGTTTGAGCAATTTAAGCTTTATGAAGGAACTTTTGGTTTTTTGTTAAACTTGAAGTTTAAAAATATTGACGATGGTGAGTTAAAGAACCATTGCATGAAATTAGAAGGTTTTTTGAAACATAATGAAGAGCAAGATATTTGTGGTAAAGAATTATTCTACGAGCTTCGACAATTAAAAAGGATTCTGCCATCTAAAGTAACTAAATCCATTTATATTTTAAATTTTCTGAGGTCTTATCGAGATGTAAGTGGATTTTTGAATGTTTGGGTTGCTTATCGAATTTTGTTGACTATTCCGGTAACGGTTGCTTCGGCAGAAGGAAGTTTCTCAAAGTTGAAATTGATTAAAACATACCTTCGGACTACTATGTCGCAAGAAAGGTTAAGCGGATTATCTATGATTTCAATTGAAAATGAGTACTTGGATATGCTTAACTATGAAGGGATAATAGACGAGTTTGCTTCAAAAAATGCGAAAAAAAGTTGTTTCCGTTAATTGCATTAGTATGCTATGATATAATGTTGACATTTTGGTTTTTGATATGTACTTTAAATGGTTTAGTAGACCAATATTTTGTAATTATCGTTCTATATATGAAAAAGTTTTCATATTGTTTGTACATTAAAAAATTTCATTTTATTTCTACATTTAAAATTATCGCTCTCTTTTAAAAAATAGGGCAAAAGGAAATGAAAAAATAAAACTCGCCTAGGGCACTAAATGTCTTTGGGCGGGCCCTGTCTATTTCTATAAGAAAATTCATGGGGTTACACTTTGTGGGCCCATAAAAATTGTAGTCTTCAACCGACAAATGATTGGAGACGCTCTAATAGTCCATATGCTACCCAAGACTTCATACACAATCCAGTCAACGCCCAAATATAAAGATACTTGAAGAATATATCCAATGAGCCGAACATATCTATAATTCGGAACTGAACATATGCTACCCAAGCTAGTAACGGAATTTTAAACCCTGCAATAAACAACCTTCGGTTGTTGCATTATTATAAGATAAAGATTCTATGTGATATCAACAAAAGAGTGACAAAGGCCTACAGAACTTCTTACATGTAATATCGATTTTAACATGAAATGAACCTATCATATCATGAATTGCTTATAACACGTGTCAAACGTAATGTTCTTGATGAAAGATTCTATGTTATCTTAAGTCCTTACGGCATACACACAAAACTAGTATAAATTGAGTTGTAGCACCTTGGCCAAAACAACATAGAAGAGGAAAGATAAAACCTACTACATTCTTTCACCAGTGGTGGGAAAAAAATGGTGATTTCTTATATTCTTATTTTATCTCTGTTAGATAGTTATGCAGTATTTTTTGCTCAGTGTTTATAATTATGTACTTGGGGTACAAGTCATATGACTTCTGCATTTTACATGTTAATAGGCAGCAGCAGTTGGTCTATGATGCCATAATTTTCTACGTACATTATTTCATTATTATTATTTGAGAAACAGAGTATATTGCTCTTTAATTAAGATTACACAATATTGCCGCACTAGCTTACTAAATTAAAATTTTAACACAAGGACAAAGGTATTTGGATACAAGTTTTTACTATAGGTGCAAATCATATAACTCTTAAATATTGCAATACTGAATATTGGTGGTGCTTCCAAAATAAATACCTGGAAAAGATCATTTGTATGCACTACAGTAACAAATCTCCAAACAAATGTTGGGTTGTCACCCAAATACCCTGGAAATTCGAGAAATGATTCGCATCTATATTCAGAAAAAAGAAGAAGAAAAATCTATTATATATTCAAGGCATAAACTTGTTTTCAAACACTATTCTTTAAAAGGTAATCATATTAACACAATTATTTAATCGAAATGGATCAGCAAGGTGGCTATGGAAATGGAGGAAGAAGAAGCGGGCACCAAAGAGGAATGATGGTACAAGGTGGAGGAGCATATGGAGGTGCATGGGGTACCCCACCTCCAATGTACGACGATGTCCCACCGACCATGTACATTACAGAGTACGTTAGAGGACCACCGGCCTACCCACCACAGCAATACAGAGGTGGTGGTTACGGAGGTGGTGGCCATGGAGGCAGATACATGGGTGGAGGATACGGAGGAGGAGGAGGATACGGAGGAGGATACGGAGGAGGAGGAGGATATGGAGGAGGAGGGTACGATGATGAAGGCTATGAAGATGGGTACAGAGGAGGGCAGGGTCAAATGGCACACCCAACACAGAACCCTAACTTCTCCGGGTTCGAGATTGGAAGCAACAACCGAACCGACAATGGAGACAACCAAGTGCGACTGAGGTTTGACTTGAGCAAGCTCAAAGGCATTCCTGAACGTGCAGGCGGTGTAAAAATTGGAAGTGGGCAGTATGCAAGGGTAAAAGGTAACATGGTTGATTTTAGCGAGTATCAAGATCCAGCACCTGCTCCACCTCCACCTCCACCTCCACAGTAAACATTAGCTGCAGTCGTGGTTGGGAGGGTTGGGCCTGGATACAAGAGACGGTAACACTTGAATCTAGTTACAACATGCAGAAAAGCACATGTATACTTAAATAAATTTGGTCGCGTATGACTTCAATATGTCTTTTATCTATGTATGAGTGACTGGTATTGTTTATGTAAACTAGTGGTTTTATCTTTAATAATAGTTGTAATACCTTTGGTGTCACACTTTTTTTTGTTAGCATAAACTACCAATAATGTCCCTCTACAGATGTTATCAAAATCTCACCATCACTTGAAATTAGGATCTAACAAATAAACTAATTTAACCAATTCAAAAACAACTTTCTACAAATATTACCAAATCAAATCATAATATCACTTAAAATATTATCTAACAAATAATTTTTCTTAACAAATTCAACACGCCCCTCTAAAAATATTACCAAATCAAATCTTAATATCACTTATAAATAGGATCTAACAAATAAACTTTTTTCACAAATTCAAAAGGCCTCTCTATAAATATTACCAAATCAAGTCATATCACTTAAAAATACGATCTAACAAATAAATTTCTTTTTGAAATTCATTCTTCGTTAATTAATAACAGAAATAAAAATTAAAAAAAACAAAAAATCATCCCAACATGGAAATAAAAACTAAAACTAACTATACTTAATTTCAACACAAAAATTAGATTCAATATATACAATTTGTAGAAAAACAATTCACGCGCGAAGCGTGTACCGTAACACTCCTCTATTTTAATATCATTTAAATTAAGGATATAACTTCTTTTACAAATTCCAAATTTTCCACTACCAATATTATTAAATCTTAATATCACTTAAACATAAGATCTAACAAATAAACCTTTATAAATATTATTAAACCTTAGTGTCACTTAAACAAAAACATAGAATGTAACAAATAAACTTCCTTTATGAATTCAAAACTTCCCACTATAAATTTTTATAAATATTAATATTATTATTTAAAAATAAGATTCAACAAATAAACCTTTTTACAAATTAATAGGAATAAAAAATCAAACTAATGAAAAAAAATAGATGTTGCAACAAAGAAATAAAAAATCAAACTAACTACATATGATTTCAATAAAAAAATATGACTTTATTTTGTGCAAATCATTTCTCTTGAATATGTTAAACATACTCAATTTACAGAAAAACAATTCACGTGCATAGTGCGTGCCATCATCAAGCGCGAAGCGCGTGCCGTAACGCTCGTTTTTTAATAATACTTGTAATATCTTTGGTGTCATACTTTTTTTATGCCAGCATGAACTACTAAAAATGTCCCTTTATAGATTTTAACAATCTTAATATTCCTTAAAAATAGAATTCAACAGTTAAACTTCTTTACAAATTCAAAATATCCCTAAACGCTTAGAAATATGATCTAATAAATAAACATCATTTACAAATTCGTAGTTTATTAATTAATAATATAAATAAAATTCAAACTAACAAAACTTAGATGTTGCAACTTAGAAATAAAAATTTAAATTAACTACACATGATTTCAACTTAAAAACATGATTAAATATTTGTGCAAATCATTTTCTCTTAATTACATAGTCAGATGCATTAATAAATTGTAAGTACGTTAACAATGATGTAAGAAAAGATGAGAAAACCACTTTGGGCTAATCAAAATTTCCATGGATGTTAAGTATCTATTTCGAATAAAGCAATAAGAAAGTATAAATCTTTTCTTGCTGTGGAGAATGACAATTTGTCTTCTCATATTTCTAATGTATGTAGGGATATGAGGATTAGAAATTAGACTGAAACTAGAATTAGTTAACGGTCATGATACGTGCATATTTTAGGCAAATATTTCGATTCATTTGTCCCTTGAAACCAATTATTTCTTGATCAGCGCTAATATTTTGGCACTGCAACTGAAGCAGTTCTTACACCACATAAAGTTAACCTATTTAAATCTGAATATCTATCACAAAAATATTTAGATAGGCACTCCAGAATATTACACTGAAGCAATATATATACATACACACATGTGTATATGTGTGTGTCTATATATATATACATATATATATATATATATATATATATATATGTATGTATGTATGTATGCATGCATGTATGTATATGAGTGTGTATAGATATAGCTAGATTCGACTACACCTCATTTTTATTACATCTCAAATCCCTCTTGATTTCAACAAATATTCCGAATTAAATAATATACCTTCTCTCGCCTTAAGGGAGAAGATGATATATATATTATTTAATTCATGACGCATGGTTGAAATCGAGGATTGAGGTGTAGCAAAAGTGAGATGTAGCCAACCCTTGCTCATATATATTATAACTTCAGCCCCTAATAATAACCTCTTAATTTCAGCCAATAATTTCTATTTAAATAATTAAACCGACGGTTAGAAAGGTTTGTCTACTATAGGCTTGCTAAATCAAAGTGTAAAGCCAAAAAAATACGCAACATGTCTTTTATGAGTCTTCTCAAATATCTCCAATTTTGTTTACTTTGTTCTTTTCATCTATGCAATTAAAGCCCCGCTAAAGCCACGCTATATCCCCGCTAAAGTGCGTAGCGCTCTTTGGCCGCTATAACTTTTCAATTTAACGCTATCAAATAGTAGATTCACTTAAAGCTCCGCTATATTCCACTACATCCACTAAATCGATGGTTTATAGCATTCGCTTTAGCAACATTAATACAAAAAGATTAATTTGAATAGTTTTCATTTAAACCAAATCAAAAAAGTTAGCGTAAAGACCTATGTTTAAGGCCTAAGTGCTCAAGCTAAGATAAAAACTATTGTAGTAACCAAGTTAGGACTATACAAATCATCATATACTTTGTTTTATTATAAAAAGATTAAAATATATTTCTTTTTCCTGCACAAATAATGTGAAAATGAGAATAAATTAATTTTGGAGATTTAATTTTATTTCTAATAAATCTCTTTTGCACCTCCGCTATTTTTTACTATATCTCATTTTATCCCCACCACAACTTTTTGCACCTCCACCGCTATATCCGCTAAGAACTTTTTTCCAACATATTATCATTTGGTGTTTAACTAAAATTAATGAAAGACTATGTCAATGTTTTATTTTCGAAATTGTGCAATCAAATGGTTTGTTTCTCACCGTTGTGCGGCTGTACTAGTTGTATGGTGTGATAAGAAAGAGAAACAATTAGTATTTAAATAGAAATGAGTGGCTGAAACTAAGGGGCTATGTTGAGGGCTGAATTTTAAGGGACTGCAGATCCTAGCTCATATATATATATATATATATATATATATGAACTAGGATCCGCAGCCCCCTTTAATTAGCACCATTATGAGCCCTCTGATATCAGCCCCATGTTTATATTTAATTAATCCACTCATGTGACAGGAGAGAGAAATGCAGATTATTTAAATATAAACATGCGGCTGATATCAGGGGGCTAGGTAATGGTGCTAAATAAGAAGGCTTCGGATCCTAGCTCATATATATATATATATATATATATATATATATATATTCGTGTGCGTGTGAGCTAGGATCAATAGCACCATTATGGTCTCAGTAGTCTAGCTCGGCCCATCCTGCCACCTGGGCATAGGGAGCAAAACGATAAAAGAACATTCAGATGTACCCATTTTTTTTACAAAAAACATGTTCCATTTTCTACAAGTGTACTGCAAGTACAAGCACATCTAGTGAGAATCTTGGTAAAGCATGCCCCCGGTACAGTTCTCCTATAGACCTTTATCTCAGCTGTGTCCATTCTTTCGCCAGTTGTCTCTTATCAAGTCTATTCAGCCAGATCAATAGCCAAGCGCACTTCACGAATGTTTTCTAGCATGATCTTAGCCATCCAAGCATCAATGCAACTGCTGTAAGAACCATAAGTATGGCCATTTTCAAGGGGTTAGTAGGTTGGGTCCCAGGTGGAGGGGAACCCAGTTGGTTGGGTAAGCCCTTGGGGGAGGGAACCCATAATCCGCCACTTGAATCTCATGATACCGCAGCTTCTTGAAATTAGCAGCTTCATTAGTCTTAGACGTATCATCTTTTCTTATTATTCTCTTATAATTCCTTTTAATTGTAAGAGAGCCATATAGTAAGAGTGGGCGTATGCATCTTGGCCGAACCACTTCACATCTTGTGTTATTTACCTTTGACTGCTTTTTTCCTTCATTTTTCCATCATTAAGCCTAGAGATTAGCAAGCAATCTTTGCTCTTCATAATGCATTATCATAACTCAGAGGTTGAGAAAAAATATCGTCAACGAAAAGTACCCTGGCCGCCCACTTGGGCCATAGGCTCATTCACATTCACATTCATCATTGCATCACTTTACATATCACAACTACATACATATCAATTTCATATAATGATCAAACATCACGTATTCCCTTGAACTCAAAATGTCATCACTTGCCTCGTCAAAAGCCTCCAAACTCCTTCAAAAAAAAGAGGGAGATGAATTGAATCGTTAAACGATAATTTATATAGGTCCATATGGGTCCAAATTCAACCTGAACCCAGATAGGCCACTGGTGTACCGGTGCATGTGTTTTTCGAGAATTCCAGAGCCATGGACGTTTTCTTTTCCACCACATCGTTCTACCACTAACCGCCTTTGTTTCGCCTTTGATCACTTGAGAACATCCCTAGTACCTAGTCTTACATTTCTAAGTCCGGTTTAACTTTTTATTTCATCAATTTTAGTGTACATTCATCAAATTATTAGAATTAAGTGCAAAACTATATCTGCTTGCTGTTTTTACCAAATTCCCTCCAAATTTCGTTTAAATCTAATTGTTCATAAATGTTTATCTATACTAATGTAGCCTATATATCATATTTATAGAATCAAAATTGCATTATAGAGGAGAAAACCATGAATCACTCATCAAATTCATCGTTCACTACTTGAATCTCCGCTATCAAATCTATTGCACCTTCGTGCTTTAGATTTTACCTTTAAGTTAATATACCGTGTAGCCTTCCTTGCTAGCTTCGTGATGTTGCTGATCTCACGTGATTTTGTTGAGTTTTGAGAGATATACGATGAATTTAGTTTTGTATGTAAAGAGGAGTAAAGAGAAAGAGTGTGGTTGGTTTTTGAAACTGAAATATGAGTACGTGAATTTGTTTTAAGTCGAGGAAGGGAAAAGTAAAGGTTGCTTTGATTCAAATTTCAAATTTGGCACCCAAATTAGGTTATCACCCTTTCATCTATAATTCCTTCATATGGACTTCAAATGAGGCAAACCAAAATACTATACGAATCAGAAAAACAAGACGGTCATAAGGACATCCGTTTCATCGTCAAATTCCAAAGTTGGAAAAACGACCATTTACCATTCCTTATTTTATTTATTTATTTTATTAACACATTAATTTTAATTATTTTCATAATATTATTTTATTAATATTTAAATATAATATTTATAAATTTTTCGGGGTATTAGATTTTCCTCCCTTAAAAGGATTCCATCTCCGAAATTCCTAAGGAACAGAAAATATAATATAACATTCACTCGTTTGCCAAACATATATTAATAAAGTATACAATCATAACATCCAATTTATGAATACAACGTATAGATGTGAATGATATAAACAACATATAGATATGCACGATGCCATGAATTGCATTTTGTATTCCTACAGTGCATAAATGTAGCTAATGCAAACTATATGAATGCAATAAGATGGCATATCAAGCATGGATGCATAACACCCTATGCGTGTGCGTGCGTGCGCATGTGTGTATGTGTATGAATACGGATTCAACGATATAATAATTAACAACCAAATCATCCAAAAACATATATCCAAATACCACTACAACAAACAGGACCTTTAACAGCGTTTCAAAAACGCTATAAAAGCTATTAACAGCGTTTTTACATACGCTGTATATCGACATACACTTATGTGTCAGAGATATACAATGACAAGGAATAAACGCTGTTAAATGTCCTTTTTTACAGCGTTTCCCTGGTGTCATGAAATCATTTAACATCGTTTGGTCTAATTTAACGGCATTTTTTAAAAACGCTGTTAAAACAATTCAACAGCGTTTTTAAAACGCTATTAAAACATTCAACGGCGTTTAAAAAACACCATGGAATGTTTTAACAGCGTTTTAAAAACGCCGTTCAATTGTATTTGGTTATGTTTTTAGATACAATTTAACGGCATTTTTAAAACGCTGTTAAAACATTCAACGACGTTTAAAAAACGCCGTGGAATGTTTTAACAGCGTTTTAAAAACGCCGTTAAATTGTATACAAAGCTAAGTCAATTAGGCTTTTTCTACTTTTCTGTAAATTTCATTTCAGTAAACATCAGTCACAATGTGTATATATACCACATTTCAAAATTAGCATATTATATCAATACCACATTTCAAAATCAACATATTGTATCAATACCACATTTTGGACACATATTTGATAACCAACGTATGAAATTTCATAATCAAAACACAATATTCTTACACCAAACATAAATAGTTCATCATCAATAGTTCATAAACAAAATATAGAACAAGTAGCAATAGCAAAACAAAAGCAAGTAGTACATATGTTAAAACAAAAAAGTAGTTCTAGTAGAAAAAATAACTTCGATCCATAACTCAGTGCAACCTTTTTTTGCATCACAATCATCTATCTACCTGTAAAGCAAAAGTAATGCTTGAGAATCAATTCATCAAAAAAGTGTACACAAAGTTAAATCGGAATCATAATGCAAACACTAAATATGCATCACACTATTTCATTAGGCGATTGACTAATACAAAGTATACAACATGCCATAAAATCAAGTAGCATTTACAAGTGAAGTAGAGTAAAAAATAATAAACGAACTCGGTAATTTACTTGGAATAAAATCAAGCTGCATATTATCGACGTATGAAGTGGTCTGTTTATAAATCACGTAAACTAGTCGTCGATGTTGTTAACTAAGTGGTCCTCTCAGTATACCAATATAGGTGTAGTCAGTTTTCAAAAATTAGACTCGGTTTTTAAGTTGGACTCGGTTCTTGAAACTGAGACTCGGTTAAATTGAGTGTTGAAACTGAGACTCGACTAAACTGAGTCTCAGTTTAACCGATACTTGGTTAACCGAGTCTCCATTGAAACTGAGTTCAGCTAAACCGTGTCTCAGTTTAACTGAGGCTCAACTAAGTTTGAGACACAGTTAGTAGATACCCAGCTAACTAAGTCTCAATTAAACTGACACTAAACTGAGTCTAAGACTCAGTTAACCAAGTCCGCTTCTTTGAAAAAAAAATTGGTACCCAGATCAAGTGATTCCCAAACACCTCAGCAAGACTGTGGTCCAAGCGTTTAGTAACAACCCTTGAATCCAGTGCAGCCACATATTGTATCGCATGATACCATAACTAGCAAGTGAAGTACAGATGTTCAACTTCATGCATCTAATTCTAACCATATGCACTTAGTTACTCAAGCCAATTTATGATGCGAAACTTCAAACAAAACAATGGCTCAGTCTTGCATTCTGGTGTTGCTGTGTGACGCTCCACTCCGAGACCCACATTAGCAAAGAGTATTACTAAGTAACACCGTCTACTAATACGAAGAATAGAGCTGGATATGAGCGACCATCTATAACCTTGTCTTAATTATCTATTGAATACGCCGAGAATTGCCACTTCTTACCTAAATGGATCGACATATCCAATAAATACTTAATACAAAGCCATAGGTGGCTGAAGGATCTATCAGAATAAAATATAACAACTCAAATGTAGTACACATCACAGAGCAATAGATCATCACATACATTTTCACATATATAGATACATCACAGAGTTTACAAAATGATACATGTCAAGTGGTAATGCAAACCACAATATACAGGCGAGTCAATAGAATACATATCAGAGTTACAGCCAAAAAGGACTACACAAAAAGCTATAACAAACAGGAGCCAGCGGAATAGTCCATGCGGAAGCAAAATAGGCTAAGTCCAATGTACCTAACCAGAAACATCTCGGTCTGACCCGAGTATAAAATACACGGGTCAGTCTAGCTAAACAAATCAGTTAGATAAACCAAATGATAATGAACATACAAGATCATAAAGTACCACAATTATCTCCAAAGGAGATAACCAAATCATATAACATAAGATGAATCAAAACAAGCCTCATCTCATAGGCAACTCAAATAAACCAAGGATATCATATCCCAAAACAAGCCAAAAGGCAAATAACAAATACCAATAAAGGTAACACAAGTTTCCACAAGGTAATCGCTATATATCGTGTGGTTCAAAGAACCTATACCGAAGGGCGATACTCTAGGGAAATATAATTGTCAAAGAACAAAAGATGCTCGAGCTCAGTACTGTATAACAAGGATCCATACGCCCGAAGGCAACGCCAAAAGGCAACGCCCGAAGGCAACAAACCATAGTTGCGGTACTGGACACCACTGTCCGGCGGAATGTGTCACTACTCTTAGTAAGGAACCCAGAAAATGTTAACGTGAGTCCCATACCACATGTTAGCACTAAACGGTTTACTAACCGTTAGTCAATTTCACACTCAAAGCATACAAAGTTCACCTCATCTCATCGGTAAACCAGACCCAAAGGTCAAAACGGTCAAACGAATAGATTAGGAATTAACTAAAATGATAAACACACGTGTTCATAGCACGCGTTTTATTTAATCATTTAATTCTCCTCCCTCTTCGCTCGAAGTGCAAAATTGTGTGTGTGTTTTAAATAGAAATTATAAGTTGGAGAAACGAGCTTTTAATACCATTTAAAACGATCTCTTTATAGAAACCCGTGTACGAAATCTAAAGAAGAATCATCAAAGTCTACTAAAGTGAAACAACTAATTGGAGAAAGAAGAATCGATCAAAAATTGGAATCCCACTCAAAAAAGGCAAATTGGGCTGAGATAAGCTGATTCAAACGTCTGAATTGTATATTTCAGACGTCTGAAACTGGAGCTCAGGCAATACTTTGCCTAGGCCAATGATGGCCAAATCATATTGGAAGCAATCGGATGAGTGACGATGGCTAGGGGTTTACGCCAAATGACTACCCAACCTTAAAGACTCACCAGTACACTCCGACCAACATGCCCAAACAACCATATAAGGATTTTTCATAGATTTTGACTTTAAAAGCCAAAAATTAGAATATTCATAAAACCAATTCAATTCAAAAGCAAATGGACAAGGAATATATGTTAGGAATTGCTACCTAACACTATCAATGATATAGACGTAGATGTGAGCTCAAAAACTCACCTTTTAAACCCAAACACAAAAGATAAGCTCAAGAACGAGCAATAGGTTAATCTCTCTTCAACACTACCCCAAGAACTTCAATCTATAAACAAAGATGAAGTTTTCTCTAAGTTAAGATATTAGGAATTTTTGAGAATTTGAAGAGGGATTGAGATGGAGAAGATGAAAAGAAGGCTTACCTAAGATTCTCTTTGAATTTGGAGCAAGAATTTGTATTTGCAAAGGAAACTAGGGTTTTGAATTTTAATTTCCCATTCCTCTCCCCATTTGTATTGAAGCTTGAATGTTAGGAAAATAAGAATGAAGTGAAGAGGAGAGATGGACTGAGCTAGGGTGTTAAGATGGGTTAGTGGGCTGAAACCCAAACCCAAAGCCCTAGTTGAAAATAGCAAAATTCAACTTACTCCAAACATATCGATGCTTATACTCAAAAAAGTCGCAAACACCATTTTGAAATCAATGGAAGTGGTCTCGAGTCCAAATTGTTGATTCTCAACTTCACTCTTGTTTCAGATGTCTGAAATTTCCAAACCAGACGTTTGAATCTGGAAAAATACGAGTTTCCTAACTTCATTCAAACGTCTGAAATGAACGCTTCAGACGTCTGAATCTGGAAAAATATGAGTTGTCCAGAACAATATTCAGATGTCTGAATCATCTATTTCAGGTGTCTAAAAATGGCAATATTAGCCTATTTCCTTTCTGGATTGACTCGAACAATTTCAGACGTCTGAATGCTTCATTTCAGACGTCTGAATCACTGTTTGAATTTGTTTTCAAATGGGCACTTCCAAATAGCACGATCCACATAGACTTTTCACTAATTCTACTGATCTTTTACGAATAGTGACTTTTTCGGACTAAAATCCGACTAACGATGCTATACTTAAATTAAACATTTAAATATAAAATCGTTAAAATATGCGGGTTGTTACAGGTCTCCCCTCCTTAACAAAATTACTTCCATGCAATTCCTAAAGAAAAAATTGGTAACAACTACATACTTACATCACCCAAAAAAAGAAAAGAGAATAAGCTTGAGATAGAGAGATATCCTCACCATTGCTAAGCAAAGATAGAAAACCCGGATAGGATCGCTCGATAAACTCTTTGGTTTCCCAAGTACAGTCATTGGGATTAACGGACCATTGAACTTTAATGAGCGGCACGTCCTTGTTTCGAAGGTGTCTTACCTCCGAGGCAAGTACGCGAATAGGCTGCTGTACAATAGATAAGTTTGGTGAGATCTCAAGCCCTTGCAAATCAGGAGAGTCGATAACAGAATCCGATTCTCGAAGACACTTCCGAAGCTGAGAGACGTGAAACACGTTGTGAACTACGGATAGATGAGCTGGAAGTGAAACTCTATAAGCCACAGGGCCAATACATTTAGTAATAGGAAATGGTCCTACAAAGCGAGGAGCCAATTTCCCTGTCATACTAAAGCGCATAACCCCTTTCAAAGGAGAAACACGAATAAAGACGAGATCATCAACCGGGAACTCGAGAGGCTTCCTACGGTTATCCGCGTAGGATTTTTGGCGGCTCTGTGCCTCTTTCATTCTCTGCCGAATAAGAACAATTTTTTTAGAAGAATCATGAACAAACTCCGGGCCAAGAATAAGCTTCTCCCCAGATTCCAACCAACAAGAAGGTGATCGACATGGCCTTCCGTATAAGGCTTCGAAAGGAGCCATATCGATACTGGACTGAAAACTATTATTGTAGGAGAACTCCACAAGAGGTAGATGATCCTCCCAACTACCTCCGAAATCAAGAAAACATGCACAAAAGAGATCTACAAGAGTTTGATTCACACGCTCGATTTGTCCATCGGATTGAGGACGATAAGCGGTGCTAAAATTAAGCTTTGTTCCCAAAGCTTTTGAAGACCTCACAAAAATCCACTAGAAAAATAATGGATCTCGATTGCTAACAATAGAAGTAGGAACTCCATGCAATATAACAGGACATAGAGTTCAGCCGAAAGAGGTATAGTCAAAAAGAGAAGGACGAGCCTCAAGGCTACAAAAAACAAGAGAGGAACATGAATTGGATTCACGATCTCGAATCTCACACGTGGATAAAGTCTCGAGATCACTCCATTCGGATATCATCATGGAAACAACCGTTGTTGCTCTCGGCTAAGGGCATCGGCAACACGATTACCCTTTTCCGGAGTACAAGAAGATCAAGATCATAAGATGCAAGGAACTCGAGCCAACGTTGTTGGCGTAATTTAAGTTCCTTTTTTGAGAAAACAAATATTTCAAAGATTTATGATCGGTATAGAGAACAAATTTCTCTCCCAAAAAAAATGATGCCAATTCTAAAAGTGAAAACAATAGCCGTGAGCACTAGATCATGAGTGGCATACCTAGTCTCGATAGGCTTTAGTTGTATAGAAGCAATTGCGATAACACATTCCCTTTGCAAGAGAATGACACCAAAACCAATACGACTAGTATCGGTACAAACAATAAAGGCTTGGTTCCCTTCGGGAACAACAAGAATAAAAGCATCGGAAAAGAGTTCCTTTAATCGATTCCCTTTCCCGAAAAGCTAAGATTTTCAAAATTATAATTAACTTTAACTAAACATCTTTTTAGAAAAATTTCCTTTTTTTACAAGTCAATTTATTGTGTCTGACTGTCTCATCATAGCGTTTAGGAGATTCTTATCGATAACGTTGATCAAGCGCATCGACCAGAATTCTTAAAGCACTCAATGGGCAAAACAACACAAAATTATCTTATATATGATAACCATGTCTCTTATAAAATTTACAAACATTCTTTGCTTGTTTTAAGAACAAAACCCAATCATACTTATAAATATCTTATTAAAAAGATTTGCAAATTTTAAATTTGTTATTTTCATCCATAATCAATAAATATAAGGATAAACTAATCGAGATATTCGTAGAATACTCGATTCACAAAATGGATGAAATAGGGTAGAAGGTTCGTCAAACCGAATGACATAACGAACCACTCACAAGAATCATAACTAGTGCGGAATGCGGTAAGTGGAATGCTACCTTCCGCAACTCGTAGTTGATAAAAACCAGTAGCAAGGTCGAGCTGAAAAGACCATAGCACCACACAATAGATTGCCTAGGTGATAATCCTAAGACAAGCTCAAATATATTTTGGAAAATTCACAAATTTCTTGAATGAGAGAAATAATATCTTCCTCATCAAGTGGGTTTAAAGAATAAAAATGTTGCCACCAAATTTGGAAATCAAAATCTTTAAAAACAATAAAAATCTGCTTAACAGATTGAAGATGTCGAAGATGAATAGTCCACATTGGACATAGGATATGGACTTCATTATGATTAAGCCAATCCCTTCCCAAAAATCAGTTTCGAAGCCTAAGTAACGCATAACATGCAAATCGGCTCGAAAAGAATAATCACAAAAATAATCTCGACATTTTTATAAAGCAAACTGAGTGTTGCGGATCCACCAACCGGATTCGCAATTCTCAGCGAAGTCATCAGCCTATAATATATAAAGAAAAATAAATCAGTTCTTTTGATATAAAAGAGTGGGACGCACCCGTATCAAAAGAAACCAAATAGGAAGATCACGAAATAAAATAATGCCATCAAGGATAGGAGGAGAATTACCTCTGGGCTGAGAGGAACCTCCAAAAGCCTTATCAACATAAAGCTTGCCAGACTTGGCATTAGCAGGAACAGTAGGGCAGGAGGAAACATGATGATCTTCATTCTTGCAATAACGGCAGAAGAGAGGCTTAGGACAAGCTCGAATCATATGATCAGGAGAACCACAATTGAAACACTTCCGAATGGAAGGTGTTCCAGCAGATTGAGAGTTAGAACCGGATTCAATAGGCTTTTTCTTCTTGGAAGGGAAAAATTCCCGCTTATGAAATGGAAATCTCTTCTTATTGGGGTTCTTGTGAACCTCAACATCATCACCACTAACACACTCCTTCTTGATGGCTTCGAGATGAAGTGCCGAGTCAACCAACTCCTCAAAAGAAAGCTTAAGCTGAAGCATTAAAGACATCTTAAGATATTTCTTAAGACTAGAGACAAACTTCAGATTCTTCTTATAAGACGTGCTAATGAATTCAAGACCATACTTAGATAAGGCCTCGAATGATGCAACATATTCAAAAACGAAGGACTTCCCTTGCTTCAACTCCAGGAAGCAACGGGCTAATAAAACTTTCTCAGATTCAGGAATGAATTTGAGTTCGAATCGCTCCCGGAACTGAGTCCAAGAAAGAACGGACTCATCAAGTTCGGCTATAAGAAGCTCATACCAATCAAGGGCATGCTCTTGCAATAAGCTAGAAGTTACAAGAACTCGATCATGGTCAGAAAGATCCATGCGAGAGAAGATACGCTCGCATGTGCGAATCCAAGCTTGGACATCAAGAACGGACTCGGAGCCTTTGAATGGCTTTCCACCAAGATGAGAAAAATCACTGCACAGGCGTGCAAAGGCAGACTTACGTAGAGGAGATGCTCGAATAGGAGCTGGAGGCTGAGTGCTCCTAAACAATTCCAAAAACTGATCGGCAGGCATATAAACGCCGTCCGGATGCGAGGCGCTGGATTGCCCAGCATCCGAGCGTCGTCCTCTACCTCTTCCAGCCATTAGCTGAAAGATAAGATAAGATAAAGATTATTCACAAGGTAGATATCATTAATTCAAATTTGGAATACTACGGAATAAAATGCATTCCTAGACGTATTCCCAAAATTCTATCTACCTCAAAGGCACGGAAAGAATAAAGGCACGATGATACAAATATTTGTAACATTCGTACTACCCTTTAATGTACCATAATATGTGTCTTTGTTCTATGTTTATCATATTTTGTTCTGAACTCAGCTCTGATACCAAGCTGTGACGCCCCACTCCGAGACCCACATTAGCAAAGAGTATTACTAAGTAACACCGTCTGCTAATACGGAGAATAGAGCTGGATAGGAGCGACCATCTATAACCTTGTCTTAATTATCTATTGAATACGCCGACAATTGCCACTTCTTACCTAAATGGATCGACATATCCAATAAATACTTAATACAAAGCCATAGGTGGCTAAAGGATCTATCAGAATAAAATATAACAACTCAAATGTAATACACATCAAAGAACAGTAGATCATCACATACATTTTCACATATACAGATACATCACAGAGTTTACAAAATGATACATGTCAAGTGGTAATGCAAACCACAATATACAGGCGAGTCAATATAATACATATCAGAGTTACAGCCAAAAAGGACTACACAAAAAGATATAACAAAAAGGAGCTAGCAGAATAGTCCATGCGGAAGCAATATAGGCTAAGTCCAATGCACCTAACCTGAAACATCTCGGTCTGACCCGAGTATAAAATACACGGGTCAGTCTAGCTAAACAAATCAGTTAGATAAACCAAATGATAATGAAAATACAAGATTATAAAGTACCACAATTATCTCCAAAGGAGATAACCAAATCATCTAACACAAGATGAATCAAAACAAGCCTCATCTCATAGGCAACTCAAATAAACCAAGGATATCATATCCCAAAACAAGCCAAAAGGAAAATAACAAATACCAATAAAGGTAACACAAGTTTCCACAAGGTAATCGCTATATATCGTACGGTTCAAAGAACCTATACCGAAGGGCGATACTCTAGGGAAATATAATTGTCAAAGAACAAAAGATACTCGAGCTCAGTACTGTATAACAAGGATCCATACGCCCGAAGGCAACACCCGAAGGCAACGCCAAAAGGCAATGCCCGAAGGCAACAAACCGTAGTGGCGGTACTGGACACCACTGTCCGGCGGAATGTGTCACAACTCTCAATAAGGAACCCGGAAAATGTTAAAGTGAATCCCATACCCCAAGTTCGCACTAAACGGTTTACTAACCGTTAGTCAATTTCACACTCAAAGCAGTACAAAGTTCACCTCATCTCATCGGTAAACCAGACCCAAAGGTCAAAACGGTCAAACGAATAGATTAGGAATTAACTGAAAAGATAAACACACGTGTTCATAGCACGCGTTTTAATTAATCATTTAATTATCCTCCCTCTTCGCTCGAAGTGCAAAATTGTGTGTGTGTTTTAAATAGAGGTTATAAGTTGGAGAAACGAGCTTTTAATACCATTTAAAAAGATCTCTTTATAAAAACCCGTGTATGAAATCTAAAGAAGAATCATCAAAGTCCACTAAAGTGAAACAACTAATTGGAGAAAGAAGAATCGATCAAAAATTGGAATCCCACACAAAATAGGAAAGTTGGGCTAAGACAAGCAGATTCAGACGTCTGAATTGTATATTTCAGACGTCTGAAACTGGAGCTCAAGCAATACTTTGCCTAGGCCAATGATGGCCAAATCATATCGGAAGTAATCGGATGAGTGACGATGGCTAGGGGTTTACGCCAAACGATTACCCAACCTTAAAGACTCACCAATACACTTCGACCAACATGCCCAAACAACCATATAAGGATTTTTCATAGATTTTGAGTTTAAACGCCAAAAATTGGAATATTCATAAAACCATTTCAATTCAAAAGCAAATGGACAAGGAATATATGTTAGGAATTGCTACCTAACACTATCAATGATATAGACGTAGATGTGAGTTCAAAAACTCACCTTTTAAACCTAAACACAAAAGATAAGCTCAAGAACAAGCAATAGGTTAATCTCTCTTCAACACTACCCATGAACTTCAATCTATAAACAAAGATGAAGTTTTCTCTAAGTTAAGATATTAGGAATTTCTGAGAATTTGAAGAGGGATTGAGATGGAGAAGATGAAAAGAAGGCTTACCTAAGCTTCTCTTTGAATTTGGAGCAAGAATTTGTATTTGCAAAGGAAACTTGGGTTTTGAATTTTAATTTCCCATTCCTCTCCCCACTTTTATTGAAGCTTGAATGTTAGGAAAATAAGAATGAAGTGAAGAGGAGAGGTGGACTGAGCTAGGGTGTTAAGATGGGCTAGTAGGCTTAAACCCAAACCCAAAGCCCTAGTAGAAAATAGCAAAATTCAACTTACTCCAAACATATCGATGCTTATACTCAAAAAAGTCGCAAACACCATTTTGAACTCAATGGAAGTGGTCTCGAGTCCAAATTGTTGATTCTCAACTTCACTCTTGTTTCAGACGTCTGAAATTTCCAAACCAGACGTCTGAATCTGGAAAAATATGAGTTTCCTAACTTCATTCAGACGTCTGAAATGAACGCTTCAGACGTCAGAAACTGGAAAAATATGAGTTATCCAGAACAATATTCAGACATTTGAATCATCTATTTTAGACGTCTGAAAATGGCAATTTTAGCCTATTTCCTTTCTGGATTGACTCGAACAATTTCAGACGTCTGAATGCTTCATTTCAGACGTCTAAATCCCTGTTTGAATTTGTTTTCAAATGGGCACTTCCAAATAGCACGATCCACATAGACTTTTCACTAATTCGACTGCTCTTTTACGAATAGTGACTTTTTCGGACTAAAATCCGACTAACGATGCTATACTTAAATTAAACATTTAAATATAAAATCGTTAAAATATGTGGGTTGTTACATGCTGCCACCTATCTAACACGGTATAATTGTATGCAAAACTGAAGAAATATTATCTCCCAAGAATTAGTTAGAACATGATAAATGCTACGCTAATACCTTAAGCCCTACATATAAAGCACGCAAACGACATGATCTTAGGCATGCATGATCATACTCTGACCGCACAAATTCACGAAGTAGTGTAATTTCTTTCTCCTGCGCCCCATTGCTGCCAAGATAATGCAAGAGGGTATGCAGTAGTAGAAAAGATATTTGTATATTAATCCTTCCCACCATTGATAACTAGCTAAGGCATTGATTTCATCAATAAATCTGTTATATGCATCTTCATACCTGTAATTCAGATCCCATAAAATCTCAACTCATATAGACAAACTGGCCAGTGCTAATACTTAGTTAATTTTTAGAAAATTATTTAATTTTTATAATACTTGGTTTATTATATGTTGTGTCAAATCTATGTTTTATTATATGTCTCAACAATCAATATTCGCTCTCTATAGATAGGTTAGACTTAAAACCTTAGAAGTGAATACCTTTTAGGATGACCGAGTTTCATAATTAAAAAATGGTACTAGTAAACTCGATGAAATACCTGTGTCAATGGAAAAAATAAGATGGCCAGTGTGAGCATTGTCCATAGTTGTTACCTCATTTTCGAACAATAATTTGCGAACAACCCGACCAGTGCTAAAGTTAATCACCTACAATGAAAGTTGTATTGGGAGGGTAAATCCATGAATTCATATTACAAATTGAATTGCGGAGTTTATGGTTTTAGTATGAAGAAAAGATGCATAAAATGCATATATGTACAAACATAACAAAGGCAAACTAAGGGAATAAAACATTATACACTGATTTCTCTTTTTGCATTGCCCACTGACAACAAATTGTTATTCACCTGCATACATTTAAAGGTTGGTAAGTATGCATAGATGAAGATTTACGAATATATATAAAGTCAAGTTGATAAGAAAATTAACCTCTATATCTTAATTAAGAACTTAAGAGTGTGTGTGTGTAAGGGGTGCATGTTAGATGATATTATCATCTTGATATTGATTTCTAATCTAAGCATCAACAATTGCTTATGGTAATGAAGAGAAAATAAACAAACAGACTGAATACATACTTGGTGGAAACGGATACAAAGTTGAGAAGTCCCCTAAATTACGTGCATGCAACTTCCCTTGTATATCTCCTAAACCCAGACAGTTTTATCCATTGATGATGAAGCAATATACTAATTATTAGATGAAAAATCAAAATTTGTAATCTAGTTAGAATACCAAAAGGAAATAGAAAATAAAAATGTTGTATGCATATTGTCATCGTCAAAATTTGACATATCTAGAATTTGCAAAAACCATTTATTTCATTAAACGCAAGGAATCTAAATTTAATGAATATTAAAAGTAAACTATTTTCATATTAAGATAATCAGGAAGACACCCACTCTGAACAACGAATAAATCCACGACATTGCAATATAGGTGGACAATGAATACTAATTACTGAACTCTATAAAACAAACACATTTTCTCATCCTAATAAGCTAATATCTACAAAACACCCACTTCATATATACTTTATATATGAATATTAAATTTGTATGCATAAGTTGTTTGTCATGAGTGAGCTCCCCACCCTTACCTTCTTATAATGTAAAAATGATAGTGTCATATTTTAGAACAGGAAAGGATGGTATTGAATAATTCTACAATATAAACAATAAACAAACATTTATACCTCTTTGTCATGGATGGAAATAAGAGCTTTTAGCTATGCACGTCTAAAAAGTGTTGTCATTATGACCAAGTAAATAAATTAAAAGCTGGATCAAAACAGATGAATTCGGGTATTCTGAGTAAGCTTCTTTAACTGAGTAAAACAAACTTGCAATATTGTATGGAAGAAAGGCAAGTAATAATTGAAGATGGAAGCACAGAAACAATGATAAAACAGCTTTTGCCTCCTCCCATTAAGCAACCAGCAAGCTCAAAGGAACTGTTGTGACACTTCGACTTTGTTCCAGATTCATCTGCTTGTATGCAAATAACATTAAGAAGACGATTTCATGAAAACAAACAAAAAGGAATTGTTGAAGCAATTAATTATGACTAAAAGGAGAACATACTCACATGTATTTGCTCTACAAACTACCAACTGTCCAGAAAGTTTAAGTTGAACCTTGTGTAGTGAAAAATAAAAAAATTGAAAAAAGAAAAAAAGCAATCGAGAAGCAAGCAAAAGCTTTTCGCTGTTCATTGCCAAAGTGAAGTAAGATTGACTAGTGCCATGAGCATAATACCATAATGATGGTATACCCACCTGTAAAATCACATATATAATTTCACTCTTTGCTAGCAAATGATACCCCACCGAGGATAAAAGGCCAATTATATTATGGTTTGTGGTAACTTACTGGATTTGATCTCAGAAACATCCCACTACATTCTCGAGAGCTAAAACAGGACTCACTATATGCCTGCAGGCATATCCAATATTAGCTCTGTTAACATCCAATATCCTAGTAAACTAAATCCTTAAGTGACATTCTACCATAAAAAAAAATACAGTTGTTAGCATAAAAAGTGGCACATGAATGATACAAATATAAATTGATATACCTATATTACCTTTTAGTTATAATTGAAAATAGATCATCAAGTTCCATAAGCCATTGAGCTTCATCCTAGTAGTAAAATATACATGGTCAAATAAGGATATTTAACGTAATTTTGATTGACAAGGTAATTTTATCATAGCACATCATATTTATGGAACAAATAAAGGTACATCAACTTGTAACCTTTGATCACTCAACACTCACAACTTGTAGCCTTTGATCACTCTCAGTTTGATAATTGAGATCCGCTATACATATTTCTTTTAGAAAAATAACAACCAAATAATAATTTTCTAATTAAGCAAAATTGGTTTTCAACTTATTTGCACAACCTTCTTCAAATCAGTTTTCAACTAGTACAGATGGTAAAATATAAATATTTTATATATAAAAAATTGATTTCATAGTTCTTAGTTAAATTACAGAACTAAAGGTTTCGACCAAGTTCAATTGACTAGACTTTCATGGATAAGAAATACATCACTACCAATTAGTTTGATAAGCAAAGAGGTCAGCAAAATTAGGTATCTTCAGTTAAAGACATTTATGATAACGCATTTGCCAAATGATCACAATATAAGGTAGAAAAGTGTATTTTTGACTAATAGTTTGAGGTAGTGTGCTTTATTTAGCTGCAACTTCAGTTGCCTGTGAATATGCATTGAGAATAAATAGCTGGGTTGTAAAGACCCAACATTCTTTTGCATTAGTATAGTTTAAATTACAATAAGCATGTTCCATACTTACTGGTTATTACTTATCAAACTAGTAATCAAAATTGCAACATAGACTAATCATACTTCATTTTTTCCCCTCATATTGATGAAACATAGTTAATATAAGAGCAAAGTTCATCAATCCGTCAAGAAAATATCAAAGAATGTTTATGTTTTCTTGAACTAAAATATTATGCAACTTTTGGAAGTGAGAGATGAAAGACAATTGAGTCAAAAATAATGACAGAGGATAAGGACAGAGATGGGAGTGATGCATAAAACCTTAGAGTCATTTATTTAGTCATGGTCACAAATAAATTCCTTTTGATTTTTCCATCTTTGCTGCCTGCTTTTAATGTTGTATGTAATATTTTTTGGTATGATATCTTGATATAAAACTAGTAATCTTGTTAACCCGCCATTTGGCAAGGCCGTAGGTAGACAGACTTAACTAAATAGACTACTCGTTCGTCGAGGTCGGTTCACGATGGATTTAGTCAACTGGATGGATGGACGATCAAGCATGGTCGATGGGTAAACGAAGCTGTATGCTTGGAAGGTCGGTTGGCCATATTGGTGGTCGTTCGGCATCAGGGAGGTATAGGCCGTTCGGCATCGAGGTGGAAAGGGTCATTCGGCATCAAGGAGGTACAGGCCGTTCGACATCAGGGAGGTATAGGTCGTTCGGCATTGCTGGTTGTTCGGCATCAAGGAGGAAAGGGTCGCTCGGCATTGCAAAGAAGGTAGGGTTGCTCGGCATTGCAGAGGGGTCAGGGTCGTTCGGCATAAGGTGGTGGTTCGGCAGATGTCGCTCGGCATTGTACCTCGCTCGACATTGGGAGGCGTTCGGCATCGAACCTCGCTCGGCATTGGTAAGACGGCTCGGCATTGGTGAGGTCAGGGTTGCTCGGCATTGGTGAGATGGCTCAGCATTGTGGTGAGGCCGGTGTGGCTCGGCAATGTGGTGAGGCCGGTGTGGTTCGGCACTGTGGAGGTGTGGCTCGACACTGTGGAGAGACCGATGTGGCTCGGCATTGTGGAGGTATGTGGCTCGGTGGAAGGCCTTGATGGGCCCGGATCATTCAGAAAGCCCAACAACTCAGGATTTGCCTATAAATACAGCATGTGGAGGTTTAGAAATAGGATCTTCTTTCTGCTCTCTTACTTTCTCTTTTCTAAGGCTAAGGCAACTCTGCCATTTTGTAACTGTAATCGATTCTAACATCAATAAAAAGGAAACTTCTGGAGTGGACGTAGGCCGAAGTTAGCCGAACCACTATAAAATCTATTGTTCTCTACTGCTTTCATTTTAATTCTTGTCGTTCTCCATATTAATATTCACCACATATATTCTATCTGTGAGCTGTGACTGGTATTTGATGCTTTCGCTTGGATTTGGGTGTTAGTGACCAATTTTGGCGCTTTCACTAAGAAGGCAAGCACTCGGGGATTTTGGAGCTAGGAACTTGGATTCTGGAAAGCAATGGCTAGGCCATCAACAAGGAAGCAAGTGACAGAAAGAAGCAATCAGGAGGGAAGTCAAGAGGCCTCTTCTGGAGCTGGAGCAGGTCAAGCATCCATCTACATCACTAGGGACGAGATGGAGACGATGCTGAAAAGGCAGGAAGACATGATACAGAACCTGCTTCGACAGGTTGGACATGTTGGAGCACAAAGTCAAGGGAATGGACCAACCGCGGTTGCTGGCATTGTAGAACAAGAAACCAGATCTGTAGAAGTTTCTGGAGGTCAACACCAGAACCAGACTAGAGGGATTGAAGCAAATCAGCAAGGGCTCGGGGGCAGACCTCTAGGATTGGATACTGAGAGAGCGGTGAATGAAGCTCAGCAAGCAAGGACCAACGTGAACGTAAATGACCAACATGAAGAGTACTACCCGGAGTACCCCCAAGGACGTGGGGGGCAAGGTAAAGATGCAAACAGAGGACTACCCCCGGATGGAGACGAGCGGATGGCTGGATTAATAAGAAGGGTTATGGAAGGAGGATTGTCAAGCGGAAGCTTAGAGGAAGTTAGTCGGAGTCCGTTCACTTTGAATATCAGAAATGCAAGGAATCCTCCAAAGTTCAAGTTACCCGTGCTGTATCCTTATGATGGGAAATCGGACCCAACCATGCATATTACCAGATATATCAGGCATATGGAAGTGATGGGAGCATCCGAGGAAGTGATGGCACGATGCTTCCCTCTATATCTAACAGACTTGGCTGCGCTTTGGTTCAGGCAGCTAGAGAATGGATCAATCAGAACATGGGGTGAGCTAGTGGAACGCTTCATGAGACAGTTTAGGGTCCACGTGACGCGACCCAAGAGTGTGATCACCTTAGCTTCAATGAAGCAGTGGACCGGAGAGTCCGTTAGAGATTTTCTATTGCGATTCAATGCAACGGTGGCTTCAGTAGATCACCCGGATCCATCGATGATTTTGATGGCGGCGGTAGCAGGGGTTGTGGAAGGCACAGAGTTTAAGGATTCTTTGGCAAGAGATCCACCACAAGACCTTCAAGAATTCTATCATGAAGCTGAAAGGTTCATTCGGCTAGAGGAGTCACGCGCCAAAAGGCGAGAAATAAATGCCGTGGAAGGCGAAGAAACCTCCAAGGAACAGAGTGGAATAGACAAAGGAATGCGGAAGCAGGATGATAGATACGATGGTCCTGACAAATGGAAGAAATTCCGAGAACCCAGATTCAAACAATACGCTGACTTGACGGCAAACCTGGAACGGATTTACATGGAAACTCGGGGGCACCTCCCCTATCGGAAACCACCCAGGAGAGATCCCACGGAACGGGAACGTAGAAGTGGAAAGTATTGCCTATTCCATGAGCTGGAAGGACATGCTACTGATGAATGCCGCCATTTGAATGATGAGGTGGAAGAGCATGTTAGAAATGGTAGATTGCCGCAGTACTTAAGAAATCAGACAGCGGTCGTAGGACCTGAGCCACTACCGCCTGCACCCAACTGAACTAATCCTGAATCGGGATCACGACTCGTCATCAATTGATCATGATGGCAAGGGCCAAGTTCAGGACTTGAACTTTGGTCGATTACAGAAACTCTTTAGATTTGATTTTAAAATAAAACGGCTATTCCACTTACACATGTACGGGAACCAGAGAGATCCCCAAGCATGCTCAGAGATGGTAACAGACCGCTCTGCACGGAGAGGCAGTATCTAGGTTTATCCTTTGTTTGTGATTGAACATTTGGAATTTTAAATTAATAAATGAACTTGAATTTCATAAAATGAACCCTTGACCAGAGGGTTAAAGGATGAATATTGAAAATTTATTTGAAATTGATTGCTTAATGTTCAGGGACACTGAACCGGAGTGCAGGGAGTGACGCTGCTTCGCCGGAGAGCGACAGGATCGGCTCACTCAACGCTGTTTCTCCTTCACCGGAGAGTGACAGGATGGGATCCAGTAAGAGCCCGGAGAGGCTGACATCGGTCTAGGAGGATCATGACATCGCTTAATGTTCAGGGACACTGAACCGGAGTGCAGGGAGTGACGCTGCTTCATCGGAGAGCGACATGATCCGCTCACTCAACGCTTTTTCCCCTTCACCGGAGAGTGACATGATGGGATCCAGTAAGAGCCCGGAGAGGCTGACATCGGTCCAGGAGGATCATGACATCGCTTAATGTTCAGGGACACTGAACCAGAGTGCAAGGAGTGATGCTGCTTCGCCGGAGAGCGACAGCATCGGCTCACTCAACGTTGTTTCCCCTTCACCGGAGAGTGACAGGATGGGATCCAGTAAGAGCCCAGAGAGGCTAACATCAGTCCAGGAGGATCATGACATCGCATAATGTTCAAGGACACTGAACCGGAGTGCAGGGAGTGACGCTGCTTCGCCGGAGAGCGACAGGATCGACCCACTCAACGATGTTTCCCCTTCACTAGAGAGTGACGGGATGGGATCCAGTAAGAGCCCGAAGAGGCTGACATCGGTCCAGGAGGATCAGGGCATCGCTTAATGTTCAGGGACGCTGAACCGGAACGCATGGGATAGGTTGCTTCGTCGAAGCGCGACACGATCTGCCTATTCAATCATTAAGTTTGGATCAAGCTTGGCAAGGGTTCGGAGAGGCCGTCAACGGTCTGGATAGATCGTAGGATTCGATTGCTGACTTCCAAGGGGTGAATTCAGAATTGGATAACGACTTGGAACGGTCGTGGAATAAAACTATGAAATTCGGATGGAATCGTTTGATCACGAATGTATCGTGGACTTTGGATATCGGGATAGAAACTATTCAAAACACACCTTCCAATAGCAAGGCATGTTTTGGGGAGCAAAGTGTTAACCCGCCTTTTGGCAAGGCCGTAGATAGGCGGACTTAACTAAATTGACTACTCGTTCGCCGAGGTCGGTTCACGATGGATTTAGTCAACTGGATGGATGGACGATCAAGCATGGTCGATGGGTAAACAAAGCTGCACGCTTGGAAGGTCGGTTGGCCATATTGGTGGTCGTTCGGCATCAGGGAGGTATAGGCCATTCGGCATCGAGGTGGAAAGGGTCGTTCGACATCAAGGAGGTACAGGCCGTTCGGCATCAGGGAGGTATAGGTCGTTCGACATTGCTGGTCGTTCGGCATCAAGGAGGAAAGGGTCGCTCGGCATTGCAGAGAAGTTAGGGTTGCTCGGCATTGCAGAGGGGTCAGGGTCGTTCGGCATAAGGTGGTGGTTCGGCAGATGTCGCTCGGCATTGGAAGTCGCTCGACATTGGGAGGCGTTCGGCATCGAACCTCGCTCGGCATTGGACATCGCTCGGCATCGAACCTCGCTCGGCATTGGTGAGACGGCTCGGCATTGGTGAGTTCAGGGTTGCTCGGCATTGGTGAGACGGCTCGGCATTGTGGTGAGGCCGGTGTGGCTCGGCAATGTGGTGAGGCCGGTGTTGTTCGGCATTGTGGAGGTATGTGTGGCTCGGCTTTGTGGAGAGGCCGATGTGGCTCGACATTGTGGAGGTATGTGGCTCGGTGGAAGGCCTTGATGGGCCCGGATCATTCAGAAAGCCCAACAACTCAGGATTTGCCTATAAATACAGCATGTGGAGGTTCAGAAAAAGGATCTTCTTTCTGCTCTCTTACTTTCTCTTTTCTAAGGCTAAGGCAACTCTGTCATTTTGTAACTGTAATCGATTCTAACATCAATAAAAAGGAAACTTCTGGAGTGGACGTAGGCCGAAGTTAGCCGAACCACTATAAAATCTGTTGTTCTCTACTGCTTTCATTTTAATTCTTGTCGTTCTCCATATTAATATTCACCACATATATTCTATCTGTGAGCTGTGACTGGTATTTGATGCTTTCGCTTGGATTTGGGTGTTAGTGACCAATTTTGGCGCTAACAAATCTCCTTTGTTACAATTAATGCTATAATTAAGCTCATTTCAATTTATTCACAAAGGATGTGTTACAAACTTACTTCTTCTTTTTTTAGTACGAAGAATGATACCATACAAATTTGGAATCTGGTTGAGGATTTATGAATTATATATGGACAATAATACTCCATTATTTAACAAACAAAACACATCCAATTTAAAATCATAAAGACAAATAGTATTGTGCAGAAAAGTAAATTGGAAGAATTCTAGCAATATAGTTAATTTTTTCAGTACACTAAAATAGAAAACTAGTATAGAGAAACTCCTAGATTAAAAAATCTTTTTATTTTATTTTGTTTAAAAAACGAAGAAGAAGAAGAAGAAATGGATATATTGCATCTATTTCAGTTGACCATAGTTATCCATATGGACATAAAGAAGTGGTAAAAAGGATGTATAATACTGATTAATATACTGATAGTGATATAAAGTATTCAAATATTCAGAGTATTAAGAATACCACAACTAAATTCAATTAAGGATAAAATGGAATAAATAGAAAGTCATCCATGCAAAAATAATTGTAGGAAAATAAATTACCGATTTCTTAAGAGTTAATACCTCTTACTTTCAGCTTTTTGATGCTATAATGGCGAAAATAATTTTTTTAACCGATTTGATGCCTGGGTTTCTACATTGTCAGTCCTAGAACATTATTTTCTATTATTACAATTTGAATTGATTTTTGAATCCTTTTTATTTTTGTTTATATAGCTATTTTGTATGGAGTTATTTTGGTGTTATGTATAGTTTCTTTTTGTATGTAATGCCTTTATAGGCTAACTTAAACTTTGTAACTAATTTTCTGATGAAAAACAACTATAGGCTCTGAATGTAACGAAACCAATTTTCAGAATTTCAAGCTAAAGAGTGATATGTTTCATGCAGAAAAATACGACAATGTTATCTTTGTAATTTAAAATTTGCAATAGAAACAAATAAAATAATAATAAATTTTAGAAATTAAGTATGAAGATATTAATTTTCATTTGTTGAACAGACTGAGATCACTTCTAGTAGTATTCATAAATCTACAAAAAAAAATTCAGGAAAATGAATGGTACATTTCATACAAGGAAACATTGTATGTGAAAATCAACAAATGAAGATGTTGGGAAAATTGTTTTTTCATTTTTGCATGTGAATTAGTCTTATATCCATCAAAGAAGGGTAACGCATATTTTTACGGTACTAACCTTATAGTGACAAAAACGAAATAGAAAGAGAGCTCATTTGAGTTTATGGTTGAGGTGCATTGTTTTGAAATATCAAGAAGGTACACAAGATTGAGTGATAAAGAATAAACTTTAAAAAATAGCATGCTTTGATCAGTGTTTATGGCTAGTGTTAATAGTAGCATTGGAAAAGTTAAGAAGCACATTATTGAAGTTACCTTCCTTCCACATCATGTATGCATATTATAATTTCGCAGTTCTTAAATGAACATTAGCCACGTAAAATTCGGCTGTTAGGATTAAATGAGATTGTTAATATAATCAGTCGCATGCTATGAAAAGTACAAGTTAAGAAGAAAAGCCAAAAGTATAACTTTGTAAGCATGCCTTGTTTATTCATTCTTATGCAAACTTTAAGAATCATCACTATTTCAGAGAAAGAAAACGTCTGAGTAATGAATTTGTGAATTCTGCAAATACAAAATCAACTGTTATTTATAACCTAGAAGTTAGAAATTTTGTGATCCAACCCAACCCGATAACATATGTTTCTGCTTTATAGGAAGCATGAACTATGAAGGGATTTACATTGTGAAAAAATCACTTACATGTTTATCTATACATATTGTTTGTGTAATAGAAGTTGATTTATATTTTGAAACCATGACTTCTAAGTTTGCCTGCTAATAACATTTGTTTCAGGTAATTCTTTGTGTGTATTGTCAGAATAGATGTAGTTCCGTTTACATAACAGAACTAGTTACATTTGAGTTCGCTAAAATTAGTATCATGGTTAAGATGTATCCATTTACACTACTGTAACTATATTACCTACAGCTCTGCTTAGGCTCTGAACAACACAGCTTAGGCTCGCTGATACTGTCTAATAGGTAAGTCGTGCCAACGATCAAGGTTCAGATGGATTAATTGGTAGAAAACAGTAGTTGTGGTTATACAAAGTATTGATGTTGATCATCTGAGAAGTAATTAACATCTGCTTTTGTTAAAAGTCAAACAGAAGTGCACTTTTTTTTGGAAAAACTAACATAAATTCCTGATTAATTGGTGAAATTAAACAAATATACAAGTTGAAAAGTTACCAAACCCAACACATAAACATCAACCTTTTTGCTTAGCTCAATTCTTAACTTCATGTTTCAGCTCAGCTCAATACATCGCCATTCGCTTATGAACACAATTGTGCATTGCTTTGCTTCATTTTAATGTTGCAGTCTATCTCCTATTACACCTAAGTGCACGAATTCAAGTTCCAACTCAGCTCAAGGAGAAAGTGGTGGATTGATAGTCCAATCTATTATAAAAATATGAATGATATAAAAGAAATAAACTTTGGACTCTAAAAGGATGACTGAACCAATAAAGTTGATGCTCCTTTTAATTAGTGTTGATATCACACAAAAAGGATATAGATGCAAAATAAAATGATGCTGATTGTATTATATAAGGCATAGCTGAACCAATAAAGCTTCCTATCTTCAAAATTACAATTTCTAAAAATAATGATTTTCTAAACAAAATTTATCTCTAGAATACTCGATATTCTGAAACTTTCAGTTTGAAAAATATAAAAATTCTTGGTTTATAAAATCAACTTTAAAATGCTTGAATTAAAAAATACAGAAATAAACATTACAATTGTCAAAAGTTTTAATTATAGAGTTTTGAATTTTCTTAAACCTGAAATATCAAAAGGTGATTTTCAAATTCAAAATTTATTGTAATTTCTTAGATGCTAATAGTGATACATGGAAGAAATCATCATTTAGTTTAAAGAACTTAAGATAATCATAACAAAAAGTGTTGAACACTTTCCTCTTAATAGGAGCCTTACTATAATCAAAAATAAATAAGCTTCTAAACCGGTAATTAGACGAGTAATCAAACATCTTTTATTAAAAACAAACACAACCTAGTAATAAATTAAATAATAGTATTTTGTTTCATCTACTGAAGCTACCTGAAGCAGTTGAACTTTGTCAACAGTCCGACTCCATTGAATTTCCAGAAAGTTATCTCGACAATTAATGATCGAACAAAGTTCGACTAAGGGCGGTCCACAAAGCGACATGCTTGAAATATGAAATCAAAATTAACCAATGACATAAAACTAAAAATCGATGAATCAAATAGACCTAAAAATAAGGAATTATCAATACCTAAAGCATGAATAAGGAATTAGGGTAGCGGCGATCAAATCCACCAAAGGAAAATCGAAGAACGAGCGAAATTAGAAGGAAATTGAGAATAAAGGAGAGCTGATTAAAGGAGCGACGGTATGGATAGAAGAGGGAAAATGAATTTTTTTTCTGCAAAATGCAAGGAGAGAAGCCGCAAATATTAAACCCATAGACCTAAGAATATTCTCAGCGTTCGTACGCGAATTAGACTCTTTGTGAAATAAGTTTTACTGCATTTGAGGGCTAAATACTGACAATATATGCAGTTAAAAGTAAGTTGTCTTGTAGTGTACTAACCTTAGAATAATCTAAACTAAATTAATTAAACCAAATTATGCAACATAACAGAAAAGAGTTGAGGATGAGTAACCCTCATCTTTTCTTCAAGCTTCAACGTACTATTCACCGAATGGTTCCCCTATTGAACTCTAACCAACTTCACCACTTTGTTCCTAAGTCATTTCACCCATGTTCCACAGTACAGTTAGGACCACGGGATAAGCTCGGCTTAGGTTCGAATTCTACCTCCTCTAATTGACCAGGTACAATCACAGTCGTTAGGTCATGTACACATTTTTGCAAATGTGACACATGGAATATGTAATGGACTCCTACCATCTTCACTGGAAGTTCCACTCTATAAGCCAAATTCCCTATCCTCTCCAGCACTATAAATAGGCAAACAAATCTGGGTGCTAACTTCCATGAACTTCCAAATCTTACTACCCTCTTCAACGAGGAAACTTTAATGAAAAACAGATCTCCCCCTTTGAATTACATGTATTTCCTCTTCTTATCACCATATGACTTATGCCAAAATCGAGTAGCTTTCATCCTCTTCCTAATGAATTCCACCTTTTTCACGATATATCTAACCATCTCTGGACCCAAAAAAATCTTATTTATAAACTCCCACCAATACTAAGGTGACTTGCATGGTCTTCTGTATAATGCTTAGAATTGTGTCATGCCTATACTTGTCTGGTAGTTATTATTATATGGAAACTCCGCATTAAATAAATGATCTTTCCAAGATCCCTCGAAATCCAATATGCAAGCTCTCAATAAGTCCACCAACACCCGGTTTAATCTTTTGGTCTATCCTTCGGTTTGTGGGTGATATGATATTCTTAAATTCAACTCAGCCCTAACGCCTCCTGCAGACTCCTCCAGAATTCACTCATAAAAAGTGTATCCCGGTCACTTACGATACTAGTTGGTACTACATGTAGTCAGACCACTTCTTTAATATATCATGTCGCTAATTTCATCGTCGTTCTTGTATTCTACATCGGAATAAAATGCATGCATTTCATGAGACGATATACTATAACCCATAGGCTCTCATTCCTTCTTCTACTCTAAGGCAATTCATCCACAAAATCAATAGATAAGCCTACCCACTTCTACTCTGGTACATCTAACAGAATTAATAGCCCACTCGGCTTCTTCTGTTCCACCTTTACCCTTTGGAAATTCATATACTTCGCAAAATATTCGACCACCTGCCTCTTCATCCCTGGCCAATAGAATATCCACTTCACATCTTGATAATCTTATCTCCTCTTGATGGATAGTCATCCTAGAATAATGGCACTCATCTGAGACTTCCTTTATCAACTATTTGATCTACGGTACACATAACCTCCTATCTCTTCTCAAGTAACCCTTCTGGTCTTTGAAGTAACAATCTAAATGGCTCGATCGTTCACCCCGTCCTAACTGTTCCATAATGCTAACCAATGATGTGTCTTACCCTTGAATTAACCCTATACGATCCATCAGTACAGGCCAAATCTCCATTACTGCAAATATCTAGATGCATGCTCCGATCAAGATCGAAAATCAAATTTTGATATAAACTCCAAATTCCTCCACTCTAGTAACATAGCATTCACCTCAGCGTGCCTCTAACTCAAAGCATCTGCGACTATATTTCCCTTCGCTGGAGTGTAAGAAATCCCTAAATCATATGATGATAAGAACTCCATCCATCTCTGCCTTATCAAATTCAAATCTTTTTGAAAGAACAATTACTTGAGAGATTTATCGTCTATAAATAGCTCAAATCTCTTACCCAACAGATAATGCTTCATGACTTTAGTGCAAATACAATAGCCGCTAACTCTAGGTCATGCGTCAGATAATTCCTCTCGTGGTCCTTTAATTTTTGACTCGAACACGTCACTACCTTCCCTTCATGCATAAGGACAGCACCAAAACCAGTAACGCATGCAGTGGTATATACAGTAAAATATTTGGTACCATCAGGAATAACTAAAATTAGAGCACTTGTCAACAACTCCTTTAGTCGTACAAATGTCGGTTCACATTCTGAACTCTAAACACAAGTAAGGTTCTTCTTCGTCAAACAAGTCTAAGGTGTCGATATCTTCCCAAAATCTTTAATAAACTTCCAATAAAATCCAGCTAAACCCAAAAGCCTATGGGCATCTATGATATAGTTAGGGGTATGCCATATGGGAAATTCTGTAACTTATTGTAAATTAATTAACTATGTGATCAATTCTCGTTTGTAATAAAGGTATTTTTCTTTCTGTTATATATTTCTTATAATGTAGTATAAATAATTAAAATATAAACTAAAATATATTTAATAGAAAATCTATAAATGGTGTGTTTTTAATAGTAATTACAAATATTATAATCATGAGTATTGTATCACAGTATTATAAAACATATCATTTTAAATGTTCCTAGTTAAGGTGCATTGAGACTGGATATCAATGTATCCGTTGAGACTAGAGTACGCAACGCTCTCAAAATGTTGGGCAGTGTATTACTCATGACTGCTAGGGGCACCTAGGGGTTACGTACTGATAGTTATTGGATAACTATGGAACAACTCACTCGATAGTTTTCTGTTGGTTAATATAACTAAGGTCAAACAGAAAATATCGATGTGACTAATATACATAATTCTCTCGACTTGAGAATACTGTTGATCTTCAATATGAAAGCTCCACTTTGGTTATAGTCAAATCAAGGTATGATGCCCATCGAATGACTATAGTTGGGTCAAGTGCAAATATTGGAAGTGAAACACTATTTAAGAGAGGATTCGTCTCCTCAGTTATATGGGGTTAGTATGATGGTCAACTCAAGTCAACTCAAAGTCAAAATCTCTAGCCAGTTTAGTTCAGTTAATAATTATTATTATTGAATGAAGGACTTTATTTTTTGGACTATAGAGTTGAATATGGACGATATTAGAATTTTGACCATTACAAAATTCCATAAGTCCAAAGTGATATAGTTTTGACGAAGAGAATTGATGAAAATAAAAGTCAGAACTGGGTAACGATTAACTAGTAAAATTTGATGTTACCGAAACCAAGCAAGCGATGAATTTGGCCAAAATTTCAGAACACCTGCTAAGTGATGTGTGAACATTAATATTTGAATAGTTCGATATTAATCGCTGACCAAATTTACACCTAACGAGTCACAAGTGAAACGATGAATATTCCTTTGACCAAACAAATTAATTAATTTGTAATTATTATAAAATAATTAATATTTGTGAAATATTAGTTATAAATTTGACTTTGATTTGACAATCAAATGTTAAATGTATTTATAATATTTATAAATATATTAATTGATATATGATATCGATAAGCGTTTAAATCAGATTTAAATACTAAATGTTTGTTTGGACCATAAATGGTTTTAAAGCATGTAAAGGGGATTGGTTTATTCGACCGTAATAAGCGGTCATGTGATGGCGCTAAAGAGGCATTGAGATGGAGGGCTAAGGTAGAAGATAAATGGTAAGAGATGATGTAGGATCTTGATCCTAAAATACCTCTAAATTTTCCACTATATAAGCATCTCTACCCTCATTTGTTTATGGATTTTTGGAGCCTCCACTTACCCTCATTTCTGGATGAACCCTATAGCCTCCATCCTTCATCAATTCAAGTTCCAATCAAATCAAGAGCTATTCGATAGTTGGTGGTCAACGGTTCAGGGACTATCAATCTTCTGGATTTAAAATTAGTTCAAGGAGCAAATTTCATCATTTCAAGGTTTACTTTCAGGCATTAGGAGTAAGCTACATTTCTAACTAATATGTAATTATTATTATTTAGATATAATGTCTATTATATATATAAATATTATTGTTGGTTAGGTGATGACTCTAATATGCATATATATTGTCACAATTGGATTGGTTGTACGATTACATATAATTGTATATTAAAATAATTTAGACCTAAATATACCTACATGCAGCATGGCTAATAAAAGCACTTTTTTATTTTAAATGACTTAAAAATATAATATTAAAATATAAAAACATAGTGTATAAATTTAATACTACATTATACTTATATAAATATAGTTATATAATTTTATATATAAAGTTTTAAAGGTATATTACTTTTGGTAAAAATAAAAATAATTATATATATATATATATTATTTGCGCCAAAAATGGTCGCAAACACCCAATTGCAGATGAAAGCACCAAATCACAGTCATAGATCATAGGTAGATTGTATGTAATAGAATTAAATGTGAAGAACAGTCAAAAAATTAAAAGGAAAGCAGTAGAAAGGCAAAATTTATAGTGGTTCGGCGTCGTAGCCTACGTCCACTTTGAAGGATTTTCTGTTTAATTGATGATTCTCGCTGGTTACAATTGATTACAACAGTACACTCCAGATATAATGAAGATTTTGGCAGAGTATAGGTGTAGAAGGGCCAAAATATCCCTTTTCTAAAGCTCTTGGACTACTATTTATAGGGTTAGGCTGCAAATATCTCGCCTAGATCTCGGAAGACTCCTTCTCTCACGTGGGTGGGTGCACGTGATCGATCCCTTGACATTTCGACTCGATCCATGATCGATATGAACCAAATTCGTATCGATCCAAAACTGCTCCTTTTGGGTTGGGATTGATCATGGACATTCTTGAGGTTGTACGCAAGCTCCTGTGAAAATTTTGTGGCATTTGGACTTGTAGATTGTGAGTTATGATCGATGCAAGTTTGGGATTTCCGATTGGTGTTCTCTTCGCATCGATGCTATTTGTATCGATGTTGTTCGCATCGATAAGTCTGCACGTGATGAAAGTTGACGTGGTGCTTGCTTTTAGGATCGATCCACATTTCATGTCGAACGATCGAGTATTTCATTAGAGCGCATCTTGTTCGCATCGATCGCATCTGCCTTGTTCGTATCGACTGTCATTCGTATCGATCGCTTAATGGATTTCTTCGTATCCATAGTTGGGGGCCATTTCGTATCGATCGTTTGAAGTTTTATCTGTATCGATCGTTGATCGATCGATACGAGCTGTGCAATTGGGATCGATACGAATCGACTTCAATTGATGGATACGAAGTTGAGTGTACGTGATGGATACGATCAGATGAAGCTTAATGGATGCGAACAGATTGATACGAACAGATGGAGGCGACCAGATGGATGCGAAAAGATGGCTACGAACAGATCTATACTCGGGCAAAATTGTGGCTCGATCTATACTCGGGCAAAATTTACCAGCATCCATAGTGAACTTTGTAGGTAATCGGTCGTCGGCACTGATTATCTTCCTTTTTCAGTCAATTCTTTGGTGTTACGGCCTTGCCCAAAGGTGGGATAACACTTTCTCCCCAAAACATGCCTTGCGATAGGAAGGTGTGTTTTGTAGTTCGATATGCTAGATGTTCGTTTCCTGATAATGTCCTGTAAAGAGGTTGATAATCTTACCTGACTGTGAATAGTGATCATTCGTGAGCGTATGCCGTTCGGGGCGGTATGTGACCGTTCGAGGTCGAATGCCGCTCGAGTCGAGTTGTGACCGTTCGTGGTCGGGGTGTCGTTCGTGGCGACTGGTGACCGTTCGCGGTCGGGTGCCTTTCGAGGCGAATTATGGCCGTTCGAGGTTGGGTGCCGTTCGAGGCGAGTTGTGACCGTTCGCGGTCGGGGTGTCGTTCGTGGCGAATGGTGACCGTTCGCGGTCGGATGCCGTTCGAGGCGAATTGTGACCATTCGAGGTCGGGTGCCGTTCGAGGCGAATTGTGACCGTTCGCAGTCGGGTGCCGTTCGTGGCGAGTTGTATGTGCCCGGGGAGGGGGGGAATTATTATCATTAATGTCGGATTTCACGTTCAAGTGAGTTTCCGAATTGTTTGTTATGGTGGTTTATCGCCATTTCAGAGCATGCCTGAGGACCGTTCGCGATCCTGTGCATGCGTAAGTGACTTAGCCGTTATGCAATTACAAATACCAGATTTACATTCAAATGAGTCTTACAACCTAAATGTCCAACCAAATCAAGTCCAGATGCAAAGAATAGAAAACAAAAGCAAAGCAGAGACGTCAAAGTGCAAACGCCTACACTAATGCGGTTGATAGTTGTCTTAGAGCACGCCTAAGGACCGTTCATGATCATGTACATGTGTAAGCGACACAACCGCACTAGTATGGAGTTTACGACTTATTCATCATTATTCCAATCAGTTGATGACAAGCTGATGCCTCGATCCTGAGCCATCCTTGGTTGATGTAGATGGTGGTCGTTCTTGCTCTACCGTTGTTGGTCGCTTTCTCACGTACTGTGAGAGCATGTCGTTCTGGATATGCCCTTCTATCTCATCCCTCAAGTGCTTGCAATCATTTGTACTATGGCCGCTTAGCTCGTGGAATAAGCAGTACTTGTCTGATTTCCTCTCATTGTTGGTCGGATCCCTCCTCGTCGACATCCAGTAGGGAACCTGCTCCCTAGGTCTTGGTAGATTCATTCCAAAGTCTCATTCAGCTCTGAATAAGAGGTGAATCTTGGCTCCTTTCGCGGCCGCTTTGGCTCATCACAATTGTCCTCTGCTTTCTGTTTCCCTTTCTCCTTGCCTGAATCCTTTCTGGGCGGATCTCTCTTTTAACTACATAAACATCAACCCCCTCTCCTTCCTCTCTCTCAGCATTTGCATCCTCATGTCGCAGAAACCTTTCGGCCTCATGGTAAAACTCTCCTAGATCCATTGGTGGATCCCTCGTCAACGAATTCTTGAATTCTGAGCCATCCGTTATGCCGGATACAGCTGCCATTAAAACCATGGATGGATCTAGTCGATCCACCGACGCTATCATTGCATGGAATAGTGTCAGAAAGCTCCTTAAAGATTCCATGGCTCTTTGCTTCAGTGTCGTCAAACTCATCACATTCTTAGGTCTTGAAATGTGGACTCTGTATTACCTCATAAACTTCTCAGTCAACTCGGTCCATGTTCTAATGGAACCGCTCTCCAATTTCCTAAACCATAGTGCTGCTATGTCTGTCGGATATAGTGGGAAACATCGAGCCATGATCTCTTCTGATGCCCCCAGTACTCATATGCCGCATATACTTCATCAGATGAACAGTAGGGTCCGGCCTTCCATCGTACATCTCCAATGTCGGTAGCTTGAATTCTGGTGGATTCCTAGCCTTCCTAATCGCGGGAGTGAAGGGGCTCCTGTTAACATCTTCCAGATCTCTATTCACTAGTCCGCCTCTCATGGCTCATCCGACCATCTCCGCCAATCTATCACTGTTATCTAGCTGCAATCCTTGTCTGTTGCCTTCGATCTGCCCCCCGAGCTCACGAGGGAATCCTGTAATCTACTCTCCTTGACAGGCAACCATTCCTCCATCAACGCCGTGTTGAACATCTCCTCCTGGAATCCTGCCTGAGGTTGGATCAACATGCTCCTGGGGAGTGCCCCCCAGCTCATGGGCTGCTCCTGATGGTCCTGCTCTATTCTGAATCCTGGTTGTTCCATGCTCCTGATCCCTATCTCCAGCACCCCTTGTAGTGGCGTTCTCTTGATTTTGCACTCTAGCTTATCCAATTTGCTGGAGTAGGTTCTGCATCATCTCTTCTTGCCTTTTCTACATTCCCTCCTGCATAGCTTCCATCATCATCTCCATCTCATCACGGGTGATGAAGACTGAGGCCTGATTTGCTTCTGAGGATGCCTCTTGACTTCCTTCATGCTGGCTTCTTTCTGCTCTTGGTTTCCTTGTTGATTGCTTCACCATTGCTTTCCAGATCAAAGTCCTTAAGCCTTCAGATCCAAAATCAAAGGTGTAAAATTCCTGAGTTCTAGTGTTCTCAACGAAAGCACCAAAATGTTTGCGCCAAAAATGGTCGCAAACACCCAATTGCAGATGAAAGCACCAAATCACAGTCATAGATCACAGGTAGATTATATGTAATTGAATTAAATATGAAGAACAATCAAAAAATTAAAAGGAAAAGAGTAGAAAGGCAAGATTTATAGTGGTTCGGCGTTGTAGCCTACGTCCACTTTGAAGGATTTTCTGTTTTATTGATGATTCTCGCTGGTTACAATTGATTACAACAGTACACTCCAGATACAATGAAGATTTTGGCAGAGTATAGGTGTAGAAGGGCTAAAAGATCCCTTTTCTGAAGCTCTTGGACTGCTATTTATAGGGTTAGGCTGCAAATATCTTTCCAAGATCTCGGAGAACTCCTCTCATGTGGGTGGGCCCACGTGATCGATCCCCTGACATTTTGACTCGATCCATGATCGATACGAACCAAATTCGTATCGATCCAAAACTGCTCCTTTTGGGTTGGGATCGATCATGGACATTTTTGAGGTAGTACGCAAGCTCCTGTGAAAATTTGGTGGCATTTGGACTTGTAGATTGTGAGTTATGATCGATGGAAGTTTGGGCTGATTGCTGTTCTCTTCGCATCGATGATATTCGTATCGATGCTATTCGCATCGATAAGTCTGCACGTGATGCCAGTTGACGTGGTGCTTGCTTTTAGGATCGATCCACATTTCATGCCGAACGATCAAGTCTTTCATTGGAGCGCATATTGTTCGCATCGATCGCCTCTGCCTTGTTCGTATCTACTGTCATTGTACTGTTCGTATCGATCGCTTAATGGCTTTCTTTGTATCGATAGCTGGGGGCCATTTCATATCGATCGTTCGATGTTTTATTTGTATTGATCGTTGATCGATCGATACGAGCTGTGCAATTGGGATCGATATGAATCGACTTCAATTGATGGATACGAAGTTGAGTGTATGTGATGGATATGGACAACAGATAACCGATGGATACGGTTAGATGAAGCTTGATGGATGCGAACTGATGGCCACAAACAGATGGAGGCGAGCAGATGGATGCGAAAAGATGGCTAAGAACAGATGGATGCGAACGGATGGAGGCGAACAGATGGATTCCCTTGATTTGCATCGATCATTTCTTTAGCATACGGCCTCAGATTGACTTGAAATTTGGAACATAGGCTTCCATAGCTTTTCTTTTCATGTCATACCAATTGTGGCTCGATCTGGACTCGGGCAAAATTTACCAGCATCTAGAGTGAACTTTGTAGGTAATCGGTCGTCGGGACTGATTATCTTCCATTTTTATTCAATTATTTGGTGTCACGGCCTTGCCAAAAGGCGGCATAACACTTGCCCCCCAAAACATGCCTTGCGATAGGAAGGTGTGTTTTGTAGTTCGTTAAGCTGGATGTTCGTATCCTGATAATGTCCTGTAAAGAGGTTGATAATCTAACCTGACTGTTAATAGTGATCGTTCGGGAGCGTATGCCGTTCGGGGAGTTATGTGACCGTTTTAGGTCGGATGTCGTTCGAGGCGAGTTATGACCTTTCGCGGTCGGGGTGTCGTTCGTGGTGAATGATGATCGTTCGCGGTCGAGTGCCGTTCGAGGCGAATTATGATCGTTCGAGGTTGGGTGCCGTTCGAGGCGAGTTGTGACCGTTCGCGGTCGGGTGCCGTTCGAGGCGACTTGTGACCGTTCGAGGTCGGGTGCCGTTCGAGCCGAATTGTGGCCGTTCGCGGTTGGGTGCCATTCGTGGCGAGTTGTATGTGCCCGGGGGGGACTTAGTATCATTAATGCCGGATTTCACGTTCGAGTGAGTTTCTGAATTGTTTATTATGGTGGTTTATCGCCATCACAGAGCATACCTGAGGACCGTTCGCGATCTCGTGCATGCATAAGTGACTTAGCCGTTATGGAATTACAAATACCAGATTTACATTCAAATGAGTCTTAAAACCAAAATGTCCAACCAAATCAAGTCCAGATGCAAAGAATGGAAAACAAAAGCAAAGCAGAGACGTCAAAGTGCAAACACCTACACTAATGCGGTTGATAGTCGTCTCAGAGCATGCCTAAGGACCGTTCATGATCTTGTACATGTGTAAGCGACATAACCGCACTAGTGTGGAGTTTATGGCTTATTCGTCATTATTCCAATCTGTTGATGACAAGCTGATGCCTCGATCCTGAGCCGTCCCTGGTTGATGCAGATGGTGGCCATTCTTGCTCTACCGTTGCTGCTCGAAATCTCATGTACTGTGATAGCATGCCGTTCCGGATATGCCCTTTTATCTCATCCCTTAAGTGCCTGCAATCATTTGTACTATGGCCGCTTAGCTCATGGAATAAGCAGTACTTATCTGATTTCCTCTCATTGTTGGTCGGGTCCCTCCTCGTCGGCCTCTGGTGGGCAACCCAGCCCCTAGTGTCTTGGTAGATTCGTTCCAAAGTCTCGTTCAGAAGAGGTGAATCTTGGCTCCTTTCGCGACCGCTTTGGCTCATCACAATTGTCATCTGCTTTCCGTTTCCCTTTCTCCTTGCCTGAATCCTTTCCGGGCGGATCTCTCTTTTGACTTCGTAAACATCAACCCCCTCTCCTTCCTCTCTCTCAGCATTTGCATCCTCATGTCGCAGAAACCTTTCTGCCTCATGGTAAAACTCTCCTAGATCCATGGGTGGATCCCTCGTCAGCGAATTCTTGAATTCTGAGCCATCAGCTATGCCGGATACAGCTTCCATTAAAACCATAGATGGATCTGTTCGATCCACCGACGCTGTTGTTGCATTGAATCGTGTCTGAAAGCTCCTCAAAGATTCCCCGACTCTTTGCTTCAGTATCGTCAAACTCATCACATTCTTAGGTCTTGAAATGTGGACTCTGAATTGCCTCATAAACTTCTCAGTCAACTCGGTCCATGTTCTAATGGAACCGCTCTCCAATTGCCTGAACCATAGTGCTGCTATGTCCGTCAGTTATAGTTGGAAACATCGGGCCATGATCTCCTCTGATGCCCCCAGTACTTCCATATGCCGCATATACTTCGTCAGATGAACAGTAGGGTCCGTCCTTCCATCGTACATCTCCAATGTCTGTAGCTTGAATTCTGGAGGACTCCTAGCCTGCCTAATTGCGGGAGTGAAGGGGCTCCTGTTAACATCTTCCAGATCTCTATTCACTAGTCCGCCTCTCATGGCTCGTCTGACAATCTCCGCCAATCTATCACTATTATCTAGCTGCAATCCTTGTCTGTTGCCTTCGATCTGCCCCCCGAGTTCATGAGGGAATCCTGGAATCTTATCTCCTGGACGGGCATCCATTCCTCCATCAACGCCGTGTTGAACAGCTCCGCCTGGTATCCTGCCTGAGGTTGGATCAACATGCTCCTGGGGAGTGCCCCCCAGCTCATGGGCTGCTCCTGATGGTCCTGCTCTATTATGAATCCTGGTTGTTCCATGCTCCCGATCCTTATCTCCAGCACCCCTTGCAGTGGCGTTCTCTTGATTATGCACTCTAGCTTGTCCAATTTGCTGGAGTAGGTTCTGCATCATCTCTTCTTGCCTTTTCAACATTCCCTCCTGCATAGCTTCCATCATCATCTCCATCTCATCTCAGGTGATGAAGACTGAGGCCTGATTTGCTCCTCAGGATGCCTCCTGACTTCCTTCATGCTGGCTTCTTTCTACTCTTGGTCTCCTTGCTGATTGCTTCACCATTGCTTTCTAGATCAAAGTCCTTAAGCCATCAGGTCCAAAATCCAAGCTGTAAAATTCCTAACTTCTAGCGTTCTCAGTGAAAGCACCAAAATGTTTGCGCCAAAAATGGTCGCAAATACCCAATTGCAGATGAAAGCACCAAATCACAGTCATAGATCACTGGTAGATTGTATGTAATAGAATTAAATATAAAGAACACTCAAAAAATTAAAAGGAAAGCAGTAGAAAGGCAAGATTTATAGTGGTTCGGCGTTGTAGCCTATGTCCACTTTGAAGGATTTTCTGTTTTATTGATGATTCTCGCTGGTTACAATTGATTACGATAGTACACTCCAGATACAATGAAGATTTTGGCAGAGTATAGGTGTAGAAGGGCCAAAAGATCCCTTTTCTAAAGCTCTTGGACTGCTACTTATAGGGTTAGGCTGCAAATATCTCGCCAAGATCTCGGAAGACTCCTTCTGTCACGAGGGTGGGCCCACGTGATCGATCCCCTGACATTTCGACTCGATCCATGATCGATACGAACCAAATTCGTATCGATCCAAAACTGCTCCTTTTGGGTTGGGATCGATCATGGACATTTTTAAGGTAGTACGCAAGCTCCTATGAAAATTTGGTGGCATTTGGACTTGTAGATTGTGAGTTATGATCGATGCAAGTTTGGGCTTTCTGATTGCTGTTCTCTTCGCATCGATGCTATTCGTATCGATGTTGTTCGCATCGATAAGTGTGCACGTGATGCTAGTTGGCGTGGTGCTTGCTTTTAGGATCGATCCACATTTTATGCCGAACGATCGAGTCTTTCATTGGAGCGCATCTTGTTCGCATCGATCGCCTCTGACTTGTTTGTATCGACTGTCATTTTGCTGTTCGTATCGATCGCTTAATGGCTTTCTTCGTATCGATAGCTGGGGTCATTTCATATCGATCGTTTGATGTTTTATTCGTATCGATCGTTGATCGATCGATACGAGCTGTGTAATTGGGATCGATACGAATTGACTTTAATTGATGGATACGAAGTTGAGTGTACGTGATGGATATGAACAACAAATAACTGATGGATACGATCAGATGAAGCTTGATGGATGCGAACAGATGGAGGTGAGCAGATGGATGCGAAAAGATGGCTACAAACAGATGGATGCGAACAGATGGATGCGAACAGATGGAGACAAACGGATGGAGACTAACAGATGGATTCCCTTGATTTGCATCGATCATATCTTGAGCATACGACCTCGAATTGACTTGAAATTTGGAACATTGGCTTCCATAGCTTTGATTGTCCTGTCATACCAATTGTGGCTCAATCTGGACTCGGGCAAAATTTACCAACATCCACAGTGGACTTTGTAGGTAATCGGTCATCGGGACTGATTATCTTCCGTTTTCAGTTAATTCTTTGGTGTCACGGCCTTGCCAAAAGGCGGGATAACACTTTCCCCCCAAAACATGCCTTGCGATTGGAAGGTGTGTTTTTTAGTTCGATAAGTTGTATGTTCATATCCTGATAATGTCCTGTAAAGAGGTTGATAATCTTACATGACTGTGAATAGTGATCGTTCGTGAGCGTATGCCGTTCGGGGCGGTATGTGACCGTTCAAAGTTGGATGTCGTTCGTGGCGAGTTGTGACTGTTCGCGGTCGGGGTGCCGTTTGTGGTGAATGGTGACCGTTCGCGGTCGGGTGCCGTTCGAGGCGAATTATGACTGTTCGAGGTCGGGTGCCATTCGAGGCGAGTTGTGACCGTTCGCAGTCGGGGTGCCGTTCGTGGTGAATGGTGACCGTTCGCGGTCAGGTGTCGTTCATGGCGAATGGTGACCGTTCGCGGTCGGGTGCCGTTCGAGGCGAATTGTGACCGTTCGCGGTCGGGTGCCGTTCGCGGTAGGGTGTCGTTCGTGGCGAGTTGTATGTGCCCGTTCGCGGTAGGGTGCCGTTCTCTTGATTATGCACTCTAGCTTGTCCAATTTGCTGGAGTAGGTTCTGCATTATCTCTTCTTGCCTTTTCAACATTCCCTCCTGCATAGCTTCCATCATCATCTCCATCTACTCTCAGGTGATGAAGACTGAGGCTTGATTTGCTCCTCAGAATGCCTCCTGACTTCCTTCATGATGGCTTCTTTCTGCTCTTGGTCTCCTTGCTGATTGCTTCACCATTGCTTTCCAGATCAAAGTCCTTAAGCCATCAGATCCAAAATCCAAGCTGTAGAATTCCTGACTTCTTGCGTTCTCAGTGAAAGCACCGAAATGTTTGTGCCAAAAATGGTCACAAACACCCAATTGCAGATGAAAGCACCAAATCACAGTCATAGATCACTGGTAGATTGTATGTAATAGAATTAAATATGAAGAACACTCAAAAAATTAAAAGGAAAGCAGTAGAAAGGCAAGATTTATATTGGTTCGGTATTGTAGCGTACGTCCACTTTGAAGGATTTTCTGTTTTATTGATGATTCTCACTGGTTACAATTGATTACAAAAGTACACTCCATATACAATGAAGATTTTGGCAGAGTATAGGTGTAGAAGGGCCAAAAGATCCCTTTTCTGAAGCTCTTGGACTGCTATTTATAGGGTTAGGCTGCAAATATCTCGCCAAGATCTCGGAAGACTCCTTCTCTCACGTAGGTGGGCCCACGTGATCGATCCACTGACATTTCGACTCGATCCATGATCGATACGAACCAAATTCATATCGATCCAAAACTGCTCCTTTTGGGTTGGGATCGATCATGGACATTTTTGAGGTAGTACGCAAGCTCCTGTGAAAATTTGGTGGCATTTGGACTTGTAGATTGTGAGTTATGATCGATGCAAGTTTGGGCTTTCTGATTGCTGTTCTCTTCGCATCGATGCTATTCGTATCGATGTTGTTCGCATCGATAAGTCTGAACGTGATGCCAGTTGACGTGGTGCTTGCTTTTAGGATCGATCCACATTTCATGTCGAATGATTGAGTCTTTCATTGGAGCGCATCTTGTTCGCATCGATCGCCTCTGCCTTGTTTGTATCGACTGTCATTCGATTGTTCGTATCAATCGCTTAATGGCTTTCTTCATATCGATAGCTGGAGGCCATTTCGTATCGATCGTTTGATGTTTTATTCGTATCGATCGTTGATCGATCGATACGAGATGTGCAATTGGGATCGATACGAATCGACTTCAATTGATGGATACGAAGTTGAGTGTACGTGATGGATACGGACAACAGATAACTGATGGATACGATCAGATGAAGCTTGATGGATGCGAACAAATGGCTATGAACAGATGGAGGAGAGCAAATGGATGCGAAAAGATGGCTATGAACAGATGGATGTGAACAGATGGATGCAAACAGATGGAGACGAACGGATGGAGACGAACAGATGGATTCCCTTGATTTGCATCGATCATATCTTGAGCATACGACCTCGGGTTGACTTGAAATTTGGAACATTGGCTTCCATAGCTTTGCTTGTCGTGTCATACCAATTGTGGCTCGATTGGAACTCGGGCAAAATTTACCAGCATCCATAGTGAACTTTGTAGGTAATCAGTCGTCGGGGCTAATTATCTTCCGTTTTTGGTCAATTCTTTGGTGTGACGGCCTTGCCAAAAGGCGGGATAACATATATATTACTTTAAATATTATTTAAATCAATATATAGGATAAATCAATTATATTAATAAATATATAGCATAAACTTATGTTTTCTATTTTATAAAATTAAATTATTACCTAACATACTCTCGACAAAAAAACAAAAAAAAAATTTTTATATTTTAAAATTATTTAAATATAGACCAAAATTAAAAACTAGATCTGGAATTGTTTTAAAATTTTAAAGTTACATATTAATACTTAAAATTACAAAATATATTTTATAACTTTAATATAAATTTCAAATACAAAATAAGTTTCGAAAACAACTTTTTTAATTTTTATTAACTTTTAATAAATATCCATGCGGATGTTTATTTAAATATATTTTCAAATTAAATAAAAAATTTCCATGCGCATGATATAGTATTTGCATATTTAAAATAAATATTTTTATAAATTTAAAATGTTAATATCTATACATACATATTATTTATTATAATATTATTTATACATAAACATATAAGTATTTAATATATATATTAAATTTTGTATACATATCATTTATATATTATTTTAGATTTAAAAAAGTATATATATATTAAATTATATTTTATGTAATTTATAAATGATTTAATTTTCATACATATGTTTATAAATACATATATATATATATATAATTATTTAAACAATTATACATACATACATACATATGTGTGTGTGTATTTATAATATTTTGTGAATATATATGTATATATTAAAAATATATATAAACATATATTTGGACAATATATTGGTATATAGGATGAGCTAACGTGTCTGTTGCGGTGTAAATCCCAACACCTTTACACATGCATGTTATACCGTGCACGGATTAATATGTTACACATACACATACAAATATATGTGTGTATGATACATGTACATATATAATACAACACTAATCAAATAATATAAAATCATTAAATACATTTAAATAAAATAAAGGTTTTATTTGAAAGAAATTCAGAAATATTCTAAATAAATTAGACTTCCTAGGTCTAATAAAGATCCAAAATGGTAAAAAAATTAAAATTCACTCATAACTTCCACTGCGGGCTTGTCCAGTTCCAACATTGGTATCAGAGCACAAACCCCTATGCGGTCTAAATTAGTCATGTTATGGCTAACTATGTAGGCTCATAGCTCACATGGTAGGGTGTCTAGAAAGCTAGTGTCGAAGGTTTAGGTTTCGGTAATCAAGTACTCTGCTCTACTTGGCTACCAGCCTGGGAACAAATATGCGAGCCCAAAGGTTGTCCCTAATAGAAAAGATCCAATTTGAATTGGGTCTTGAGCTGATTTTCAAAAATTTGAAAATTAAAAATATAAGATTTTAAATTTAGAAAGTTTAATTTAAAATAAGATATACATATATTATAAAAAATTTAATATAATAAAGTTTTTCAAAATGTTTGAAAAATAATTCAAATTAATTTCCAAAAGTTTTAAAATTTATTAATAAGGTTAATAAAATAATTAATTAAATAAGTTAATTAATTAATAAATGTGTACATGTATTACATATTATGATATATGTTATGTTGTTTTAAAGTGTTTAAATTAACATAAATATACATGTATGTATATGAATTAAAATTTGAAATTGATATAATTTAATTAAAATAGTTTAATTAAATAAATAATGTACACATGTATATAATATATGTGTTATACTATAAAGGTTATAGTGTATATGTATATATTAATTATTGAATATAAATGTTTTATTAGTATGAAATTAATTAAAATGTTAATTAATTAAAGTTAATTAAATAAGATTTAATTAATACTATATTATAAAAAGACTATCATATAAGTAATATGAAATACAAAAGTTATATAATAATAAAACTTATATAATATGAATGTATAAATTAAGGTGAAACTTTAATAAACCCTAAATAGACTTAAGGAATAAATACATACGTAAATGTAAGTATACGATGATTTCAGATGTGTTTGACACTTGAATCACGAGGGTAGTCCATAAGAAATAATTATTCCATAAGTCGAATCACTCAATATAACATATTAAAGATTATGAATCTTCAATGTAAAGTTGTCCTCTACCATTTTTATATTAATAGATTACTTGTATAATCTTTAGTTGTTGAGCATAAGGATGTTATGTGTAGTACTATTAATATATTGAATAGATGAGGTAGTAATATGTAGTACTATTAATATATTGAATAAATGAGATAATATAACTACACATATTTGTTGAGCTTTCCTCAAGATATGTGCATTATACTTAGGTTTTCGCTAAATGGTAGGTCCGAGCGAATAATCCTATTTTATTTGTTGAGCTTTACTCAAGATATGTGCATTATACTTAGGCTGTCATGAAATAATATGTTCAAGCGAATAATCTTATTTTATTTGTTGAGCTTTCCTCAAGGTAAAGGCAGGATTAGGACAAAGTACCATGGGTTAGGAGATGTATATGATACAACCAATAAGGAGTTATCCATCGTATGTGGGAATATGATTTTTTTAGCTCTCCTCAAGATTAGTATCCCAAGACATACAAGTCCTAACACATACTAGTGAAGTTGAAAGACTTCTACTTTTCGACTTAGGGTTTGGCTAAACATAAAATGCTAGTGAGGGTTTATTAGTAAAATAAAACACAAAGTTTAATCTTATAATATTAAAAGAATATCTACTATGTTAATGTCCTAATAATTTACCCATTAAAACTTGTTGATAATGTTGAGTCCAAGACTCTTTGATGAAAGTGATCGATTAACTGGACCAAACAACTATGTCGACCGACTATGAGCTATAAAGATAGCTCTAACATACGAGCGAGTTTGGTCGTCTGTAACTTCTGCTTTGCTAACAAAACCTGCTGATGATGGCCACAAAGATCTGCATGTTGCTTATAGTAAGTAGGTGGTAGACATTGAAATCGCCCAAGTGCTCGTGTTGTCTACCCTAGACAACCTATTGCAAAGAAACGCGAATCGATGTCTATCAATGAGATATTTGATAGTCTTAAGGGACATTTTGGTGAGTAGTCTCGTTTTGCAAGGTACGACACTACTAAGAAACTATTCATTCCCAAAATGCAAAAGGGACAGAAGGTGGATGATTATGTGCTGATGATGAAGGGTTATATTGGTAAGCTTGCATCATTGGACATGATTATAAGTAATGAGCTATAATTCGATCTGATCCTAGGTGCTTTGACCCCTCAGTATGAACCATTCGTACTAAACTATAATATGAATATGAATCTCATAGAGCCCCTCAATATGTGAGGTTGGCTGAGTCGCAGTCTAATGATCAATCGAGTGTGCTGCTGTAAAACGTGGCACATCATCTTCAAATAGTTCGAAGAAGCGGAAGAGAGATGGTAAAAAGAAAAATAAGAAAGGAAAGAAGGCAGCCGACGACAAGGGTGAATGTCACCACTGTAATAAGAAAGGACACTGGAAGAGAAACTGTCCCGGCTACCTCAAAATTGTGAAAGAAAGAAAGCAGAACATTTCTCCAGCTCCATCAGGTACATTGATGATTTAAAATAGTTTTGTAATCAATAAAATATTTTGGGTTTTAGATACAAGATTTGAAACTCACATTTGTAATTCGT